>JAAGEH010000029.1:16980389-17307473 GCA_011751065.1 Lasiurus cinereus
CTATTTGTAATACTTGAAACAATAAAGATAAATAAATAAATAAATAAATTGAAAAAGACACAATTACATAGAAGAATTTGCATGTTCATGGATTGAAAAAAATCAACTTAATTAAAATGGCCTTATTCCATAAACCAATATACACATTTAATGCAATCCCCAGCAAAATTCCAAAGATATTTTTTATTTTATTTTATTTATTTTTTTGTTAATCTTCATCTGAGGATATTTTCCCATTGATTTTTAGAGAGAGGGAAAGTTAGAGAAATATTGATGTGGGAGAAATACAATGATTGGTTGCCTCCTGCAGGCGCCCTGACAGTGCAACCTAGGTATGTGCCCTTGACCAGAATCAAAGCAAGGACCCATGGTACACAGGTTAATGATCTATCAACTGAGATAAACTGGCTAGGACCCAATGACAATTTTAAAGAAATAAAACAAAAAAATAATAAGCTTTGAACAGAACCACAAAAAAACAGGAATAGCTGTCATTCTTTATATATAAAAAAGAATGAAGCCAGAGTTATCGCACTACCTGACTTCAAATGATACTACTGAGCAATGGCAATCAAAGAGTATGGTATTGATAGAAAAACAGACACAAACCACTGCAACAGAATTGACAGCCCAGAAATAAAACCACACAAATATGGGCAAAGAATTTTTTTCAAAGGAGACAAAAACATACAATGGGAAAATAAATCCTCTTCAATAAATGCTGCTGGGTACTTTGTAAGGCTACTTTGAAAACTGGTTTTGTATGATAGCTCCTTGTTAGCAATGGCTTTTTGGTCTACAATAAAGACTCTCCTAGATGCCTGAAAATAAATAAATAAATAAATAAATAAATAAATAAATAAATAAATAAATGCTGCTGGGAAAATAGGAAAGCCACAAAAGAATGAAACTGAACTACAGTTGTCACCCTGTGTAAAAATTAATTCAAAATGAATCAAATACCTAAATATAAGATCTGAAACAATAAATACATTAAATAAAATATAGGTGCTAAACTTATAAACCTTGATCTTAGAGTTCATTTTATGAATTTGACTCCAAATGCAAGGGAAGGAAAGGCCAAAGTCAATGAATGGGACTATACCAAACTAAAAAGATTATGCAAAGCAAAATAAACTGCCGAGAAAACAAAAAGGCAACCAACTGAATGGGAAAACATATTTTCAAACAATAGCTTCAACAAGGGGTTAATATCCAAAATATAGGGTGTCCCAATAAATGTATACACACATCTTGAATAATTATAAAGACAGTCTTCATTAAAATACATTTAATTTTCAAAATGAGCTATCATCTGTTATAGTGTATTCTAGAGGCCCAGTGCATGAAATTCATGTGGAGGTGGGGGGGTTGTCCTTCAGCCCAGCCTGCATCCTCTTCAATCTGGGATCCCTCGAGTTATGTCTGACTGCCCATTTAGGCCTGATACCTCTTTTAAAATGCCTGCCAAAGAAAGCTTAACACTTCCAGGAAAAGTTGTGGTTTGGTTTAGTTAAAATCCAGTGTTGGGCTGGTAGGCTCCTGCACCTGAACCTGAACCCACTGTTAGAGCAGCTACTTTTAAAAATTTGTAATTACTCTCTCGGGAGGAAAGATAGCAACCAGCAGGAAGGTAGGGAGGGAGAATGTGTGAAAGACTGAGGGAGCAATAGAGGTATGTGTGGACGTGTGTGTGTGAGTGAAATAGGGACAGTATAAACTCTGCAGTTCTTCCAGGGGGCTGCTAATCTGGGCAGTCTTAGATGGCAAAACCCTGCTGCCACCACAAACACTCTGGGGAGGACACCAGCGGCACAGAGACCATGCCATCTTGAAGAATAGAACTGCTTGAGACTAAAATCCTAGCCTCGCCAATACCCAGTCTGGTCGCAGAAGCAAACCAGGGCCCTACAGCCACACTGGTAAAAGACCTGTGATCGCTATTGCAAACCCAGGGACACCAAGACTCCAGGCACCACAGCCACAGATTTCTGTGAGTCACAAATCCAACCCCCACTCTCCTGATGCCTCTGTGGCAGTGATATAGAAACTACCAGATCCCAGCCACACAATAAGGCTTTCTGCACACACAAAGCACTGGCAACTCTGCCTGACTTTGAGCCTGGGTGTCCGAAACAGGAAGTTTGTTTCCCGAGACTCATCTCAGTGCCCAGGCAGGGAGACTGAGCTGAATTTGAGCCTATCTGCACATCCCTAGAGAGGTGATCTTCTGCAACCAGATTCTGCACTCACGCAGGGCAGGGAGACAGCACTGAACTTGAGCCTGAACTTGCAAACTCCAGGAATTTGTTTCCTATGACTAGTCACACCCAGGCAGGGGGCAGTCCTGAATTTGAGCACAGGTGCACAACCTTAGGGGGATTGTTTTCTGCGACCAGATCCTGCACCCACACAGGGAGACAGTGCTGAATTGGAGCCTGGGGTGCAAACCCTTGTAGTTTGTTTTCCATGACCAGACCCTACACCTTAGCGGAGAGGCTATGCTGAGTTTGAACCTGGATGAGAGGATTCAGGGAGTTTGTTCCTCATGATCAGACCCTATACCCACACAGAGAGACAGTGTTGAATTTGAGCCTGGGTGCATGGACATGGGGAGTTTGTTTTCCACTATACACACCCACATGACCAGAAACCACACCCACAGTAAGTATCAGTGCCACCTGACTTTGATTCAGGGCACACACAGAAATCTGTTTACCACAGGGCAGAAGTGGACTTCATGCCAACACAGTGAGACTGAGCAACCCGGTCTGCCAAGCAGATCGGGGACCCTGAATCTCCACACAGGAGGCAGCAATAAGCCCCAGTGACTAGACTATGTTCCTTGTTGCATGCACATGGGATCCCTGATTCCCAGTACATTTACACTAAGAACCAGTGACTCCAATTATTGGTGCATGTGCACACAAGGACCCTGATTCTCAGTGCAAGGTAGGAATAAGCAAGAGAGACTGATATTCAATTCTTGGCATGGAAACAGGGAGCCTCTGACTCCTGACATGCAATAGGGAACTCTGATTTTTGGCACATGCAAGTGGGTTATCTGTTTCAATGTGGCGCATGCCACACTAAGTCCTGGAATCTAGGTGCACATACAAGGCCACACTAAGCACCTGTGACTCTGACCCACGGTGAGTGTGGATCACACCAACCCACAGCAACCACACATCTTGGTGTCAGAGCTCTTCAGTGACACTTTGGGGGTGCAAAACTCCCACTGCACACAGCCCAGGCCCCTGAAACTCAACATTTGAACCTTCTGGTGATAGATAGAAAGGGGAGACAACGAAGCAATCTCTAGAGCAGTGGTTCTCAACCTTCCTAATGCCACGACCCTTTAATACAATTCCTCATGTTGTGGTGACCCCCAACCATAAAATTATTTCTGTTGCTACTTTATAACTTTAATTTTGCTACTGTTATGAACTGTAATGTAAATATCTGATAGGCAGGATGTATTTTCATTGTTACAAATTGAACATAATTAAAGCATAGTGATTAATCACAAAAACAATATGTAATTATATATTGTGAAATATTTATTTCTAATTACAAATAAATGGAATTTTGTCTTGAATCGTGGTGTAGCATGGGCAACAGTTTTCATATAACAACAGTAAACTACATTGCTACATTTTGCTACACCAAGGAGCGGTGTGTTGGTTCCTAAGACCATGGGAAATATGTGTTTTCTGATGGTCTTAGGCGACCCCTGTGAAAGGGTTGTTTGACTCCCAAAGAGGTCGTGACCCACAGGTTGAGAACTGCTGCTCTAGAGGAAAGAAAAGGAAGAATCGCCAAGAAAGAAAATAAGTGAAATGGAAGCATGCAACATGACAGAAAAATAATTCAGAGTAATGGTCATACAGTTCATACACCAGATGGACAAAACAATCAACAACCTATGCAAAAATCAGGAAGAAATGAAAAATGATATAGCTACAATAAAAAACACCATGGAAGGCTACAACAGTAGACTAGAAGAGGCAGAGGACCAAATTAGTGAGTTAGAAGATCAAGTACAGAAACAAGCCCAATCTGAACAGCAACTAGAGAAAAAAATTAAAAATCAGGGGGAGAGCCTAAGGGAGCTTTGAGATAATGCAAAACGAAATAACATATGTATAATAGGGCTGCCAGAAAGATAAGAAGAGCAGCAAGGATTAGAAAATTTATTTGAAGAAATATGAGAGAGAACTTTTCTGATATAGGGAAGAAAAAATTACTCAAGTACAGAGAGTCACAAGCAAGATGAATTCCAAAAGACCCACACCACGACACTCTATAATTAAAATGGGAAATGTTCTTGATGAAGAGATAATCTTAAAGGCTGCAAGAGAGAGACAGAAAGATATCTATAAAGGATCCCCCATCAGATTATCAAATGATTTCTCAACAGAAACATATCAAGCTAGAGGGAATGGAAGGAGATATATAAAGTAACGCAAAGCAAGGAACTGAATCCAAGAATACTATATTCAGCAAGGCTATAAATAAAAATTGAAGGGGAAATCAGGAGCTTCACAGACAAAAAAAGGCTAAGAAAGTTTATCACTACCAAGTCAGCAATGCAAGAAATGCTAAAGGGAATGCTGCAAAAAGAAGAAACAAAAAGGTAAGAAGGAATACAGCCTCAAAAAAATGGCTACAAACAAGTACCTTTCAATAATAACTTTAAATGTAAACAGACTAAATGCTGTCAAAAGACACTGAGTGGTTGAATGGATAAAGAAAACACACACACACAAAAAAACATGACCCATATATATGCTGTCTGCAAGAGACCCACCTCAGAACAAGGGATTCACAGAGATTGAAAGTGAAGTGATGGGAACATATCTTTCAGGCAAATAGAAATTAAAAACAAACAAAAAAAGCTTTAGTAGCAGTACTTATAACTGACAAAATGGACCTCAAAGTGAAGGCCTTAACAAGAGATAAGGAAGGCCACTTTGTAATACTAAAGGGATCAATACAACAAGAGGTTATAACCCTGATAAACATACATGCACCCAATGCAGGAGCAACCAAATACATAAAAAATCTCCTGGAAGATACCAAGAGAGAGATAGACAACAATATAATCATAGTAGGGGACTTTAATACACCACTGACATCACTGGATTAATCCTCTAGAAAAAATATTAGCAAAGAAACTACAATACTAAATCAGATGAACTTAACTGACATCTTCCAAACATTTCAACCCAAAGCTGTGGAATATACATTCTTCTCAAGTGTTTATGGACATTTTCAAAAACACACCACATACTGGGTCACAGAGTCTCCCCAAATTCAAGACGATTGAAATCATACCAACCATCTTTTCAGAACACAATGGCATAATATTAGAAATAAACTACAGTAAAAACAACCCAAAACACTCAAATACTTGGAACTGAATAGCATGTTATTTAATATTGATTGGGTTATCAATATGATTAAAGAAGAAATTAAAAACATTATGGAAACTAATGACAATAAAAAAACAGCGATCCAAAACTTATGGGACATAATGAAACCAGTCCTGAGGGAAGTTTTTAGCTCCACAGGCCTATTTCAATAAACAAGAGAAAAATGGTAGTACATCATCTAACACTACAACTCAAAGAATTAGAAGGAGAGCAACAAGAAAGCTCAGAGTAAGCAGAAGGAAGGAGATAATAAAGATTAGAGCAGAAATAAATGATATAGAGACAAAAAATACAAAAGATAAATGAAACCAAGAGCTGTTTCTTTGAAAGGATAAACAAGATTGGTGAACTTCTAGCCAGGTTCACCAAGAAGCAAAGAGAGAGGACGCCCCAAAAAACAAAATTAGAAATGAAAGAGGAGAAATAACAACAGACCCCACCGAAATACAAAGGATTGTTAAAAAAATATTATGAACAACTCTATTCCAATAAACTAGACAACCTGAAGGAAATGGACATATTCCTAGAAAAATATAACCTTCCAAAATTCCATCAGGAAATTCTAAGCATTTCAATAGGCCAATAACTATGGAAGAAATTATAGCAGTAATCAAAAAGCTTCCAGCAAACAAAAGCCCAGGACCAGATGGCTTCACAGGGAAGTTATACCAAATATTTGAGGAAGAACTAAAACCTATCGTCCTCCAACTATTTCAAAAAAATTCAAGAGGAAGCAACACTTCCAATTTTATTCCATGAAGCCAGCAGCACCCTAATACCAAAACCAGATAAAAACAATAAAATGAAAGATAATTACAGTTCAATATCCTTCGTGAACATAGATGCCAAAATCCTCAACAAAATTCTAGCAACTTGGATCCAACAGTGCGTCAGAAAGATCATACACCATTACCACCCAGGATTTATCCCAGGAATGTAAGGATGGTATAATATCTGAAAAAGGATGGTATAATATCTGAAAATCAATAAACATTATACATCACATAAACAAATTGAAGGAGAAAAACCACATAGTCATTTCAATTGACATAGAAAAAGCATTTGACAAAATCCAACACCCTTTCTTGATAAAAACTCTCAGCAAGATTGGAATAGAAGGATCATATATCAACATATTAAAAGCCATATATGACAAACCCACAGCCAGCATCACACTCAATGGACAAAAACGAAAGCCATTTCCCTTAAGAACAGGAATAAGACAGGGATGCTCTCTATCACTACTCCAGTTCAACATAGTACTGGAAGTACTAGCCATTGCTATCAGACAGGAAGAATAAATAAAAGTCATCCAAATTGGAAAAGAAGTAAAACTGTCCTTATTCTCAGATGATTTGATACATACTGTACATAGAAAACTCTAAAGGCTTCATAAAAAAATATTAGACTTTATGAATGAATTTGGCAATGTAGCAGGATACAATATTAACACCAAGAAATCTATGGCATTTCTATATACCAATAATGAACTTACAGAAAGAGAGACTAAAAAAGCAATCCCATTTACCATTTTACCAAAAAATTAAGATACCTAGGAATAAATTTAACTAAAGTGGTAAAAGACCTACATGCAAAAAACTACAGGATACTGAAAAAATAGAGGAAGACATAAACAGATGGAATAACACACTGTGTTCATGGGTTGGCAGAATTAACATAATCAAAATGTCCATATTACCCCAAAAAATATATATATTCAATGCAATCCCCATTATAATACCAATGGCATATTTCACAGACCTAGAAAGAACTCTCCAAAAGTCATCTGGAATAAAAGATAACCTGAATAGCTGCAACAATCCTGAGAAATAAGAGCAACATAGGAGGGATCTCAATTCCAGACATCAAGCCTTACTACAAAGCCACTTTTCTCAAAACTACACTGGCATATGAACAGATATATAGACCAATGCAATACAATAGAGAACCCAGAAATTGACCCAAACCATTATACCCAATAAATATTCAACAAAGGAGGCATGAACATACAATGGAATCAAAACAGTCTCTTCAACAAATGGTGTTGGTTGCAGAAACCAGTTTGGCTCAGTGGAAAGAGCATTGGCCTGCGGACTGAAGGGTCCTGGGTTCGATTCCGGTCAAGGGCATGCGCCTTAGTTGCCAGCACATCTCCAGCGGGGGTGTGCAGGAGGCAGCTGATCGATGTCTCTCTCTCATCGATGTTTCAACTCTCTATCCCTCTCCCTTCCTCTCTGTAAAAAATCCATAAAATATATTAAAAAAAAACACACAAATGGTGTTGGAAAAATTGGACAGACACATGCAAAAAAAATGATACTAGACCACCAACTTACACCATACACAAAAATAAACTCAAAATGGATAAAGGACTTAAATATCATATGGGAAACCATAAAAATACTAGAAGAATTCACAGGCAGCAAAATCTCAGACATATGCCAAATAACTTCTTCACTGATACTGCTCCTAGGGCATTGGAAAATAAAGAGAAAATAAACAAATGGAACTACATCAAAATAAAAAGCTTGTGCACAGCAAAAGTTACCATCAACAAAACAATAAGAAAGCCCACTGCATGGGAGAACATATTTGACAATATTATCACTGATAAGGGTTTAATCTCCAATATCTACAGGGAACTCATACAACTCAACAAAAGTAAGATAAACAATCCAATTAAAAAATGGGCCATAGACCTAAATAGAAACTTTTAGAAAGAAGACAGAAGGAAGGCCACGAGACATATGAAAACATGCTCAAAAGTCACTAATTATCTGAAAGATGCAAAACAAAATGACAATGCGGTATCATCTCACACCTTTCAGAATGGCTATCATCAACAAATCAGTAAAAGACAAATGTTGGAGAGGATGTATAGAAAAAGGAACCATCCTGCCCCGCTGGTGGCCATGCACATTGGTGCAGTCACTGTGGAGGACAGTATGGAGTTTCCTCAAAAACTAAAAATGGAACTCCCATTTGACCCAGTAATCCCACTTCCATGAATATATCCCAAGATGCTAGAAACATCAATCAGAAAGGATATATGAACCCCTATGTTCATAGCAGTACAATTTACCATAGCTAAGATTTGGAAACAGCCTAAGTGCCCATCAGCAGATGAGTGAATTAAAAAACCACGGTACATCTACACAATGGATTGATATGCTGCGCTAATGAAGAAGGAATTCCTACCATTTACAACAACATGGATGGAACTAGAGAGCATTATCCTAAGTGAAATAAGCCAGTCAGAGAAAGATAAGTATCACATGATCTCACTCATCTATGGGAAATAATGAATAACAAACTAATGATCAAAACAGGTCCAGAGACAGTGAAGCATCTATCATACTGTTAAACCTCAGAGGGAAGGTAGGGGAGTGTGGGGGTGAAGGGGAGAGAACAATCAAAGGACTTGTATGCATGCATATGAGCCTAATCAGTGGATACAGACAACAAGGGTGTGAGAGCATGAGTTTGGAAGGTTTGGGAAGGTAATGGGGAGATGAGGACAAATATGTAATACCTTAACCAATAAAGAAATTAAAATGCAATAAAATAAAATAAAATAAAAATAAAAATGTGTAAGTATAAATCTTCTGTCCTTTGAAATATAAATCTTCTACCAGTTAGCACTCTCATCTCAAAGACCTTGGAGCCAACTCCTTGAAATGCAAATATTCAAGGAAATAGTTCTCACTTCCAGGCCCTGTTGGGAGGGAAAGAGCTTACTTTGGTGGAAGCCTTGCTCCAACTTACATCACTACCTGCTGTCATAAAGATAGAATTTTGTACAAAGATATTGGGGTTTGAAGCAATTAAAATAAAAAAAATGTTACAAAATAAGGCTTTCAAGAAAGAAGGAAGGAATCAGCTAACTTAATCAATAGGCATTTGAGGAGATATTAGATAAATTAATCGGAACAGTCAGCATGGCTTTCAAATGCAGTGGAATTGGATTTCACTCCTGATTCCACCCCTTATTATCTCCATGATTTAGGAAATTTACTTAATGTCTTTGAACCTGTAAAATGATAACACTGCCCTTATAGGAGGATTAGTTATTGACTTAATTGACTTAGCACTATCTGACTCAGAGTAGACACTGACATATTATTTGAAAATGCATTTTTATTGCTCAATAAAGAATTTCATATGTGGACTATGTTCAAACTAGGTTTTATTGAAAGGAAACAAATATAGTCTTTCACTTTCTTATATATTGTCTTATCACTTTCTATAGATAAGTTTAGACAAAACAAGCTTTTAGACACATTTATAAAATGTAAGAATTGAATTATATGATTTCCAGGGCAATATTTTATTATCTCATCTAATAAAGAGGGACTATGCTAATTAAACATCACTCCGTCACAAAGATGGCTACACCCACAGCTGAGGCCAAGTTCCCATCAGCAGGGACCTGAGGCTATGCCCTCCCCCACCCATGGGGCTTGATGGGGACCTCAGGCTGTGATCCCTGCCCCAGTACCTGGCCAGGATCCCTGAGGCCATACCCCCTACCCAGTGGGGCTTGATGAGGGACCTCAAGGTGTGCTTCCTGTCCTGGTGCTGAGCTAGGGTACCTCAGGCTGCTCCCCTTACCCCACCACCAGGCCAGGGACCTCAGGCTGCACTCCCCACCAGGTAGGGCTTGACAGTGGACTTTAGGCCACACTTCCCACCCCAGCACCAAGCTGGGGGATCTCAGGCCACACACCCTGCCCCCAGCACTGGGCCAGGGGACCTGAGGCTATCCCCTCCTGCATGAAAGGGCTTGACAGGGGACCTTAGGCCATGCGCCCCATCCAGTGGGGCTTGATGGGACACCTCAAGATTCACCCTCAGTGCTGGGTCGGTGGAACTCAGATCATGCCCTCAACCCAGCAGGGCTAGACAGTGGAACTGAAATTGTAGCCCCCTGCCAGAGGGGCTTGACAGGGGACCTGAGGCTATGCCCCCCTTCCGGTGCTGGGCCGGGGGACCTGATACTGCACACCCCTGTCTGGTGGGGCTTGATGGGGGACCTCAGGCCATGTTCCCCCACTCAGCGGGGCTTGACAGGGGATGATGTCTCACACCTGGCAGGGCTTGATGGGGGACCTCAAGGCATGCCCCTGCTTAGTCTAGGCTGAGGGACCTCAGGCTTCGGCCCCCATCCTGGCACCAGGCCAGGGGACCTGAGGCTATGTCTCCTGCCCAGCAGGGCTTAACAAGGGTGGGAATGGCCAGGACTGGATCTCATGCAATTTTGAGGTAAATGTAGGTGGGCAGGGATTTGATGACTCTGGGTCCCATGGTGTGCCTGAGACTCTGACAGGAGGAAGGTTTTCATATACATTTTATTAATTTTCTTTCATCTCTGACACTTCTATTATAAAAAAAAGGGCAAACAGCAATATTAAATTATTTCCTCTAATTAACTCCCTTTTAATATGCATGAATTTCTTGCACCAGGCACTAGTATTCTAAATAGCTGCTCTAAGAAATTCCAAATTTAAATTATATTAAAATTCTGTAGCAGATATAGTATTTTTTTTATTTGTTAAAAATATATTTTATTGATTTTTTACAGAGAGGAAGGGAAAGAGATAGAAAGTCAGAAACATCAATGAGAGAGAGACATCGATTAGCCGCCTTCTGCACACCCCACAGTGGAGATGTGCCCGCAAGCAAGGTACATGCCCCTAACCGGAATCGAACCTGGGACCTTTCAGTCCGCAAGCCAACACTCTATCCATTGAGCCAAACGGGTCTCGGCAACACATTATTTTAAAGTTAGTTAAAAAATGTTTAAATTCTGTGGCTCTCAACCCTGACTGCATATTAGAATCAATTGAGTGCCTTTAAAAAAATACAGCTATCAGAGGGAAGAGGGGTTGTAGGACTGGGTGAAAAAGATGAAGGGATTAAGCAAAACAACACCAATAAAACAAACCAGCAAACAAAACAACTCATATACAAGAGAAGACAGTATAGTGATTACCAGAGGGAAAGTGGGATGGGGGAAGTAGAAAAGGGTATAAGGGGGCTCTAGCAGGTTTTTATCAATGGATAAAACATGAGCCTGCAGACCATATGACCCCAGGTTTGATTCCAGTCAAGGCCATGTATCTTGGTTGCAGGCTTCCCCAAGGCTGGGCCCTGGTCAGGTCGTGTACACGAGGCTACCAATCAATGTGTTTCTCTCATATTGATGTTTCTCTCTTTCTTTCCCTCTCTCTTCCACTCCTAAAATTCAATAGAAAAATATGCTCAGGTGAGCATTAAAAAATAAAAGAAAGAAAGGAGTATAAAGAGGATAAATGGTGATAAAAGGAGACTTGACTTGAACACACAATACAATATATAGATTATGTTTTATAGAATTGCATACTTGAAATCTACATAACTTTTAACCAATGTCACTCCAATTAATTCAATAAAAAAGGTAAAAATATAAAAAGATACTGAAACCCAAAAGTTAAATTAAAATTTGTGGAGTACAGTCTGAATGTCAATGTTCCTTTAAAGGTACATGAGGATTCAAATTGTTACTAGGGTTGTGAATTACCCTTAAAGGAAAGTTATAAGTATAAAGGACACATATAGTGTAAAAGAAGTTCAGAGTAGATTCAGCAAGAATGTCATTTTGATTCTCAAGCTAAGTACTTCTTAAAAATTTTATCCAGTTCCCTTACTCAGAATCTTTTCTCTTATTTCTATCTGTCTGGATATCATATGACCTCTTCAAACTCAATTTATTAAAAATTGAATTAATTTCCATTCATTAGTACCTTTTATTTAGCATGATTTTCATATTTATGTTAAGGAATCCTTCAATTTCTCTAAATGAAAATCCCAATATGAAATTTAAATTTAAGACTTTCCCGTTTATTACACAACATCTGCACAGTCTCTCTCTCTGCCTATCCCCTTTCCTTATCCCCTCCATCTTCCTTTCCCTCAATTTCTATTTCACCTTTAAAAGTCACTAATCCAAGAAATCCTCCTCTGATCTCAAATTTATTTAGATGCTACACTAAATGTATTCATAGACCCTTGTCCTTTCTTCCATAGGACTTAGTACTGATTCAATTTTAGGTTTATCAGTGTGATCTGTTACTCAATGTCTCCTTGCAATGTTAGAATGCAAAATCCCTGAAAGCAAAAGCAAATTTTTTTGCTATTTATCTTAAAAAAAAAACAATGCAAACTGCCTATCACACAATAAGCACTCAATATATAATTGTTGAATAATGAAAAGTTAAAAATAAAAGAGATGAGGAGTTTGTTTCTACTCGAGTTAAGTGGAAATTAGCAAATCTAGATGGTCTAGTCATATGGACCAAAGCCCATACGTTGTCCTTCAGTGCCTGTACTTTAGCATACACTCAACATTAAAAACAAATCTCTTATCTTTTGTTTTGGTGGGGTTGAGCTCAGGTTACATTGAGTTCTCTCTCCTATCACAGTATTTATTACTGAATAAAAACTGTCTTTACCACATTTAATGCGTGCCCTGCTTTGTTTATCTTTGACACTACAATTAATTTTCTTGGAAAATAGCAGCTAAAGGCCTATATCTGATTTTTTTATTTTGAAGATATTTCAGGAAAAAAAATGATCATTATCTTTGGAATCATTATTATTGTCAGTAAACACTGATGTACTTAAGTTAAAACTCTTTTGCTGACAAAGATTTATTCTGAAAATTTCAAGGATATTCGATAAAAGGGAAGTCCAAAATAATATAACCATAAACAATGCAGCAACAATAAATTATTGTAATTTATTATCTCTGGTAATCCCCTTTAAAAACCTAGCAAAGTCTATTAGCATTCTCCATATTACTATATTATTATTTGTCCAAAGCCTTTGATAGCTGGAGATATGCAGATTGTCTCAAAATTATGAGAGTACTTAACATGTTGGTAAATTCTAAGATAAATCTTTTTATGAAAATAAATGTTGGCTGGCTTGATAAGCTATAGAACAACATAGTGAGCTGAAATTGTATAATAAAGGTTATAAGTCTAAATATTATTAAATCAAAATGAAAATTTCATTTAATTTGAAGTGCCATCTGAAGTGTCTGGTCATTACATGGTTTGTGAAAAGGTTCTTGATAGCATGGGTTACTTACACTTTAACCCATTTTCATCTGGCTGAAAACTCTAGGGAAAAGGAAGTTTTAGAGGGAAAAATATCAGAATATGGTATTTTAAAAAATATATTTGATTGAATTTCAATGTATAGAGAAAAAGTAAAAATGGAAAAACTCTCATTTTTTTTATATCCACAAAGGAAGAAAACTGCATATACCCATGTGTATGTTTTGTTTGTTTTTTTTTCCCTAAGATTAAAAACAATGAAAGTATTTATTGTTAGTTCTAAGACAACAATATGAATTCTCTTGGTTCATTATTGTCCAAAATATATAAAACCAACTTTTGCTCTTTGCACCAGAAATAAAGTTCCTGCTTACAACCCCCAAATTAAAATGGCTCAGAATCATTAAGGAATTTGTTGATTTTATTTAAAATAAAATTATGAGCTAAAAAATAACTGTTTTGGAATCAATTAAATATTTCTACTTAGTACCAGAAACATTTGTGAAAAAGTTATCTTAGGATATAGGAACATAACTTCATCATTGATACTGGCTGAAATTTCGTGATTGCTGTTGGTAAACATTTATTAATGCTGGAAAAATGGTGAAGCTACAAAAACATCATTTCATAAGTCAGATAAACTATCATAAAACCATAGAATGTTATCCTCTACAAACTAGTACTAATTGCTCATTTTGAAGTGAATTGTTAAACAGTTACATACTCTCAAAATCATACTTTCATTGCCTGTTATGATTTTTTTACCATCCAAAAGAAATTTATGAAGGGATTCATTTAGAATGAACACATGATCAAGGAATTTGCTGGTTAAAATAACAGCTTTTTTACTTCACAATTCTTTGTTAGATTGTTAACTCCTTGAAAGATGGAGCACATTCTTATTATCAAACAGAGTGCCTGGTATATAGTAGAAAGTGAAAACAGGATTTCTGAATGAATCACTGAATCAGTCAATGAGTAAAAATGTTGCTCTATTCCTACTCTGGTATACACTAACTTGAGGCAAAATAAATTTCATCTCACATTTATTTTTTACTTCTATATAACTTCATCATGCTTGTTTATCAAATCTAAATATTTATAGATTAACAAATTTCTACTTCAAAGGCTATCAAATCACACTTAATACTTATATTTTATTCAGAAAAAATAATCTTCTATAATATATGTACATTTAAAATCAATTTTAAAATTGATACTTAAGTAATTTCATTTATATTTCTACTCTTTAAAGGGAAGTAAGTAGGTAAATAAATTGTTGAAATGTACTGTAAACAATAGTCTATTAAGAGATGAAGCATTAAAATGTTTACTGGGTTTTTTTTCTAATAACTAAGAGTGCTATTTCTCATTTTTATTGAATATGTCCTATATGTTAAACATATTTCAATTTATCTTCACAATAACCTTATTGAGTTTGATTAGTTTCTTTATACACCTAAGGAAACTAAAAATAGTTAAGTAACTTGTGCAATGTTATGTGGCTTAAAATTTATTTATTACAACCTCTTTATTTTTACAAATGAGATTTAAAGTTGTGTGGGGTTCAGTTAATTGAAAGGTCCTATAGCTAATAAATGATAGAACCAAGACTTCAACCTGTTTCATGACTTCTAGTGTAGTACTCTTTGTAGTTTGAACAATCATATTTCATATTATTTAGCTATTGCAGAATTTACAGACTTTAGCTAAATCACCTTTCTTTCTCTTTCAAATGTTTAATTATAGTTGAGTTTTGGAGGGGAAAGTCTTGATAGAAGTATAGATTATAAGTTATTAGCAAATGATTAATAGTTAAAAATCATGGAAGTTTCTTTGGGTAAAAAAAAAAAGAGAGTGCTTCTCAAACATGGGCCTACATCAAAATTATTGAGAATTTGTAAAATTATTGCACATTCTTGAGCCTTCTTTACAGATTCTGATTCCAAAGATATGGGGTACAGTTCAGGATGTGTGTAGTTAAGAGACCTTATCTTGAGAAACATTGAGGCAGAGGGAACTGAGAAAAAAATCTCTCAGGACAAAGAATGGAAGAATTACAATATTTATGGAATAAAAAAAAAGGTGAATGCAGTAAAAGACACTGAGAAAAAAATAATTTAAAAGAGAATCTAGAGAGTTTGATGTCACACAAAAGCCAATGGAAGAAAGAGGTTCAAAGAAGCAGTGATGAACTCAGTAAAATGTTGCAGATAAATGAAGTTAGATGAGGATTGAAGTTTCAGTAGAGTAATGAACAGAAGCATGGTTTCTGTGGGTTGAATAGTGGATTTGAGATAAGGGATTGATAACATATATTGTCTTTTTAGGAATTTTTGCTTAGCAGTAAAGAAAAAAGTCAATGAAATAGTTAAACGACAATGCAGATTAAAGAACTATTTTACTTTGGAGAATGGGAGAAATTTGGGTATGAATACAGATAGAATGAATGAGCAGGTGAGAAGGAAAGTTAAGAGGTAAGTGAAAATGAAAAGAAACAAGATGCTGAAATAAATGAGAAGATAAGATGACCCTACTTAGAAAGGGGAAACATGTTCTCCTCTACACCTAGAGGGGTGGAAATAAGGTTGCTTGTGGATAAGAACCATTTTGAAGGAGGGAAGGCAGGAAGCTGAAGAGGTTCTCATCTTTTCCTTTGTTTATTTTGAGGCAATAGTATAATTATATGCGTGCAAATTAAAATTGTTTTTTACTTCTGATAACACTAATCTTATAACTTATGAAATATCCAAATGTATCACTAGTTATGTTTCTAGCCTTAAAATCTACATTTTCTACATAGTGTAACATTCTTTTTTCTCTTACTTTGAGCATTTAGTTTATTTACCTGAATGTTATTTCTGATATATTTGAATTTAAGTCTACCACTTTGCTACTTGATTTCCACTATATGTGTCTATTTTTTCTTACTTTTGCTTCTCCTTTCTTATTTTCATTTAGGCTGTCATTTCCAATATTATATTATATTGCTTGGGCTACATATTAATTTATTATTCTTTTAGCAGTTACTACAAGCATGCATGATTACTAAAATACTTTTTCTCTTCTTGGATAGTGCAAGGATCTTGGAACACTTGAACTCTATTTACCCCCCTCCCTCCTTATCTATTACCATTGTAGTGAATTTCAATTATATATATATGTAAAACAACATATTATTATTGATATTTTCATTTTACCCAGTCAATAATTTACATACATATTTACCATTTTTGTTGTTCTTCATTCCTTCCTCGAGCTTCATCTGGTATTATGTTTCTTCTGCTGAAGAGTACTTTTCAGTTAGGTGTGTTGGTAAATTCTCAGCTCTGCTTGTCCAAAAATTTTAATGTCACTTTCATTTTTGAAGGATAGTTTTAAGAGAACTTGAAGTCTAAGTTGGCAATTATTTTCTTTCAGTGCAATCAGTTCACTTTTTAAAAATAGCATCCCATTTTCTTTTGGCTTCCACGGTTTTACAGTCTAGGTTTCCTTCTTCTCATAGATACTGGCCCCATATTTTCCACTGATTGGTTTTTTAAAAAATCTTTAAAGATTTTAAAATTTGTCAACCTGTTCTTGTTTTCATCCAGGAAGGTTAAAGTACCAAGTTCACACAAAATATCAATACGGGAGATAGTCCCAGGAAGTTCATAACTGATTGGCCCAATATTTTTGCTGAAGGGGTGGTGAGGTCAAATCTGAGATTCAATGGAGGCTGGAGTTGCATAGAAGACCTTTTTTGGAAGTGAGGAAATTTTGAATTTGCTGAACTTGATAGCAGTCACAAGCAGAGATAGAGAGTGGTATAATGTACCTGGGGCTCAATTTATAATTTTAAAAATGGATATGATAATATTCCTATCCTGTCTATCAAAAAGTCCTTGTAAGGATCAAAGGAGTTGATGGTATACATTTCAAAAGAAACAATATATGTGAAAGTATACTCTGAGGTGGTATAAATATTGGCTATTTATAAACATGCAGATTTCTAAATATTGAATAACACATACTAAATTTGAAATGATATTTTCTTATTTAAAAGAACAAGGCATATGGAATTGTCTCTTCCAGAGTTTATTTTTAGCATCATGGACATTATTTACATTTTCATTCATAGACTTGGCATTTACTTCCACTTTTCAAGGCAATGGGGGATATATACTTATGGAGAAAAGCTGAGAGTAGGCAAGTAAGTGATCATATCACACTTAGAGCAAGCAGGAGAGAAGGCAGAAGTGAAGAAGTGAGATGGAATAGGAGAAAGAAAGGGATAAAATAGACAGGTGGGCACTTAGTGAGTTTCAAATCTATACTTATTAAATCTGAGCTATTGCAAAGCAACGTCTTGATATAGAAAATTTAGCACAGCTATGTCACCCTGACTAGCCACTGCTACTGAGAGGCTATCAGGGTCTTTGGTCAACGGGTTACTGGATAAAGGTCATTAAATACACACAGCACACCTAGTGTCTGATTGCTGGCTCTGGTTTTATCTCCTAGGTTCTGCCACTTAAATGGAAACAAGATGTCAGTCAAGTAGTTCTAGGCTTCTCTTCCTGAGGAGAGATGAACCATTTAAGCTGGGCAATTTGGTAACATAGTTTATTATTTCCCATTGTCACATGTGAATAGATATAATCTGGAACTTTATTTCTCAAGGTAGAAGGGCAGAACCACTTTTTGAGATAAATGATAGGTTTTTAGAATATACTGTAATGAAACATTTGGAGAACAGAAAACACTCCTTTTAGATGATGCAATTCTACAATGAAAATCCCTTGTAGCCTTGCAATATCTTCAACATACAGGCATGTTATTTTAAATGTTGTTCTAACTCTTCTTATACTTAGAAATAATTATAATATTGATTTATTTTTAAACTGAAAGCCCATAAATTAGCTTATTGGATTTTTAAAATGTTAACAAAATTCTAGATTAATTTTCCATTGATTTAGATAAATGTCTTCACTTCTTGGATTTATCCTTTTGTAGAGAATTAGAACTGATTTTTTTTTCTCCCATCTGATCCTTCTGGGCTGCTTTCTTCTACTGTTAATCAGTTTCCTCAACAAAGCATGTTGTTTTTTTATCTAAATTTATTAATTAGAATGTTGTGTATTATATTTCAAAAGTATAATTAAATTTTGTTTACTTCATTTTTGTTTTAGATTGCTAATGCTGATAACCAAGAGTTGACATAGATGTCACAATTCCCTGAAACATGAACAAAAGCAACTCAGGGCATTGCACTCTTTCGAAGATTATATTTTAGGTGGTTGCCAAAAACAGGAAACTGTGAATAAAAAATCATATGATACAAATCTTTTGGTTGTAAATAATTTATGGGCTATTACAATGAAAACGTGTTTGGTCTTCACAATCCGTGATCAAATCAACGATTATAATTATACACATACCAACTGCCCAAAAAACATATGGAGCCAGGCATCTTAGATGAAAGATGAGTGTGACAAATGTTGGTAGAAATGATGCCGATGTGCCAGTACATTTCCCTGGACATGAAATAATGGTCCCAGATGAGAAAATTATTATTCTAATTGTGGTCCGTATAGGTTCACATTTGTAGGTAGGTTTCTTTAGCCATCTGAATGAAAGTATCTCATAAACTTTTCACTGATTCCAAAACGTCTGCAACTTTGTGGCCAGTGTTTAATAAAATACAGCAAGAATAATTTAGGAAGCTCTCAAAGAGGAAAGGATACTGGCTTGGTACATTCCTTGCTGATAGAGAATTCATATTTATATAGTATTTACTCTTTGGCCTCCAATATACTTTTCTTCTTTCATGTTACTTGTGTCTATGGAATTAGAAGAACTGTTAAAGATAAGGAGTGGATCCAGAGAAAAGTATGCAAATGAAAAAAAATGCCTAATTCCAGTGACAAATTTACCAAGAAGCCAATAAAACTTTAGTTTTAGAGCCTTTCACTTGTATATGACTCTTCCAAGGCCCCAAGAATATTTTGTTTATAATATTTGTCATATTTTTAAAATGTATAATTTGTTGTGATTTTTCTCATTCCAAATTTCAGTTTGTACATCATTTTATATATATTTTTTAAAGAGGGGCCCTCAAACTATATAAGATTCAGGCTCTTTAAAACCTGGTCCTCCCATTAAGTGTGTCTCAGCAATAGTAGACTGGGATAATTTTATTTCATATCCTTCAAACTCTTAACACCCCCTCCCAATACAACAAAATCTATAGCTGTAAAACAAACATTTTGAGGAAAATCAGTAACACTTAACCCATTTCCATGTTAGGAATTAATCACTAGGAAGAATATAAGCACTAATTAATAATTTTTCTGAGAGGCTACTATGGGAAGAAATAAAAGGATAGCCTGTTAAACCATATTAGATTCATAGGGAATGTGAAACCACATTAGATTCACAGAGCTGTAAGTGACCTCAATTGTCTTTCACCTGAGCCTTGCATTTTACATAAAAGAAACTGAGGTTTGGAGAGGAAATGTAACTTGTTCAAATTTACATGTACGTTTGTTAGTGGTAAAGTCAGGATTTCAAGAAAATTATTTAATCTTATACTAATTTCTAATATTGCTCCAATTCATTTGCTACTTCTTTTATAAAGTTTATTTCCTAACATGTATTGGATTGGTATATTTTACATATCTGACTCTGTAACTGAGAGCCAATTATTATGTTAATATTTTAACTAATTACTTTGTGTAATTCATCACATTTTTTTTGCATGCAGTTTATAGTATAATGACATCCTATCATTAATACAGTTGAATAATAAGGTAATAGCCTACTCATTTTTTTTTCAGATCAGTAACTGTCTATTTCAACCCAAACAATTCTTTCTTACATAAAATCATTATTCTAAGATTAGGTTTTTCATGCTACTGCAATAACTATTTTATGTTTTCATTGGTTAACAATAAAGTAAAACTGGGGAAATAGATAAAAATGATTTTGAAAATACAAGCATGACATTTAATACCTTAAATAAAGCTTTTAAAATTTTTCACATTAAGTCTTTTATTTGTTAATGTAGCAAGAGTGAAGGTAACTTTCCCTCTGTGTAAGGAGATGTAAGTCATAACCACATAACTTTTTTTAAAGTACTAGAAACTCACATAAATACTAAGACAAAAGCAATCATATTGTGATTGGAATAAAATAATATACTTAAACTACACAACTTACTCCATTGGTAATCTTCTGAATTTAAAAGTTCCCCCTCTTATCTCAATGTAATGTAAAAATCTTTACAATAACTTTAGAACATATACATATAAGTAATACAAAATTACATAGTTATCACTAAGATCCCAGTGGGAAAATGGACAGGATTATGAGCAGGCAATTCAGCGAAAAATGAAAATTAAAATGGCTAAAATATATGATGGGAAAATCTAGTCTCATCCATTGTAAGAGAAACAAAATATGACTAGGATTATTACTATGATTATTGTTTCACCTAAATAATTTAATAGTGAAAGTATAATGAAATGGTTATACATGTATGCTTTTGATATAGGATCTGTAGTATATATAGTGTAAACTGATACAACACTTTATGATAGGAATTTTTCATTATAGTAAAAATCTTAAAAATGTTCATAACCATTGGATCAGTAATTCCATTTGAAGCCTAAAAAACCCACTTTGTGCATGAAGACGCACAATTATGTATTAAAGTTATATACATAATAGTGATAACAAAAACTTGAAATAATTTGAATGCCTATAATAAAGAGGATATAGAATAAATTATGTTTTATGATAAAATTATATATATTATATGTATGTCACAATTATATAAGTAAAACATCAAGAGAAGAAACACTGGAAGAAAATATACAAATATTGTTAATGGTTAAAACAATTCAAATGAATTTCGGTATTTTCAACATTTTATATAATGAGTAGTTATTACTTTCAAGTTAGGAAAATTAATTTTAACAATAAAGATAAAGAAATAGAGAAAAAAGTAGAAACACATAAGAAAAATGTCCATGCAATTACATACATACTCAAACAACAATGAGGTTTGACCATACAATTTTAGCAGGAATAAGAAAAAAGAGATAAAACTCAATACTAGTGAAAATGCTGGTTTAATTTGGTAGAATTTTTCTGGTAGATAATTTGATAATAAAAATAATCCTCAATTGTATACTCTGTCCCTCTAACCATCAGGATCATGGAAATATATTCAAGGAATTTATTTGAATGGTTAAAAAACTTATATTACTAATATAATTATAGCAACTTTACTAAGGTGGTAATCTAAATGATCTAACAATAATTAAATGATTGAATAAATTATGGTATATAAATTCAGTGTTATATAAGTAATCATTTAAAATTAATATAATGACTATATTGAATAGCAAGATATGATTTTATCATCTTATATACTGTACACATTGAGAAATATTGGAAGGAACCCCCAAAACCTATAGATGTTAGAGAGGATATGATTGACATTTACAAATAATTTCTAAATGCCTTATATTAATGAAAAGTCTTTTTTTAAAATTGCTTACCACTTGTATCTTAGGTGTCAGCTCCTCTGGTCCTGTAATTTCAGGTGGCAGAGCAAATATGTAATGACACATTTTAGTCACATTCTTGCACTAGAAAAGAAGAACATAAAGAGTCATGAAATTCATGTCAATGTCATAAATCCAGTTCTAATATGTAATTTCCATAATTTTCATGCACTTGCGTTCATATTTATATTCAGGAAAATTTACCAACAGGATGAAATATATATATTTTTGTATGCAGAGTGAGTTCCAATTTTATCTGTGAAACTTTTTAAAAAAATATATTTTATTGATTTTTTAACAGAGAGGAAGGGAGAGGGATAGCGAGTTGGAAACATCGATGAGAAAGAGACATCGATCAGCTGCCTCTTGCATGCCCCCTACTGGAGATGTGCCCATACCAAGGTACATGCCCTTGACCAGAATCAAACCCGGGACCTTTCAGTCCGCAGACCTACGCTCTATCCACTGATCCAAACTGGTTTCATCTGTGAAACTTTTTAAAATTGAATTTATTGGGGTGACATCATTTTTTTAGCCTTCTCTGCACACTATGATGATCTTCTCATTAAAATTCTATTATGGAGCATTCTGCTATCTAAATCATTATCTTGGACCATATGGGTAAGAAGGAGAGAGTGGGAGTAGGTGGCGGGGAATGAAACAGAACTTTCATGAGTGTATTAAAAATGGGACAAGGAGAAGTAGTGAGAGAGACAGTGTTATGTTGCTTCACTATTTTATAAAGCTATAGTTGGGCAATGTAGGTAGATACTACACAACATAGCCTCATCATCGGATCCTTTCATTTATTTGGATGCCTTATTTTCTCAATTCAGCTATCAGGGTTTTTTTCCAAATTATATTATCAACACTTTAAGAGCATGGAACATATTTTGCAATATGTAAATCCCCCTAATACAGTATACTAGAGGCCAGATTTGTGCACAAGTGGTGTCTCTTGGCCTGGCATTTAGATATCCCCTAAGGCAGCGGTTCTCAACCTGTGGGTCTCGACCCCTTTGGGGGATGAACGACCGTTTCACAGGGGTCGCCTAAGAAATCGGAAAATGCAGATATTTACATCACGATACATAACAGTAGCAAAATTTCATGGTTGGGGGTCACCACCACATGAGGAACTGTATGCAAGGATCGCAGCCTTAGGAAGGTTGAGAACCACTGCCCTAAGGTGTCCCAGATTATGAGAGGGCACAGGCTAGGCCATGGGACCCTACCAGTGCACAATCGGGGACAGGAAGGGACTGTGGGAGAGCTCCAGGGCAGGTGCAGGCCCATCTCACCCAGTCCCAATCAGCCAGACCCCAGCAGCAAGCTAACCTATTGGTCTTCCCCCTGGTGGTCAGTGCACATTATAGCTATAGGTCGAACAAAAGGTCACTTGGGCTTTTATATATGTAGGTACTGAATACCTTAAATAAATGCTAGGCAAGCCCAGAAATCAGAAAACCAACTGCCAATAGTATTAATTAAGCAATAATGTTCCTGTCCCCTTTGACTCCTCACTCTTACTTCCATTCTGACTCAGGAGAGATCAAAATTCAGCCAGCAAATTTAGAGGCGAGGAGTTAGGAAACAAATAAGAAACAAATCTTCCTTACCCAGAAGGAAGGGATTAGCTGTAACTTTTAATTAAGTTGAAGCTCTGTTTTCTACAAGTAATTAGACATTCTAAGAAAATTCAGGTATTTCTATCAAATAAGAGTGAATAGAAATGTCTCAGAACTGCCTAATTATTAACCTTCCATTAAAGTTTAAGGAAAAAGTAGGGAATAAAATAAATATGGCTTCATGATAACATCAAACGAATCTTGCTTATATAACATTATAATATTATAGCTAGTAATTGCAACAAGGATAATCATGACACTAGGTTTATCCATTGCCTCTTTGTAAGAAAAATTACTATGTGGTTGCTAAACTTGGGGAATGGGGGAAACTCATCCTAAGTAAAATAAGAAAAGGGTGTTGCTGTTACTGATATAATAACTGTTAGGACATATTTCCTGACCTATTTTCTGGTGAATTTTGAAATGGTGTACATTGTTCTCACTTTCATCCTTATTCTCCCTCCAACATTTTTTGTCAACATACATTTTGACATGAACCATCTCCAACAGTCTTTATATAAATTGCTGAAAACACTAGTTTCTTTCCTTGCTTACTAAGAGAATGCAGGGCAGCATTATGAACCCTGACTAATTGCTAATAAAGTCTCAAAAATACACTATTATTTATTATGTTTCTTGTGAGTAAAACTGGGTTTGAACTAGTTTGAAATGTACAGTGCACCAATTGTATGAACTATTTTTTTTTTCCCCAGAACACAATTTTCTTCCTGGTAAACAGAGAAAAAAAGCTTCTAATTAAGTGTTAGTGGTGTTCTTTAAAATGTAATAAAAAGTAATAGAGGAATAAATTAAAGTGATATTTTATAAATTAAGTAGTATTGTCCCTTAAATGACCCATAATAAGGAATAAAGAATGTCAGATTGACTTCTAAAGATACATCTGAGAAAATCCAAGATGGCGGCATAGGTAAACACCTACACTGCTGCCTCGCACAACAATTTCAAAACTACAACTAAAAGACAGAACGGACATCATCCAGAACCACAGGAAAGCTGGCTGAGAATAAGTGCTACAGCTAGAAGGAAAGAGAGGGGCTCACAGAGACCCAGAGGAGCTGCAAAAAGCTGAGGTACGGAGACGCGCCTGTGGAGAGAGCGGGTGCCGGAGTACCTGGCTGGTTTTCTCTGGCAGGAGGGAAACGGAGACTCTCAAAGGCATTGAACCCCTTATCTTACAACACTAAACCCCAGATCCAGCCGAAACTCATACGAGGGGAGTTTGGACTGTGAAAAGGGAGAAGTGCATGGAAATTTAGGGGAGTCGCAAAAGATCAAAGGCCTGGTGGCACGCACGGCACTGCGCACAGGACAGATTGCTGATTGTGCCACTGGCTTTCTCAAGTGGGCGGGAGACAGACCCTCCCAACTGTGCCACTTCTAACTTCACTAAGTCCCTGTTTCAGGTGAAACCCTGGGGACCTAGTCTCATGTGGTCCTGGAGCACAGGGGAGCTGGAAAGGCAGCGGTCTAGAGGCACTGCGGGCACTTGGGCACAAAGACCGCTCCAGCGATTACCCAGTCACGTGAGACTCAGGGGCCGTGGAGGGCGGGGCCGACTGGAAGGCAAGGCGGTCCCTTAAGCCCTGAGACTCCACCCCTCCAAAGCTCAACAGAGGCTTCTTCGGTTTTGCAAGTCTAGTATCATAAAGCTGAATTCAACACAGAAGTTTCCCCGGCATAGTTAAAATGCCAAGACAAGGGAAGGGATTACTAACAAAAGAAATGGAGGGAAAAAAACGACTGGATATAGAGTTCAAAACCATGCTTATAAGGTTTTCAAGAATATGCTAGAAAAGTTGGATAAATTTAGTGAGACCCAAGAGGAGATGAAAAAGGACATACTAGAGACACTGACTGCAATAAAAAAATATTATACAGAGTCCTAACAGCAGACTAGAGGATGGCAAGAATCAAGTCAAAAATTTGAAATATAAAGAAGCAGAAAACATTCAACTGGAAAAGCAAGAAGAGAAAAGAATCCAAAAATGTGAAGATAATGTAAGGAGCCTCAGGGACAGCTTCAAGCGTACCAACATCAGAATTGTGGGGGTGCCAGAAGAAGAGAGAAAGCAAGATACTGAAAACCTATTTGAAGAAATAATGACTGAAAACTTCCCACATCGGGTAAAAGAAATAGACTTACAAGTCCAGGAAGCACACAGAACCCCAAATAAAAGGAATCCAAAGAGGACCACACCAAGACACATCATAATTAAAATACCAAGAGCAAAAGACAAAGAGAGAATATTAAAAGCAGCAAGAGAAAAACAGTTCATTACCTACAAGGGAGCACCCATAAGACTGTCAGCTGATTTCTCAACAGAAACGATGCAGGCCAAACGGGAGTGGCAAGAAATATTCAACGTGATGAATAGCAAGAACCTACAATCAAGAATAATCTATCCAGCAAAGCTATCATTCAGAATTGAAGGGCAGTTAAAGAGCTTCACAGAAAAGAAAAAGCTAAAGGAGTTCATCAAGTCCAAACCAGTATTATATGAAATGCTCAAAGGTACTCTTTTAGAAGAGGAAGAAGGAAAAGGTAAAAGCCAAAAGATTATGGACAACAAATACCTATCTATCAACAAGTGAATCTAAAAATTAAGTGAATTAAAAATTTGATCAACAGAATAAACTGGTGAATATAATAGAATCAGGAGTACAGAAAGGGAGTAGACTGATAATTCTCAGGGGGACAAAAATCATAAAGCATCAAACAGACTGTGAAAATACAGCAGAAAGATTAAAGTTAGGTGAGGTAGATAAGTGATCAATCAAAGGACTTGTATGCATGCATATAACCATAACCAATGATCACAGACACTGGGGGGTCGGGGTATGCCTGGGAGGGAGGGGGGCAATGGGGAGATATGTATAAAAATTAATAAAAATTAATAAAAAGAAAAAAAGGAAAAAATAATTAAAAAATAAAATAGTAAATAAAATAAAATAAAGATACATCTGAGAGGGAAAGTGTAAAAAGATGTTCTACCTAGCACAGTGGTCGGCAAACTGCTGCTTGCGAGCCACTTGCTACTTTGTTGACTAATGAGTTTGCCAACCACTGGGATAGGGGCTCAATCACAAGGAACAACAACAGCCTGTAATTATTGGAATCAAGAGTCTAGGTCAGTGGTCGGCAAACTCATTAGTCAACCGAGGGGCAAACTGCAGCTCATGAGCCACATGTGGCTCAGTTTGCTGACCACTGACCTAGTACAATCATTATTAGAACTCTATCAGATTGGTTTTCTCTCAATGGTAGTACTTTATGCATAATAAAGAAAAAGACCAGAAAGAGAAAAAAAGTATCTATAGTTTTCCTGGCATTTGTCAAGGCTGAACGGTCTATTCTTTTCCTCAAACATTAAGCTAAACAAATTGAGACATACTCCAGATAAATCAATTAAAACAATACAAATTCTAAGAATGTAATCTGTATTTTGTTTCATGTTTTTTAGTCAAACCATAATTTAGACCATTAAATATTTATTTTACAGTGTGACTTTTATTGTGCTCCTGATAGTGATGTTGATAACGGGATCAGAAAAGCACTAAACCTGGGTTTTGACATATATATGACATTTTCATCCCTCCTTAATATAGTTGGGCGATGAAAAACAGGACAGAATATACATTATATGCTTAATACTGAGCAGAACCCAAATTTCAAATTTATTATTATTTTTTAATGTTTCCTGTTGAAACTATTATAGATGCCCCCCTTTCCTTCTCCATTGACCCTCTCCACACCGCTACTACCCCCACCCCAGGCCTTCACTGCATTATTGTCCATCCATGGGTATGCATATATGCATGTAAATTCTTTGATTAATCTTAAATTTAAAACGTCCAATTCTATCACTCTGGGCAGTGAAAGGAAGTTGGACAACAATTGATGATTTAAGATATTCCATAAGGAAAGAAAACATACCCAGTAAGAAAAAATGTTGGACCAAACCTACTTTAAATCTTCTAATATTTATCATTTAGAAAATGTCACTTTTCTTCTTTTTTGAGAGGGAGAGGGAGAGAGAAAAGCACCAAGGTAAGAGAGAAACATTGATTGGTTGGCTCCCAAATGCACTCCAACCAGAGATTGAACCCACAATCTGGGAATGTACCCCAATAGGGTAACAAAACCGCAACCTTCCCGTGTATGGAATGACACTCCAACAAACTGAAAAATCCACTTAAAGGATGCAACACTTGCCAAGACCGGTTTGACTCAGTGGATAGAGCGTCGGTCTGCGGACTGAAAGGTCCCAGGTTCGATTCCGGTCAAGGGCATGTACATTGGTTGCGGGCACATCACCAGTGGGGGGCATGCGGAAGGCGGCTGATCAATGTCTCTCTCTCACTCTCTCATTGATGTTTTTAACTTTCTGTCCCTCTCCTTTCCTATCTGTGAAAAATCAATAAAATATTTAAAAAATAGTTAAAGGATGCAACACTTGCAAATATTTATGTACTCAACCTAGGAGCATCTAAATATCAAAAAGCTATTCTTGCTAGACATAAAAAGTATTGACACCTGACTGACATCACTGGATAAATTTTCCAGGCAGAAAAATGATAAGAAAATGGCAGGATTAAATGACACATTAGATCAGATAAATTTAATGCATATCTTCAGAGAATTTCACCCCAAAGAAGAATAATCTGTATTTTATTCAAGTGCACATGGAACATTTTTTTCCCTTAGGGTTAACCTCATGTTAAGACATAAACATGCCTCAATAAATTTAAGAAGATTAAAATCATATCAAGCATCTTGTCTGACCATCATGGTATGAACTGGAGATCAATCACAAAAAACACACACACACACACACACACACACCCCAAAAAAAACACCAATAACAAAAAAAAAACAACCCACAAACACATGTCGACTCAACAGTGAATGGGGTAAAAATAAAATCAGGGTAAAAATAAAAATATACCTTGATAAAAATGAAAATCAGAATACAATAACCCAAAATTTATGAGAGACAGTGACAACAGTCCTAAGAGGATAATTCATAGCATTATAGGCATACCCAAAGAAATAAGAAAAAAATCTAAAACAATCTGACCTTACACTTAAAGGAACCAAGAAAAGAAAAACAAACAAAGCCTAAAGTGAGTATAAAGAAAGAAATAATAAATATCAGAGCAGAAATAAATGAAATACAATGTAAAATATACAAAAGAACACTGAAACCAACAACTGATTCCTTGAAAAGATAAATAAGATTGGCAAGATTTTAACCAAACTCATCAAGAAAAATAAAAGGGGATGGAGACAGACCTAAATCAATAAAATCAGAAATGAAAGAGAAGTAACAACTGACACCAAAGAAATACACAGGATTTTAAGAAACTATTATGAGCAACTATATGTCAACAAACTGGACAATTTGGAAAAAAAATGGATAAATTCCTTGAAATATACAATCTTCCAAAGTTAAATCAGGAAGAATCATAAAATCAAAACAGATTATAAACAGTGAAATTGAAGCAGTAATAATAATTTAAAAAACTCTCTCAAGAAACAAAAGCCAGTCCTGAGATACAAGATGGCGGCAAATGGGAAAGCAGGCTGCAAAATACTGTGAGTGAGACAGTGAAAGGAGAGTGCATGGATGTACAGGGAGTGTCTGTATTTGTGAGTGAGAGTTGTGCTCCACAGAACTGTTGGGGACTGGCGGACAGGCTCCCCTGGCTGGGTAGCCTCTACCACTGCTGAAATTTCTTGTAAAGCTGCTGGCTCTGCCACAAATACCATGCCATCTTGAAGGTGAGAATGGCTGTGATCAGAAGCCCAGCCTTACCTTCAACCAGGGAGACCTCAGATACCTCCTGAAACCCTACAACCACATCACCTAGGGACCAACTGCCTCAGCTGTGAATCCACAAATACAGAGAGACTCCAGCATCCCCATCCATGGGTGCCTAGAAAGTTTGTTTAGGGGGAGATAAGGTGGCAGCCAAATACACGGTTGTGCCCTGCTCCTTCTCATAGAGCACACAGAAAAAAGAGCTGAACTAAATAACACACACCCAGAATTGGTGAATTAAACACAGCTGGCGAGGCAATCTGCAGACAGAAAGGTCAGAGATTGCCTGAAGGAAGGTAAGGCCTGGGATCCAGGCTGGAGGGAGAAATGAATGCAACAGTGACTAGAGTCTCAGACGTCCCACCAAATAAGTGGCCCTTGGGGTGAGGGTAGAGCTTGAATATGGAAGGGGGTCTAGAAGGCTGCTGGAAAAGGGGAACTCCAGATCTAAGTCCACAGCCATTAGAGACCATGTCCACAAAGTTCTACACCAGCTGCTCAGTGCCCAGGGAGTGGGGAGTGAGAAAGACATGAGTTGGCACAGTTCATTTGTATTTTTCACTTCCTTGTTTGGTAAGCCCACTACATCTTCCAATTAAAAACATTCATCAAGACTACAGGGGAAAGTTGTTTTTGTGAAAACTGGAGAACTGGGGATCAGAATAAGAAGAGATGTACAGAAAACCAGCTCTGGGTCAGTTCATTCCTCCAGCCCAGTTTTAAGTGTGGTAGGGAAAGAAGAGTCTAAACACTGGATTGGGGGGCATTTGGTCCCAGAAACTAATCCAGAAACGTCACCACACAGGGATTGTGTCATATATTTACTCTTGTGTAAAAACAAATGAAGGCAAGAAGAGAAACAAAGTGATCAGAGAGATCCACCTGCTTGAAAACAAGGTTGTGGCTTATGACACAGAGAAGTGGTAGATCGCAGGAAACTTCAACACTGTGCTGACTACCTGACAGGAAACAGACGTGCTATTCAGAACAGTAGAGAGGGATCTTAAAAGAGCCCCCATTAGTCATTGAAGCCCATTGAAGTGTACAAACTTCGTTACTTCACTTTTTTATTTTTTATCTTTAACTTCAGAAACTATTTTTTCTTCTTTTATCTCACTTTATTTTTCATTTTATTATTATACTAGAAGCCCAGTGCATGAAATTTATGCATGGGGGAAGGTCTCTTCAACGCGGCCTGCATCCTCTCCAACTCTGGACCTCTCGGGAGAAGTCTGAATACCTCTTGCAATCTGGGACTGCTACTAACCATTCCCCTGCTTACCTGCCTGATCATCTCTAACCAACTCTGGCTGCATGATCAGCCCTAACCACCTCTGCCTGCCTTCATGATTGCCCGTAACTGCTCTCCTACTGGCCATATCACCCCGACTGCTAATCAGCTGGCCTGATTGCCCTTAAATGCCTATGCCTCATCCTGCACCTGGGACCCAGGATTCCCTCCTCCAGCTGGTCACAGGCACTTGGGACCAGGGCTTCCCTCTCTCTGGCCAGCCACAAGCACCCAGGACACAGCCACAGGGGACCATGGGTAGGCAGCTTGTCCTTTTCCTGGGCCTCAGCCCTACCTACTGGCACCTGGGCCCATGAAACAGGTGGTTTTTCCCTTGCTCAGGCCACAGGTGCAGGTGCAGCCACTGGCGCCTGGGACCACAGAGTGGGTGGCTTGTCCCTTTCCCAGGCCATAGCCTGGTTATTCCCCATTCCTCTCTCATGAGCTCATTTGTACCTGGCTGGTACCTATTCCTCTCTTGGGAGCGCATTTGGGCCTGGCTGGTCCCCATTCCTCTCTCCCCAGTGTTGAGGGTCTGAGCAGTTCCAGCACCAGGACATGAGAGCATGAGGGTATGATGACCATTTGCATATTAGCTCTTTAATATATAGGATTTTTATTTTTAATCTTTATTGTTACTATTATTTTACCATTTTTTAAACATATTTGATTCTTTACAGAGAGGAAGGGAGAGGGATTGAAAGCTAGAAACATCGATGAGAGAGATATCGATCAGCTGCCTCTTGCACACCCCCCACTGGGAATGTGACCGCAACCAAGGTACATGCCCTTGACCGGAATCGAACCTGGGATCTTTCAGTCCACAGACCGACGCTCTATCCACTGAGCCAAACCAGTTTTGGCTATTTTACCATTTTTAAGTTTTATTTTTTTATTATTACATTTTATTTTATTTTTGGATTAGTGTTCTACATTCTTTTTATTTTTATTTTAGCATTATTTTAATCTATCTCAATTTTTCCTTTATGCTAACATTCTCTTCCTCACTTTTCCCCATTTTCAACTTGTTTTCTTACCCTGTCCCTGTGTTAGTTTTTCTCAATCCTCTCTTTTGAGTCCCAGTTAAAAATTGATCTTACTCATATATCTAATTTCTTCTCCCCTGCTCCACATCCATGCACACTTCTCTCTTCCCTTTCTTCACTAGCCAATTTTTTAATTTTTTCCCTTTTTCTTACTTTCTGTATTGTTTTATTGCTAGTTTGTGTGCTTTTTGGTTTGTATTTTTCTTCTGTTTTTCCTGTAATCACTTGTTCTCTTTTTCTGCTAATAGATTAGTTTCAATCACCAACTCAGACCTCTCTACTTTCTATTCTACTTTTCCAAAAATAGATGAAGAAATAATGACAGAAAACTTTTCTGATATTGGGAAGAAAAAACTCATAAGTACAAGAGTCTCACAGAGTCCTAAGCAAGATGAGCCCAAAAAGACTGACCCTAAAATACATTACCATTAAATTTACAAACACCAATGACAAAGCAACAATCTTAAATGATGCCAGAGAGAGAAAGAAAGTTAGCTACAAGGGATCTACCATCAGATTATCAACATATTTCTCAACAGAAACACAACAGGACAGAAGGGAATAGAATGAAAGATATAAATTCATGTAAAGCAAGAGTCTGAATCCAAGAATTCTGTACCCAGCATGGCTATCAACCAAAGTTGAGGGTGAAATCAGGAGCTTCCCAGACAAAAGAGGACTAAGGGAGCTTATTACAAAAAAATCAGCAATGGAAAAATGGAATGAGACTGCTGTAAAAAGAATAGGAAGGAAAGAAGGAACAGACGCATAAAGAATACAAATGACCACAAACAAGAACCTACCAATAATAACTTTAAATGTAAATTGATTAAATGTCCCAATCAAAAGACATAGGGTAACTGAATGGATAAGAAAACATGACCCATATATCTGCTCTCTACAAGTGACCCACCTCAGAACAAAGGACTCACACAGACTGATGGGAAAGAGTTGGAAAAATGTTTTCAGTTGAATGGAAATGAGAAAAAGCTGGGGTAGCAATATTTATATCTGAAAAATTAAACTTCAAAGTAAAGCCATAACAAGAGATTGGGACGGCCACTTCATAATACTAAAGGGAGCAATTCAACAAAAAGATATAACTCTGGTAAACATTTATGTACCCAAAACAAGAACACCCAAATACATAAAAAAAAAAAAACTTCTGGAATATATCAAGGGAGAGATTGACAGCAATACAGTCATAATAGGGGACTTTAATACCCCACTAACACACTGGATAAATCCTCTAGACAAAAAATCAGCAAAGAAACATCAATCCTAAATGAATCACTAGATCAGAAATACTTAACTGACATATTCAGAACATTTCAGCCCTAAGTCATAGAACATAGGTTCTCAAATGCACATGAGGCATTTTTAAAGATAGACCACATTTTGGGACACAGGCAAAGTCTCTTCAAATTCAAGGAGATATAAATCATATCAAGAATCTTCTTAGATTACAATGGCATAAAATTAAAAATCAAGTACAATTAAATCAATGAGAAAAAACAAATCCTGGAGTCTAATTAGCATGCTATTAAACAATGATTAGGTTACCAAAGAGATCAAAGAAGAAATAAAAAGTATAATGGAAACAAACAACACTGAAAACAACAATCCAAAATCTATAGGACACAGTGAAAGTAGTCTTGACAGAGAAGTTCATAGTTCTACAAGCCTATCTAAAAAACATGGTAATGAATTATCTACTATAACCCTACAAACTCAAAGAGTTAGAAAGAGGCAATAGGCAAAGTGCAGCATAAGTAGAAGGAAGGAAATAATAAAGATCAGAGTAGAAATAAATGGCATAGAGACTAAACTAACAATGCAAAAGAACAACAAAACCAAGAGCTAGTTCTTTAAAAGGATAAACAAGATTGATGAACTTCTAGCCAGGCTCACCAAGAAGCAAAGAGAGAGGACCTTAATAAAGTCAGAAATGAAAGAGGTGAAGTAACAACTGACCCCAAAGAAATACAAAGGATTATGAAAAAAGTACCATGAAAAACTCTATTCCAACAAAATTGACAACCTAGATGAAATGGATATATTCTTAGAAAAAACAACTCCCAAAACTCAATCAGGAAGATAAGAAAAAAAAAAAATAAAGAAATTGAAGCAGCAACACAAAATCTTCCAGCAAACAAAAGCCCTGGTCTGAATAACTTTACAGGGGAGTTTTACCAAACATTAAAGGAAGAACTAAAACCTATCCTCTTCAGACTATTCCAAAAAATTCAAAAGAGGGGCATACTTCAAAGCTCTTTCTATGAAGACAGCATTACCCTAATTCCAAAACCAGATAAAGATACCACACACACAAAAAAACAACTACAGGTCAATATCCTTAATGAACATATATGCTAAAATCCTCAAAAAAATTCTAGTAAATTGGATCCAGCATTGCATTAGAAATATCATACACCATGATCAAGTAGAACTTATTATGGGGATTCAAGGATGGTACAATAACTGCAAATCAAAAAATGTGATGCATCCTATAAACAAATTGAGACACAAAAATCACACGATCATATCAATGGATGCAGAAAAAACATTTAACTATATCCAACACCCTTTCTTGATAAAAACTCTCAGGAAAGTGGGAATAGAGGGATCATACCTCAACATAATAAAAGCCTTATATGACAAACCTATAGCAAACATCATACTCAATGGAAAAAACTAAACTAATTTCCCTTAAGAACAAAAACAAGACAGGGATGCCCATTTTCATCACTCATGTTTGACATAGTATTGGACATGCTAGCCATACTGATCAGACTAGAAGAAATAAAAGGCATCCCAATTGGAAAAGAAGAAGTAAAAATGTTCTTATTCGGAAATGACATATGATACTGTACGTACTAAAAGAAAAACCCAAAGACTACATCAAAAAACTACCAGACCTAATAAATGAATTTAGAAATGTACCAGGATACAAAATTAACATCCAGAAATCAATGGCCTTTTTATACACCAATAATGAACTCAAAGAAAGAGAAAATAAATAAATAAATAAATAAATAAATAAATAATCCAATCCCCTTTACCATTGCACCAAAAAAAATTAACATACTTAGGAATAAACTGAATAAAAGACCTGTGCTTGGAAAACAGAAGGACATTGATAAAAGAGATAGAGGAAGACATAAACAAATGGAAGAACAGACCATATTCATGGATTGGTAGAATCAACATCATTAAAATGTCCATACTACCCAAAGCAATCTATATATTCAATGCAATCCCATTGAAATATCAATGGCATCTTTCAAAGATCTAGAACAAATTCTCCAAACATTCATCTATAATAGAAAAAAGATCCCAAAGGGCCACAGCAATCCAGAGAAAGAAAAACAAATTAGGAGGGATCAAAATACCAGATATCAAGGTTTATTACCAAGCCATGGCTCTCAAAACTGCCTGCTACTGGCCCAAGAACAGATATATAGACCAATGGAACAGAATAGAGAGCCCAGAAATCAACCCAAGCCATTATGCTTAATTAATATTTGACAAAGGAAGTACGAGCATACAATGGAAACAAGGAAGTCTCTTCAATAAATGATGCTGGGAAATTTGGTCATATACATGCAAACAAAATGAAACTAGATCACCAACTTACACCATATACAGAAATCAATTCAAAATACCTAAATGAATTAAATGTAAGATGGAAACCATAAAAATACTACAAGACTCCATAGGGAGCAAAATAGCATACATATGTCATAGCAATATCTTTACCAACATAACTCCTATGGCAATGGAGACTAAAGATAAAATAAACAAATGAGACTACATCAAAATAAAAAGCTTCTGCACAGCAAAATATACCATCAACAAAACAATAAGAAAGCCCACTGCAGGGGAGAACATATTTGCCAATGCTATCACAGATAAGGGTTTAATCTCCAAAATTTACAGAGAACTCATACAACATAACAAAAGAAAGAGAAATGATCCAATAAAAAATGGGCAAAAGACCTAAGTAGACACTTTCCTAAAGAGGACATATAGAAGGCTGAGAGACATATGAAAACATGCTCAAAATCACTAATCATCTGAGAGATGCAAATCAAAACAACAATGGCTTACCACCACACACCTATCATAATGGATCTCATCAAGAAATCAATAAAGGACAAGTGTTGGCAAGGATGTGAAGAAAAAGGAACCCTTGTGCACTGCTTGTGGAAATGCAGACCGGTGCAAGCACTGTGGAAACAGATTCCTTAAAAAATTAAAAGTGGGACTCCCATTTGACCCAGTGATCCTACTTTTAGGAATATATCCCAGGAAACTAGAAACACCAATCAGAAAGGATATATGCACCCCTATGTTCGTAGCAGCACAATTCATGTTATCTAAGATTTGGAAACAGACTAAGTGCCTATCAAATATGTGAGTGGATTGAAAAACTGTTGTACGTCTACACAACGGAATACTATGCTGTGGTAAAAAAGGGAGTTCTTACCATTTGCAACAGCATGGATGGAACTGGAAAGCATTATGCTAAGTGAAATAAGCCAGTCAGAGAATGATAAATATCACATGATCTAGTCTAGGCACACAACAAGACTCAACATAATTAAAATGCCAAAGAGATAATTTTAAAAGCAGCAAGAGAAAAGCAATTATTTAATTATCTGCAAGGGAGCACTCAGAATTGTCAACTGACATCTCAACAGACACTTTCAAATTGATGAAAAGCTAGGACTGACAAGCAATATTACTCTACTTAGAAAAGCTATCATTTGGAATTGAAGGTCATACAAAGAGCTTCACAGACAAGAAAAAGCTAATGGAAGTCATTACCATCAAACCAGTATTCATGACATGTTGAGGGGTCTCTTCATGAAGAAGAAGAAGGAAAAGAAGAAGGAGGAGAAGAAGGAGGAGGTAGAAGAGGAAGAAGACGAGAGTAAAGATAAAAAGTATGAACAATAAAATGGCAAAAATACTGTATATATCTATGAACAATTAAATCTAAATATCAAGATAAATGAAGTATTAATCTAAAGAACAAAATAAGGTGAAGAATAAAATAAAACAAGAAGCATGGAAACAGAATAGACTTACAAATCTCAAAGGAAAGGGGGGTAGAAGGGGTGTGGGAAGAGATTAATCAAGGAACTTATATGCATATATGCATTACCCATGGACATAAGACAATAAGGTAGTTAAGGCATGGGGCATGGAGGGGTCTGGGTGAAGGAGGGCAATGCAGGGGAAAATGGCTATATGTTATACTTTCAACAATAAGATTTTTTAAAGAAAAATAAATAAAAAAATAAATATTCCAAAAAATAAATAAACTACTCTTAAACCATTTGTAATTATAGGAGTGTTTGAGCTTATTAAACTTCTTCAAATGATACTAAATTTGTCTAGAATGGAAGAAATACATTTACATAATTCTATTTGTTTCAGCCACATCTAAAATACTTTAGGCAATATGTAATTCTAAAGAGTACCATCATATTTTTTTTAAAGGAAGAATAAACAGAAGTACCCAAGACATAAGGTATAGTTTCGAGGGTTTTTTGTTGGAAAATTTTTAGAAAAAATATTTCCTCAACAGTGGCATTTTATGAAGATAAAATTATCTATAAAAATATTTGATACACATAATTTCATAAACTCTGGTCTTATTAAGTGTACCAAGTCACAATTCACATAGTCATATCAATTGATTCAGGAAACACAATTGACAAAATCCAACACCCTTTCTTAATAAAAATCCTCAACAAAAGGGGAATAGAGGGATCATTCCTCTACATAATAAAAGCTATAAATGAAAAACCTACAGCCAACATCATATTCAATGGGCAAAAACTAAAATTATTTCTTCTAATAACAAGAAGGAGAGAGGGATGTTCACTTTCAGCACTCCTGTTTGACATATAGTAGTCCTCAAAATTTTGGCCATAACAATTAGACAAGAAGAAAAAATAAAAGGTATCCAAATTAGAAAATAAGATGTAAAATTGTCATTATTCATAGATGACGTGATACTGTATGTAGAAAACCATAAAGACTACATTAAAAATTATTAGACTTAATAAATGAATTTGGCAATGTAGCAGGATGCAAAATTAACACCAAGAAATTTATGACATTTTTATATACCAATAGTGAACTTACAGAAAGAGAGATTAAAAATATAATCCCATTTACCATTGACCCAAAATAATTTAGATACCTATGAATTAACCTAACTAAAGAGGTAAAAGACCTATACTCGGAAAACTACAAGACACTGAAAAAACAGAGAGGGGGAAAGAAACAGATGGAGGAATGTAACATGTTAATTGATTAATAAAATCAATATCATTAAAATGTCCATACTACACAAAGCAATCTAGATACAATTCACCTTCCCATTAAAATTCCAACAGCATATTTGACAGACCTAGAATGCACTCTCCAAAAATTCATCTGGAATAAAAAAAGACCCCAAATAGCTGTAGCAGTTCTGAGAAAGAAGATTAAATTAGGAGGGATCTCAATACCAGATATCAAGCTATATTACAAAGCTACTGTTCTCAAAACTACCTGATACTTACACAAGAGCAGACATATAGACCAATGGAATAGAACAGAGAATCCAGAAATTAACCCAAACCTCTATGCTCAATTAATGTTTTACAAAGGAGGCAAGAACATACAATAGAGTCAAAACAGACACTTCAATAAATGGTGTTGGGAAAATTTGACAGATACAAGCAATAAATTGAAACTAGACCACCAACTTATACCATACACAAAAATAAACTCAAAATGGATAAAGAAATTAAATATCAGATGGGAAATCATAAAAATTTTAGAGGAATTGGATAGAAAAAATGGCTGTGGAATAGATGGACGTGTCTGGAGCCTTGTTGCTGAGCAGACAGGGAGAACAGCTGAGGGTCGTACTGGGAGTGTTTGTTGGCAAGTTAAGGGACAGTTGTCCTTCAGGAGAAGGTGGGGGACTGCTGGACGAGGCTCCCTTGACCAGGCAGCTCCACTGCCACCAGGTTTATTCCCCTGGAGCCACCAGCGCAAATGCGGAGACCAAGCCATCTTGCAGGGGAAAGTGGATGTTTACAGAAGTCTAAAAAGCTACAGCTGCAGAACCCACCAAAAAGCCGGGGGACCCAGAACACCGCTCCCCAATCGATGCAAACACTCTGATTCAGAAGAGTTCCACATGTGAAATGGAAAGGTCTGATTTCGCCTGGCATAAGATGAGGTCTCTGGTCCCGCAGAACAGAGAGACACACATACGGTGGAAAATGGACCAGGGGAAAGCTGCACCTATAGAAATCTGTGGAAGTTGGGCAGGGCATGATCCCTGAATGTGGAAGGGGGCTTGCAGAACTGTTAACGGAGGGGAGCTCTAGAAAGCAACCCATTTTTATCTGAGGCAGAAGGACAGCCTGGGAGTTTTTAAGGTGTCCCAGCTGCTTGAACAGGAGTGGGGAAGGGAAAGTGCACAGACTGTACTCTTTCCTCCTCAGTCCCTTGTGTCTGATTGCTAAGCCCAATACATAGGATCACACAATAGGGGGCATCCTAAGAGACTGCAGGGGAAAGTTGTTTTTCTGGAACCTGGGGATCAGAGCGCAGAATAATCATCAGAGAATCAGCTCTGGGGCAACCCACTCCCACAAACCGGTACTGAGTACCACAGAGAAAGCAGGATCTAAGCACAAGCTAGATAGGACCTGTAGTCTCAGAGGTCAATTCTGAAATACTGCCACCCAGGGGCAACTCACAAATTGAATCTCGCATAATCATAAAAGAATAAAGAGATTAAGACACACCGCTTATTTAAAAACCAGAACTGGCTTTCAGCACTGAGCAGAAGTGGAACGAAGAAAACTACAATATCATCCTGAATTGGAAACAGGCGTGCCAAACAGAACACTAGAGGAAGTGAATGACCTCCACTATTGCCCATTCTATTCTTTTATTTTTAATTTTTAATTTTTTTCATCTTTTAATTAAAAAACAATTTTTTTTATTTTTTCCTCAATTGATTTTACCTTTTTAATTATTACATTTTTATTTTCATACAAGTATATTTACTACTACTATTTTACCTTTTTGGAAAAAAAGAAGTGTTATTTTATATTCTCTTTATTTTGCTTTGGGATTAGAATTCTACATTCGACTTTCAGCTTTCCTTTAGCATCATTTTACTCTAACCCAACTCTACCTTTTTGCCAACATTCACTTCCTAACATTTCCTATTTTGTTATCTTGTTTCTCTTACCCTTTTCCAACTTTAGATTTTCCCTATTCTTTCTTCTTACCTGGTTAAAACTTCATCCCATTTATATATCTAATTGCTAATCCCCTACTCCAAGTCCATACACACCTCTTTCTTCTCTGTCTTCACTATCCAAAAAATTGTTTTTCTCTCTGTCTTTTTGTTGTTGTTTGCTTGAAAGTTGATTATATTAATTTTTATACTTTTCTGTGAGATTGCTTTTGCTTATTCTACTTGTTTTATTTTGCTTTCTGTTGCTTTTTTTTTACCTCTGTTTTCCTGTGCCTCCATTGATATTAGTTGTTATTTGTAATTTGTATTACTCTCCAGGTACTTGTTGCTGACATTTGTTGGCATTAGTGGCTGTTCTATTGGAGCTTTTGCAATATATATATATTGATCCCATTTTCTTTCTTATTCTCTATCTTTTCTCTCTTAAATTTTTTCTCCCTACTTCTTTTTTTTTCTTTTTTTTTCTTTTTTCTCCCTTCTCCCAAATTCATTTTGGCACTTTTTCTTTTCTTTTTTCTCCTTTCTTTCTTATTCTTTCTCTACTTACCCACAATTTTTCTTTCATTGGTGGAAACCTTATTTGTGGTGAGTAACATCAAGAGTACATTTCTGTTCACTGACTTGTCTGTTGTAACTGGTCATGTTGTATTTTGTGCCTTTAAATCAATGCAGGAGAAATAATTACATAACCAGAGACCCAGAGAAGAAAGACTATGGCAGACAAAGAAACAGCCCACATATGAAAGAAAGGCAGGCATCACCAGAAAAGAAAGTAAACGAAATAGAAGCAAACAACCTGCCAGAGAAAGATTTCAGAGAAATGGTAATAAGGTGGCTGAAAAGAATGGAAGACAAATTCAACAATATGAGTAAGAACGAAGAGGAAATAGAGAAATAAGAAAAAATGAAAAATGACATCACTGATGTAAATAACACAATAGAAAGCATCAAATGTAGAATAGAAGAAGCAGAGGACCACATCAGTGAGATAGAAGACAAGGTACAAAAAAATACCCAAGTACAGCAGCTTCTAGGAAAAATAAAAAATAAAAAATCAAGAGGAGAGCCTAAGGGAAGTTTGGGATAACACAAAACAAAACAACATCCGCATAATTGGGGTTCCAGAAAGAGTGGAAACTGAGCAAGGAATAGAAAGCCCATTTGAAGAAATAATGACAGAAAACTTCCCTGATATAGGAAGGAAAAAACCAACACAAATCCAAGAAGCTCACAGAGTCCCAAGCAAAATGAACTCACCAAAAATAAACACCAAGGCACATTATAATTAAATTAGCAAACACCAATGAAAAAGTAAGAATCTTAAAAGCAGCCAGAGAAAGACAGTAAGTTATCTACAAAAGAACCCCCATCAGACTAGCAACTAATTTCTCAACAGAAACTCATCAGGCCAGAAGGGAATTGAATGAAATATACAAAGTCATGCAAAGGAAGGGTCTGAATCCAAGAATACTGTGCAAATCATGGCTTTCAATCAAAATTGAAGGTGAAATCAGGAGCTTCACAGAAAAAAAAAAGGACTAAGGGAATATATTACCACCAAATCAGCTATGTAAAAAATGTTAAAGGGTCTGCTGTAAAAAAAGAAATAGGAAGTGAAGAAGGAACACATGGGTAAAGACTAAATATGGCGACAGATGAGTACCTATCAATAACAACTTTAAGTGTAAATGGATTATATGCTCCAATCAAAAGACATAGGGTAATCGATTGGATAAGAAAACATGATCCATATATCTGCAGTCTACAAGAAACCCACCTCAGAAAAAGAGATGCATACAGAGTGAGGGTGAAGAGGTGAAAGATGGAAATGAAAAAAAAAATCTGGGTTTACAATACTGATATCTGACAAATTAGATCTCAAAGTGAAGGACACAACAAGAGATAAGAAAGGCCACTTCTAATACTAAAGGAAACAATCCAACAAGAAATAACTCTGTTAAACATATAGGCACCCAATACAGGAGAACCAGAATACATTAAAAAAAAAACCCTGGTGGAGATCAAGGCAGAGATTGACAGCAATACAATTATAGTAGGTGACGTTAATACCACACTGTCAACACTGGACAAATCCTCTAAACAAAAATCAGAAAAGAAACATCAATCCTAAATGACTCAATAGACCAGATGAAATTAATTGACATCTTCAGAACATTACACCCCAAAGCCACAAAATATACATTCTTCTCAGGTGCACATGGGTCATTTTCAAAGATAGACCATATGTTGGGTCATAGGCAAAGTCTATTCCATTCAAGAAGATAGAAATCATATCAAGCATTTTCTCAGATTACAGTGGCATAATACTGGAAATCAACTACAATTAAAACAATAGAAAGAAATCAAACACATGGAGACTAAACAGCATGCTATTAAACAACGACTGGGTAAACAGAAAGATGAAGGAAGAAATAAAAAAAACATCATGGTAACAAATGACAATGACAACATAACCATACAAAATTTATGGGACACAGTGAGAGCTGTCTTAAGAGGGAAGTTCATAGATCTACAAGCCTACTGCAAAAAACAAGAAACAATGGTAATAAATTATGTAACACTACAAATCAAAGAGCTATAAAGGGAGCAAAGAAAAGCCCAGTGAAAGCAGAAGGAAGGAAATAGTAAAGATTAGAGCAGAGATAAACAACATATAGACTAAAAAAAACAATTCAAAAGATCAAAAAAAATCAAGAACCGGTTCTTTGAAAGAATGAACAAGATTGATGGACCTCTAGCCAGGCTCATGAAGAAGCAAAGAGAGAAGATTCAAATAAATAAAATAAAAAACGATAGAGGAGAAATAACAACAGACCCTACCGAAATACAAAGGATTGTTAAAAAATACTACAAACAACTCGATTCCAACAAAATGGACAATCTGCAGGAAATGGACATATTCCTAGAAAAATATAACCTTCCAAAACTCAATCAGGAAGAATCTAAACATCTCAATATGCCAATATTATAGAAGAAATTGAAGCAGTCATCAAAAAGCTTACAGCAAACAAAAGCCCAGGAACAGATGGCTACACGGGAGAGTTTTACCAATCATTCAAAGTAGAATTAAAACCTATCCGCCTCAGACTATTCAAAAATATTCAAGAATAAGGAATAGTTCAAAACACCTTCAATGAAGCCAGCATCACCCTAATATCAAAACCAGATAAAGACAACACAATGACAGAGAATTACAGGCCCAATATCTCTCATGAATATAGATGCCAAAGTCCTCAACAGAATTCTAGCAAATTAGAAAGATCATACACCATGACCACACAGTATTTATCCCAGGAATGCAAGGATGGTACAATATATGCAAATAAATAATTGTGATACATCACATAAACAAATTGAGAGATAAAAATCACATGGTCATATCAATTGATGTAGAAAAAGCATTTGACAAAATTCAAAACCGTTTCATGATAAAAACTCTCAGCAAGGTGGGAATAGAAGGATCATACATCAACGTCATAAAAGCAATATATTATAAACCCACAGCTAACATCAGATTCAATGGGCAAAAACTAAAACCATTTCCCCTAAGAACAGGAACAAGACAGGGATGCCCACTCTCACCACTCCTTTTTGACATAGTACTGTAAGTATTAGCAATTGCAATTAGACAAGAAGAAAAAACAAACATCCAAATTGGAAAAGAAGAAGTAAAGCTGTCCTTATTTGCAGATGACATGATACTGTATGTAAGAAACCCGAAAGACTCCATCCAAAATCTAATAGACTTAATAAATGCATTCAGCAATGTAGCAGGATACAAAATTAACACCAAGAAATCTATGGCATTTCTATACACTTATCGAGAAATTACAGAAAGAGAGAATAAAAAAAAGCAACCCCATTTACCATCGCACCAAAAAAATTAAGATACCTAGGAATAAACCTAACTAAGGAGTTAAAAGACCCATACGCAGAAAACTACAGGACACTGAAAAATTTGATAGAGGAAGACGTAAATAGCTGGGAGAGCATATTATGCTCATGGATTGGGAGAATCAACATCATTAAAATGTCCATATTACCCAAAGCAATCTATAGATTCAATGCACTACCCATTATAATACCAACAACATATATCACAGGCCTAGAAAGAACTCTCCAAAGATGCATCTGAACAAAAAAAGACCCTGAATAGCTAGAGAAATCTGAGAAAGAAAAAAGTAGGTGGGATCTCAATACCAGATTTCAAGGTATATTGCAAAGCAACTGTTCTCAAAACAGCCTGGTACTGGCACAAGAGCAGACACATAGACCAATGGAATAGAATAGAGAATCCAGATATCCACCTGAAACACTATGCTCAATGTTTGACAAAGGAGGCATGAATATACAATGGAGTCAAGACAGCCTCTTCAATAAAAGGTTTTGGGAAAATTGGACAGATACATGCAAAAAAACTTGAAACTGGACCACCAACTTAAACCAAATACAACAATAAAGTCAAAATGGATACAGGACCTAAAGATTAGATGGGAAACCATAAAAATACTAGAGTAATCCACAGGCAGCTCAATCTTAGACATATGCCGTTAAGAACTTCTTCACTGATGGTGCTCTAAGGGCAATGGAAGCTAAAGAGAAAATAAGCAAATGGGACTACATCAAAATAAAAAGCTTTTGCACAGCAAAAGAAACCATCAACAAAACAACAAGAAAGCCCCCTGTATGGGAGAATATATTTGCAAATGTTATCACTGATAAAGGTTTAATCTCCAACATCTACAGCCAACTTATACAACTTAATAAAAGGAAGATAAATGATCCAATAAAAAAATGGGCAACGGACTTAAATAGAAAGTTTTCAAAAGATGACAGAAGGAAGGCCAATAGACACATGAAAACATGCTCAAAGTTGCTAATTATTTGAGAGATGCTAATCAAAACAACAATGCGATACCATCTCACACCTGTCAGAATGGCAATCATCAACAAATGACAAGTGTTGGTGAGGATGCAGAGAAAAAGGAGTCCTTGTGCACTGCTGGTGGGAATGCAGACTGGTGCAGCCACTGTGGAGAACAGTATGAAATTTCATCATAAAACTAAAAATGGAACTCTCATTTGACCCACCAATCTCACTCTTAGGATTATATCCTAAGAAATTAGAAACACCAATCAGAAAGGATTTATGCACCCCTATGTTCATAGCAGCACAATTTACAATAGCTACAATTTGGTAACAGCCTAGGTGCCTGTCAGCAGATGAGTGGATCAGAAAACTATGGTACATCTACACAATGGAATTGTATGCTGCAATAAAAAAGAAGGAATTCTTACCTTTTGCATCAACCTGGATGGAATTGGAGAGCCTTATTCTAAGTTAAATAAGCCAGTCAATGAAGGAGAAACAAGGCATGATCTCACTCATTTGTGGATAATAAAGAACATTATAAACTGATTAACAAAAAGGTAGATACAGAGACAATAAAGCATCAAACAGATTGTCATATTACAGCAGGAAGGTTATGGAGAGGTGGGGTAAATAAGAGATCAACCAAAGGACTTGTATGTATGCATATAAGTATAAACAATGAAGACAAGACACTGGTGGTTAGGGTATGTCTGGGAGGGTGGGGTGATGGGAAGATATGTATACATGTAATACATTAATAAAAAATTAAAAAAATATATTAGAGGAATCTATAGATATCAAAATCTCGGGGATATGTCAAAGCAATATCCTCACTGATACAGCTCCTAGGGCAATGGAATCTGAAGAGAATATAAATAAATTTGACATCAAAATAAAAAGCTTTGTACAGCAAAAGAAACCATCAAAAAAACAAGAAAACCCACTTCATGGGAGAACACATTTGCATATGTTATCACTAATAAGGTTTCAATCTCCAACATATACAGAGAACTCATACAACTCAAAGAAAGAAAAACAACCCCCAAAAATGGACAATGGATCTAAATATATACTTTTCAAAAGAGGACATGAGGAAGTCCAAGAGACATATGAAAACATGCTGAAAGTCACTAATCATGTGAGAGATGCAAATCAAAATGATAATGAGGTACCATCTCACATCTATATAAATGGCTATCACTAAGAAATCAACATATGAAAAGTGCTGGTGAATATGTGGAGAAAAAGGAACCCTCATGCACTATTGGTTGAAATGCAGACTGTTGCAATCACTGTGGAGAACAGTATGTATTTTCCTCAAAAAACTAAAAATGGAACTCCCATTTGACTCAGTGATCCCACTTATAGAAAGAAATATATCTCAAGAAAGTAGAAACACCAATCAGAAAGGATATATGCAGTCCCATGTTGATAGCAGCACAATTTAGCATAACTAAGATTTGGAAACAACCTAGGTCCCCATCAGCAGAGCAGTAGATTAAAAAACTGTGATACGTATACACAATGAAATATGCTGCGGTGAAAAATAAGGCATTCCTACCATTTGCAACAGCGTGGATGGATCTGGTGAGCATTATGCTAAGCAACATAAGCCAGTCAGAGAAAGATAAATATCACATGATCTCACTCATTTGTGGAATATAATGAACAAAATAAACTGATCAACAGAAACAGATCCAGAGACAGAGAAGTATTGATTATACTGTCAAACCTCAGAGGGAAGGTAGGGGAAGGGGAGGGAAAGGGGGAAAGATCAACAGATGGACTTGAATACATGCATATAAGCCTAACCAATGGAAACAGACACCAGAGGGGGTTGAAGGCATAAGTGGGGGGCTGGAGAGCAATGGGTGGATACGGACATATATGTAATACCTTAATCAATAAAAAAATAAAAAATATAAAGATTTATAGTTATTTCTATTCACAAGAGAAAAATAGCTTGCTTACCACGTCTATCATGTCAGATTCCATTTCAATGTTGAGATCAGACTATAAGAGAACAAAATAAAGTAATTGCTATAAAATATCTTACTTTATTTCTTTAGGTCATAGAATATATATTAAATGATAATACTAATGTGTTTCAAATACTCTATTTATTCCTAAGTTGTAGAAAGGAATCCTTCAGCAATAGTGGGAATAGCACCAATCTGAGAGTTTCTGTCTTTCAATAGATGCCTTTTATCCTTATATGTACATTATGATTTTGATACATTTGGATTTATTTTACCATCTTATTTTGTCTTCTATGTATCATATTTATTTTTGCTCATTTTCTCTCTCTTCACCTCATTCTATTAAAGACATTTTTATTACCTTTGTTTTCCACTCTACTAGAAAGACATTATTGATTCTGTTTATATATCTTTAACCTACAAGTTTTAACATGCATAGCAGAACTAATCAGTTTAATCAAAACCTATATTCTCTTTTGATCAACACAATAACATTATAACTCTAGTAGAGACCCAGTGCACAAATTCATGCACCAGTGGGATCCCTCAGCCTGCCATGTGGGATTGGGCTGTTACAGGCTCTCCAACATCCCCCAAGGGGTCCCAGATTCCAAGAGGGCACATACCAGGCTGAGGGACCTTACCAATGCATGAACGGGGCTGAGGAGGGACATAGGAGGTTGGCCATCCGGGGAGGAATCATGGGAGGGTTCCACAGCATGTCCATCCCATCTCACTCAGTCCTGATCAGCCGGACCCCAGCAGCAAGCTAACCTATTGTCAGAGCATCTGCTCTCTGGTGGTCAGTGCACATCATAGTGAGTGGTTGAGCAGCTTTAGCATATCATTAGCATATTTGTTTTGATTAGTTTAATGGTTGACTGGTGAACCGGGCATTTAGCATATTAGGCTTTTATTATATGAATACTCCAATCTACTCTCTCACATTTTGTGTTATCATTGTCCAACATCTTAGTTCCATCTTTTCTTCAACTGACAAAATTAATCTCATTTAACTGCCAAAGCTTAAAAGACAAACAGCATGCTTAATGATATTTATGCTCACTACCACTTCTTTTTTAATAAATGTATTCATATAATACAAGTATACTAATAAAAATAAACAGTGTCATGATATTATGCATATTTGCATATACACTGAGTGGAACAGAAACAGATCCAGAGACAGATCTGATCAACAGAAACAGATCCAGAGACAGAGAAGTATTGATTTGTCATATCTTGTTATATATATATATATATATATATATATATATATATATATGAGGCCTGGTGCATAAATTCGTGCATCAGTGTGGTCCGGCCAGCCTGCCAGGGGATGAGAAATGGATGGTTGGCCAGCCTCCTGCTGGTCAAAATCCTGGTAGAGGGGGAAATTTGCATATTAGCCTTTTATTATATAGGATATACACAGAATGGCCAGATTATTATGCATTCACAGATCATAATAATCTGGCCACTCAGTGCATATTTGCATAATCACAGCACAAATAAGAATATTAAAAAATTTCCATCACCTCATAATGTCCACTCATGCTCCTTCACAGTCTATACTCCAAGTGGTAACTGATTTTTTTATCGCATACTATTATTTTTGTATACTTTGAAAATATTACTAATAAAAAATACAGTATATATTATTTTACCTATGGCTTTTTTTTTTTCACTCACCACATTCTATGTAAAAGTCATCCAGCTTCTTTAAATACCATTTAGTTTCATTTTTACATGATATACCTTTCTCTATCCTTTCATATTCAGTCAGTGTCATTATAGTATAAATTATAACTCTAATAAAATAATTTGTATCTATTTTTAAATTTTTATATATTTTAATACAGTATTAATATATTTTTCTTTTAAATTGAGTTTAAACTATTTATATTTAAAATAATTATATTATGCTATGTGAAATAAGCCAGTGAGAGGAAAAAAAGTAACACATGATCTCACTTATATGTAAAATCTAGTGAACAAGATAAACTGAAGAACAAAACAGATCCAGAAACTTTGAAACATGCAACAGACTGAAGTATTTCAGAAGCGGGGATAGAAAGAGACTAAACAAAGAACTTGCATGGCTATATGCACAGCCTATGGACAAACAATAGTTCAGGGAAGGCTTGGGAAAGGTACTGGAGTGGGATGGAGGGCATCAAGGGGAGAAAAATTAGAACATTTGTACTTTGAATAATTAATTAAAAAAATAAAGTGGTTGTTGATATAGTTGCATCTACAATTTTTTTGTATTTTATTTTATTTTTTAATTTTTTTTGTTTTAATGAATCTTTATTGTTCAGATTATTACAATTGTTCCTCTTCGCCCCCATACCTGTCCTCCACCCAGCTCCCACCCCTCCCTTTGACCTTACCTCCCCCCACATTGTCCTCATCCATAGGTGTATGATTTTTGTCCAGTCTCTTCCTACACAGCCCTCTACCCCTCCCCCTGAGAACTGTCAGTCCACTCCCTTTCTGTGCCCCTGATTCTATTATATTCACCAATTTATTCTGTTCATCAGATTTTTAATTCACTTGATTCTTAGATTCACTTGTTGAGAGTTATGTATTTGTTGTTCCTAATTTTTATCTTTACCTTTTTCTTCTTCTTCCTCTTTTTAAGAGTACCTTTCAGCATTTCATATAATACTAGTTTGGTGTTGATGAACTCCTTTAGCTTTTTCTTATCTGTGAAGCTCTTTATCTGACCTTCAATTCTGAATGATAGCTTTGCTGGGTAGAGTAATCTTGGTTGTACATTCTTGCTATTCATCACTTTGAATATTTCTTGCCACTCCTATCTGGCCTGCATAGTTTCTGTTGAGAAATCAGCTGACAATCGTATGGGTGCTCCCTTGGAGGTAATTAACTGTTTTTCTCTTGCTGATTTTAATTTTCTCTCTTTGTCTTTTGCTCTTGGTATTTTAATTATGATTTGTCTTGGTGTGGTCCTATTTGGATTCCATTTGTTTGGGGTTCTGTGTGCTTCCTGGACTTGTAAGTCTATTTCTTTCAATAGGAGAGGGAAATTTTCAGTCATTTTTTCTTCAAATACCTTTTCAGTATCTTGCTCTTTCTCTTCTTCTGGAACCCTCATAATTTTGATGTTGGCATGCTTGAAGTTGTCCCAGAAGCTGCTTACACTATCTTGAAATTTTTAGATTTCTTTTTCTGTTTGCTCTTCCAGTTGAGTGTTTTCTGCTTCTTTGTATTTCAAATCCATGCCAATGTTCCATGCACTCAGCCAAACCAACTAGGTTTTGTGCTTTTGTGGATTACATATGTGTATCATTCCACATATTTTTATCTATTAAGTTTCAATTTTTGCCATATATCACTACGTTTCCATGACTACTCTAGAGCAGGTTTCTAACATATGTTTTAGGAAACTCTTAGAGGGGATTCAAAATTATTGTCATTAGAATATTGAGTACTTGCATTTTTGCTCTCATTGTTCTTTAATATATTATATTCCATGGGGTTAGGTCATCTCTTATCACAACATAGTAAATGCAGAAGCAATCTGGATATACAAAGAACAAACTGGTCATTGCCAAGTGGGAAGGGACTTAGGAAGAATGGGTAAAAATGGTGAAAGTAATTAAGAAGTACATACTTCTAGTTATAAGAACAGCCACAGGGATGTAAAGTACAGTTTAGCGAATACAGTCAATAATCCATATATATATATATATATATATAAAAGCCTATGCGACCAGAATGCTGTAACAACCTGAAGAAAGACAGGTCTCTATGTGCACTGATCACCAGGGGGCAGATGCTTAATGCAGGAGCTTCCCCCTGGTAGTCAATGAGTTCCCATAGCCAACCTCTTGTGGCGGTCCAATCTCCCATGGTCCCTACCCCCAGCCCATAGCTGACAGCTGGCAGGAAGGCCCTGGCCAGCATCCAGCAGCCTGCATGAAGGCAGTGCTGACTGGGGGGAGGGCCCATGGGAGAGAAGGTCCTGGCCAGCAGCCAGAATAAAGGCCCCAAAAGGCATCTGGAAGGCCCCAATCGCCGGCCAGGCATGGGGACCCCACCGTGCACAAATTTCGTGGACTGGACCTCTAGTATTATAATAATTATGTATGGTGTCAGGTGAGTACAAGACTCAATGGGTGGATCACCTCACAAGTTTTAAACAAAAATGTCTAGTTGCTATGCTTAATGCCTGAAACTAATATAATATTGAAAGTCAAATCTAATTGAGAAATAAATATATCAATAAATCTATTTTAAAAGAGCACAATCTCCTGCCTGTTGTGAGTCAGTGTTTGAGCATCGTCCCATGCACTGAAAGGTCACCAGTTCGCTTCCTGGTCAGAGCAGATGCCTGAGTTGCAGGCTTGATACCCAGTAGGGGATGCACAGGAAGCAGCTGATTGATGTTTTTCTATCTCATTGATGTTTTTCTCTCTTTCCCTTCCCTTTTATCACTCTCTAAAATCAATAAAAGCATATTGAAAAAAAAAGCACACATGTTGGCAAGGATGTGGATAAGTTGAAAATCTGTATACTGTTGAAGGGAATGTAAAATGATGCAGCTGCCTTGTAAATCAAGTTGATGGCTGCTAAAGGGAAGGAGGTTGAGGCACTGGAACAACAAAAAACAAACAAACAAACAGGTTATTTGGCATTACTTTCTTTTAGGAAATCATTGATGCTTTTAGCAATTTTGTCTTTATTTCTTACTAGAGGTTCGATACATGCAATTTGTGCAAGGGGGAGGTTTTCTTCAGCTCAGCCTGCACCCTCCCCAATCTGGGATCCCTTGAGGGATGTCCAACTGCCCATTTAGGCCTGATTCAGGTAGGAGGGAAGTTGAGGGTGACTGATCCTGCAGGGAAGGGCAGTTGGGGAATGTCCTTCTGCCCATTTAGGCACGATCCTCTACCTGGATCCTACCTGTATCAGGCCTAAATGGGCAGTTGGACATCCCTCTCAAAATCTGCGACTGCTGGCTCCAAACTGCTCACCTGCTTGCCTTCCTGATTGCTCATAACCGCTTCTGCCTGCCAGCCTGATCACCCCCTAACCACTCCCCTGACAACCTGATTGATGCCTAACTGCTCTCCTGCCAGCCTGTTTGTCCCTAACTGTGCTCCTCTGCAGGCCTGATCATCCCTAAGTGCCCTCCCCTGCAGGCCTGGTTCCTCCACAACTGTCCTTCCCTGCAGGCCCGCTCATCCCCAACTTCCCTCCTCTGTTAGCCTGGTCATCCCTAACTGCCCTCCCCTTCAGGCTTGATCACCACCAACTGCCCTCCCTTGCAGGCCTGGTCCCTCCCAACTGCCCTCCCCTGCTGGCCATCTTGTGGTGGCCATCTTTTGACCACATGGGAGAAGTCTTCTTGTGTGTTTAAGTGATGGTCAATCTGCATATTACTCTTTCATTAGATAGGATAGAGGCCTGGTGCATGGGTGGGGCAAGCTAGTTTGTCCTGACGGGTGTCCTGGATCAGGGGGGGGTGTTTCTTTAGGGCATAGGGTGTCCTGGGCGAGGGGCCTGTGATGGTTTGTAGGACGGCCATAGCCCCAGTGACCCATGCAGAGGCCCTGGTATCTGGGATTTATTTATCTTCTACAATTGAAACTTTGTAGCCTGGAGCAGAGCCAAGCCTCCTGCTCACTCCCTGGCAGCAGACATTGAAACTTTGTTGCTTTAAGTGGAGACCTCAGGGGGTGAGGGTATGCAGAAAGCTTGCCTTTCTTCATAGCCAGGGGTAACCCAAGCTTCGCTTGTGGTGGCAGCCATTAAAACATTGTTGCCTTAAGCAGAGGCCTGGATTTCTAGGGTTTGTGGAAAGGGTGGCTTCCTCCATTGCCTGGGGCAACCCAAGCCCCCCTTCTGCTCTCTCTGTGGCTGTAGCCTTCTTGGTTGGGTTAATTTGCATACTCGTTCTGATTGGCTGGTGGTCATGGCTTGTTGGTGTAGCAGTGGTATGGTCAATTTGAACATTACTCTTTTATTAGATAGGACTAGAGGCCCAATGCATGAAATTTGTGCATGGGAAGGGTGTCCCTTAGCCAAGCCCGCACCCTCTCCAATCTGGACCCCTCGAGGGATGCTGACTCCAAACTGCCTGCCTTTCTGATGGCCTCTAACCACTTCTGCCTGCCAGCCTGATTGATGCCTAACTACTCCCCTACCTTACTGATTTCCCCTAACTGCCCTCCCCTGCAGGTATGATCCCCCCAAACTGCCCTACCCTGCAGGCCTGGGTCCCCTCACAAATGCCCTTCGCTGCAGGTTCCATTGCCCCCCACTGTTCTCCCTTGCAGGCCTTATCCCTCCCTACTTCCCTCCCCTGCTGGCAATCTCATGGTGGTAACCTTGTGTCCACATGGGGGCAGCCACCTTGTGTGTTGGAATGATGGTCAATTTGCATGTTACTCTTTTATTAGATACGATGATTCCCAGACTATCTGTTTAATAATATGCCCTAGGAGTTTTTCAAGAGCACGCATTAAGATCACTTGCCCATAATTTTTTCTCTCTTTTTCTAAAAATGTATTGTTCAGTTACAGTTGACATACATAGTAATTAGACATTTATATGATTTATGAGGTGATCCCCCTAATAAATCTAGTATCCATCAGACAGCATACATATTTATTACAATATTATTGACCATATTTTGTATGTTCTACTTTACATCCCCATGACTATTTGTATAACTGGCAGTATTTACTTCTTAATCCCTTTCACTCTTTTCATACATCTCCCCAATTTCCTCCCATCTGGAGACCAATTTGTTTTCTGTATCTATGAATTTGTTTCTTTTTTGTTTAGTTGGTTATTTTGTTTTTTTAGATTTCACATACAGTGGTACCTTGAGATACGAGTTTAATTTGTTCTGTAACCTTGAGGCGTGGGAAACTATGAGACGCTCGAGTCACGGTAAACTGGTGGGTCGTATGCAGCGGCCGATCCGCACAATTACTCCTAAATGTTGCTAGTATTTCAAAGCAAAAACCGCTTGCTCGATGGCTCGTATCTCAAAAATCTCATATGTTAGGCACTCGTATCTTGAGGTACCCCTGTATAAGTTAAATTATATGATATTTTTCTTATTCTATCTGACTTTTTCTTTTAAAAATATTTTATTGATTTTATAGAGAGGAAAGGAAAAGGGCAGAGGGTAACATGAATAAGCTGCCTCCTACACACCCCCTACTGGAGATTGAGTTCAAAACCAAGGTACATGCCCTTGATGGGAATCTAACCCAGGAACCTTCAGTCCGTGGACTGACCCTCTTAACCACGGAGTCAAATCAGTTAGGGCTATCTGACTTTTTCACTTGGCATAATTCCCTCCGTGGGGAATTATTTTCAATATTCATATCACAAATTATAAGATTTCATTCCCTTTCATGGCTGAATAATTTTCCATTGTATATATCACATATTCTTTATCCATTTGTCCAATGATTGATAACTCATGTACTATTGATGGGATTATAAATTGGTGAAGACACTGTGTAAAACAGTATTGAGGTTTCTCAAAACTTTTGAAATAGGACTACCATATGACCCAGCAACTCTACTTCCTAGCCTTTAACAGAAATCCAAAAAACTTGCCTATAATTTTAAAAATTCACATTACCACCTTGTGAAATTTAAGACAACATATGCATATTAACCCAATTCATTGTGACTGAAGAAGATAGAGTAAAAACTTCCTAAGAGTATATGGTCACACAGTAAGTTAGAGTTTAAAGCATTGAAAATTTTGCATTTAAAATTGTATATGGACCCATAAAAGACCCAAACCAATGCAATTTAAAAGTGGGCAGATGTCCTAAATAGACATTTTTCCAAGGAGGACATACAGATGGCCAATAAGTGTGAAAAATGCCCAATATCACTAACCATCAGAAAAAGGCTAATTAAAATCACAATGAGATATCACTTCATGCCTGTTAGAATGACTATCATCAATAAATCAATAAACAACAAGTGTTGGTGTTTGTGTAGAGAAAAGGGGGCCCTTGTGCACTGTTAGTGGGAATGCAATACAGCTGGTATGGAAAACAGTATAAAGGTTCCTCTTGTATATAACTAAAGAAACCAAAAAAACCTAATTTGAAATAATGCATGCACCCCTATGTTCATTTTGGCATGCTTTACAATAGGCAAGATATGGAAGAAACACAAGTGTCAGTCAACTGATGAATGCATAAAAATTTGTGATACATATAATAATGGAATGTTACTTGGTCACAAAATATAAAATAAAATCATACACTTGTTATAGCAGGAATAGACATAGACAGTATTATTCTAAGTGAAATAAGTCAGTCAGAGAAAGACAAATACCTTATGATTCGACTTTTATATATGAAATCTAAATAACAAAATAAATGAACAAAAAGAAGGATTCGTGAGTACAAAGAATAGAAAGATGGTTGCCAGAGGGAAGATGGATTGAGGGACTAGTTGAAAAAGTTGAGGGATGCAGAGGCACACATAATAGTCACAGAGATGCAAATGTATCATAAGGAATGTAACAATAATGTAATACCTAGCATGGTGCCAAATGGGTACTGGAAATATTGGGGGGATCACTTTATAAAGGACATATATCTATGAATTATACAGTACACCTGAAGCTAATACTAAATAATATTGAATGTACCTTTACTTGAAAGCTAAAATTAAAAAATGAATTGTAACTGGAAAAAAACTAAAGGTATATTTCTTAGCCAGAGACATAAGCAGAACTCAATCCTCAAAGAATTCTGAAGACTTTAGAATTTATTAACTAGACCTGACTATCTGCTCAAAGACCTAGGACAAAGGCAGAACCCTAGTTTTATCTGCAACTAGCAATTATAGGTAGTTTCTCTGGTCTCAATTTCCTCATCTGCAAAATGATGAGATCTATTCTAGCTTTAATGACTTACTAGTAAGTGCTTAGCTGCTAAGGATAACCAAATGGCTGGATTTATATTGAAGGATTTGATCTCCACCCTCACCCCTTTTGGAGAAATTAAAAAATGTATCAAATTTTCATTTGTTTTCTGGATACAAGCACACACACAGAGAACACACACACACACACACACACACACACACACACACACACCTGAAAAATTAAATTCTGCCATTTGCGACAGTAAGGATGGATCTTTGAGGATATCATGCTAAGTGAAGTAAGTCAGAAAAAATGAAAAACTATATGATTTCACTCATATGTGGGATATAAAACTGAAAGCAACAAATGAACAAAAAAGAACAAACATAAAATGAAAACTCATAGACTCAAATAATGATATGGTGGTTACCAGAGGGAAAGAGGTGGGGGGATATAATAAATGGTAAAGAACCATCTACTAAATGGAAGGAGATCTGACTTTGGTTCAAAAATAGGAAATGCAATATAAAGATAATGTATTATAGAACTGTATACTTTAAACCTACAGAATTTTATCAAACATCATAAAAATAAATTTAACTTACAAATTAAAAAAATAATGTATTTTACACTTAAAATTTTATTCAGAGAGTAAATTGCATGTTAAGTATTCTTATCACCACAAAAACAAACACACAAAGAAAGCATGCAAGTGCTGCTCATGATGACTTACATATATAATACAGAAGGACTATTTCTATTTACACAAAGATTCATAAAAAAAGTTTTTCCTGAATTACTAGTTGTTAGTTGATAAGAGTTAAGTAACAGAAGCATGGCATCAAATATTAGAAATATGTCAAACTGGATATTCTATTACAATAATGCTCAACTTGGAACCACGGAAAAGGTATAATAATAGCAGTATGAGTTCAAATTATGTTTTTTTTAAAATGTGCTATTCTTCATTTGTTACACATATCAAAGGTGTATAGATGCTCTTGTAATTAATATTCATTTAATAGTATCATTGAATATATAGTTACTTTTGTTTTATGCAGTTCTCCATCATCACATATCCTCTATAATAAAAGCCTAATATGCTAAGTATCCAGTTGTCTGGTCAGCCATTAAACCAATCAAAGCATAATATGCTAATGATATGCCAAGACCTCTCAATCACTTCCTATGATGTGCATTGAGCAACAGGGGCAGACAGTCTACCAATCAACCAGTTGTTATGACATGCACTGACCACCAGGAGGCAGGTGCTTCTACCAGTAAGTTAGCTTGCTGATGGAGTCTGGCCAACCAGGACTGAGCAAGATGGGCCTGACATGCCTGGAACCCTCCCTGATCCCTCTATGGCTGATCAATCTCCTATATCCTTCCCTGGCCCCTGATCATGCAATGGTGGGGTCTCTCAGCCTGGCCTGCACCCAACAATCCAGATTGAGGGACCCCTCCCTTGAGTGCATGAATTTTGTGCACTGGATCTCTAGTAAAATTATAACAAAACCGTTTTTCCACTTCACTACTTGACTGGGCTTCAGTTTTCTAATTTTCTGTTAAATATATAAAGTAAAATAAAGTGTTCTCCTTCATGGACTCGGAACATAAATCAGAATGTTTATATTTCCCTATAGATATACTAGAGGCTTGGTGCATGAAATTCATGCACATTTGGGGGGGTGTCCCTCAGCCCAGGCTTCACCCTCTCCAATCTAGGATCCCTCTTACAACCCAGGACTGCTGGCTCCCAACTGCTCACCTGTCTTCCTACCTGATTGTTCCTAACCACTCCCCTGCCAGCCTGATCATCGCCTAACTGCTCCTCAACTGGCAAGGTTGCCCCTAACTTCTCTCCCCTGCTAGCCTGGTAACCCCCAACTACCCTCCCCTGTAGGCTTGGTCACCCCTAACTGCCCTCCCCTGCAGGCCCAGTCCCCACCCAACTGCCCTCCCTTGCTGGCCTGGTTCTTCCCAACTGCCCTTTGCTGCAGGCCTGGTCCCCTCAACTTCCCTCTCCTGCAGGCCTGGTCCTCCTTAACTGCCCACGCTACAGGCCTGGGTCACCCCTAACTTCCCTCCCCTGCAGTCCTAATTTACCCCAACTGCCTTCCTTTGCCATCCTGGTCATCCATAACTGCCCTCCCCTGCTGGCCTGATCGCCCACAACTGCCCTCTCCTGCCAGCCATTTTGTGATAACCATATTGTGTTCACATGGGGGTGGCCATCTTATATAATGGAGTGATGGCAAATTTGCGTATTACTTCTTTATTATATAGGATATGGAATATAAGCTTTCTAAAGACACTATTTTAGGCCCTCTCTCTGTCCTCTATAGCCATCAATTTGGTACCGACAATTTTAACTTGATAAAAACTTGGAAGTCCTGGGAAGAAGGTCATCGGAAGCTAGCAAAATTAAAGCTAGAGGCATCAGTAGCTTCTACAGAATACTCTTATCATTTAAAAGTTATTATGAACTCATACACTTTATCCAATATGAGAAACAGTGTGACATTTAGCACTCAAGTCATACACTATATATCAAACATTGCAGCAGAATAAAAACCACAATAATTCATTTACAATATATGACAATAAATAACCACACAGAGAAAATATAAAAGAAGAGCAACATTGGTCTATTTACAAAAAATAAAAATATCTTTTTTTCAAAAATATATTTTTATTAATTTTTTACAGAGGGGAATGGAGAAGGATAGAGAGTTAGAAACATCGATGAGAGAGAGACATTGATCAGCTGCCTCCTGCACGCCCCCACTGGGGATATGCCCACAACCAAGATACATGCCCTTGACTGGAATCGAACCTGGGACCTCTCAGTCTGCAGGCTGATGCTCTATCCACTGAGCTAAATTGGCTTCAGAAAATAAAAATATCTTGATATCATCGCAGTAATATAGAATAACTCACATGCCAAGCAAAATAAGCCAGTCAGAGAAAGATAAATATCACATGATCTCACTCATTTATGTAATATAATGAACAACATAAACTAATGAATAACAACAGTTCCAGAGACAGAGAAGTATCAATTAGATTGTCAATCCTCAGAGGAAAGGTAGGGGAGGATGAGGGTCAGGGGGAGAGATCAACCAATGGACTTGTATGCATGCTTATAAGCCTAGCCAATGGGCACAGATACCAGGGGGGTGAGGGTATGAGTGGAGGGTGTGGGGGGGAATGGGGAGATAAGGTTACATGTTTTACCTTAATCAATCAAAATAATAAAAAAGAAAATAAATGAAAGTGAAGAAGTAACCAGTGAAACCACAGAAAAACAAAGAATTGTAAGAAAATACTATGCATGCACAACTATATTCCAACAAGCTGGACGATGTGGATGAAATGGACAAATTCTTAGAAAAATACAATATCCCAAAACTGAATCAAGAATAATCAGAAAACCTGAATAGGACAATAACAACTGATGAAATAGAATCAGTAATAAAGACACTCCCAGCTTTTGTTTGGCTTCACAAAGGAGTTTTACCAAACATTCAAAGAACACAAATACTCCTCAAACTATTTCAAAAGATCCAAGAGGATGGCACACTTCCAAGCTCTTTCTATGAAGTCAGCATTATCCTAATTATGAAACCAGATAAAGACACTACAAAGAAAGAGAATTACAGGCCAATATTCCTGATGAACATTGATGCTAAAATCCTCAACAAAATATTAGCAAATCGGATCCTGCCATATATTAAAAATATCTTGCAACATGACCAAGTGGGATTTATTCCAGGAATGCAAGGCTGGTAAAATTTTAGCAAATCAATAAATATGATACATCATATGAACAAATTGAAAGACAAAAATCACATGATCATATCAAAGACGCAGAGAATGCATTCGACAAAATCCAACAACCATTCTTTACAAAAACTCAGCAAAATGGGAAGAGGGAGCATATCTCAGCATGATAATGGCCATTTATGACAAACTTACAGAGAACATCATACTCAATGGGTAAAAACTAAAACCATTTTCCCTAAGAACAGGAATAGGACAAGGATGTCCGCTTATGCCACTCTTTTCAAAATAGTACTGGAAGACTTAGCCACAGCGATCAGACAAGAAGAAATAAAATGCATCTAAATTGGAAAGAAGTAAAATTCTAATTTTTCACAGGTGACATGATATTGTGCATAGAAAAGCCAAAAGACTCCACCAAAAAAAACCACAAAAACAAACAAACAAACAAACAAACAAACAAAACCACACACAAAAAAAACCCACAAAAAAACTACTAGATTTAATAAAATGAATTTGTCAATGTAGCAAGATACAAAATTAACACCCAAAATTCAATGGCTTTATCAAAATACCAATAATGAATTCTCAGATAGAGAAACTAAACAATCTCATTTACCATAGCAACAAAAAAACTTAAGATACTTAGGAATAAGCGTAACCAAGGAGGCAAAATACCTGTACTTGGAAAACTATAGAACGTTGAAAAAAGAGATAGCAGAAGACATAAACAAGTGGAAGAATATACTGTGTTCATGGATTTGTAGAAGCAACATCATTAAAATGTCCACATTACCCAAAGCTATCTACAGATTTAATGCAATCCCTATTAAAATACCAAAGGTATATTTTGCAGAGCTAGAATGAATATTCCAAAATTTATATGGAATAAAAGAAAAGCTTGAATAGGTGTAGCAATCTTGAGAAAGAAGAACAAAGTTGGAGGGATCAAAGTACCAGATTTCAAGTTATAGTACAAAGCCGCTGTTCTCAAAACTGCCTGGTACTGCCCCAAGAACAGACACATAGATCAATGGGACAGAACAGAGAAGTATCTTGCTACCTCACTTCAAATTATACTACACAACTACGATAATCAAAACAGTATGGTATTGGCAGAGAAAAACGATCTATGAAACAGAATAGAGAGCCCAACTATAAAACCACATGTACATGGATAAATAATTTTCTACAAAGGAGCCATAAATACACAATGGAAGGGAGATTATCTCTTCAATACATGATGCTGAGAAAACTGTAAAGTCACATGTAAACAAATGAAACTGGATTATAATTTGTCCCCATGTATAAAAATTAATTCAAAATGGATCAAAGACCTAAATATACATCCCAAAACAATAAGTTACATAGAAGACAATATAGGTATCAAACTTATAGACTTGGGTCATAGAGAACATTTTATGTGTGATATAAAACAAACTTGTGAACACAAACAGCAGTGTGGTGGTTGCCAGAAGGAAGGGGGTTGGGAGAGAAGAATATCCTAATATATGGTAACAGGAGAAGGTTTGATTTTGAGTGGTGGGAACACGGTTCAATACACAGATTTTTCAACATAGAAATCCACACCTGAAACTTATGTTTTCAAATTAATCAATGTCACCCCAATGAATTTAATTAAAAATAGAAAAACAAAGTTGGTCGAGACCGGTTTGGTTCAGTGGATAGAGCGCCGGCTTGCGGACTGAAAGGTCCCAGGTTCGATTCCGGTCGGGGGCATGTATCTTGCTTTCGGGCACATCTCCACTGTGGGGCGTGCAGGAGGCGGCTGATTGATGTCTCTCTCTCATCGATGTTTCTGACTTTCTATCTCTCTCCCTTCCTCTCTGTAAAAAAATCAATAAAATATATTTTAATAAAAATAAAAAAAGAAAAAAAGAAAAACAAAGTTGGAGGTATCACACTACTGGGTGTCAAATTATATTACAAAAGCCATAGCAATCAAAACAGCATTGTATTGGCACATGATCAGGCAAATAGATCAAGGAAAGAGAATAGAGAGCATAGAAATAAATCCTCACCTTTATGGTCAATTAATATTTGAAAAACAAGGCAAGAACATGCACTGGCAAAAAGACAGTCTATTTAATAAATGGTAATGGGAAACTTGAACAGATACATGCAAACACAGACATACACACAAAACAAACAAACAAAAATAGTATCAGCCCAGCCAGCATGGCTCTGTGATTGAGCATTGCCCTATGAACCAGGAGGTCACAGTTGGATTCCTCGTCAGGGCATATGCACGGGTTGTGGCCTCAATCCCAGGTAGGGGGGCATGCAGGAGGCAGCTGATTGGCGATTCTCTCTCATCATTGATGTTTTAGTCTCTCTCTCCCTCTCCCTTCCTCTTAAAAAAAATAAACTAGATGATCAACTTACATTCCATACATAAGAATAAACTCTAAATAGATTAAAAACTTAAATGTAAGTTATCAAACCATAAAAACGCTAGAAAACATAGGTGGTAACATTTCAGACATTTATCATAGCAATATTTATGCTGACATATCTCCTTGGGCAAACGAAACAAAAGAAAGAATAAACAATTTGGACTACATCAAACTAAAAAGCTTCTGCATAGCAAAATAAACCATTAACAAAATAAAAAGGCAACCCACTGAATGTGATAATATATATTTGCCAATGATATATCTGATAAGCAATTAATTTTCAAAATATATAAAGAAATTATATAACTCAACACCAAAAAGACAAACAACCTAATTAAGCGGTAGACAAAGAACCTGGATAAACACTTTCTGCAAGGAAGATATACAATTGCCCCATAGATATGAAAAAATGCTCAAAGTCATTAATCATCAAAGAGATACACATTAAAACCTTAATGAGATATCACTTCACACTTGTGACAGAAGATCTGACTTTGGGTGATGGGCACATGGTGCATTATGCACATCTTGTAACATAGAAACCCACACCTGAAACTTAAATGATCATGTTGACCAATGACATCCAAAAAAGTAAAAATAAAAAATGGAAAAAATAAAATAAAAGGCAACACCATTTACGTTAATATGCAAAAAAAGAAGGAAATTTTACCCTTTTCAAGAGCATGGGTGGACCTACAGATAATTATGCTAAGTGAAATTAGCCAGTCAGATAAAGACACATGCCATACGATCACCCTTATATGTGGACTCTAATGAACAATATAATCTGACAAAGTAAAAAGAAACAGAGGTATGTATACATGGAACAGACTGACAGCTGTCAGAGGGGAGGCTTAGGGGGGACTGCATGAAAGAAGATGAAGGGATTATCCAAGAGCATTTATGCATCACCCATAAACATAGACAACAGTGTGGTAATGGCTAGAGGGAAGGGAGTTTGGGCTGAATGGAAGTGGGGACATCTGTAATAGTGTCAATGACATACAGAAACATATAAAATAAACAAACAAATAAATAAACAAATATATACACACACACAAGATCCATATGAGAAAAACTACAAAATGCTGCTGAAACAAACCAAAGAAGTTCTAAATAACTGCTCATGGATAAGAAGAACTGATATTGTTATTATGTCAGTTCTTCCCAACTTGATCTTTCGATTCAACATAATGACAATAGAAATTCTAGCAAGGTACATTGTGGATAAAAAACTCATACGGAAAGGCAAAATGATCCAGATTAGCCAAACCAATACTGAAGAACAAAGTTGAAGGATTATACATAATCTAAATTCTAGACTTACAATTAAACTACAGTAATCAAAATAGTGTGGTACCTATAATAATAAAAGTGTAATATGCTAATTAGACTGAACAGCCAAACTACCTTCTAGACATCATTCCAGAGGAAGCTGCAGAGGCAGGGGCTGAGGCAGAGGCAAGTAAGGGTGATCAGGCAGGCAGGCGAGTGGTCAGGGGCGATCAGGCAGGCAGGCAGGTGAGCAGTTAGGAGCAAGCAATCCCGGATTGTGAGAGGGATATCCAACTGCCAGTTTAGGCCCAATTCTGCAGCAGTTGGACATCCCCCAAGGGGCCCCAGACTGGGAGAGGGTGCAGGCCAGGCTGAGGGGGATGTCCAACACCTTTCATAAAAATACTACAAAATGTATCACAAATATCAATGTAAAACCCAAAACTAGAAAACTTTCGTAAGATAACATAGGAAGAAATCTAGTTAACTTTGCATTTGCCAATGAGTTTATAATATAATATCAAATGTACAATCTGTAAAAAAAACAACTGAAAGATTAGAGTTCATTAAAAATTAAAACATGTGATGTGCAAAAGATACTCTTATGTCCTGGCTGGTGTGGCTCAGTTGCCTGTGATTTGTCCCATGCACTGAGGGTTTACCGATTCAATTCCTGATCAGGAAACATGTCTGGGATACAGGCTTTATCCCCAGTACAGGGCACACAGGACGAAGCCGATTGATGTTTCCCTCTTACATCGATGTTTTTTTCTATCCCTCTCCTTTCCTCTCTCTCTAAAATCAGTAATGAAATCATATTTTTAAAAAAAGATACTGTTAAAAGAATGAAAAGAGAAGCCACAAATTGTGAAGAAAGTATTTACAAAACACATATGACATAAAGAACTCAAAACTCAATAATTAAACAAGGAATTCAATAAAGATATAAACAGATGATCAGAAAAAAATGCCACAACTAAAATATATATATAGACAGAAAAGAAGAATATGAAAAAAATTTCAATATTATGTCTCATTGAGGCAATGGAACACCTATTAGAATGGCTTAAACCCATAAGTCTGACACCACCACATACTTACAAGGTATGGAGCAGTACGAACTCCCATTCATTGCTGGTGGAAATGCAAAATTATATAATAACATTGGAAGATAATTTTTAAGTTTCTAATTAAAACTAAACATAATCTTACCATACAATCCAGCAGTAAAACTCCTTGATATTTATTCAAGTGAGTTGAGGATTTATATTCACACAAAAACCTATGCACAGATATTTATAGAAGCTTTATTATGAATATACTAAATGAAACTGAAATTATACACTTTAAAATGGTTAATTTTATGTTATGTAAATTTACCTAAATTAAAAAATAAAAAAGAAATTAAGGAATCTACTTTTAGGAGAGGTATCTTCAACTGGCCTATTTAAAGCCAAATTTCTATAAACTACACAATGGCCAGAATGTTTAGATCATCTCAGATGTATTGACATTCAAAGAAGTGAGCTGCTGGTATCTGGAAAATAATCATCTTATGAAAAAAAAAACACACACATTTGATATCAAACAAATGGTATCTAAATAGGTTATGCTGCTTCAACTCTAATTTAATAATCTATTAAAAGTGGATGTTGGGAGATACAAGATGGTGGCTGAGAGGACTGCAGGCTGCAAGATAGTGTGTGAGTGAGAGAATGAAAGGAGATTGTGTGGATGTGCAGAGAGTGTCTGTATTTGTGAGTGAAGGACAGCTATATTCCACAGGACTGTTGGAGACTGGCATACCAGTCTCATCTGGCCAGGAAGCCTCTACTGCTGCTGAAATCTCTCCCAGAGCAGCAGCTCTGCCACAGAGACTGTACCATCTTAAAGGGGAAACCAGATCTGATTTGAAGCCCAGCCTTACCTTTAACCGGGGAGACCTCAGATACCTCCTAGGATCCTACAAGTACAACACCCAGGGACCAACTGCCTCAGCTGAAACCCAGGAACACCAGAACTCCAGCTTCTCCAAACAAGTGTGCCTAAAAAGTCTGTCCAGGGGGGCTATAAAGTGGTGCCAAATACTCAGACAGGCCTGCACCTTCTCACAGAGCAGATAAAGGGAACAGGTGAATGGACAATACCCGTCTGGAATTAGTGAATTAAATACAGCTGGTGAGGCAATTTGTGGATGGAAAGGTCAGATATTGCCTAGAGAAAGGTGAGATCTGGGATCCAGGCTGGAAAGAGAAACTTACACAGCAGGGACTAGTGTCTCAGAGCACAGGAAGACTGAGCCCCACAAAATCTGTAGCTGTTGGAATCAGTATAGCCCTTGAATGTGGAAGGGGGTCCACAGGGCTGCTGGCAGAAGGGGACTCTAGATATTAACCCACAACTGGACTGGCCCCGAAAGGCAGCCTGAAGTTCTATACTGGCTGTGCAGTGTCAGGGGAAAAAGACATGAGTCTGCATGCTTTCTTTGGCTTTTTTTTCCCCCTTTTTAACTCCTGGCTTTTGCTTGCTAAGACCAATACATAGGACCTTCCAATTAAAAACACTCACTGAGACTGCAGGGGAAAGTTGTTTTTGTGGGAACTGGGGATGAGAGTGGGGAAAGATGAACTGGAAGCCAGCTCTGGGGCAGTCTGTCCCTCCAGCACAGTATTAAGAGCAGCAAGGAAAGAAAATTCTAAACGCTGGGTAGAGGGGCCTTTCAGCCCGGGATATTAATATAAAAACACTGCTACCTAGGGGTTATATCAGAAACTGACTCTTGTGTAAATACAACTAAAGGCAAGCTGAGAAACAAAGGGAGCAGAGAGATCCCACCTGGTTGAAAACAGGGTCTGAGGGAACTTCAATACTGTGCTGACTATCCGATAGGAAAAAGACATGCCAGGCAGAACAGTAGAGGAAGTGAACAATATTCACTACTTCACTTTTTAATTTTATGTTTTACATAAGAAGCCACATTTTTTCTCACTTGATTTTCCTTTTATTATATTTTTATTTTACACTTGATCTTAGTCAAAAGGCCGAGAAACGATATATATTTTTATTTTAAATTATTATTATTACTACTTTTATTTTACCTTTTTAAATATTTTTTTTATTTTACTTTATTTCAGGATTAGTGTTCTACATTTTATTTTTATTTTTTAACATTATTTTACTCTATCTCAATTTCACCTTTATGCCAATACTCTCTTCCTTATTTTCCCTTTTATCATCCTGTTTCTCATACTCTGTTCCTGCTTTACTTTTTCTCTATCCTTTCTTTTTACTCCCTGTTAAATATTGATCTTACTCATATATCTAATTTCCTTTCTCCTGCTCCAAGTGCATGCACACTTCCCTCTTCTCTTTCTTCACTATCCCAAATATTTTCTCTTCCTCTCTCTCTTTTTTTCCTTCCCTTTTTCTTTCTCTCTGTCTGGTTCTTGTTTGTTTTATTGAGGCCTGGTGCATGAATTCATGCATGGGTGTTGTCTGGCCAGCCTGGCCAGGGGGAGGGGACATGGGCGGTTGGCTGTCCTGCCTGCTGGTCAAACTCCTGGTCAAGAGAACAATTTGCATATTAGCCTTTTATTATATAGGATATACACTGAGTTACCAGATTATTATGCTTTAAGAGATCATATGTGTGTGTGTGTGTGTGTTTGTGTATTGCTTTTTTTTGGTATTTTGTTTTTTACTTTTCTTCTTATACACTCATTCTCTTTCTATTGCCTCAGTGCTGAATTGTAGATATTTCCCCATTCATTAAATTCATTAACCTTACCTTATGGAAATATGCTCTGCCTCCTCAGAATCATCTTGGTGTTTGTTGTTTGGATGTTTGTTGTTAGCATTTTTTAGTTTAGCTGTTGTTTATTGTTTGCATTCATCTTTGGGTGTTTGTTGTTTGCATTTTTTAGATTAGTTGTTTTATTGGAGTGTTCTCCCATATACATATATTTTTCCTTCCTTTCATTTTTTTTCTTCTCTTTCTTTTCTCTCTTACATTTTTTCCTTATCTCAATATCATTTTTGCACTCTTTCCTATCCCCTAATTATATTTTTTCTGGTAGTGACCTTTGTTTGGGGTTATTAGTATTATGAATGCATTTGTGTTTGGTGCCCTGGCATTGTGTCTGGTTGTGTTGTAGTTTGTACCTTATAGTCAACACAGGAGAGAGCCACATAACCAGAAACCTTGAGGAGCGATCATGGGGACACAAAGTAACAGAATGCATACAAAATAAAAAGAGTAATCACCAGAAAAGGAAGTAAATGAAAGGAAAGCAAGCATATGTCAGACAAAGAACTCAGAGCAATGGTCATAAGGACACTGAAAAAGTTGGAAGACAAATTCAACAATATGTGTAAGAACCAAGAGGAAATGAAGAAGAACCAAGAAGATATTAAAAAATGGCATCACTGCAATAAAGAACTGAATAGAATGCATCAATAGTAGAATATAAGAAGAGGGAGGACTGTATCAGTGAACTAGAAGACAAGGTAGGGAAAACACCCAGACAAGGCAGAGCAGCATTTGGAAAAATAAAAAAAAGCAGGAGGAGAGCCTAAGGGAACTTTGGGATAACATGAATCAAAACAACATCTACATAATACGGGTTCCAGAAAGAGAGGAAATTGAGCAAGAAATAGAAAACCTATTTGAACAAACATTGACAGAAAATTTCCCTGATATTGGGAAGAAAAATCTCACACAAGTCCAAGAAGCTCACAGAGTCCCAAGCAAAATGAACCCCAAAAGACCAATGCCAAGGCACATTATAATTAAATTGGCAAACACCAATGATAAAGTAACAATCTTAAAGGCTGTTAGAGAGAGACATAAAGTTATCTACAAGGGATCTCCCATCAGATTATCAATGGATTTCTCAATAAAAACACATCAGGCCAGAAGGGAATGTTATGGAATATACAAAGTCATGCAAAGCAAGGGTCTGAATCCAAGACTACTGTACCCAGCAAAGCTAGCTATCAAAATTAAGAGTGAATTCAGGAACTTCACAGACAAAAAAGAACTAAAGGAGCTTATTACCACCAAATCAACAATGAAAGGTATGCTAAAGTGTCTGCTTTAAAAAGAACAAATAAGAAGGGAAGAAGAAACACAGGCATAAAAAATGAAAATGGCCGAAACCGGTTTGGCTCAGTGGATAGAGCATCAGGCTGGGGACTGAAAGCATATGTCAGACAAAGAACTCAGAGCAATGGTCAAGGGCATGTACATTGGTTGCGGGCACATCCCTAGTAGGGGGCGTGCGGGAGGCAACTGATCAATGTCTCTCTCTCATCAATGTTTCTGGCTTTCTATCCCTTTCCCTTCCTCTCTGTGAAAAAATCAATAAAATATATTTTTTAAAAAAGAATGAAAATGGCAACAAGCAAGTACCTAGCAATAATAACTTTAATGTAAATGGATTAAATGTCCCAATCAAAATAGGGTAGTTGAGTGGATAAGAAAACATAAGTCATATATATGCTGTCTACAGGAAGCCTACATCAGACAAAGGACTCACCCAGATGATGGTGAAGGGATGGCGAAAGTTTTTTCAGGCAAATGGAAATGAAAAAAAAAGGTAGGGTATCAATACTTATATCTGACAAATTAGACCTCAATGTGAAGGCCAAAACAAAAGAAGGCCACACCCTTCATAATACTAAAGGGAGCAACCCAACAAGAAGATATAACTCTGATAAACATATATGCACCCAATACTGGAGCACTCAAAAAAAAAAAAAAACTTCTGAAGGATATCACAGGAGAGATTTACAGCAATATAGATATAGTAGGACAAATCCTCAAAACAAAAAATAAGCAAAGAAACAGCAACCTTAAATGAATCATTATGTCAGATAGAATTAATTGACATCTCCAGAACATTTCATCAAAAAGTCACAGAATATACGTTTTTCTCAAGTGCACATTGGTCATTTTCAAAAATAAGCCACATATTGGGACACAGGCAAAATCTCTTCAAATTCAAGAAGGAAGAAATCATATAAAACATTTTCTCAGATCACAATGGGATAAAACTGGAAATCAACTACAATAAAACCGATAAAAAATCTAACACCTGGACGCTAAACAGCATGCTATTAAGCAATGATTTGGTTATGAAAGAAGAAATAAAAAGCATCATGGTAACAAATGACAATGAAAACACATCAATCCAAAATCTATGGGACACAGTGAAAGCAGTCTTGAGAGAGATAAATTCATAGTTCTACAGTCTTATCTCAAAAAACAACAAAAATGGTAATAAATAATCTAGCCCTACAAATCAAAGTGTTAGAAAGAGAACAACAAGAAAAGCCCAGCATTAGCAGAAGAAAGGAAATAATAAAGATCAGAGTGGAGATAAATTACATAGAGACCAAAAAACAAACAAACAAACAAACAAAAACACAAAAAAAACAACAACACAAAAATCAAGAAAACCAAGAGCTTGTTCTTTGAAAGGGGATAAATATGATGGATGAACCTCTAGCCAGGCTCAACAAGAAGCAAAGAGATAGGACTCAAATAAACAAAAGCAGAAATGAAATGAAAGAGGTGAAATAACAACTGACCCCACAGAAATACAAGGGGTTATGAAAAAATACTATGAACAACTCTATCACAACAAAATGGACAATCTAGATGAAATGGACATATTTTTAGAAAAATACAAACTCAAAAAACTCAATCAGGAAAAATTAAAAAGACACTGAAGCAGTTATCAAAAAAATTCCAGGAAACAAAAGTCCTAGTCCAGATTGTTTTACAGGGGAGTTGTACCAAGCATTAAAAGAAGAACTAAAACCTATCCTCCTCAGACTATTCCAAAAAAATTCAAGAGGAAGGCACACTTCCATGCTCTTTCTAGAAGCAAGCATTACCCTAATCCCAAAACCAGATAAAGACAACACAAAAAAGAGAACTACAGACCAATATCCTTGGATGATCATAGATGCTAAAATCCTCAACAAAAATTGAGCAAATTGGATTCAGGATTACATTAGAAAGATCATATAACATTACCAAGTGGAATTTATTCCTGGGATACACAGATGGTACAATATCTGCAAATCAACAAATGTGATATATCACTTAAACATACTTACAGACAAAAATCACATAATCATATCAATCGATGCACAAAAACGCATTTGACAAGATCCAACACCCTTTCTTGATAAAAACTCTCAGCAAAGGGGTAATAAAGGGACCATACCTCAACATAATAAAAGCCTTATATAAAAACCTACAGCCAACATCATACTCAATGGGCCAAAACTAAACTCATTTCTCCTAAGAAGAGGAACAACACAGGGATGCCCACTTTCACCACTCCTGTTTGATATAGTACTGGAAGTACTAGTCAGAGTGATCAGACAAAAAGAAAAAATAAAAGGCATACAAATTGGAAAAGGAGAAGCAAAACTGTCCTTATTCAAAGATGACATACTAATATACATAGAAAACACCAAAGACTCCATCAAAAAAACTAGAAGAGCTAATGAGTGAATTCAGCAATGTAGCAGGATACAAAATTAACACCCAGAAATCTGTGACCTTTTTACACACCAATAATGAACTCACAGAAAGAGAAACAAAGGAAATAATCCCATTTACCATTGCACAAATCAAACACAAAATATAAGATACCTAGGAACAAACTTAACAAAGGATATAAAAGACCTATACTCAGGAAACTACAGGACATTGAAAAAAAAGATATAAACAAATGGAAGAACATACCATGTTCATGGATTGGTAGAATCAGTATCATTAAAATTTCCATACTACCCCAAGCAATATACAGATTGAATGCAATCCCCACTTAAATGCCAATGGCATATTTCAAAGATCGAGAAAAAAAATCTCCAAAAATTCACCTGGAATAAAAAAAGACCCCAAGTGGTCACAGAAATATGAGAAAAAAGAACAAAGAAGGGCCGAAACCGGTTTGGCTCAGTGGAGAGAGCGTCGGCCTGCGGACTGAAAGGTCCCAGGTTCGATTCCGGTCAAGGGCATGTATCCTGGTTGCGGGCACATCCCCTGTAGGAGGTGTGCAGGAGGCGTGCAGGAGGCAGCTGATCAATGTCTCTCTCTCATCGATGTTTCTAACTCTCTATCCCTCTCCCTTCCTCTCTGTAAAAAATCAATAAAATACATTTTAAAAAAAAGAAGAAGAAGGGATCACAATACCAGTTATCAAGACATATTACCAAGCCACGGTTCTCAAAACTGTCTGGTACTGGCACAAGAAGAGTCATATAGACCAGTAGAAAAGAACAGAGAACCTAGAAGTCAACCCAAGCCATTATGCTCAATTAATATTTGATAAAGGAGGCAACAGCATATAATGGAGTCAAGACAGTATCGTCAATAAATGGTTCTGGAAAATTTGGTCAGATATATGCAAAAAAATGAAACAAGGTCACCAACTTACACCATATATAAAAACAAACTCAATATGGCTAATGGACTTAAATGTAAAATGGGATATCATAAAATTCTACAAGACTCCATAGGCAGCAGACATATTTTGTAGCAATATCTTTACAAACACAGCTTCTAGGGCAATGGAGACTAAGGAGAAAATAAACAAATGGTACCACATAAAAATAGAAAGCTTCTGCACAGCAAAAGAAAACATCCACAAAACAACAAGAAAGCTCACTGCATGGAAGAACGTATTTGCCAATGATATTTCCAATAAGGGTTTAATCTCCAAAATTTACAGAGAGCTCATACAACTTAACAAAAGGAAGATAAATGATCCAATCAAAAAATGGATAAAGGATCTAAATAGACACTTGTCTAAAGAGGACATACAGAAGGCACAGAGACATATGAAAACAAGCTCAAAGTCAGTAATCATCTGAGAGATGCAAATCAAAACAATAATGAGATACCATCTCACAGTTGTCAGAAAGGCTATCATCAACAAATTAACAAATGACAAGTGCTGGCAAAGATGTGGAGAAAAAGGAACCCTCCGGCATTGCTGGTGGGAATGCAGACTGACACAGCCACTATGGAGAACAGTATGGAGTTTTCTCAAAAAAAACAAACAAACTAAAAATGGAACTCCCATTTGACCCAGTGATCCTATTTCTAGGAATATATAACAATAAACCGGCAACAGCAATCAGAAAGGATGTATGCACCCCTATGTTCATAGAAGCACAATTTACAAAAGCTAAGATTTGGAAACAGCTTAAATGCCCAACAGCAGATGAGCAAATTAAGAAATTGTGGTACATCTACATAATGGAATACTATGTCACTATAAAAAAGAAGGAACTTTTAACATTTCCAGCAACATGGATGGAGCTGGAAAGCATTATGCTAAGCAAAGCCAGTCAGAGGAAGATAAATATCACATAATTTTAGTCATATGTGGGAAATAATGATCAACATAATTTGATGAACAAGAATAGATCTAGAGACAAATGGTACAGGTGCGAAGTGGCTAGAGAGCAACCAAAGGACTTGTATGCATGCATATTAGCATAAGCAGCAGACAAAGACATTGGGGTAGTGGGGCCTTGCCTAGGGTAGGAAGGGGTGAGGGGGATCAATTAGGGGAAAAGGAGACATATGTAAAACTTTAGTAAAGTTTAGACAATAAAAAAATAGAAAAAGAAAAGTGGATGTTCTAGGGTTTTTGTGAAAATTAGCATTAAGCATGGAAAGTAATTACCACAGTGCATCATTATTCTTTTATTAAATCAATTTTCATATGCTTGGATGAAGTAATATATCAATTAATGACTTCTATCTTCCAATGAATAAAACAAAAGATCCAAATTTTCTTATTGACAGTAGTCTTTAAATGGACAAAATATTATTTTCCAACCTACAGTAGTTCATTCATTAACAAATGAATTAGTAATCTATGTATATAAAAGCCTCTGCAACCAGCCGACCAGCCAACTGGCTGACCAGCAGACCAGCTGACAGGCCAACCTGCTAGTCTATAATGTGCACTGACCACCAGGGGGCAGACGCTCAATTCAGTAGCTGCCAAGCTGTTGTCATTTGGCAGCAGTTCTTGGGTGACACACCTGGAATCAGAGTGGAGGGAGCCCAATTCCAGGGTGCATCATCCAAGAACTGTCCTCTTGCAATCTGGGACCCATGTGGGATGTTGCAGAGCCGGTTTCGGCCTATCCCCGTAGGCCAGGCTGAGGGACCCCACTGGTGCACGAATGCACTGGGCCTCTAATTTAAATATAAACCTTGAATCAGACCAGTTTAAGAGTGAATAAAGGAATCTTGACCAATTGTTACCATTTTAAACTGATTATATTACTTACTTAAAACTTTCTCTTCACCAACATTAAATTAGATGAAAAAGAAAAAACCTTAACACAATGGTTCTAAAACTTTTGTCTATGTCAGAATCATCCAAATGGTTTCTGGGCTCTCTCCTCAGAGTTGTTGATTCGTTTAGCCTCCAGCAAAGCTAAACAACTTACTGGTACATTTCGAACAAGTTCCCAGGTGAAGTTAATGTGAATCACTGCCTTAGGTCATCATTGTTAAAATTTTGCATTTGAGACCACAATCGTAAAAACAGGCATATAATTTATGGAAAAATTATATAAGTTATGAGTAATCTTTCCACATATTGTTAATAAGAAGAGCTGATTTACTGAATTTTTGCACTCATAATTGAGTTTGCTCAACATGCTTTCGTAACTATTTTGATATTTAATAAACTAATTTACTGGAGCTGCTACTAAAAATTCTGATTATTTCCTAAAACATTATTCTACATAATATTCTATGATAATTTGGTCATATCAAGCACTAATTTTCCTTTTGGTAACTTTTTGGTGATGGTTTAAAGTGTAAAAAAAAAAACAACCCCAAATCAAACAAACAAACAAAAACACAAAACAAATGAATTTGTGAAAGGATGAGTATTTTTTTTCTATATATTGCATACTCAAATAATTTTCATTTTTTTCAGAAAGCAGTCTCTTCCATGTTTTAAATAATATTTACTCATGTTCTTGTCATAACTCTAAAGTGTGCTAAATTTCTCTTTCAGGGGAAAGCTGTTTTCAACCTTACATTTTATTATGTCATATTTCTGAAATTTAGGACTATACAAGTCTATAGGGATTATGTAAATGACATATATTCAATAAATTTATATAGTAACTTTATCCTGAAGCTGAATTGATTGGCATGTAGATTTTAAGTTGGAATTCCCACTGTAGCATTTCTGTGTATTCATTTTTTATGCTATTAAATGATACACAGAATCACAATAGGAAATATATTATTATAGGGCAACATAGAAATTATTTTTTTAAATAAAGCGATTAATGTGATGTGATCATTGATGAGGGGGAAAGTAGTAGTGATGGCAATATTATAACTCTATTTCTTCTCTAAAAGCTGCAATTGTCTTCCAGATATCAGCTCTGGCTGCATTGAAACATGCATCTTACTAAAGGGGAACAAATAAAAAATGTATTTCTGACATTAATAAATGCACATATAAATTATTTCCTCTAGACATAGAATGGGTAGTAAAGGGAAACTAGCATAAACAAGATCTGCAGAAATTCTTCTTGTATTGCTAATAAAAGGTGTGTCTGGAAGCTAAACTAATAGATGTTGAGTTTGATATGCTATTCCAAAAATTTTGCCATGTTTACCGCTGGCTTCCAAGACCTTAGAATTGAAAAGGTAAAAGAGTGAAGACAAGAACATTAGTCCTAAACCTAAGATAGATAGATAGATAGATAGATAGATAGATAGATAGATTATAAAACACTCACACCAGATATATCATAATCACAAATTCCAATTCCATCATTATGGAATATTTATAATGAGTCCAAGGATAAGAATAAACAGTCCAAAATGAAAGAGAACCAAATTCTATTCCAATACCAGATGTAGCTTCCTAAAAGACTGACACTTTCTGTTTTATATCAAGATAAATTTCAGCCTTTAATAAGATTAAATAAATAAAGGATCTAATTTGTAAGGCTGTAATTTTGGAGGAAATTTAAGTCTTACATAAGAAGTAAAAAAGTATCCCTTAAGCAAAAATATGTGTATTCAGAAAATTAAGGAAGAATCTGGCACAAAGAAGTCAATCATATCATAAAATCTATGTTATGAGATAAACTCTGCATTCCGGAACATTTCTGATGCCATGGTAGTTTTCAAAATTAACTGTGTGAAATTAAAAGACTACAAGATAAGATATGTAAATGTCAAATCACTATGCTGTATACCTGAAATAAATATAATATTATATCCGAATGATATTTTAATAAGAAATAAAACAAAATAAATTGTTTAGCCCTCGCCCGTTTGGCTCAGTGGACAGAGCATTGGCCTGCAGACTGAAAGCTTCCAGGTTTGACTCTGGTTAAGAGAACATACCTAGGTTGTGGGCTTGATCCCCAGTAGGAGGTGTGCAGGAGGCAGCCAATGAATGATTCTCTCTCATCATTCCATTACACCATGGAATATTATGCAGCTGTAAAACAGAAGGATCTCTTACCCCTTGAAACAGCATAGAAGGACCTAGAGAGTTTTATGCTGGGCAAATTAAGTCAGTCAGAGAAAAACAAGTATCACATGATCTAACTGATATGTGGAATCTAATGAACAAACTGATGAACAAAATAGATCCAGAGACATAGTGGTAGAAGCATGGAACAGACTGATGAATCTCAGAGGGAAGGGGGAAGTGGGGTGGAAAAAGATTAAGTAAAGAACTTATACTTATGCATATATGCATAGCATATGCACACAGACAATAGTGCAGTTCTCTGATGGCCTATGAAGGATGCAGGTATGGTCTGGAAAGGGTCAATGGGGGACAAAGAAGGCATCTGCAATACTTTCAATAATAAAGATAAATTTTAAAAAAGAATAAACACAAAATGTATTACATTCTTAAATGTAAGACCTAAAACCATATACTCATATAAGAAATCATAGGCAATAAACTCTCTGACATCATTATTAGTAATATTTTTTGACAAATATCCTTGAGCAAGGTAAACAAAAGAATAAACAAATGGGACACCAAACTAAAAATTAAAATATACTGATGAACAAAATAGATCCAGAGACATAGTATCATGAAACAGACTAATGAATCTCAGAAGGAAGGCTGAAGTTGGTTGGTGGGGAGAGATTAAACAAATAATTTATATGTATACTAGAGGCCTGGTGCACGAAATTCATGCATGGGTAGGGCCCTAGGCCTGACTGGTGATCAGGACTGATTTGGGACTTTTGGCTACCAGCTGGGGCCTTCCTTTGTTCTGCACCACCCCTGATGGTGACCACATATCATAGTCAACGATTGAACTCCTGGTCTCCTAGTCAAACACCCAAGGGGACAATTTGCATATTAGGCTCAGATAGATGACAGATAGATGACAGATAGATAGATAGATAGATAGATAGATAGATAGATAGATAGATAGATATTCATAAGTCATAGACACAGACACTAGTGTGATGAAGGCATGGAGGACAGGGAGAGGAATGAGTAAAGGATGGAGGGGGTCAATGTGGAAAAAAGGGGGACATCTCCAAAACTTTCAACAATAAATAATTTTAAAAAACATTTACTCTGGATCCTACCACATCTATAATCTCTCTTTTCTTTATTTTCATAAGCTTTGAAGAATTGTCCTGGCCCTGCTGTTATGGCTCGCTAGTTAAGTGTCAACCTATGAATCAAGAGGTCACAGTTTGATTCTGGTCAGGGCATATGCTCGGGTTATAGGCTGGATCCCCAGTAGGTGGCACATAGGAGGCAGCCAATCGATGATTCTCATCATTAATGTTTCTATCTCTCACTCTCCCTTCCTCTCTCTGAAATCAATAAAAATAATAAAATAAGTTTTCTTGTATTTATCTAATGCCAATTACATTCTCTGAGAAATTTTGTTTTTATTACTTACTAGGGGCCCAGTGCATGAAATTTGTGCATTAGGGGGTGTGTGTTCCTAAACCCAACCTTCCCTCTCTCAGAGAGTGGGAGCCCTCATGGGATGTCCTACTAACAGCGGGATGTCCCGCTCCTCATGGGGAGCAGGCCTAGGCCAGTCTGGCTTCCTTCTGTGGGAGGTGATTGGGCTGATTAGGAGAAGGCACCAGCCCCATCACCCTGCTGTTGCAGCCACTGCCAGCTACTGCAGCCACCAAGGTGTTTTCATCAACATGGACTCTAGTCCCTTCACCATGAAAAAATAACAACTTTCTTTAGGCATTTTCAAGATGTGTCTTTCATAGGATATCACATTTCTTTCTCTCTCTTTTTTATCCTCACCTGAGGATATGTTCCCATTGATTTTTAGAGTGTGGAAGAGAGAGAGGGAGAGACAGAGAGAAACATCAGTGTGAGAGGGACATTTTGTTTGGTTGCCTCCTACATGAGCCCTGACCTGGCCCCAGGCAGGGAGGAGCCTGTAACCTAAATACATGCCCTTGATCAGAACCAAATCCAGGCCTTGCAGTTGGCAGGCCAAGGCTCTATCCACTGAGCCAAACCAGATAGGGCAGGATATGACATTTCTTAGTCTCTCCAGCAGTGGACCTTACTATTTTTCTCCAGGAGTGTGGTGCAAAAACCCTAGATCACCTTCTTGGATTCCTATTACCCAAGTTACCAAGAACACTGCAATTGGCAGCATACAGGGAGCTTAGCCAATGAGCAATCAGAAAAGGTGCTTATGCTTGAATTGGTTTGGCTCAGTGGATAGTGTGTCATCTTGCAGACTGAAGGGTCCGAGGTTTGATTCCTATTAAGGGAATGTATCTTGGTTGGGGGAACATCCCCAGTGGGGAGTGTGCAGGAAGCAGTTGATCGATGTTTCTCTCTCATCGATGTTTCTGACAGTCTATCCCTCTCCTCTCTTCTCTGTACAAAAAATCAATAAAATATATTTATTTAAAAAAAAATAAAAGGTGTTTCCTATGCAGCCCATGTACAGAGGAGCCCCTGCATTGTATCCACTGGGCTAGGGGCATGTCCCCAGCTACCGAGGGCACACCCCTAAGCCCGGTGGCTGTGTGTTCACTGTGTCTACCAGGATAAGGGGCATGGACCCGGGCTCTCTAGTGCAGACGCACGCACAAGCATCCCACCCAACCCTGCAGCCATTTGCGTTTGGTGCCCCCGGCTGCTTGTCTTGGGACCCAGCCCGCTTGGCGCCAGCGCCCGTAGGCCACTCATGGCTGGGAGCATTCTGGGACCACAGCTGCTCAGGGCCTATGCACAGGCTTACAGGCTCAGAGTGGCCTGGGTTCTGATGATGTTCCCAGAAGCCAGGCTGCTTGGCACCCACATATTCAAATTAACTCACCATCTCTGTTGGGTTAATTTGCATACTCATTCCTGATTGACTGGTGGGCGATGCAGAGGTATGGTCAATTTGCATCTTTCTCTTTTATTAGTGTAGACTAGAGGCCTGGTGCATGAAATTCATGCATGGTAGGGTCCCTAGGCCTGGCCAGTAATCAGGGCCAGTCAGGGCCTTCCGGCTGCTGGCTGGTACCTCCCTTCCCCGGCTGCTGGCTGTTGGTCAGGACCTCCTTTCTCAGACTGCTGATTGCCAGTTGGGGCCTCCCTTCCTTGACTCCCAGCTGCTGGCCAGGGACTCCCTTCATTCAGCACTGCCTTCTGGTGCTCAGCGCATGTAAGAGAAATCAAACTCCCGCTCTCATGGTAGAACTTTCAAGGGGACAATTTGGATATTAGTCATATATATATGACTGGTGCACAAAATTTGTGCATAGGAGGGTCCCCTCAGCCCAGTCTGCACCTTCTCCAATCTGGGACCCCTTAGGGGATGTCCAACTGCAGGGATCAGGCCTAAACCAGCAGTTGGCAGTTGGACTTCCCTTTCATATTCCAGGACTGCTGCCTCATAACTGCTCATCTGCCTGTCTGCCTGATCACCCCATACTGCCCCCCGCTGGCCTAGTTGTCCCCAACTGCTCCCCTCTGCCAGCCTGGTCACCCCCAACTGCCTTGCCCACTGGCCTGGTTGCCCCCATCTGTCCCCCCTGCCAGCCTGGTCACTCCATGCAGCTTGTTGTTCAATCATTTGGTTGTCCCTCACTAACCCCTCTACCAGCCTTGTTGCCCCACACAGCCTGTGTTCAATCATCCATCTGGTTGTTTCAGTCATGATGACCCCTGGCTTTTTATATATTAGGATTTAGCTGACATGTATCATTTGGTTAAAGGAAAGTCTTGCTTAACTTGAATGCTGGGACTCAACCCCCATAGTTTTTTATATATTAGGCATGAGCTATGGTCTAATAGTTTACATTTCTAGAAATTCCACAGCTGATGCAGGTTATTACAATTTGGGGACCATACTTTGAGAATCGCTGGTATAGTCTAAAATAAAAACATATGTTTTAGAATCACACAAAACTGGGTTTCAATCTTGTCTCCTCCCTTATTATCTTTGTGGCCAAGGACAGATCACTTAACTCCTTTGACATTTTCTGCAACAGTACTGAATTTTGAGGAATAGTCTCAAAACACAGTGCTTGACAAATATCATATAATCTCACTCATATGCAGAATCTAATGAACAAAATAAACTAAAGAACAAAATACATTCAGAGTCAAAAAAGCATGGAACAGATTGAAGAATCTCAGAGGAAAGTTGGAGGTTGAGGGCGTGGAGAGAGATTAATCAGGGATCCTTTATGTGTATATGCATAGACCATGAACACAAACAATAATGTGGTGAAGGCCTAGGAGGGATGGGTGTCGGGTGGCAGGTGTCAATGAGGAAAAAAAGGGGGGGCATCTGTTATACTTTTAGCAATAAAGATTTTAAAAAGTACTGGTTTTAATCAACTGTATTTACTTCTTACACTGTCATAGTGTTTATGGGTCTTTAAGTCTCCTTCTATAAACATAGGGCTGTGGTATGTGAAGTTGTGGCTACTGAAAAGAAGCATGTAATTACTATAAGCAATGTCTCAATTACTATTTCTGATCATTATTGGAGAAAGAAGGTGGAGCAATGATGGGAGATGCTTATTTGGCAATAGTTACTTATTTATATCTTAGTTGCTTATGTCTCAATGAGTTTTCCATTTACCACTTTAGGCCAGAGTATGAATCAATCACTTTAGGCCAGAGTATGAATGATAATTCATTTTACTTTTTTCCAGGATTATTGACTTGCATTGTACTTACAGACTGTGGGCTTCCATTTTTGAACAGGGTATCCACTTCCATTAGAAATTCCTGGTAGAGTGTATAGTTTAATGAACCACAAAGGGGTTAATTTGCATAATGGTCAAATGGAATTTTATCTAAACAGATGTATTTAGAAGGCAAATGGGCAATGACGCTTCAAATATCCCTTAGAGCCAGTTTATGGAAGATCTTAAATACTATAATTAGAACTTTTGGAAATAAATGCTATAATTAAAGTTTTGCTTTAAGAAAATCAATTTGGAAGAGTATGAAGGTGAAATTAGAGTAGAGTAAGATAGGAATCAAGGATAGTAGATTAGATAAAATGTTATGTCAGTGGCCTAAGACAGAACAAAACACACACAAATAAACAAACAAACAAAAAAGCATGACCTACTGTGATAGCTTCTTATTCATCTAAGCAAATGATAAGGTTGCACTTCCACACTTGTTCCATTTTAAGTTAAAAGAGGCTATATGACATGCTTTTCCTAATAAAATGTGAATGAAAGCAGTGAGTATTTCCTCAGGTTGAAAGTTTTAGTGTACAATTTGACATATTCACTTTTCTTAGCTTCATGATTGCATACACATGTGTTGAAAAGGATCTGCCATAAGCATGGATTTCTAAGTAACTACAATGAGCAGAACTTCTCTGCCAACAGTGTTTTATATGTATAGTAAGAGCAAGATAAACCTTTTGATGCTTTAAGCCAGGTATCAGCAAACTAAATCCTGTGAATAAAATCTGGCCCAATGCCATAAGCTACAAATATTTTTCTTTTATTTTTAATTAAATTTATTGGTGACAATGACTAATAGATAATTTGATAAAGAATATGGGATGGATATGTATATATACATATATATTATATTATATAACATGTATATTATATATATATACATACATATACATATATATAATGAAATACTACTCAGCCATAAGAAAAGATGAAATACTGACATTTGTGATAACCTGGATGGAGCTTGATAATATCATACTAAGCAAAATAAGTCAGACAGAAAAAGTTAGCAATGTTTCTTTTTACATGTGTAAAGATTTGAAAAAATAAAACTAAAAATATTTCATGGCAAGTGAAAATTATATAAAATTCAAATTTCAATGCCCATAAAATTTTATTGAAAGACAGACAAGCTCATTTGCTCACAAATTACTTATGGCCTTTTTCACCCTATAACAGCACAGTTGAATATTTGCAAATGGAGACCTTATGTGACATTTTCATTGTTCTACACGGCTGCTCGGCATAGTATAAATCACAGTGACTCAGTTATAAACCAATAGCATTTAAAGTATAATATGTATTATTTTGCCATGGCATTTCATTTCATTTTATTTTTTGTTACTCATGCATAGCCATCATGTTAAAAACAGGAAATAAAGAGAAAATTATTCTTTGAAAGATAGACTTTTAAGGCACGGTGGATTTATGGCTTGTTTTGTTATCAAATTATATGAAAATCATTGTGTTTATTAAGCAAAAACACTATAGTTGTACTAAAAGAATACAACATATTTTGACACTATCATAGTTAGCATTTATTACAGTATTTCTAACTCACAGGAAAACAATGATCAAAAATAAAAAAAATTAAAGCAGGATATTTTAAAAGATATATGTTTATTGATTTCAGAGAGGAAAAGAGAGGGAGATACATAGAAACATCAATAATGAGATAGAATCATCAACTGGCTGCCATCTGCAAGTCTCCTACTGGGGATCAAGCCCACAACTTGAGCATATGCCCTACTGGGAATTGAACCATGACATCCTGGTTCATAGGTCAATGTTCAACCACTGAGCCACACCGACCAGGATATTTTATCACACAGAATTTCTTTACACACGTGCAAAAGAAAATCATTGCCAATAATACCAATAGTCAATTAAATAAGAAGAGTAGTTATTTAAAGTACTTTTTCTTGACCCTTGATGAGTTGTCTAATGTTACCAATACTGTACAGTTGTTGCTATTCATTTAAGAGTCAAAGCTGAGTTTGAAGTGAATGAATAGTCTCTATGAATAGTATGTATGTAACAATTACAGGCAAGAATTTTTCTAAACATTTAAAGAAAACATTAATTCAATACAATTTGAAGTGGAATTTGGTAAGATAAGTTATAACTAATTGTACTAAAAACGTATGGTGGGTATGAGGTAAAGGAGGTGAGGGTAATAAAGGGTAAAGGAGACCAAAAACAAATAGATTTGACTTTGGGTGGTGGGCACACAATGCAATATACAGATGAACTATCATAGAATTGTACACTTGAAACATATGTAATTGTATTAATCAACTAGAGCCTTAGTGCATGCAATTCCTGCACTTGGTGGGGTGGGGTCTCTCAGCCTATGCCTTCTTCAAGTCCCAGAGCCCTCTGGGGATGTCCGACTGACGACTCAGGGCTTCTGGCTGAGTGGTGCTCCCCCTGAAGAGTGCACTAACCACCAAGGGGTAGCTCCTGTGTTGAGCATCTGCCCCCTGGTGGTCAGTGTGCATCACAGCAACTGGTCATTCTGCCATTTGATTGATTTGTATGTTAACCTTTTATTATATAGGTTGTGACCCCAATAAATTTAAGGAAAAATATATACTTTAGAGTTGATGTGGAAGAAAAAAATGTGTGTGCAACAGAAAAAAGCCAGTTGGATACATTTACAAAGATTGTGAAAATGTAAGGCACTTAAAATCTATGGTTATTTATTGCATTATTCATTAGAAGACACTTTACAAACAAACTTGAAAATATCATGTGTTATTGAACCAATAGTGTCAATAGTAAATTTCATTCACTCTCAAAGAGTTAACCATCATCAATTTTGTGTATGTTTTGTTAGAAATATATGCTATCTAGACTTGCTCTATTACATAGAAGTTTGATGAATTATGTGGTGAATTTTAAAAATCTGGGACAAGATTAAAGTTTTTCTGAATGAGAACTGTACCCAACAACTATTTACATTAAATAAGTTTGGTAATTAATTTTTGCTGTACACATCATGTTTCTTTAACACATTCAACCTAAAATTACAAGACAAAAAGAGCACTTATATGAGAAATATATAGTATGACAACATCACCTTAATAAAAACTAATATTGTTTGAGTAACAAGAAATGCCAAGCTACTTCATTCATATCCTATGTTACCAAAATTTAAAACAAAAAGTGAAATGTCTATTCCCAAGCAAGTTTGTAGCAGATAAACTTTCTGCATCCCAGTAATATTTTTGGCTTGATGTAAGTGCAATGGAAATTTCAATATTTCAAAATATATTTAACTGTACAATTAATGAATTTCCATCTAACTTCTAATTGTAAGTGATTAGTCTATAATGTAATTTTATGCTAAAACAAAAATCAAGAGAAAAATAAATTATATAAATGCCTTTCTAATATATATTTTGTTCAAATAAATTCAGATGCTTTTGAATTAATATAAGTATTTAGTAGAATCTATCTGTGTAAAAACACATTTTTTAGATGAAATATGTAAAATCTCATTACATATCAATGTTAAGAGATGAACATTTGCAATAAATTTTGAAGGTAGAAGACACTGAAATGCTATCTCATTAAAAATTACATCATTCTCATTAGTAGAACTGTATCACAAAATATTGCATTCAATTGTCAATATATACTGAATTTTGTTAAAAGAATGTGATTTTTTTCTCTTTGTTTATATAAGTACTTAATAATATTCTCAATTTTGTCTTTTGTCTCATAAATTCTAAAATATATACTATCTGGCCATTTACAAAAAGAGTTTGCTGACCCTTGCTTTAAGCCACTGAAATTTTGTTGTTGCTGGTTTTTTTTTTTATCACTGCAGTATAATCCAGTTATATCTTAACTAGAGTACAAAAGAGATATAGAATAGATTAAAGAGAATATAGAAAAAAATACATATTAATTGACATTTCATTAAATATACACTGAGTGGCCAGATCATTATGATCTCTGAATGCATAATAATCTGGCCACTCAGTGTGTGTTTGTGTGTGTGTGTGTGTGTGTGTGTGTATTAGAGGCTTGGTGCATGAATTTGTGCATGGGTGGGATCAGGCCAGCCTGGCCAGGGGGAGGGGACATGGGGATTGGTGGCCTGTCTGCTGGTCAAACTCCTGATCAAGGGGACAATTTTCATATTAGCCTTTTATTTTATAGGATATACACTGAATGGCCAGATTATTATGCGTTCAGAGATGATAATAATCTGGCCACTCTAAGGTATAAGAAAATAGTCCGTCAATGTATTATAGTCTAAGAGGGGATTATAAAGAGGTAGACATAAAAATAAATGTCAATGTAGGCTGAAACCATTATTTTCCAATTAATTTTATAAATGTTAATGTTAAGATACTGATAGTGTAAACATATGAAAGACAGTCACGCATAAATAAATCCTGGCAGTATATTTAATGAGCATTTTCTTAATGACAAACACTGCCAACAGTTTTATAAATGAAATTTGACTGAGAATAAAAAACACAACTTTGAACTCTCTTTTATGTGAAGCAGTTGGTCTACAAGTAAATTAGAGAAATAAAACAGAATATTTAAACCAAGGATTATAATAATATTTTTAAAAGCTTAGGTAAATAACATATAAAATAACCTTCACTACACAATAAATTCATTGAAGGAACAATCCAAATCTGATTTGCATTTATATAATTAGCAATGCTTGCTCACAGTAGACAACCTGGTATTTGTTGAATGAATGAATAAAGGCAATGAATACATATATTCCTCCAAAGTTAAATTAATGAACTACAAGAACTTGGACATTTAAATATAAGATTATTTCTATGTCTGTCTCTTAGAACATTAGGGTGTTAATTAGTGTGTCTAGAGTGGGTACACATAGAACATATTTCTGATATTATTTTTATATTGAAACATTTTTATATTTAATTAGTACTACATGTAGGTAATCTTTCACTGTCAACCTCAGCACTACAAAATCTTAATTAACAAAACATTTCATTCATGTTTTTAATGTTGATTTACAGCAACTTTCTTCAGAAAATGTCCACTTAAAATCAGGAAATTTATTGTTCATAGATATTAATCTCAATTGTTACTTAGTAGACTTTAAAAGAAAATCACATCTAATTTCAAGTTATTCTTTAGTTAATAGAACAGCTGCTTTTAAATATCTTCCCTCTGAGATTTTATCATAATAAAAAACAAGGATAGTTGAAGATGGTGGCGGGCAGGAGGAAGGTGAGGGAGAGGGTGTGAATGAGTGATGGGGTGAAAAGAGAGTGTGTGGATGTGTGTGTCATGTGTATGAGTGAGTAAGGGACAGTTAAATCCAGCAGGAGCAGCAGGAGCTGGCAGACCAGGCTCTCTTAGACAGAAAGATACTACCACTGCTGCAGGCACACCCCGGACTGCAGACTGCAGGACTCAGGCACTGAGCCCAAGTCTCCTTGAAGGGGAGAGTGGCCTCTTCTAGGAACTCAACAACATCACCACCCAGACAGGCCTTGGACACTGCCTTCAACCCTGCAGCCACTCCCACCAAATTTCTGCTGCCCCACCTACAGATCCGTGGACCCTGGGACCTCCACCTCCAAGGGTGCACACTCCTGCAACAGTAAGTGCAACTTCCTCCTTCCCAGTAGCCAAACTCCAGATGCCACATTGCACTTCTCCAGAGCCATAGTCACACTTTTCAAGCACAAAGGCTGCCTGAGGCCACCACTCCACAGGCTGCTAGTGGGTGCCGCTACAGGGTACTCTCTTGCCCAAACAAAGGCCCACTGCCCTGGCAGTAGAAATTCTGTATTCCCCCTTCCTGAATACCTCCCCACAGCCACCTAGGTCATGGGGATTCACCACCAGGACTCCTCTGGGTGCTTAAGGCCTCCACCGCTGTGCATGCACTAACCCAACCAAGGGTATAAGGCCCCAGCAGTGGAAATACGAACTTATCCCACTCCCGGCTGCCTGCCCAGAGACACTTCAATCAAGGGGCCTCAGCCTGAGTGCAGATCCCTGGCCATCAGCCCCGGGGTTCCCCTAGCAGCCACCACTGGGCATGCAAATTTAAACAAGGGCACAGCAGCAAAAAACCGAGTTTCCCCAAGTAACTGCTGCTGATATCTGGACGCCACAGTAGCTCTCTGCCAGTATGCAGGCCCCCTCAGTCCAAGGCCAAAAAGGCAGCTCTTGGGTGCCTCTGTGAGCACCCACTGGGTGCACTCTTATCTAAACAAGGGCATACTGCCTTGGCAGTACAAATGTTGGATTTCTCCTTCCTGGATACCTTCCCACAGTCATCTTAGTTGTGTGGCTTCACCACCAGGACCCCTCTGAGTGCCTGAGTGTGCTGCCACAGGGCATGCACACTCAGGGCATAAGGTCCCAGCAGTAGAAATTTGGCCTTCCCCTACTTCTGGCTGCCTAGCCACAGACACCTCAGTCACAAGGCTTAAACATGAGGGCCTATCTGAGTGCACCACCCTGGCAATTGGCCCCGGGATACCCCTGTGAGTCACCACTAAGCATGCGTGAATTCAACTAAGGGCACACCAGCAAAAACTGAATTTTCCCACTTCACAGCTTCCAGCTTCTGGACACCACAGCCATGCTTTGCTAACACACAGGCATCCTGAGCCCAAGGCCACAAAGGCAGCTCTTGGGTGCCTCTATGAGCCCCTGCTGGGCATGCTCTCATCCAAACAACGGATCACTGTCCCAGAAATAGAAATTATTAGTTCCCCCCTTTCTGGATACCTTCCCACAGACTCCTTGTTCACATGACTTCAACACGAAGGCCATGCTGAGTGCAGCACCCTGGCAAATGGCTCCTGGGTGCCTCTGTGAGCTGCTGCTTGGCATGTACAAGGCCTCAGCAGCAAAAACTGAGTCTTCCTACTCAGCAGCAGCCAACCTTAGGACACTGTAGTCATACCTTTCCAGAGAGCAGGCCTCCTGAGCCCCACCATCCTGACATATGGCTCCTGGGTGCCTCTGTGAGCACCTGCTGGGCATGCATGATTTCAACCAAAGGCACAAGGCAGCAAAAATTGGGATATCCCCCGCCCCAGCTGCTGACCTTTGGACATTGCAGTTGCACCTTTCCAGTGGGCAGGCCAACTGAGCCTGCTGTCACTATAGGCAACTCATGGGTGTCTCCTTGAGCCCCAGCTCAGTGCACTCATATCCAAACAAGGGTGCATGGCTCCGGCAGTAGAAACTTGACTCCCCGCTTCCCGTCTGCCTACCCACAGACATCAGACACGGCATCGTATGGTTTCAGCATGCAGGCCTCTTGAGGACACTGCCCCCGCAGGCGACTCCTGGGTGCCTCTGTGAGCTGCCACTAGGCACATTTGTATCCAAGCAGAGCTCAAGGCTTCACAGCAGAAACTTGGACTTCCCACTCCTCAGCTGGCAACCTCTGGTCACTGCAATCACACTGAGCCCACTACCCTGGCAGGTGGCCCCTAGGTGCTTCTCAGAACTGTAACAAGGCTCAAACCTGGCCACTGGTATCCAGTCCCTATCGTAGTGCCACTCTGGCACAAGGGCCTCCTGAGTCCACTGTCCCAGGAGATGGTTCCTAGATGCTTCTGTAAGCAGACATTGGGCATGTATTCCCAACCAAGAGTGCACATCCCCAGAAGAAACCAGGACTCCTCCTTCTATGGAGCCAGTGGCACACCACAATCGCTTCAATCCAGTGTGTGGGCCTCATGAGTTCACACCCTAAGCATAAGGCACCTGGGCCCTTCTATGTGCTGCCACTGGGCATGTGCCTCTCCAACCAGGGGCTCATGCCTCCCTCAGTAGGATCCACGACATCCCTCTCCTGGCTGCCTACCATTGGACAGCTTGGTAAATTCCTGAGGACTTACCTCAGTGGAGAAGGTCACATTATTTCAGCCACAGACCCTGAGATTCCCACATCCCCAGCCACTGGATTCTGAATCACTTCATGATTCAGAGAGGGAAATCACTTTGGTTAGAGTCCCACTGCCTCAACCAGAGACTACGAGACACCCACCCCCTAGTGTTACAGGCTCAGGGCCTTTAGTAGTGAGTTGAAGAGTGATGCTAATACAGCATGAGTCACACTACACTGGCCAAAGTCACAGTACCTGAGACTCAGTCCCCAAGATTCCATACTCCCAGGTCATGGACTGTGGGAACTCACAGTGAGCTCATACCAGTGAGACCTCAGACAACCTTATTCAAAAGAGCCAGAATCACAATCACATCCAAAACAGAATTTCCAATGAAGCTGGGGGTGAGTCACATTGCCAATCCAAGATGATAATTCATCTACGAATAAGAAACTAACATTCAAGATCTAACTACATCAAGAAAACAAATAGCCAGCAGTGAGCTATGCTAGATCACCAAGCCCAGGAGACCTGAGAGATAGCACTTCTAGCACCACCCCCCAAAAAACCTGGGTAGTGAAGCAGTTGTATCTAAAAAACAGAAATAATTAAAACATTACAGAAACAAAAAGGAAAGTTTAAAAAAAAAGGAAAGAAAAGAAGGAATCACCAGAAAAAGAATTAAATGAAATAGAGGCAGCAACATGTCAGAGAAATAATTCAGAGTAATGTTTATAAAGATGCTCAAACAGCTGGATGACAAATGTGCACAACTCAATGAGAATTATAAGAAGTTGAATGAGAATGTCACCAACATGAAAATGATCCAAGAGGAAATGAAGAATGACATAGCTGCAATAAAAAAAAACAAAAAAAAACATGGAAGGCTTAAACAATAGACTAGAAGAGGCTGAGGACTGCAACAACCAATTAGAAGAGGAGGTAGGAAAACACACACACAGCAACAACTGGAAGGATTACTTAAAAAGCAAGAGGAGAGCCTAAGAGAGCTTTGGGACAATGCAAAACAAAACACTATCCACATAATAGGGTGCCAGAAGGACAGGAAAATGAGCAAGGAATAGAAGGCCTGTTTGATGAAATAATGACAGTAAACTTTCCTAATATTGGCAAGAAAACACACACACACACACACACACACACACACACAAGTCCAAGAAGCACACAGAGTCCCAAACAAGATGAACCCAAATAGACCAACACCAAGACACATCATTATTAAATTAGCAAACATCAACAACAAAGTAAGAATCTTAAAGGCTGCCAGAGAGAGAGACAGAAAGTTACCTACAAGGGATCTCCCATTAAAATATGAACTAATTTCTCAACAGAAACACACCAGGCCAGAAGGGAATAGAATGAAATATACAAAGATATGCAAAGCAAGGGACTGAATCCAAGAATAATATACGCAGCAAGGCTATCATTCAAAATTGAAGGTGGAATCAGGATCTTCACAGAGAAAAAAAAGGCTAAGAGAGTTTATTACCACCAAGCCAGCCATGCAAGAAATGCTAAAGGGACTACTGTAAAAAGAGGAAACAGAAAGGGAAGAAGGAACACAAATATTAAGAATAAAAATGATGACAAATAAGTACTTATCAATAACATTAAAGGTAAATGGACTAAATGCTACCATGAAAAGACATAGGGTAGCTGAATGGATAAGAAAACATGACCCATATATATGCACCTCAGAACAAAGGATTCACACAGATTGATAGTGAAGGGATGGAAAAAAAAATTCAAGCAAAGAGAAAAGAGAAAAAAGCTGGGGTTGCAATACTTGTATCTGACAAAATGGACCTCAAAGTGAAGGCCATAACAACAGATAAGGAAGACCAATTCATAATACTAAAGGGAGCAATTCAACAAGAGGATATAATACTGGTAAGCATATATGCACCAAATGCTGTAGTACCCAAATATATATATATATATAAAACTTCTGAAAGAATTCAAGGGAGAGAGCAATAACAATACAATCATACAATCATAGTAAGGAACTTTAATACCCCACTGGCACCACTGGAAAAATCCTCTAAACAAAAAATCAGCAAAAAAAAAAAAAAAAAACAGCAACCCTAAATGACTCACTAGATCAAATGGACTTAATTGACATCTTCAGAACATTTCACCCCAAAGCTATAGAATATACTTTCTTTTCCAGTGTACATTGAACATTTCAAAGATAGACCACATATTAGGGCACAGGCAAAGTCTCTTAAAATTCAAGAAGATAGAAATTATAACAAGCATCTTCTCAGATCATAATGGCATAAAAATAGAAATCAACTACAATAAAACCAATGAAAAAAAATCAAACACTTGGAGGCTAAATAGCATGCTATTAAAAAATGATTGGGTTACTAAAGAGATGAACGAAGAAATAAAAAGAATCCTGGAAACAAATGACAATGAAAACACAACAATCCAAAATCTATGGGACATAATGAAAGCAGTCCTGAGAGAGAAGTTCATAGCTCTACTAAGGCCTACCTCAGAAAACAAGAAAAAAAAAAGGTAATAAATTCTTTAATCTTGCAACATAAAGACTTAGAAAGAGCACAACAAGAAAACCCCACATTAACCAGAAGGAAGGAGATAATTAAAATCAGAGATCATAAAAGCAATACATAAGATCGGTGAAACCAAGAGCTGGTTCTTTTAAAGGAAAAAAAAGATTAATGAACCTCTAGCAAGGCTCTCCAAGAAACAAAGAGAGAAGGCCCAAATAAACAAAATTAAAAATGAAAGAGGAGAAATAACAACAGGCCTCCACACATATACAAAGGATTGTAAAAAAAAAAATTACTATGAACAACTCTACTCCAACAAATATGACTACTTCATCGAAATGGACACATTCCTAGAAAAATACAAGCTTCCAAAACTAAATCAGAAATATTCAAAAAATCTAAATAGGCTGATAACTAATGATGAAATTGAAACAGTAATCCAAAAGCTTCCAGCAAACAAAAGCCCTGGACCCGATGGCTTCACAGGGGCGTTTTATGGAAAATTCAAAGAAGTACTAAAACCAATCCTTCCCAGGCTATTCCAAAAAATTGAAGAGGAAGATACATTTCCAAACTCTCTCTATGAAGCCAGAATTACTCTAATTCCAAAACCAGATAAAATCACCACAAAGAAAGAATTACAGGCCAATATCCCTCATGAACATAGATGTCAAATCCTCAACAAAATTCTAGCCAACCGGATCCTGCATTACATTAGAAAGATCATAGACCATGACCAACTGGGATTTACTCCAGGAAAGCAAGGCTGGTACAATATTCGCAAATCAATAAGTGTGATACAAGACATAAACAAAGTGAGAGACAAAAGATCTCATAATTATATCGATTGATGAGAAAAGACATTTGACAAATCCAAACCTATTCTGGTAAAACATTCAGCAAAGTTGGAATAAAGGGACCATACCTCAACATAATAAAAGCCTTATATGACAAACCTACAGCCAACATCATACTCAATGGGCAAAAACTAAAACCATTTCCCCTAAGAACAGGAACAAGACAGGGATGCCCACTCTCACCACTCCTGTTCAACATAGTACTGGAAGTATTAGCCATTGCAATCAGACAAGAAGAAGAAATAAAGGGCATCCAAACTGGAAAAGAAGTAAAATTGTCATTATTCACAGATGACATGATACTGTACATAGAAAACCCTAAAGACTCCATCAAAAATTATTAGACTTAACAAATGAATTTTGGAATGTAGAAGGATTTGTATGCATGCATATAAGCCTAACCAATGGACACAGACAACAGGGAGGTAAAGGCATGAATGGGGAGGATCGGGGAGTAATGGGGGAATAAGGACACATGTAATACCTTAATTAATAAAGAAATTTAAAAAAACGAAGAAGGAACTCCTATAATTTGTAAGAGCATGGATGGAGCTTGAGAACATTATGCTAAGTGAAAGATAAATATCACATGATCTCATTCATTTGCGGATTATAATGAACAACATAAACTGATAAACAAAAACAGATCTAGAGACAGAGAAGCATCGATCAGATGCTCAAATCTCAGAGGGAAGGTAGGGGAGGTGGGAGTAAGGGGGAGAGATAAACCAAAAGACTTGTATGCTGTCGGAAACCAAATATTGTTCTCACTAGATGGATGTAAACAGGAAGGCAGAAGGCGGGTCAACCTTAATTGCTCTGAAAGGTCAGAGCTAATTACTCACTGTTTTGTTGAAACCTTATTGGTTGAAGCAACCTCTATGTTTGTTTCTTGTTAATTTCTGTTTTTGTTATTTCCTGCCTAAAGGCTAGGGGTGTGTCCCAAAGCCTTAATAAAAGGGAGATAAAGGCCAGAGCAAGGGGCAGTCCTTTCCACTAGAGGAAGGCTCCCGCCTGGCCCCCCAATATCGCCAAATTTAAGCTTTCTGGTCTCTTTCTTCATTTGCGTGCGGCCTCCTTCAGAACCCGAACCCTGACCCGGGAACCCTGAACCACGAGGGACGTGGAAAGAGGTTCCCACAGTATGCATGCATATAAGCATAACCAATGGACATAGAGAGCAGGGGTATGAGGGCATGTATGGGAGTGGGGGGGCAATGGGAGGATATGGACACATGTAATACCCAAATCAATAAAAAAAGAATCTTCTTGCAAAAAAAGCCCATAAATATAAGCTTAGGATAATTAAGATACCAATAAAAGCAGGAGTAGCATCTGTCCTTTTCATTCAATGCTTTCGAATACTACACAAATATGTCACACTTTTATTTGTAGTAAGGTATGTGGTAGATATAATGTTTGAAAAAAATGGTTCTATTCTTGGCATCATCAAAACTGCTTTTTGACTTTCACAGAGTTTTCAAATGCACTGTTCAAAATGAGAATTTAAGGATAGAGGCAAATGAGAAAATCCTTATCAGCCATATAAAATGTGTTCCATACTTTTTAAATGATAGGTGGATCCTTCTAAAAGGTGACTTATTATAAACAAATTTGCATTTAAAAATATAACAAAACAATGACTCTGTGGTAATGTCAACTTACCTTTGGAAAAATATAAGCTAAGTTTCCTCATATAGAGCTTACTAACATTATGAAAACATTTAAATAGGCCACTCAGATGTGTTATATAAGCAATAACTATAAATTAATGAAAGAAAAAGCCTGTTAGAGAAAAGGATTAAGGGGGAAGGATCCAAGATGGTGACACAGAAGTTTAAGATACACTCACCACTTCCCAGGACCAAACTGAAAATACAACTAAAGTATAGAACAATCAACCAGAGCAACCAACTGAAGACTAGCTGAACAGAAGTCTTATAACCAAGGATTTACAGAAGAAGTAGCATTGAGACTTGTAAGAAGGGAAGATAAATAAAAAATGCTGGCTTTGCTCACAGGGATGACAACTGAGATTACACAGGGATATCTCAGTTGCAAAATCTCCTCCTAAGGAGAGAACATACAAATGACACTACAGAAAAACAAATAATTGAAGTATACTATGAAAATTATTGCCCCAAAATTTGACAATATAGAACAAACAGACACACTTCTAGAAGCATATAAACTTCCAAGACTGAAAAAAAAATGTAAAAAGAGCAATTACTAGCAATGAAATAGAAGCCATAATTTAAAAACTGCCAACAAATAAGTGTTCAGGATCAGGCAGCTTCACATGTGAATTCTACAAAATATTTAAAGAAGAATTAATACTTTTCCTACTTAAACTATTTAAAAACTTTACAGAGGGATAATTCCAAACACATTGTATGAATTCAGCATTATCTTGATACCAAAACCAAACACATTTAAAGAAAATAAAATTAAAAGCCAATATCTTTGATAAACATAGACTCAAATGTCAACAAAATATTAGCAAACAGGATTCAAATATGTATGAAAAGGATTATACACCATGATCAAGTGAGATTTATCCCAGGGATGCAAGGATGGTTCAACATCTGTAAATAAGTGGCCATAATATATTACATTAGCAAAATTAGGGAGAAAACATCATATGATCATCCAAATACATACAGAAAAAAATATTGACAAAATTCAATGTCCTTTTGTGATTAAAACTTTCACCAATTAAGTACTCAAGAAACATACCTCAACATAATTAAGTCTACATATTTGAAACACACAGCTAATATAATGCTCAATGGTGAAAAGCTAAAAGCTTCTCTTCTAAGAGAAGACACAAGAATGCCCACTATCACCACTTCTATTCAACATAGGATTAGAAGTCTTAGCCACAGCAAGAAAAATATTTAAAATCTACTCAAATTGGAAAGAAGAGGGTAAAATTCTCACTATATGCAGATGAATTTATACTACATATAGGTAACTCTAAAGATTCCACTAAAACTGTTATAACAAATAAATGAATTCAGTAAAGTTTCGGGATACAAAATCAATATTCAAACATCTGTGCATTTATTTGTATATATATAACAAATGATCAGAATGAGAAATTAAGAGAATGTTCCCAACTGATTCAAGATGGCTGCAGAGTAGGTGGAAGGCACAATCACCTCCTCCCAGTATTAAATTGGATTTAGAACTAAAATATAGAACAATCAATCTGAATAATAAATTGAAGAGTAGCTGAACAGAAGTCTTAAGTTCAAGTCGTTACCAAAAAAGCCACACCCATTCTGATTGGAATGGTGGAGACACAAAAAGTGCTGTCCCCAATCCTAGGGGTGGCAGCTGAAATCTGAGAGGGATAGCTCAGCTGCAAAGGTACACCCTGAGGAACCTGGGGTCCCAACTCACCAGCTCAGAGCATCAGGGCCAGGAAGTGGCACCCACATAACATCTGATAGTGATAATCAGCGGGATTTCTGTCTTCCAGGTAAAGACAGAACTCTGCTACAGACACAGGTGCCCTCTTAAAGGGACAATGGACAAAATCTCCTTCATAGCCACTCAATTTATGTTCTGACTGAGGGAGGGAGGAGCAGACTAGAGTCCTGTGAGGAGATATTTGGGTTTGTGGCTCTGAGGAAAGAAGTGAAGGGGCATTCCCTCTCCTGCACCACAAATATCACCGTTTTTAGGTGAAACAATCCCCTCCAAAAAACATCATCCTGGTAGAAAGCAGTAACTCTACCTTCTGAAATCCCTGTTGCCCACCCTGTAAATCTCTCATGCACTGCAGAGGAGTCAGCTATGTATTATTCCAGGAAGACTCAGGCTGTATCAGTTGACTGGGTTGTGTGGCTTTAGGGAGGAGGCCATTCTCCCATTCCATTTTCCCTTGAACCTGACCAGCAACTCCTCTTCACTAGAATTCTGCTAGCCCCATACTTGAGGCTTCCAAAGGGTCTCTACCTCTTGACTTCTGGTGGTTGTGGCCTTCAAAGGGAGTCTGGACAGTCCAGGACAGAATAAGTTGTGTTTTTCTGGGATAGAGGCCATAACCCTTACCTTTTCACAAGATTGACCACCTCCTCCCTCTCACAGGAAATCTATTAACCCTACCTACAGTCCCAACTCTTGCTGAGCTAGGCCTCTCTGCATAATCTGGGGGATGACTGAGCTGTTTGTCTCTAGAATGGGGTCCATTATTCCCTCATATATCTAACTAGTATAGGACCTTTTATATGTCAAAATATTTGCCTATTTCAGCCAGATAAGCTTTTAAAATCTCACCCTGATAAATCCCTGAAACCTCACCCCACCACAAATATCTTAGGGCACCCAGTAGAGGGCATTTATACTCAGTATACTTGGGGACTATTGCTTAGTGGATCAGACCCAGTTTGAAGCTGTGTAAATCTGGTGAACATCATTCACTCTTATCTGTTGACTCATTGAGAACCTACCTCTTGCAACTAGAGTACTGCCAGAGGCTCTTTCAGTGACAGATCCTAACAGGCAGCCAGCAGGCAGAGGCAGATCTCAAGATGCCTTGGCATTTTGCTAACCTTTTCCTGTGCTCAGTGGTAGTGGAAGCCAAACTTGGCGCACAGTTCAGTCCTTCCCATGCACATCAAGGACCAGCTGAGGCAGCGACAAACTGTGAATCACTTTGTAGCTACAAATATGTTTCTGAAGGCCAGTCCCAGGCAACATCTGACATTGACCTGTATCAGAGTTTCTCCCCAAAAGACCACTGAAAAGACACACCCAGTGGACAACTTCAGACAATTCAGAGCAGAATCCAATTATCTTCACAAGTGGCATACCCAAAAGAAGATTTTGGCAGGCAGCAGAACCTGCTGAGGTGAATTACCATTTGTGTGGCCAGTACCTGTAAAGCAGGGTTGAATCTCATAGCCAGACTGAGGGACAATCCTATGCATCAATAGGCAAATGCAATCAAGACTCAGTGTCAACAGGAGGGCTCACATCACCCATATATCTTGAAGCACCCAGGTCAGGTCAAGGAGACAGTGTCAATGGGTCTCACAGGATACCTACCACATAAGGCCACCCTATAAGACTGGGAGACAGAACAGATCTACCTAATACACAGAAACAAACACAAAGTGGCAGCCAAAATGGGAAGACAATGAAATATGACCCAAATGAAAGAACAGGGGAAATCATCAGAAAAAAATAAAATAAATGAAATTGAGGCAAGCAATGTTTCTAATATAAGGTTATAAGGTTATAAGGATAATCAAGGAACTTAGTGAGAACTTCTAGGAACTTAGTGAGAACTTCAACATCAAGGACATAAAAACCATGAAAAGGAAACATTTAGAAATAAAGAACACAATATATAAAATGAAAAAAATAAACTAGAAGGAATAAACAGTAGATTGGATGAAGCAGATGATTGAATCAGAAATCTGGAAAACAAGGCAGCAGAAAACACCCAATCAGAGAGGTAAAAAGAAAGTAGAATTAAATAAAATTGGAATAGTTTAAGGAACTTTTGGGACAACATGAAGCATAACATCCGCGTCATAGGGTACCAGAAGACTAAGAGTGAGTGATCAAAAATATATTTAAAGAAATAATGACTGAAAAACTTCTCAACATGGTAAAGAAAAAAGAAAAAGAAATCCAGGAAGTTCAGAAAGTCCCAAACAAGATTAATCTGAAGAGGCTTAAACCAAGACACATTTAATTAACATAACAAAGGATAAAAACAGATTCTTAAAAGCAGCAAGAGAAAGTTAGTAACCTACAAAGGATCTCCCATTAAACTGTCAGCTGATTTCTCAAGAGAAAAATTTAAAGTCAGAACTGATGGACATCAAATATTGAAAGTGATTAATAGCAATGACCTGCGACCAAGACTACAGTACCCAACAGGCTTTCACTTAAAAATAAAGGAGAAATAAAAAGTTTCCCAAAGACAAGAAAAAGCTAAAGGAATTCATTATCACCAAACCAATATTACAATAAATGTTAAAGAGAAGTCTTTAAAAAAAAGAAGAAAGAGGAGGAGGAGGCAAAAGAGAAGAAGGAGAGCAACAAAAGAGGAACATAGTTATCTATACTAATAATAGGGTAATATTCAAATTGGTTGGGATGCAGTCACAGTAACAACCTATCAGCTGGCTGTGTGCACAGCAGGCATGGATGGGCAGGGACTTACAGTGTTGGGTATGGGGGCCAAGAGGTCTCTTTGTATGCCTGCACCGGGGGTCTGCAGGCATGTGGAGAGGCCCCTCCACTGTGGGCCCAATTGGGAGTCCATAGACACACAGAGAGGACTCTCCACCATTGGGCCAGCCAGGGGCTTACAGGCGCTCAGAGAGGGTGCAGTGAGGGCCTATGTGTGCCTACACTGGGGTCTGCAGGCCTCTGGTGCAGCCTGGCCCAGGGGTCTCCAGGCCCACCCTAGTTCTGGCCTACTGCTTCAGGGTAATACATCAAATAGCTCCAGATGGGTGGGGAGGACCTACCTCTTTGGGGCAATGGATCATGGGGCTCCTGCACTGTGATAGGGTACAAGCTGAGCTGGGGGACTGCTTGAGTGCACAAATTTCATGCACCAGGCCACTAGTCCTATATAATAAAAGGCTAAAATGCAAATAGACCGAACAGCAGAACAACTGAGCAACTGGTTGCTATGACATATGCTGACCACTAGGGAGTGCGCGTGGGACATGGCAGATATGGACATGGCAGACATCGACATGGCAGAGTACAGAACATAGCAGGTGGCAGAAAACAACATGGCAGGTGTTGGCTGCGGTGGAATGATGGAGCAGGGGAGTGGGGGCCTCAGACCAAGGTGGGGTGCCAGGCACTGTCATCTAGGTGAACCTCTGGTGGTTACTGAAAATTCTTTGCTTCTGTGCGCCACCATCCTACCTGGCACTTGCACCTGCTGCTGGTGCTGGCCCTGTTCACACCCATTGCTAGCACCCAGCACTGGCCCTAATCACTTGGTGCCATCCACGAGTGCAAGAAGCAGATACTGGCCCTAATCACCCTTCAGGGCTTCTCCACCTTCCCCTGCTCCTGAGGAACCATCAGGGCTGGCAGCCACTTCTTGCACCCACTGCTGGCACCAGAGCTGCCACTCCCACCCACTGCTGGTGTCTGATGCTGGTTCCGATCACTCAGTGGCATCAGCAGATGTGAGCAGTGACTGCCAGCCCTAATTGCCCCTGAGGGCTTCTCCACCTTCCCCTGTTCCTAAGTGGCAATAAAGGCAGCAGCCACTGCTTGCACCCATGGATGCCGTTGGCCCCACTTGCACCTGCTGCTGATGCCGGCCCCAATTGCTCTATCCCATCAGAAGGTGTGAGCAGGGCCGGTGCTGTCAGCACATGGGAGTAGGACTGCCAGAAGACAGGGAACTCAGAGACACAGCAGGAGGAGTCAGGTGGGGGCATGGAGGATGGACCAAGACCTGCCTCTGTGCCCACTGCAGCCTCGACATCCACAGTTCCTTTCAAGGTGCACAAATTCATGCACTAGGCCCCTAGTAAAGATTAAAATGACAGTACCTATCAATAACCACTTTAAATAAAAATTGCTTAAATGCACCAATAAAAAATAGAATAGTTGTATGCAAGAGACCCACTTCAGAAAAACTATATATGCACAGACTGAAAATAAAAGGATAGTAAAAGATATTTCATGGAAGTGGAAATGAAAAAAAAAAAGCTGGGGAAGCAATACATATATCTGAAAAACAGACTTTTTAAGAAGACTAAAGTAAAAGACAAGAAAGGACATTACATAATACTAAAGGTATCAATCCAACAAAAGGATATAACCCTTATAAACATTTATGCATCTAACAAAAGAGCACCTAAATATATAATATTAATCTTGATGGATATAAAGGTAGAGATTGACAGAAATATAGTCACAGTAGGAGATTCTAACACCCCATTTACATAAATGGATACACCTTTCAGACAAAAAAACAAAACAAAACTAGTGGCTTCAAATGACATTCTAGATCAGATGGACTTAATCAATATCTTCAGAGCATTTACCCCAAAAGTAGCAGAATATACATTTTTTTTCAAGTGCATATGGAATATTTTCTTGGATAAGTACGTGTGTGTGTGCATGTTTTCCAGAAATAACAATTTATTGTTTTTTTTCCAAAAAATTTTACCAACATTTACTTGTTTGATAATGTTCAGAAAATTGTCTGAATATGAATAATTATTTTGACTATTTGGATATGATTTTTCTTCATAGTCATGTAAATGCTTTTTCTTTCTAATTTCATAAAAATATTGGAATGCTGTTTTACATCAAATGTACTATATTTGATTTACATTTTATTCAATTTATCTTTATTGTGGAAAGTATTACAGGTGCCCCTTTTGTGTGTGTGTGGTTTTTTTTATTGACCCCCTCCTCTACCCTGCACCTGCCCTTCCCAGACCTTCACCACTCTATTGTCTATCTCTAGGGGCTATGCATATATGTTACCCAGTTAATATCTCCCCCCATCTCACATTCCCTCTGAAATATGTCAGTCTATTCCATACTTCTATGTCTCTGGATCTATTTTATTCATCAGCTTATTTTGTTCAATCAATTCCACATATTATGACCTTATAGTCTTAGAAACCAAAATTAAAGTTAAGTTGCATAACACAAGTATGCTATGTCACATTATTATTATCACTCAGTTCATAATACTTTCAAATTCTTGTTGTGATTTATTCTTGACTTATTTTTATATCAGCTTTATTGAGTATAATTGAAAAATAAAATTATAATATATTTAAAGCATGAACATGGTGATTAGAGATATGTATAAATTGTGAAAAGATTCACACAATCACGTTAATTCACACATATATCATTTCACTTAGTTCTCTTTTTGTGTGTAAGTACACTTACAATCTACTCTCTTAGAACATTTCAATTACTCAATAAAGTATAAGTTTATAGGTATTTTTGCCTTCAAATTTTATATAAATATATAAACATCCTAAATAATAAAAGCTTAATATGCTAAGTGTCTTGTCAGCTGGTCATCCATTCAACCAATCAAAGAGTAATATGCTAATGATATGCTAAGGCCACTTAACTGCTCATTTGATTTTCACTGACCACCAAAGGGCAGACATTCGACCAATTACTATGATGTGCACCAGGGGGCAGACACTCTGACTGGTAGGTTGGCTTGCTGCTGGGATCCAGCTGATGAGGACTGAACAAGATGGACCAGACATGCCCTGGAGCCCTCATGCAGTCCATCCCCAACTGGCTAACCTCCCACATCCCTCCTTGGCCCATATAGTGCACCGGTGGGGTCCCTTGGCTTGACCTGCATGCTCTCACAATCCAGGAACCCTTGGGAGATATCTGAGAGCTGGTTTCATCCCAATCCTGCAGGCCATGCCAAGGGACCCCATTGGTGCACAAATTCATGCACTGGGCCTCTAGTATAAACATATAAACAAATCCTATCTAATAAAATATTAATATGCAAATTAATCATCACTCCATTATCCCCACAAGTCATGCCGACAAGAACGAGAAGTGAGTATGCAAATTAACCCAACTAAGATGGCTGCAACCATGGAGAGAGCTGGAGGGAAGTTTGGGTTTCCCCGGCGATGGAGGAAGCCAAGCTTTCCGCACATCCTGTCTGGCCCAGGCCTTCACTCCAGGTTACAAAGTTTCAATTATAGAAGATAACTAAATCCCAACAAAAATGGCTGCTGCCACAGAACAAACAAAAGGCTTGGCTCTTCTCCAGGCTACAAAGTTTCAATTGTAGAAGATATATAAGGCTCAGATACCAGGGCCTCCACCTGGGTCACTGGAGGGCATGGCCATCCTGCAAACTACCAGAGCCCCTCACCCAGGCTGCCCCACACCCCAAGTGAAGCCCCACCCTGATCTGGGACACACTTCAGGGAAAACCAGCTAGCCCCCACCCATGCACCAGGCCTCTGTCCTATCTAATAGAAGAGTAATATGCAGATTGACCATCACTCCAACACACAAGATGGCTTTTCCCATGTGGTCAAAGATCCTGCCCCAATGTGGATACAAGATGGCAACTACAAGTTGGCTAGCAGGGAGGGAAGTTGGAAGGGACCAAGCGTGCAAGGAAGGGCAGTTAGGGGTGGCCAGGCCAGCAGAGGAGAGAAGTTGGGAGTGACCGGACCTACAGAGAAGGGCAGTTGGGGGGACCCAGGCCTGCAGAGGAGAGCAATTGACAGGACCAGGCCTGTAGGGAAGGGAAGTTAGGGGTGACCAGGCCCACAGGGGAGGGCAGTTAGAGGCAAACAGGCTGGCAGGGGAGTGGTTAGGGGGTGATCAGGCTGGCAGGCAGAAGCAATTAGGGGCAATCAGGAAGGCAGGAAGGTGAGCAGTTGGGAGCCGGCAGTCCTGGATTGTGAGAGGGATGTCTGACTACCCATTTAGGCCTAATCCCAATGGGGGTCCCAGATTGGAAAGGGTGCAGGCTGGGCTGTGGAACACCCTCCCTGTACACGAATTTCATGCACCAGGCCTCTAGTCTATACTAACAAAAGGGTAATATGCTAAATAGGCTGGGAGTCTTTCCAGGAAACCTTCCGGATGTCCTTCCATACAAAGCCATGGTGGTGGGGCCAAGGCAGAGGCAGTTGAGGGTGATTAGGCCAGCAGGGGGGGCAGTTGGGGGCAAGAAGGCCAGCAGACCGAGTGGTTATGTGAGATCAGCAGGCAGGCAAGTGAGCGGGTAGGAGCCAGCAGTCCCAAATTGTGAGAGGGATGTCCAACAGCTGGTTTAGGCCAATCCCACAAGGATCTAAACTGGCAGTCAGCCATCCACCTAGGAGTCCCTTGGGGTATGGAACAGTCTGGGCTGAGGGATACCTGCCTCCTGTGCACAAATTTCGTGCACCAGGCCACTAGTGTTTGTGTGTGTGTGTGTGTGTGTGTGTGTGTGTGTGTGTGTATAAATATATGTGTATATATATATACGTATATGTATCACTAGCGGTCAGGTATTTTTATTTTTCTGTTTGTATGTTATGTCTTTTTCCATCCCTTTGCTTTCAATATTCCTATAACTTTGTATTTATGTATCCACCTTACCTTAATATATTTCATGATGTGAAACATGAGTTTATCAATATTTTCCAATTTTTTTTCACAGTGTGGTAATTATTCTAATAACTGCAATGATTTTGTTGAAAATGGCAGTTTAATTTTTAGTCCTTTAATAAGATATAAATTTCCCATTGTCTTCCACCATCGTAAATTAAGAAATGATAGAGGCAGATTTGATATGAGGCCCTTTGAACCAGAACCCCATTTTCAGATTAATGCAGTAATAGTTGTACCATGGTGACCCATGTTCTCCCTGGATTTTTCATTATAGTCACCTTAGCCTGAAGAAATTTCAGCCAATTAACAATCTTAAAATGCAGATTTTAAGATTAAAAGCATTAATTATATCTAGAACTGAAAACAGTGACCAACAAATAGTAATTGCTTTGTAAGTGTTAGGTATTATTATTGCATATCCCCACATAACCAATCTTTGAACTAATTACTGATAAAACAAATACAGTTCACATGGACAACATATCTATTATAATAAATACTATTAAGATTTCCTTAAGGTTTAATTATTTATCAAATAATTATTATCAATTATTATCTAATATGTACATATTAGACACATACGTACAAAAGGCTATGTTGAGCAATCTTAATTTAAAAAAATGTAAGATAATTCCTGACATTCAAAGACTTAAAATCTAGTTGCTAAGGCATAATATATATGTTAAAAATTAAACATTCCTTGTTTAAGTATCTAATTATTCTACAAACTTCGAGATAAATAATTCTGTCTTATTCACCCATATCTCATTTATGAAGCCTAGATCACATATATGCATATAGTCAACCCTCAAATGATCATAGAATTAATAAATTCTTACAAAGCATCATGTGCTAAATTCTTAAAATAGTAATTACAAAAGAAGGCAACTTTTTTGATTGATGAATGGAAATGTGAACAAATAAACAATGTACTAGCCAGTCCTTAAAAGGGAGTATGCTAATTAGATTAAAAAAAGAAATCATTGTAGTAAGTTCTAGGTGGAGAAAATACTATGATAAAAATGAAGAGAATAACCAAATAACTTATATGCATAACCCATGGTTGCAGAAAATATTGAAGTGAAGGTCTGCGGAAGGGGTGGGAGGAGAGAGGAGAGGGTCAATGGGGGAAAAAGCAGACTTCTGTAAATATTTTCAACAATAAAGATAATTTTTAAAAATAACAAATGGAATTGTACATGAAACACTAAAGAATGAATGAGTAAAAACCTCTTAACTGTAGTACAGGGAAAACATAAAACGGAATAACAATGTAGTAGATAATTATAATTTAAGGAAGGAGTTTAACAAGTTTAGAGTATGTTTATTGGATAATGGTGAGCATTTGAAGGTTTCTGATTAGCTTAATGGTTATTTTAGAAAAATGTGGCAACAATGGTAAATTCTGAGCAAGTAAATAATATATTTGAGTTGACAAAATTGTTAGGTATTTATATGTGACAAATATTGACTTGAATTTAGTATTGTCACTTAAAATGATAAAGAAGATACAGGTTGCTTAAGCATTATTGAAGAAAAATTTAAAGCATTGATGGGTGAATGCATACAAGCATGTACAGAGAATAGCATAACAAAATCATGCCTTACCTGTTCAGAGAAATACTTCAATAATGTGATATGTTTAATGAGGTGGTTTTTCAGACTTGAAAATTCTGACATGCAATCAAGTGGAGGCCTGCCAGAGAGGGATGGCAAGAGATTATATCACTCTCATTTTCATTAAATATCACAGCTTTCTATCTTAAGAAACTTAATATTAAATCAACAACATATAGCTCTTTCTATAATTTAAAAAAAATGTATCAAAGGTACCTAATTTCTAGACATTACAAAGATATCCTATATAATAAAAAGGTAATATGCAAAGAGACCAAACGACAAAACAACCAAATAATCAATCAAAGGGTAATATACTAATGGTATGCTAAGGCTGCTCAACTGCTAGCTATGATGTGCACTGACTACCAGGGGACAGACAGTTGAGCAGTTGACCAGTCACTATGATGTGCACTGACCACCAGGGGGCAGATGTTCCAACCGGTAGGTTAACTTGCTGCTGGGGTCCAGCCAATCAGGACTGGATGAGATAAGCCAGACATGCCCTGGAGCCCTCCTGCAGTCCCTCCCTGGCCTGATTGTGCACTAGTGGGGCCTCTCACCCTGACTTGCACTCTCTCACAACCCAGGATCTTTTGGGGGATATCAGAGAGCCAGTTTCAACCCAATCCCACAGGTCACTCCCCTTGGTTGGTGAGTGCTGCTGTGGCATTGAGAGCCTCTCCTGATTGGGCATGAGCCCACAGCAGGCACAGTGGGGCTGGGATGAGCAAGAGTGGCAAGTACAAGCTGCAGGCAGCACTGGACTGCAGGTTTTGGTCTGCTCCCTGAAGGCCACCCAGAGGGACCCCACCCATGCACAAATTCGTGCACCGGGCCTCTAATATGAAAATAATTGAAAGCTTATATGAAAGGTGATGAATATGATATATGCATGGCCTCAATAAACTGGTAGGATAGTAGATGCACAATTAATAAGTTATTTTTATTTTCAAATTATCATAAGAAAGTGAAAGGCAATGTAGTTAACTATTTATTTTTTATTTCCTTTATGTTGTCTGCTTTAGAGAATAAACAATTATATAAAAAAAGGAAGAAAAAAATACCATGTATTAATTACATTACCTACAAGTAGATTATCTATCCCTTGAACAATAAAGGTTTGTTATATCTGGTAATTTATTTTATTTGTCACAATTGGAAAACATGTATTTACTTAGGACACTATAGCCAATTGAAAATGTCGTCTTTTTTTAATTTATTTAATCTTGCATAACAAGCTTCTGCAGCTTGGGAGATCTATAATAATAAGTAGTACATAATTTGAATGAGGTGATAAAATTTACATGGCTTTACTGAAAAATTATCATCCAATTCATTTATCCTATTATATTCCAAAAATGAAGGACAATTTTCAGAGTGTCACTTATAAAATAAATTAACAATTATTATAGTACTGAAATAATATTTACTCACATAGGGAAGTTAAGTTAAATTTTTAGAAATTGGCAATAAAAACTAATTTATAACCCCCTCCCCACAATTCCCAGGATATTACAATCACTGGTGTTTACATGATAGTGCCATTTTCTGGAGTCTATTTCTCAAGCACATAAGAATATGGTCAAATTACTTTTTATAATTAAATATATCAACTTATGTAGAAAGATACCTAGGACAATTTCCTGTAACTATACCCAGGATATAGAATTAGTAAGAAGGCAGGTAACAAAAAGGTAAAATTATTATGACTTCTCACTCTCATACTTCTCTACTTGATCATAAAAGCATGTTTAAAAAGTAAGTTATATCATGCTTTCCTCTCTCACTGCCTACCCTGTCATTGAAAGAATAAATATCCATATAATTATTCATTTGTGTGAAGCATATAGAATTAACTATAGTCTTTGATGAAAGCATTTATGAAATTGAAATATTAATGTTACCTAAAGGCTATTATAAAAAAATTAACGTGTTACCTAAATATTGTTACAAAATTTGATTTCTATAGCCTTCTATTGGTAACACAGAGTTTTAAAAAAACAAGACTAACTCTTTTTAACTGAAGATACCTAAAGTAATTAGTGTATGAATAAAATAATAATTTTTTTTTTGCGGTAAAGTGTCCCCAGTGGTAACTCAGAACATTGGTGTAACTTTTGTGCATTCTTGAAAGACTGTAGAAAAACAAGTGTTATTTCTAGTGTAGCAGCAGAGTTTAATCTATTAAAAAAAGGGCAAAATGAATATTTTGTAAAATATATACTATCTCTGTAAAATAATTCTTTTCTTTTAAAAGTTAGGTGACCAATATTGGTTCATTTAAAGAGAATTATATAATTATGTTGTTCACCCTAGGGAGATATTTAGAGTACCAATAAAAAATATTTGTCTTTGGAAGATACTGGGGAAATAAATCCAACCCATATGTAAGTTTTCTAAAGAAAGAGAAAGAAGGAAAAATGCAAAGGTCTGAAGGCTTGGTAGGTCAGACATTAGTAATTACCTTTCCAGAATATTTAGTATCATCTTGACCACATTAATCAGTTCAAGAGCAGCTACAAGAATATTATGAGGTGGATCTTCAGTACTTCCATGTATAATTCGTGCCCTTCTTCTTTCCGATATCTCATCAAGAAGTTGCTCAAGAGCGTGCTCAAGGAGTTCACTTTGCTTCCTGAACCTGGTAGGCAGCATTTTGTTATTCTGAAATTAAAATGGGAGTTTAGCAGAAGAAATGAAGTAGAACTTATATAACAAACTATAAGTATGAAATAGGTTCAATAGCAATACCGTTTAACCAAAGTAATAGCAACCACTTTTCATTCTTTACATTGTTTCTTGTAATATTTATATCATTCATGGTAGTAGTAACATAATGAGCCCGAAAGGAATAACGTTCAGAATTAAAATTTTGAGGTATATAATTTTAGAATGTAGCAAACACTACTTTTTTACAATTAGGAAACATTAATTCTGGCACTGCCTTATTAATACACCTACCTCATGTACTTTTTAAAAAATATATATTTTATTGATTTTTTACAGAGAGGAAGGGAGAGGGATCGAGAGTTAGAAATATCAATGAGAGAGAGACATCAATCAGCCGCCTCCTGCATGCCTCCTACAGGGGATGTGCCCGCAACCAGGACACATGCCCTTGACTGGACGGAATCAAACCTGTGACCTTTCAGTCTGCAGGCCAAAGCTCTCTCCACTGAGCCAAACCTGTCTCGGCCCTCATGTACTTCTTAGAGTACAATCTAGTGAGAAGAGGAATCATACTACTTTATTTTTTCAAAATATATTTTATTTATTTTTTTACAGAGAGGAAGGGAGAGGGATAGAAAGTTAGAAACATCAATCAGCTGCCTCCTGCACACTTCCCACTGGGGATGTACCCACAACCAAGGTACATGCCCTTGACCGGAATTAAAGCCGGGACCCTTCAGTCCACAGGCCAACGCTCTATCCACTGAGCCAAACCCGTTAGGGCGGAATCATACTACTTTTAATATTGGAGAGGATTTAGTAAAGATCTAACAGACAGAAAATGGGGTGCCTTATATCAGAACCCTAGAAATCATGTCCAGTCCTTTCTGTGGTCTGGCAATTTAAATATAAAGGAGCTATAAAATTATTCATTGGGTACAGGTATTTAAATGTACTATTTCAAGTAATTAAATACTTATTTAATTTACATACTTTCTCTTAGCATGAATATGTGTACATGCACTCCCATTAGTCACACTTTATTCAAGGCCTCAATAAATGACCATCAGAAATAATTACAGAGTTACAATAATGGTCCCATGTAGTCTCTGCTTCTGAAGAAGTTACTCTAGTTTCATGATACAGGGGATAACCTGTGATTTACAAAGTAGGTAGGACCCTATTTAAAAGGACCTTCCCTTTAAGTATGAAATTCTGAGGTCCAGGGAAATTTTATTTAATTATGTAAGAAAATTGTTTATGAGTATTTTAGGCTTGGGTCCATGAAGATAAATTTCGAAAAGATCACCTTAATATGACTTCAATGAGACAGAAGAATCAAGTGTACATCTCCTCAATAATTACTTCTTTCTACTGTGAAATCTACTATGTGATAAGTTTAAATGTTAACTTAGTTTTTTCACTTTAAAGTTCTCAATTCATTCTAAACATGTCATCTTCCAGGTTTCTGATGAATAGTATCTACCTTTTGCAAATAAGCCTGCTTTACAAAGCTGATTGATATGTATGTGGGTTTTTCTCTTCATATATATATATATACACACACACATACATACACACACATACATATATATACATATACATATGTCAGAATTATATTATCAATGCCAACATTTAAGATACAAATACTATCGTTTTCACTTCCATCATCAACTTCCCAGAATTCTTCAGTTCCTATTGATATAATCAAGGATTTTAGATATGTTATCATCATTGATATAATAATAGATTAATATTATTAAGGTATATATTTTATATTTCATAAGTTTTTAAAAATTTGCATTAAATATATAATTATATTAATGACAATTTTTAAAATATATTTTATTGATTTTTTTACAGAGAGGAAGGGAGAGAGATAGAAAGTCAAACATCGATGAGAGAGAGACATCAAGCAGCCGCCTCCTGCACGCCCCACAGTGGAGATGTGCCCGCAACCAAGGTACGTGCCCCCAACCGGAATCGAACCTGGGACCTTTCAGTCCGCAGGCCGACGCTCTATCCACTGAGCCAAACCGGTCTCAGCTAATGAAATTTTTTGACAAACTGCTTTACTAGTTTCATTACTCATTGCTGTTAAGACTATAACATCCCTGTCTTGCATTCTTTATTCATCTTTTCATCAGCTGGTAGTCATCTTCCAATAATTTAAAGGAGTTAATGGAAAATATATTTTCTGACTTTATATTTTTAAGTCTATTTTGCAGTTGCCAAATTACATAAGTGGTTTCCCAAGGTGACAGAGCAATTAGCAGACCTTATCCTAAAAACAGAAGCCTCCTGATACCCGGTGCTCCTTCTGCCACATTATTAAGTGCATTTCGCCTGCATGGATAGGGAAAGATGGGAAATTTTTGACATATATCACACTATTGTCAGTATGGTGAAATGGAAAGAAATCGATGTTTCATGTGATCTCTGGGATTGTACAAATCACTTCAGTGTCTCAGAGCCTCAGATTGTTTGTTTTTCTAAAATGTGGATGCTAGTATATGCTTCATCTCCACTTGAACAGAATTACCAAAAGATTTCGATTATTATAAAATAAGAGCTATTATTATTTATATGCAATTAGTATATGGCAAAAAAATCACAATATTTCAGGAATTCTTAACAAGCAGACCCCATGAATGGGCAATCTCTTTGCAGTCCTAAGGAAACATCGAAGATATTAAAGAGTTAGTCCCTCTGATATTCTATATAAATTTGAATTGACTTTTCTAATATCATTTTTAAAAATCCCTTTAAGCAATTATTAAATATTATCATTTTTTAGTTGATACCTTAATAGACCTTCTTTAAAGAGTGAAAATCAGATATATGTCTTCTCTTTTTTATTTACAATCATTTTGCAGGGAGCAAGCTTTATTTTCCAGAAAATCTAATAACTTAGATCAAATAACTTACACTTTCACAATGGTTAGAATTGAGAAATGAAAGTAGAGGGGTGCTGTAATTGCTATTATTTTAGCATGGATAGCTAACAGCAAATAATATTTAAATTGCAAAAGAGAGGGTCTTGGTGAAGTTTTTTTTTTAAAAAGCATATATATTAGCATACTGATGTGAAATTCCCATCGTTAATGATACAAACCAATACATTCATGAAGTTGCCAAACAAAACTATTTCTCAAATGTTAGCTTGCTGTATAATATTGAATTTCCTTTTGAAACCATGAAGGCTATAGGGTGCCAAAATTATTTACTTACTTCAGCCTCTTTATGATTTTCTAAGTATGCTGAGAAACAAGAAAGACAACCCCTGATGTATCTATTAATTTTTGAATTACAGACTTTTCAGATTCCAGTGTGACTCATTAACTGAAATAAAGCAATTCTTTTTAGAAGTTGACTGTTAATTGCTCTTTATTAGTTTATGATCTGCATTAGAGTATAGAGCTTCCAAGAGCTGATGACAAAAACATTAGTAGAAAGAATATCACATGAACTTCCTTTGGCTCTCAGAAACATTTTATATCATAAAAGCTGGCAAAAATGTCTGTTTTTTATTGCACCAACTTCCTCTAAATGCTCCTGATATTTCTAGTGGATTGATTATATGTGATGCGTGTTCTAACATTATACTTCCCAATGTATGCGGGGCAGAAATAATAGATGAATAAGGTTATTGGGCAATACACAGTCAGGATTTGATAATAAAACATGTTCATTATAAAATATTGACCCATACATACAAACCTACATGATATTTTCTACATAACAATGTGGAAATTTTCTGAATGGTTTCTGAAAAATAAATTGTAAATTCATGTGACAAAAAACAGGCTAAATATTACATCAAATAATTTGCTTCACTTGGCTATCATAATCTTGTAGAAATGTGGAGGAACTATTTATTTATTTATTTATTTATTTATTTATTTATTTATTTATTTATTTTAGGTCCAAAGGTATTTTTATTTCTTTATTTTTATTTTTAAGATATTTATTGGGGTTATATTGGTTAATTCAGTAGGTTCTAAACATATAATTTTATAATATATCATCTTATTTTGTATTGTATGTTTATCACACATAGTTTAGTCTCCTCCTATCACAATTTATGCTCCCCTTAACCTTTTTCTACCTACCCCTACTCCCATTGGTGATGATAATCATCACAGTTATGTCTATGTTTATGTTCATCAGGGTTTTGAGTTTTTTGCTTAAATTTTCATCTATTAAACCACCCTACCCCCTGGGCAGCTATCAGTCTGGTTTTTGAATCTATGAGTTTACTTCAATTTTGTTTGATTATTTATCTTAAAACATTAAATGCCACAAAGAAGTAAAATCATATGGTATTTGTCTTTCTCTAGTTGACTTATTTAACTTAGAATAACATCATTTAGATGCATCCATCCATGCTGTCACAAAAAGTAATATTTCATTCTTTGTTATAGCTGCATTGTATTCCATTGTATAAATGTACCGATGCTATTATATCCACTCATCTATTGGTGGTTGCTTGGGCTGCATACAAAACTTGGCTATTGAAAATAGCCTGCAAAGAACATATTACATATAGATTGAGTAGCCATATTATTATGATCTCTGAACACATAATAAAATGGCCACTCAATGTGTGTGTATATAAATATATATATTAGAGGCCCAGTGTGTGAATTAGTGCATGGGTAGGGTCTGACCAGCCTGGCCAGGGGGAGGGCACAGGAGCAGTTGGCCGGCCTGCCTGCTGGTCGAACTGCTGGTCAAGGGGACAATTTTCATATTAGCCTTTTATTATATAGGATTTACACTGAGTGGCCAGATTATTATGTATTCAGAGATCATAATAATCTGGCCACTTAGTGTATTTTTGAATTACTATTTTGGTTTCATTGGATATATCACCAGAAGTGGAATAGCTGGGTCATAAGGCAATTCAATTTTTAACTATTTTAAGAAAATCAATACTCTTTTCCACCGTAGCTGCACCAATATCCTTTCTGACTAGCAGTGCACAATGTTTCCCTTTTTTCCACATACCAGCTCTTGTCATTTGTGGATTTATTAATGATATAGTCATTCTGACAGGTATGAAGTGATGTCTTATTGTGGTTTTAATTTGTATTTCACTGATGATTGAGCATTTTTTCATTTGTCTATTAGCCATTTTCATAAGTTCTCTTTGGAAAAATGTCTAGTCAGGTCCTTGGTCCATTTTTTATTGGACTGCTTGTTTTTCTTTTTTGAGTTGTATAAATACTTTACATATTTTGGATATTAACTCTTTATATGGTACCCATATAACAGTGGTTCTGAACCTTTCTAATGCCATAACTCTTTAATATAGTTCTTCATGTTGTGGTGATCCCCAACCATAAAAGTATTTTTGTTGCTACTTCATAACTGTAATTTTGCTACTGTTATGAATCCTAAAATACCTATGTTTTCCAACGGTCTTAGGTGGCCCTGATAGCTGTTCTAACATTTGCATATTAGCTTTTTATTATATAGGATTTACACTGAGTGGCCAGATTATTATATATTCAGAGATCATAATAATGTGGCCACTTAGTGTACTTTTGGTTTTTTCAAATCAGAGGGAGACACAAGCTCCAGACTGCTCTGAACTCCAGTTCCAGGCTAGACTCTGGGGCCCAGACTCATACGGGGAGAAACTGGACTGTCTGGCAGCTTTCTCTCAGAGGTGCTTGCAGTAATTACCAAGAGACACTGAGACCCGGGGGGCCTCTTAGAGCAGGGATGATAGGAAATCATTGCTGTTTTCTCTGCCCTGAGACTCCACCCTATCCAAGCTGTGCGCAGAGGATTTTTCATATGAATTGTCTGGTCCTCTGAAATCTAAACTTACCTAACAAACTGCAGCTGAGTCAGAGAAACCCAGAACATCCAAAAGAAGGCCCAAGGCCCCACGGCAGCTTGCGATGCTTCACAGCTGGGCCTCATTTTGGCATCTCCAAAACCCAAACAAAGAAGAGGAATCTGAAAATCTCTCTGTAGCTCCTGCTGGGTGGCCTCAGGGAAAGGCTAAATTAGCACCTCCTTGGAGATCCAAGAGCCAGTGTAGCCAGGGGTCAGAGTAGGACCATCCAGATTACAACTCCTCAGATCCATAAGGGACACAATCAGGGGGCAGACTCAGTGAGCATCAGAGCCCCTTATGAGCAAGTCTTTCTCATAGGGGTGTCTCCAGCACAGAAGTTCTCCCATTGTAACACAGCTCATCCTCACAGCCAATTGGACTGATGGTCAATTCCTCCCAGTGATACCACCAACAGTTAAGGCTTAACTACAACAAGACTGTGCACACAGCCCACAAACGGGTGCACCAAGAGTGTCCACCTCAAGTAACTGGGGAGGTTGAGCCACTGGGCCCTATAGGACACCTAGCACACAAAACCACTCTATCAACTCAGTGAAGCAGTCAAAATGCAGAGACAAAGAAACAGGTCACAAATGAAAGAAATGGAGGAAAGTAAATGAGGATATAGAGTTCAAAACCAGGGTTATAAGGTTTTTTAAGAATTTTTTAGAAACTGTGGATAAATTTCAAGAATTTTCTAGAAACCTGGAGAATATGAAAAAGGACCAACTAGAAATTAAGCATACACTGACTGCAATAAAGAATAATATACAGAGATCCGACAGCAGACTAGAGGATTGCAAGAATTCAGTCAAAGATTTGAAATACAAAGAAGCAAAAACACCCAACCGGAAAAGCAAAAAGAAAAAAGAATCCAAAAACATGAAGATAGTATAAAGAGCCTCTGAGACAACTTCAAGTGCACCAACATCAGAAGTATGGGGGTGCCAGAAGAAGAGAGAGAGCAAGATACTAAAAACCTATTTGAAAAAATAATGACTGAAAACTTCCCCGACCTGGTAAAAGAAATAGACTTACAAGTCCAGAAAGTGCACAGAACCCCAAACAAAAGGAATTCCATCACTCACTCTATTTTCTCTGGGACAAGGCTCAGGACATGTCTGTCTATTCTGCTGCCATTTTGTCTCTGGGCATTTTAACTTTGTTCATTCTCCCATGAAATAGAAACATACTTTTCCATTTTGTTGTGTCTTTTTCAACCTCTTTTAATTATCTATATAATATTTATATATAAAATTTTCATTTTCTTTATTTATTCCTAGCTATTTTATTATTTTGGTTGGTTGCAAATCTAAAAGCGTTTGTGTATGTGTGTGTGTGTTGTCATTTATATTTTTGAAATTTTGTTAGTATACAGGAAGGCAATTCACTTTTGCACATTTATTTTGTATCTTGCAACTTGCCTGTATTTGTCTATTGTTTCTAACAGTTGGCTTTTTTTGTTTGTTTGTTTTTTGTGTTTGGTGAAGTCTTTAGTACTTACTATATATAGTCATGTCATCTGAAAAAATGTTAGTTTTATGTCTTCCTTCCTCTCTTGATCACTTTGTTTTTTGTGTTGTTTTTTATTTCCTCTTGACTTATTGCTCTGACTAAGTCTTCCAGTACTTCATTGAATAAAAGTGGTAAGAGTGGACATCCTTGTCTTATTCCTGATCTTAAAGGAAAAACTTTCAGTTTTTCACCATTGAGTACATCAGCTAAGGATTTATATGACCTTTAATACATGGAGTCATTTTAATTCTATTCCAAATTTATTGAATCTTTTAATCATAAATGAATTTGTATGCCATCAAACGATTTTTCTGCATCTATTGATAAGATCATATTTTTTTATATTTTCTTTTGTTAATGTGGTATATTACATTGGTTGATTTGCTTATTCTGAACTGTTCTTGTGCCACTGGAATGGACCCAAATTGATCATGATATATTATTTTATTGATGTCCTGTTGTATTCAATTTGGTATTATTTTATTTAGGAATATTGCATATGCATTTATCAGAGATATTGGTCTGTAGTATTTTGTTTTATGTGTTATGTTTGTCAGGTTTTGGTATCAGGGTTATATTGGTCTCATAGAATGTGTTAAGATGTATTGCCTCTTCTTCATTTTTTGGAAGAGTCTGAGAAAGATAGGTTTACAATCTTCTTTGTATGTGAATAGGTTTTAATTCTTCTCTAAAAGTTTAGTAGAATTCACTGGTGAAGTCATCTGTTCCTGGAGTTTTATTTTTTTGGGTGGTTTTCCATGGTTGTTTCAATTCCTCACTATGGACTGGTCTATTTGGATTGTCCAATCCTTCATGATTTAGTATAGGAATATTATATGTTTCTGAGAACTTAACCATTTATTCTAGGTTATTTAATGTGGTTGCATATAGTCTTTGGGTGAGTTCTCTCTCATTACCAATTTTGTTTATATGAGTCTTTTCCCTTCTTTTCTTAGTCTAGCCAGGGGGGCATCAGTGTTATTTAACTTTTCAAAGAACCAGCTTTTTAAAAAAATAATTTTTGTGTACTATTTTTGCTCTCTGTTTCATTCAATTCCACTCTAATTTTTATAATTTTCTTTCATCTGCTGGCTTTGGACTGCTTTTGTTCTTCTTTTTCTAGTTCTTTAAGATGTAAGGTTGGGTTGTTTACTTAGAATTTCTTTTGTTTCTTGAAATAGGTCTGTAATGATATAAGCTTTCCTCTTACTACTGCTTTTGCTGCATCCCTGAAGTTTTAGTATGTTGTATTGTCCTTCTCATTTGTCTCTATATATCTTTTGATCTCATATTTTTTCTTCTTTGTCCCAGTCATTTTTTAGTAGTAGGTTATTTAATCTCCATGTGTTTGTATGTTTCTTTACTTCCTTTTTGCAGTTGATTTATAATTTCAAGGCACTGTGGTCAGAGAATATGTTTGGGTAACTTCAATCTTCTTGAATTTGTTGATGCTAGTTTTGTGACCAACATGTGGTCTATCCTTGAGAATGTTCCATGTGCACTGGAGAAGAATAAATAACCTTTTGTTGTGGGATGAATGGCAAGTATATGGATTTTTACTGCAAATGTCAAGTATATGGATTTTTTTCTAGTGTTTCATTTAAGGCCACAATTTCTTTATTGCTTTTCTTATTGGTTGATCTGTCTGGAGCTATCAATGGCATATTAACATCCACACCTATGATTGTGTTTTAATCTGTTTCCTCCTTCAGTTCAGTGGGTAGCAGTTTTATATATTTCTGTGCTTCCTGGCTGGGTGCATATATGTTAAAAATTGTTATGTTTCCTTGATACAGTGCCCCTTTTATCATTATAAAGTGTCCATCTTTCACCTTTTTTTTAATCTACCCAAGTCTTTGCAGCTTAGAAGTGTCTCCTGTAGGCAAAATATGGGTTGTTTTGGATCTACTCTGCTACTCTGTCCCTCTTTATTGGTGACCATTTACATTTAGGGTAATTATTGATCTACCAGGATTTTCTATAACCATTTTGTCTTTTGTTTTATCCTAGTTCTGTGCCTCCACTGGTTCTTTTCCTTTTTGTTTCTGTATGTTGTTTTTTGTTAGGTGGTATTCCATACTTACTTCCTCTTTTTTTAAGCTATGTGTCCTGGTTTTGAGATTTTTGTATGTGGTTATCATTAGGTTTATAAAAAATAAAATTACATATATACTGCAGTTTTTTTCTTTATTGTGCTTAATCTTCATCCTTCTTTGCTATTCAGACTTTTACGTCCTCCTGCTTTTATGTTTTTGTTGTCATAAATTATCCCTATTTATGCTGTAAAATTTTTGGTAATCTTACTCATAGTTTTGTGAACTTATGTTCTTTGTTTCAGTTTCAATAACTCCCTTGTATATTTCCTGTAATGGAGGTTTTCTGGTGATAAAATCCCTCTGTTTCTGTAGGTCTGGGAACATCCTTAATTCTCCTTCATATTTAAAGGATACTTTTGCTGGATATATTATGCATGGCTGGTAATTTCTCTTTCAGACATTTGAATATTTGGTGCTACACTTTTCTGACTTGCAGAGTTTCTGCTGAGAAGATGGATGAAATTCTGATGGGTTTTCCTTTGTAGGTCACTTCCTTCTTTTCCCTGGCTATTTTGAAAACTTTTTGTCATTAATTTTTAACAGCTTTAAAACTAACTTTCTTGGAGAGCACTGCTTTGGATTTAGGTAACGAAGAGTTCTGTTTGCTTCTTGGATACAAGGATCTAGTTCTTTCAGTAGATTTGGGAATTTTTCATCCATTATTTGTTTGAAGAGACTTCTTGTTACATGTTCCCTCTCCTTCTCCTCTGGAATGCCTATAATTATAATATTCATTTTTCTGATAGAACCAGATAGTTTATGTAGAGTTCTTCCATTTTTTTCTTTATGCTTATGTCTCTCTCTTCTTCTCTCTGCATCATATCTAGATTCTTATATTTGATATCAATTATTCTTTCCTCCATCTGGTTGGCTCTGTTTTCTGTACTAAGTAGTTCACTCTTAATCTTCCTAATTGCATGTTTCATTTCCAGGATCTCTGGTTGTTTCTTTTTTAAAGTTTCACTCTCTTTGTTAAAGTACTTGTTTTGTTCATTGATTTATTTTCTGAGTTCATGAAATTGCCTGTCTGTATTTTCTCACATCTCATTGAGTATTTTCATAACTGCAGTCTTGAAATCTGTCATTTATAATACATATTTCCATGTGTTCCACTTTGCTTTCTGGGGATTTTTCATTTCATTTCTGATCATCCTCATTACTGTTTTTTCATGGTATTTTCTATTCTCCTTTGCCTAAATATTTATATCTGTCTGTATTAAGAAAGACATCTCTCTAATATTTTCCAGTATATGGCACTAAATCTAAAGATTATTTTTATCTCTGTAATATCTAAGTCTTGACCTCTACAGCTTCCTCAACATAGTACATACAAGCTTCTGGGGGAAGGCTTTATTTTTCCCTCATAGTAATGACTATCCCTAACCTCCATGGGGTCTTGAATCAACCAGGGAGATGCACTCCAAAGGTTCCAGCTCTGTAAAGCTCTCCAACTTCCCTAAAGGACTGAGATTAGTATAGTGGCGCCACTTGGAATAAAATATACAGGCCAATAGAATCACCAAGTGGAGACAGGGCTACACCAAAAGATTCACCAAGTAGTGATAGGGGTAAGCATTGACTATGTACATTAGGTGAGAAGGAATAACCCCTGTTCCAAAACTACACAACTAAATGACTGTCTTGAGTCTCGACCAGAAGTTTCTTCAGAATTATAGTGAACCAAAGGTCTCTTTTGGGTGCAGTCAGTAGGCCTTTATGTACCTCAGCAAGGCAATGTCTCCAGTAGATGGAAGCCAGAGGTAGAGATTTTCCCAAGCTGGTATTGTAATAATAGAAGTGCTCAACTCTGTGCATAGTGTGGGGTAGAGTCTCAGGACATAGACCTGGGTATGTGACCCTCCAGATATTTCCATGAGGCAAAATGAATGATCTAGGTCCTCTGCTTATGACTCCTGTATGCCCTGGGTCACCTTCCCATAAAGGAACCATATTAAATTCCATAGTGTTGACACTAATTATTGTTAAATTAAGTCTCAAATGTTTCTTTGTTTATATATTGCATCATAAATATGATCTAGAGTTCCCTAGATCAGGCCTTACAATAGCTACATAGAAGAGAAAATACTTGTTATACCTTCAGTTTAATTTTCAGATATTTATTGAATGGAAGCATCTATATACTTTACCATTTGCCTAAAACCAGCCATTAATTAAAAACATAAAAATCAAAACATGGAGAATTATTTTACTTTCAGGACATAGAATAATAGACAGCAACAGAAATAAAAGACATTAAACTTTGAATCTCCTACTATGATGTAAATGTTACTATATAGGACAATTTTCTCCAAAGAACATAAAGCCAAAATCTATATTGTGCTTGTAAATGGAAGATTCTTATCTACTGCAAAAAAAATAAGGTTCTTTGGAATAAATTTAACCAAGGAGGTAAAAGACTTGACCTGAGAAAATTAGAAGACACTGAAAAAAGAAATTGAGGAAGATACAAATAAGTGGAAGTATACATTGTGTTCACTAACATCCTTAATATAATTAAAATGTCCAAACTACCCATACAATAGAAATATTCAATTAAATATGCAATTCCTATTAAAATACCAATGGCATATCTAACAGATAAAGAACCACTATTTCAAAAACTTATATGAAACCACACACACAATCTTAGGGGAATGATTAGCCGGTAATCATACAGCATTGTAAGTGGTAATTGGTTCTACTGTCACCTGGCCTCACTTTCTTCAGCAGTTTTAAGGTGTGCCAGCAATTGATCTGATGTGCTATATGCCACACCCCAACCATGTACATTTTTTTTACTACTGGTGACTGGTGAATGAATGCATTTACCACACCAATTCCATATAAAATTAAAATTTTAACATACACATTTGGAAATTCTACTTTATTATATAACAGACTTTCAGTTTTAACAGCACCTTTTGCTCAAATTAGTCCATTATATTGAAGTTCCACTGCATAGATATAGATATAGATATAGATATAGATATAGATATAGATATAGATATATAGTCATGTGCCATGTAACACTTCAATAAAAAATAAACCTCATATAAGATGGTGATCCTAATAGACCTCATATACAGGTAATATATAACAAAGTCTCAGCTAATATCATACTGAATTTTGAAATCCGGAAATTTTTTCCTCCACAAACAAGACATGAATGCACACTCCCACCATTTTTATTCAACAGAGTACTGTAAGTCCTATTCAGAGCAATCAAGTAAGATATACAATTTAAAGGCATCTAAATTGATAATGACGAAGTAAAATTGTCACTATTTGCAGATGACACGATTCTATATATAGAAACCCTGAAGATTCCATCAGAAGAATATTAGAAACAATAAACAAATGTAGTAAAGTTGCAGTATGCAAAGTTCTCAAAACTGCCTGGCACTGGCACAAGAACAAATATATATACAAACAGAACAGAAGAGAGAACCCAGAAATTGATCCAAGCCATTATGATCAATTAATATTTGACAAAGGAGGCAAGAGCATACAATTGGGCCAAGACAGTCTCTTCAATAAATGGTGTTGGGAAAATTGGACAAATACTTGCAAAAAAATGAAATGACCACCAACTTACTAGTAACCATACACAAAAATGAAATCAAAATGGATAAAGGACTTAAATGTAAGACAGAAAAACATAAAAATTTTAGAAGAATCCATAGTCAGGAAAGTATCAGGCATATGTCATAGCAATATCTTTACTGATAGAGCTCCTAGGATAATGGAAACTAAGGAGAAAATAAACAAATGGGACTACATCAAAATAAAAATCTCCTGCATAGCAAAAGAAACCATCAAGAAAACAACAAGAGAGCACACTGCATGGGAGAACATATTTGCCAATGTTATATCCAATAAGGGCCTAATCTCCAAAATTTATAGGGAACTCATGCAACTTAAAAAAAGATAAATGATCCAATCAAAAAAATGGGCAAAGGACCTAAATAGACCCCTTTCAAAAGAGGACATACAGAAGTTCATGAGACATATGAAAACATGCTCAAAGTCACTAATCATCTGAGAGATGCAAATCAAAATGACAATGAGGTACCATCTCATACCTGTTAGAATGTCTATCATCAATAAATCAACAAATGACAAGTGATGGTGATGATGCGGAGAAAAAGGAACCCTCATGCATTGCTGGTGGGAATGCAGAGTAGTGCGGCCACTGTGGAAACCATTCTGGAGTTTCCTCAAAAAATAAAAATAAATATGGAACTCCCATTTGACCCAGTAATTCTGTTTCTAGGAATATATCCCAAGAAACCAGAAACACCAATTAGAAATGATATATGCCCCCCCTATGTTCATAGCTGCACAATTTATAATAGGTAAGATTTGGAAACACCTTAAGTGCCCATCAACAAATGAGTATATTATAAAACTATGGTACATCTACACAATGGAATACTTCACTGCTGTAAAAAAAACAACAACAAGGAATTCTTACCATTTCAACAGCATGACTGGACTTGGAAAGCATTATGCAAAGCGAAATAAGTCAGTTGGAGAAAGATACATATCACAGGATCTCACTCATTAGTGGAATATAATGAACAACATAAACTGATGAACTAAAATAGATCAAAAGACATACAAACATAGAAGCATAGAATAGACTATCCAACCTCAGAGGAAAGGAAAGGGGGTGTGTGAGAGATCAATCAAAGGACTTGTACGCATGCATATAAGCATAACCCATGGACACAGACAGTAGGGGGGTAAGAGTAAATGCTGGGGAAGTGGGAATGACCATGGAGAGGCAATGGGGGAACAAGAAAACATATGTAATACTTTAAACAATAAATCCTATCTAATAAAGATGGAATAAGCAAATTGACCATCACTTCATGACAAAGATGGTGAAACCCATAGCCACAATATGGCAGCGCCCAGTCCCCTCTGCACCACCAGAATCCCCCAGTCCTTTAAGCCTTCATGGTGGGGGAAAGGGGCAAGCAGTGCCCCAGTTCATCATGGCTAGCAGACACCAGGGCGCTGTTTGCCCCTTGTTGTGGTGGCAAAGAGAAAGCAGGCCCCCCCCGCAGACAGCAAACACCAGGGCCTGTGGTGGTATATAGCAGGCAGGTCCTCAGAGAAAAGAAAACCATGGGGAGCGAAACTAAGCCATCAGTAGGACATCTCCTGAGGGCTCCCAGATTGGAGAGGGTTCAGGTCGGATTGGGGGATCCTCCCCTTGTGCACTAATTTTGTGCACTGGGCCTCTAGTCTACACTAATAAAAGAGAAAAGTGCAAATTGACTGTACCTTCACAATGCCCACCAGCTAATCAGGAGCATGTTAATTAACCAAACAAATATGGCGGATTAATTTGCATACAACCACTGAGTGGACAGGGGTGGGGTGGGACGCCTGCATCGTCATCATGGCAATGACACAGGCATTCTGCACCCACCCAGCTGCTCTAGGCCTCTGAGCAGCGAAGGAAGGCAGAAAGATAGCTCCGGGTCAGAGCGAATGTGGTGCCAGTAGCTAGGGGAAGGAAGGTACATTCTTGCATGAAGCTTTGTGCATCGGGCCTCTAGTAATTAAATAAAAGAAAAAAAGAAAAAGAAATCCATTGTGTTTCTATATATTACCAATGAAATATCAGAAAGAAAAATGATGAAAACAATCCTATTTATAACTGCAACAAAATGGAGACAGACATATAGAATGGTGATATTGTTCTTCCTTTTTGTATCCTAATATATAGTGTAATGTCAGTATAGCTATGGATTATTGTTATTGTATAGTCACATTTCAAAATGCTTCATAAAATGTACAAGAATTTTGATACATTTTCAGCTTGTCAATTTTATAACCAATATACATTTAGTTTTTTGTTTACATGTGTTGACTAGTGTGACTAATAACATGAGACAATGAACATTTGAGTGCAAATGTCACTTTGAAACAGTTACTAATTTTCTATATATATATCTTGAAGTAGAAATACTGGATCATATGTTAGTTCTATTTTTAATGTTTTGAGGAACATTCATAATTTTTTCATTTACATTCCCACCAGTACTACACAGGGTACACTTTTCTCCACATCCTTGCCAACAATTATCTCTTCCATATTTAATAATAGCCATTCTAACATGTGTGAAGATGTTATAATAAAGAGGTAATATGCAAACTTTCCCTCACATCCTCACAAGATGGCTGCCTACTACCAGGCTGGCAGGGGAGTTAGTGAGGGATGACCAAACAACTGAACAAGCAGGCTGCGTGTGGTGACCAGGGTGACAGGGGGGTTACTGAGGTACAACCAAATGACAGAACAATCAGGCTGTGTGGGACGACCAGGCTGGTGGGGCAGCGAGGAGTTAGGGGTGGCCAGGCAGGCAGGCTAGCAATTGAGAGCTAGCAGTTCAGGATTGTGAGCCAGCAATCCAGAATTGGGCCTAAACTAGTAGTTGGACATCCCCCGAGTGGTGGTTCCAAATTGGAGAGGGTGCAGACTTGGCTGAGGGGACCCCGCCAGTGCACAAATTTCAGGCACCTGGCCTCTAGTGTGCATACATACACACACACACACACACACACACACACACACACACGCACACACACACTGAGTGGCCAGATTATTATGTATTCAGAGATCATAATCATCTGGCCACTCAGTATGTGTGTATATATATGTGGCCACTCAGAGTGTGTGTGTGTGTGTGTGTGTGTGTGTGTGTGTGTGTGTGTATCCGGCCTGCACCCTCTCGCAATCTGGGATCATTGGCTCCTAACCACCTGCCTGCCTGCCTGCCTGATTGGCACTAACCACTCTGCATGCCTGTCTGATTACCCCTAACCACTCTGCCTGCCTGCCTGCCTGATCACCCCTAACTGCCTGCCTAATTACCCCTAACTGCCTCTGCCTCAGCCCCTGCTGTGGTGGCTTCATCTGAAAGGACATCTGGAAAGACATCTGGAATGTCATTTGGCTGTCTGGTCTAATTAATATATTACACTATATATATATATATATATTTTTTTTTTTCTATACTGTTCTCCACAGTGTCTGCACCAATTCACATTCTCACCAACAGTGCACCAGAGTTCCCTTTTCTCCACATACTGGCCAGCACTTATTGTTTGTTGATTAATTGATGAGAGAAAGTCTGACAGATGTGAGGTGATATTTCATTGTTTTGATTGGTATCTCTCTGATAGTGACACTGAGCATTTTTTCATATGTCTGCTGGGCATCTATATGTTCTCTTTGGAGAAGTATCTATTCATGTCATTTGCCCATTTTTTAACTGGGTTTTTTTTTCTTGCTGTTGAGTTGTATAAGTTCTTTACATATTTTGGAAACATATTTGTAAACATTTATTAGGCGTATATTGGCAAATGTGTCCTTTGTGGGTTTTTTTGGTTTCATTTTTTGAATGACTTTTCTGAATTCCTCATATTTTTAAAATGTTATTTATTTATTTACTATACAGCTCAATAAAACCTCATCTGCACATTGTGTGGTGTACCCATCACCTCAAGCAAAATATCTTTCAGTCCCTAGTTCCTCCCCCTTTGCTCACTTAGATATTAATCCCTTATGTGATACTAGAGGCCAGGTACACAAAATTCATGCAATTGGGTGGTGAGATTCCCTCAGCCCAGCCTGCACCCTCTTGGGATCCCTCTTGCAGTCTGGGGCTCTTGCAGTCTGGGATTCCCTCACTCCTTACCACCTGCCTGCAGTGGAGGTGGGAGAAACTCCTGCTAACAGCACTGCACGCACCAGCTGTGAGCCGGGCTTCTGGCTGAGCGGCGCTGCCCCTGTGGGATCATACTGACTACCAGGGGCAAGCTCCTACATTTGGCATCTACTCCTGGTGGTCAATGCATGTTATATCGACTGGTCATTTCACCAGTCATTCTGCCTTTTGGTCAATTTGATTATTAGGCCTTTATTATATAGTATATGGATTGGAAAAATTATCTTCTATTCTATAGGTTAACTTTTCATTTGCTTGTTTCTTTTGCTGTACAGAAGCTTTTGAGTTTGATGCAATCTCACTCTTTATTTTTGCTTTGTGTGCCCGTGCTTTTAGTGTCATATACAAAAACTCATTGTCAACATCAATGTCAAGTAGATTTCCTATTTTCTTCTAGGAGTTTCATGTCTTCAGGTCTTAAATTTGTCGTTAATCTATTTAGAATTGGTTTATGTGAGTTATGAATTTTTGCTAGTGAATATCCTCTTTTTCCAAACCATTTATTGAAGAGATTACATGGGTAGGTTCCATAGGCCTGGCCAGTGTTCAGGGATGATTGGGGCCCTTCAGCTACCACCCAGGAACTCCCTTCCCCATCTGTTGGCTGCTGGTCAGGGCCTTCCTTCATTCCATGCCACCCCCTATTGGTCAGAGAGTGATTGTTCTCCTGGATAAAACACCAGTGGGGGCAATTTGCATATTATGCTTATATATATAGATTAGTGGCCCAATGCATGAAATTCATGCATGGAGGGGGGCTCCTTCAACCCAACCTGTACCCTCTCCAATCGGGAACCACTTGTGGGACTGCTGGCTCCTAACCACTCACATGTCTGCCTGCCTGCCCGATCACCCGTAACTACCTCTTCCTGCCTGTCTGATTGCCTCTAACCCCTCTGCCTGCCTGCCTGATCGCCCCTAAATGTCTCTGCTTGCTTGCCAAATTTCCCCTAACTGTATCCCCCTGCTGGCCTGATCTCACCCCCAAATTCCTCTGCTGGCCTGATCTTGCCCCCAACTGCCCTATCCTGCTGGCCTAATCTTTCCCCCAATTGGCCTCCTCTGCTGGCCTGATCTCACCACCAACTGCCCTCCTCTGCTGGCCAATTTGGTTCTGATTTGTCAGTTTCTATGCCAGTCAGCGTCAAAAGCTCTGCCTCCTAGGCAGCCATGGGCACCTCACAGTTGACCCAGATTTGGTTCTGATTGGTCAGTTTCTATGCCAGTCAGCATCTCTAGGCCTTTCAATGGTGCCTGATCATAGCTGATCAGCAGTCTTGGTGGCGGCCTGGGGAGAAATGGAGGCACAGCTGTTGGCTAGACTGAGAAAGAAAGAGAGAGGCAAGTGCTGATCAAAAGCTGCCACAAAGGCAATGGATTAGTCCCTGCTTCTCTTAAGGCCTCTCTCTGGCCATGATTCACAGTCCCCTCAGCAGTCAGTGCTGGGGCACACCTACAGCTGAAGCAGTCAGTGCTGGGTTGCCAAGGCAACCCAACGCTAATTGCAGGACTGACTTTCAGTTGGTGGAGCCTCGATCATTAATGGACATTATGGCCCAGGGTTTTTATCTTTAGGATAATATTTTCTCCATTGAATATTTTTAAAAGTCTGGGGAAACCATCCACTTACCTCACTTTTACTTTCCCTGTGAGAAGAACTTTTTCTAGTTAGGAAATTTGCTTTTGAACAATGATATCTTGGAAATTAGACAATACATGTAAAATTAAGCTGTTTTCCTTTCCTTCCTTTCCTATGTGGTTATTCTCAAGATTTTTTAGTTCTACTCTGTTGCTGAATTCTCTTAATTCGACTCTAAAGCTTACCAGAACTGTTTTTGTTTATAACTATGTGTAATTATTGGTCTTTGTGCAGAGGCTGTGTTCTCCCATTGCACTATCATGGCGATACCAGTTCCTTGGGTCAGATTATTGTAAACCATAGTAAAAATGTAGTTCAAAGAATAACAGTGAGAAATGGCTAGGCGCTTCTGAACAACACACATTTTTATAATCAATAAAATGATATTCTCCACAGCTCAGCCTTTCAGGACAATGGTTAATTTTACTATTGGATTTAACTATTCAGTTTCCTAATTCTATATTAGAGACTGAGGATGTTATTCCCACAAATGTAGCACAAATGTAAATAAATATATACATGAGTAGTCAAGTAGATTTAAAATAAAAATTCTTCATTCAAATTAACTAACAGAGATTCAGAGTAGATCACTCCACTATATTTTTATTAAAGTTTACTTTTCAGTAATTTATTACCCATGATACATTTTTCCATATGTCATATTAAGATTCTACATTGTTTAGAGAAAGTGATAATAATTTTAAAATGTATATACTAATTGTACATCTAATGACACTCCATGAACTTAATAGAAACAGAAGATAAAAGGCAGTCAATATATCTAATATATGGACAATACAACCTTCACAAATGTCATGCCTGAATTTAGAATGGAAAACTTAAACTGCCAGGTACTGCCTAATATTTTTATGCAATGACACATTTCTATTTCCATATAAAATAGAAAGTAAGAAAACCACTTTTTCATTTAACAGTAATATAGTATGTCATTGAGAAGTCATACTGAAAAAAATTATTTTATTTCATTATATACATGTAGAAAGTAAAATAAAATTTCTTATCAACACAGATAATAAGTTACCTCAAGTAATTATTGACTTCACATATTCCCACAATGTTGTGGCAACATGCATATAAAGAAAGGCAAGTAAGGAGATAACTATACTGAAGAATTTGAGCCACTATCAACTGAAGTAAGGTAAGAGAATAAACTTCAAATGTTAAATGTAAAAGTTGAGAATGGTGGAGTGTTTTGGAAGTTATTTTTGAATGGAAGTTTTAATATGAACACAAATTGATTATGGTAACAGCTTAGTGGTACAATGATATTATGCTATGAATCCTTTGATTATAGGTAATTTATGATTAAAAATTACTATTACTACTTAGTGATAAGTACTCAAATCTTAGGTTTGTTATCATGTGCTAAGGACTGTTCACTGCCTGTAGTATTTTTCTTGGGGTCTAATAGATGGATAAATGATATTAGAAGCTTGGTGAATCCATTCATCTACCCTAATTTGTGCTCTCCTTACAGGAAACTCATGGAAAAGACATGACAAACTTCAGCTAATAAGATTATATTTTTCAAATAGCTGCCACTATTCACTATCCAAGCTAGAAATAATGGGAAGAGATGTCTGCTGTATATGTGAAAGATAAAGAAAAGAAAAAAGGGGGGTGTAAAAATCATAAAGTGATGGATTTGGACTTCTTAGAAAAAAAAAAGAGCACCCAAAAGAGCTTTTGATATAAAATAGGATATTTTCCTTGAATGATGAAAATACAACTACTATTACATTAAAATGCAAGTTTTGAAAATGTTTAATGTGGTTTCTAAAACGTCTAAGATATACTAAAGCTTACTTAAGGAAGTATCAGCTATAATTCATAAAATGTCAGTACACGACATGGAAAAATCTTGCAGTTTTTAATTAGGTAATGAAGATAATCAAATAATTCATGAGTTATTCAACACAGAGGTTGAATAAGAAATGAATGAACCTAATGTGATCTAATTTTTAAAAATGAAGTTACCTTCATAGATTACATCTTTACATTTTACTTTATATGTAAAAAAATAAAAACCTTTAGTGGAGCTATTAAGGTTTTAAAATAATCTCAAAGTAGAGCAATATAAAATGTAATTCCTATGAACTCAGACCATGGAACAAGAGAGAGGTTGCAACCTTATTTATCAAAAGTCTCATGCTTTACTCTGTTCACTAGGATCAGTTGACAACATGTGCTCAGCACCTGCTGGATTTTTAAAGTGCCAGAACAGTCAAAAAATATTTTTTTTAGCTCCTAACATTTTTGAAAAAAGACAGAAGACTAAAATGGGCTAATTATAATCATCTTATTAATATGAGCTAACATTGTGCTATTTTTGAGTCAGGCAATTTTCAATCTTATTACTTTAATATACTTAATCCATTATAATTTTATGCTATGCAAACCATTATTAACTATATTTTACAAATGAGGAAACTGAGGCAAAAAACAAAGAGAATTAAATACAATACTTTATGTAAGTTACTTAGGACAGTATCTGACACATAAAAAGTTATAAAAAATGTTAGGTTAAAATAATTATTATTTTCCAAGATCACAAAAAGAAATTATTAGAAGTACTAAACCTCACCAAGTCTGATTCTGAAGATCATACACTTAAACATTACACTATACTCTACAAAAATATATTATATCTAAAGAATTAGTTATTCTCTAAAACTGTAGTTTTGTCATTAAATAGCTACCAAAACATACCATGTAAAAGGCAGAATGACCTAAGTGTCCAGGTCTCTGGGAATGGTCTAAGTCCTCTGTAGATTTTCAAATATCAGTATCAAAAAAGGGAGAAATCAGATTATTTTTTAACAAATCAAAGGTGTTTTCACAAATCCTTTGAAGAGCTAAATGGAGATAGAGAGGAGTACAGTCTCATATCCAATATATTTATATTCCTTATAACTAATCTTATTTCCTAAAGACCTGAAACTTGGAAATGGTCTGAAAGATTAGAAAGAGAAGGATGTGGAGAGGCTTTTCCTTCTTCCTATATCCTGCCAAAGAAATTTCAAACACTAAGATGTCTGTTCCTTGACAATGGACTCACAATCTTTCAACAACTATCATGCTTATAAAAACACCACCATTGATGAATACTAGGTTATAATTCTTCAACCCACCTAATATTCATAACTCCAGTCTCTATTCTTCATGAGTTATTAGTCAGCACAACCACACATTTTACCTCATCAGTAAAAATGGAAAAGAAGAGATTAATTCAATGAATCAACAAAGGAAAATCAGCAGGGCTTGGTAACTAATTGTGTATGGATAATTAAGTTGTAGAATACTTTTAAATTTAAGGATGGCTTATAGTTTTTCTTTTAACTTTATTATTTGTTACTGATAACTAATGAAATGTCTTTATTAGATGTAAGTATATATTAATTTATTCTTTAAGTTATTATTCTAGACTAGATGTACATTAATTGTGTAAATTAGGTCTATTAATTCCAAAACTAAAACTTTATGATTTTTTACTGTGAAATATAATTATTTGGCTATAAATATGCATTCTAATCATGGTGTATATTAATGACCCAAGACTAAGTGAAAATTACTTCAAACAGTATGATAATTGTTAGAACAAATATGGGTGGGGGAGGTAAAGGAAGGTAAAGGGGAATGAATGGTAATGGAAGGAAACTTCACTTGGGGTGGTAAATACACAAAGCAATTCAGAAATTATATATTGGAGAATTATATAACTGAAACCTATACAATGTTATTAACCAATGTCACCAATTTATACATAGTAAACAGATGATATTCTTAGAAACATTTTATTATAAGTGTTCTTAAAAACTTCACTACCTGTGCATTTCAGAATGTGTAACTACCATTTTCTGATATTACACCCTTTTCAAAATAGTATGTAAGTAGAAGACATTTGATAAGTAGCAGATTAAGCTTTTGGATGCAAAGTAAAACTACAATACAGTATCACCTTACACCTTCAAGAATGGCTACTATTAATAAATTAACAAACAACAAGTGCTGGCAAAGATGTGGGAAAAATGGAACCCTAGTAAACTTTTAATAATAATCTCCAGGTCCCTCCATGGTGGGAATGCAGACTGGTGTAGCCATTGTAGAAACAGTGTGGAGTTTCAAAAAAATTAAAAATGGAACTTCCTCTTTACCCAGTGATTCTACTTCTAGGAATATGTTTTAAGAATTACAAAATACCAATCAGAAAGATTATGTATACCCTATGTTTGTAGCAACATTACTTATAATAGGTAAGATCTGGAAACAGTCCAAGTGCTTATCACTAGATATGGATAAAAAAGCTGTGGTACATTTACACCATGGAATACTACACAGCTGTAAAAAAGAAGGTTCTCTTATCTTTTGAGACAGAATGGAGGGACCTGAAGATTATTATGCTAAGTGTAATAAGCCAGTCACATAAAGACAAAAAAACGGATGATATCACTTATATGTGGAATGTAATGAACAAAATAAACTAACAAACAAAATAGAAGCAGAGGCATGGGTACATGGAACAGATTGACATCTGTCAGAGGGGAGGAGGGGACTGGATGAAAAAAGGTGAAAGGATTCACCAAAAAACATATACACATAACCCATAGACACAGACAACTGAAGGTTGGGGGTTTCTGAGCGGAGGTGGACAAAGGGAGTAAATGGGAACATCTGTAATAGAGTCAACAATTAAAATAAAGTTAAAAAAAAAAAGAAGAGGTGGGAGAGATTTGAAGCATGAGATCCAATCATTTATTGCTGGCTTTAAAGATGAGGAATGGAGACTATAAGACATAGAATGTAGGCAGCCTCTAGGAACTGGGAATCACTCTCAGTGGCATCCAGGATGGAAACAGAGGTCTCAGCTTTGCCAACAACCTCAATGGACAAGAAATGGATTTTCCCTTTGTATACCAAGAAATGAAAGCAGTTCTGCAGATACCTTGATTTTTGACCATTAAGACTCATAGTAGGCTGCTGATCCAGATAACCATAAAATGAGTTAGTGTTGTTGGAAACCTCTAAGTTGGTGGAAATTTATTACGATAGCTATAAAATGATAATACTCCTGGAGTTACCTATTTCAGGGTTACTATTGAGATAGGTGCTTCAGTCTACCATCTCAATGACTCAGACTCCCCATTTTTCTTCATTTGTTTTTCCATCTTGAGGTTTCCTATTCTTATAATATTTGGTGGTATATTTATTGTTAGAAAATTTATTGAAAGTTCCAAAGAAAGATGCTATAAAACACCACAAATAATCAATACCAAAGATACCATTCAATATGCAGACCTTTACACTTAAGCAAGATTTATATGTAGTAATCATTTTAATCACTGCTACATTCCTACAGTGAGTTCCTCTGTAGGATTAATAATGTTCTGTGAGTCAACAGGCTTGATGCAAATTTGTCTTATAGATTCCACATGTAAGTGATACCATAGAGTATTTGTCTTTATCAGTCTGACATATCTTATTTAGCATAATGCCCTCAGGGTCTATCCATGTTGTTGCAAAAAGCAGGGTTTTGTTCTGTCTTATGCTGGAATATATATATTCTATATCTTGTTTTTATTTCCTTTGGCTATATGCCCAGAAGTTAAATTGTTAGATCATATGGTAATTCTATTTTTTTGAGAAACTTGCATCTATAGTGGTTATACCAATATACATTCCCATCAGCAATGCATAAGGTTTCCCTTTTTTCCAAATCCTGGGCAACACTTGTTATATCTCTTGCCTTAATGATAACCATTTCAACAGGTGATTTCCTATTATGGTTTTGTTTTGCATTTAAGAAAAGACAAGCTCATAGAAACAAAGATTAGGATACTGGTACCAAGGGCCAGGGCTGGGAGCTGGGGTGGGAAATTAGAGATATGTTGGCGAAAGTGTACAAACTTGCAGTTATTAGCTTGCTAGAGGAAATTGGTAAATTTTTAGGAATTTTGCAAGCTTGCTATTAAATATAGCCATTATTAAAAATAAATAAATTAAATAAACTTACAATAAAATATTAAAAACTAAGGTAATAAATGTTTACAACTCACTGTGTCTTTATTATTTTACTAAATTTTACTATTAACTGTTCTCCTGTGTCATTTACATCTATTGTATCCATATGGTGGTATGCTGTTGTACATTTCTTCCCAACTCTATTGTGTTGGTAGATTGAAATTAATTGCAGAGGGTATATTTGTACCATTAAAATCAACAAGCTTCTGATTCTACAAATGAAATCTTAATTGTTTTTCTCATTATTTAGATTTATGAAAATTATGGATAAATATTAATAATACAGATTAAATTTAAAAGTGTGTTGAACAAAAACAGAACCAGAGACATAGAAGCATTAAACAGACTGTCCAAGGTATTGTATTATGGATTTTATGAAAAGTTGAGTAAATATTTTTCTGAGTTTTAAAAACTATAATTTGATTGAATAAGCAAGTAATTCATGTTATTGATGAAAATGTGAACTTTAGATAAACATCATTTCACTTTTGTTTATGCAATAGCATAAACAAAAATATCACCTTATATTCATGGTGAAATTGTATTTATTTAATTGCAAACATAGTTGGCTACAATATAAGAATTTATTAAGGATCAATAAAAACATTCCCCCAAAATCAAATGGCTATGTGGAATTTATAATAAAGAGTAGTTTGTATTTTATTATTTGTGTCCTATATATCTTCAATATTAGTAAATTTTATATATTTTCTGTATGTTATTCTATATTTATGTACTTATCTAAATTTATATTTATATGTCATGCCTGTTTTTTCCAGATTGCCAGTTGTTAAACATCTATCAGCTTTATCATTTCCTTTTTAATTAATTTTCACCATTGCTTTATCATTTCATTTTTATTAATTTTTATTCATTGTGTGCTTAAAAAAGTTATTCTTTGATATATAGATGCAGAAGAGTAAATACAAAGTTCCTGCCATCTAAAAAACACATAACATCCAAGGGTAATAATAATCCTAAGTGTTTTGAGATATGATGTATGAAGTGTGGTGATAACAAAAATGAAAATTATGGATAAATATTAATAATACAGATTAAATGACTGTACACAAAGCTAACATTATTATCTTTGGGCCTCATGAATCAATAGGTTAAGCACCCTGTGTTAGAATTTGACTTTTCCACACCTTTAATTCATAGAAATCCAAAGCAGAAACTTCTTTTACATCCCTATAGGAAAAGCTATGTTCTTTTAATATTTCCCAAACACATTCTGTGCTTTCTAATATCTGTTCCTTTGTTCAAATTAAATTCTTTTTTTTCTACTTTGGATGAGTCATCTTTGAAACTCCTAGTTGAAGAGTATTATACTCAGAAAACCCCAGGGACTTGACCATCAATTCTGAATCCACTAATGTGTCAGTTATAAGAAGGCTTATGTCATTCTCTAAAAATTAAGACTCTTTCCTATCTGTTCTACTACCCCCAAATGCATATATTGTTTATGTATATTGGCCCCACAGAGAAATCCTTGTCCCTTGTCTAAGTAAGGAAGAATACCATTTATGAAAGAATACAGAAAGCACTTGGGCTATTTCCAGATGTTATCTATCCTAATACATAAAAAGCCAGGAGCCATCATGACTGAAACAACCAGACAGACAACTGAACACAGGCTATGTGGGGCAACCAGGTCGGCAAGGGGGTTAGTGAGGGATGACCAAACAACTGAACAGCAAGCTGTGTGCGATGACCAGGCTGGGGGTGGAGGGCAACTGGGAACAACTAGGCCAGCAGGAGGGCAGTTAGGGGCAATCAGGCAGGCAGGCAGGTGAGCAGTTAGAAGCCAGAGGTCCCAGATTGTGAGAGCGATGTCCAACTGCCAACTTAGGCTGGGCTGAGGGGACCTCCCCCATGCATGAATTTTGTGCACCAGGCCTCTAGTCTATATAATAAAAACCTAAGCATCCATTATGGTGGAATGACCAGAATGGCCAGTCACTATGATGTGCAATGACCACCAGGAGGCAGACGCTCAATGCAGGAGCTACCCCCTTGTGGTCAGTGCTCTCCCACAAAGGGAGTATTGCTCAGCCAGAAGCCAGGCTCATAGCTGGCGAGCACAGTGGTGGTGGTGGGAGCCTTTCCCAATTCCGTGGCAGCACTAAGGAGCAGCAAGCAGGGAGGTGGCAAGGAGTGAGGGCTCTGAACTGCAAGAAGGATGTCTGACTGTTGGCTTAGGCCTAATACCCATGGGGAGCAGGCCTAAACCAACAGGTAGACATCCCCTGAAGGGACCCAAATATGAGAGGGATGTTTACCTGCTGGCTTAGGCCCACCCCCTGTGGGCTTAACCCAGCAGGCAGACATCCCCCCAAAAGTCCCAGACTGCAAGAGGGCACAGGCCAAGCTGAGGGACCCCCCTAACCAGTGCATGATTTCTGTGCAACAGGCCTCTGGTTGTAAATAAAGCTGCTATGAAGCTAGTGGTGTACATGTTTCTTCTGATTGGTGTTACAGGCTTTTTAAGATATATTCCTAGAAGTGGTATCAGTGGGTCAAATGGAATTTCCATTTTCAATCTTTTGAGGAAACCCCAAACTGATTCCCATAGTTGCTGTACCAGTCTGCATTTCTACCAGCAGTGTATTAAAGTTTCTTTTTCTCTACATCCTCACCAGCACCTGCACTATTTAAAATAGCTAAGTTCTGGAAACATCCCAAGTGCCTATCAATATATGAGTGGATAAAAAAATAGTGGTGCATCTCCACCATGGAATACTATGCAGAGAGTATTATACTAAATAAAATAAGCCAGTCAAGGAAATACAAGTATTACATGATCTCACTCATATGTGGAATTTAATGCACAAAATAAACTGATGAACAAAACAAAATGATCCAGAGACACAGGAGCATGGAACAGACAGTTGAATCTCAGAGGGAAGGCTAGGATAAGTGGGAAGAAATAAACCAAAAAACTTGTATGCACATATATGCATAACCAATGGACACTGACAATAGCATGGTGAAGGTCTAGGGTGGGGGGCAGGGCTGGGCTAGAAGGGATCAATGGGGCAGAAAAGGAGACATACTAGAATGTAATAATGTCAATAATAAAAAAAATTTTAAAAAAGAATGAATAAAATATGTAGTAAGCCTGAAAGTGTACATGTACATCCTATCTAATAAAGAGGGAATATGCTAATTGACCCTCATGGCATCACAAAGATGGTAGTGCCCACAGCCAATAAGAAGGGAATATGCTAATTGACTGTCCCACCCTCAAATATGGCAGCTCCCACAGCCAATAAGGAAGGAATATGCTAACTGACTGCCACAAGATGGTGGCGCCCAGTCACCTTAGCCCCATCAGGGTGCCTGCCTCCAGAATCCTCCAGTTACCTCAGCCCCCCAGCTGCCCAGGGCCAGGCTGAGACCCGAGGTGCAGGCAATCCTCAGATGGTGGTTGCCCAGACAATGCCCAGACACAGGAAAGCCTTAGATGTTGGATTCTCAGCTTCCCGGGCCTGCCCAAGGCTCAGCTAACCAAGGCTGGCTGAGGTTTACACTGCAGGCAGTGGCAGCAGCAGAGGTGTGATCGGGTGTCACCTTCCCCTGATTGCTGGGTTGCCTCCTGCCCCTGAGGGCTCCCAGATTGTGAGAGGGGAAAGGACAAGCTGTAGGACTTCCCATCCAGTTCATGAGTTTTCATGCACTGAACCTCTAGTATAGATATATTTATTTATTTTTAAAATATTTTAAAATTAATTTTCAGAGAGATAAGAAGGGAGAGGGAAAGCAAAACATCAATGGGATGCCTCCTGCACTCCCCTTACTAGGGAACAAGCCCACAACTGGGGCATGTGTTCTGATCAGTAAACAAAGCCACAGCCTTTGGTGCAAAGGACTACTCACAACTGATTGAATCACAGCAGCCATGGCATTAGAGTGTTCTGCAGATGATAAAACTTTAAAATGCAAGCTGTTAGAATTATTGCTTTTGGTGATACCATCATAATTTTTCAAGATGGCTGGTCTCCCTTCCTTTTTATTCTTAGTGCCTGTTGTTTTTTTTACCAGTAACAGAAAGAGGATTTAATTGCCTGAGATAAACTAGGAAAGTTAGGAATGTTGAAAAATGAATTAGAGAGCTAACATTATAGATAGGCATTAAATTCACAATGGGCCTTTAATGGCTGCCTGATTTTAATCTGTTAGGTTTTTACACAAGGGAGTGTTTGAGAATAAAATGGAGGAAAATTGTTCTACCTGAATTATGTAGTGTTGACTGGATAGAAAGCCAGGAGAACTCAGGCTAGAGCTCTTAAATACTACTACTACTACTACTACTACTAATAATAATAATAATAAAGATGAGCAGCAAAGAAGTATAAAGGAGAGAAGAAAATGAAGGGCAACTGCAACTAATATGTATTAAGCACTAAATATAAAAAAGTAAAAATTATTATCTCAGGTAATATTAAAAAATTAGCATTGTCATTATTTTCATTTTATAGATAAAACAACCAAAATTATGATCCATTACATAATGTGAGCAAGGTCACAATACATTTTATCTGAAATGTAAACCCAAGGAGACTGACCCTAGAGCTTAAATTCTAAACCACTGTTAAATAATTTGGACATGTGATTTCTTTGAAACTGTCAATACACTCAACTATAAGAATATACTTTTAATAGTCTTGAATTAAAAACAAATAGAGATGCAATCTACAACAACACAAGGTATCTGTGGATGGATTAATGTGATGGGCTAAGGCAAGATTAATTCAAATAGCATTTTGACAAAATTTCACTTGAGAACTCTAAGTTTGACAACAGTTACTTTACAATTATAAATGTATTTGCCTTTTCCTACTGGGGAATACTATAGAAAATAAAAACATGTTGTAACATTAGGTTGAAAGTGAGTAAAACAAGAACATAAGTGAATCCCCAAGAATCTCGAGACTCAGGACAGAGTTCATATCAAGCCTCAAAAGTAACTAAACAGAGAAAATCTTTACAAACAATCTAGGTAGGCTAAGTTCAAGATATTGTTCTTATTCACTGCTAACAAAGGATCATCATATTTTCTAATTCAGCATTTATATATCCAATTTAATCCCACCAAGATTGATAATTACATTCTTTTAAATTAATAAATTATTAACTTATACACTGAGTGGCCAGATTATTATGATCTCTGAATGCATAATAATCTGGCCACTCAGTGTAAATCCTATATAATAAAAGGCTAATATGAAAATTGTACCCTTGACAAGGAGTTTGACCAGCAGGCAGGCTGGCCAACTGCACATGTCCTCTCCTTCTGGCCAGGCTGGGCAGACCCTACCCATGCACGAATTCATGCACTGGGCCTCTAATATATATATATATATATATAAATGTAAATATAGAGATTTATTTGTACATACCTATATAGATAGCCCACGCACACACACACACACACACACACTGAGTGGCCAGTTATTATGTGTTCAGAGATCATAATAATCTTGCCACTCATTGTATATAAACAGTCTGTACTAAGTTGACTACCTATAAGGGAATTTACAAATAAATCTCTAAGCTTACATTCCATAACTTTCATATCCTAACCATATATATGTAATATTTTTTCTGTTAATTTCTGTGATGAAAGTGGATAAATTAGTATCTCTTTGATGAATATATCTATGCTTTAATAGTCCCTGTGTAAATTCACTTGAAAACTCTTCTCACTTGCACATCTTTAGTATAATAGTAAATTGATTATAAGAAATATCGTGGTAAATAGATATACCCCCTACAAAGTCATGGGGAAAATAAAGAAATCTCCATTTAGAAACTCTTAAACACTAGCAAAAACACTAACTTATAATTGTCCAGCAATAACTTGGACAAAATTATACATCCTATCTTACACACACACACACACACACACACACACACACACACACACACACAAACACACACACACACACACACCACAGCTGAAATAGTAGAGAAAAGAAGGGAGATGATAAATTATCCAACTACTGTGACATCCAAAAGCCCAGAGTCAAATGATCAGTTGCTGTAACTTTTACTGAAACAGAATTAACTAGTACCCATGCATAATGAACCAATTAGTCATCCATATGTTTTCAGCTGGATATGTGCTTTACTGAAGAGAAAATACCTGATTTGACTCACTGTTCCCCCCATATTTTAGGCAGCCACTATTACCAATTCCAAAGTAATTTAGTAATTATAATTTGAACCATAAAATTAAATAATCTGAATACATCAGTCTCATCATACATATGTCCTTAGCATTATAACAAATTACTAAATATGTAATATCTTCAATATATTTTGTTGTTGGTATTGTTTTCTTACCTTATCTTCTCCTTGCACAGCTTGCTCTTCAAGTTTGCTCTAAAGGGAAAAAATAAAAATGACTTATGAAGAAAAAATGGCTAATGAAGAGGAAATTGGAAGTTAAGCTGTTATAATAGGAAGTACAAGATGAAGTATGTGGGTAATTTTTGCACAACGAGTTTCAATTATATTTTTGTGTGAATTAAGTTTAAATGCAGTAAATAATATTATTTTAGTGTAGTTACTTAATCATCTACAAATCAACTTGACTATATTTACCTCTAACCAACATTTCTACATCTGATAAAATATTTATGTTTGGAGAAACTTTGAAAAACAGCTCTTTAAGATAAAAAATGTACCTCAAGCTTCTGACATCTCCTCATTCAAAATTACTAATCCTCCTTTTGAAAGAAAATGTAAATGAATTTACTTCCCACTCCCACAACCTGATATAAAATTCACCTGAGTCTGGAGACTTGCACTCTTGGCAATTTCATATCTTAGAAAAAAAGAAACGATGATAAAAAAGATTTTTCTGATCCAAATTCTGACTAAAACAAATCATAGAAGCCTTGGGAAAGAGTGACTATGTCATCGTATAGTTAGTAAGTAGTAATGAAGGAAGGGGATGGTAGGCATAGTCAGACACATGTCTTGCTATTAATAGAATGACATTTCCAGCAGCTGTCCAAATAATTCAAGTCCCCCATCACAACTGTAAATTACTTCAATGTCAATATAAAAATCAACCAGCTACCAATTCTGAAATTTTAATAACTATGAATGAACTTGAAGAACTTCCTGATCTGTAGGAGGCTATGTAAGTTAAAAATCACCTAGTGAGATAGCAACATTAATTTTCTTAACTTCTGGTTTACCATGCAATCTGCCACTGTTGAACCAGGTATCGAGTCAAACAGTCAGTCAGACATTAATTTTTGTATTACACATCTTTGTTCCTTATATTTAACTTTAATTTTTATTACTACGACTAGAAAAATGAGACTGTAGAAGAATCACCAGAAGATAGAGTTATTGGGATTACATGGCTTTATAATTATTTAAGGTTTTTTACCTTTGGAATACTGAGTAATAGCAAGACAGGAAGATGAATTTTATTTGAAAAATCATTTCAATGGTAAAGCATAACAAGAATTGTAAAAGTTAACATATGAAAATGAGTTGCATAAGCTTTCTTCACAAGACAGAGAGCCACCTATTTAGCTCTATAAAAAGGTTTAAGTATTTGATTGCTGAGTTTAGATCAACTTCAATATAACATAAAGAATAAAATGAATATACAAAGTTATAATATTTTAGCATCAAGAAAACAATAAGAAAGCCCACTGCATGGGAGAACATATTTGCCAATGTTATATCCAATAAGGATTTAATTTCCAACATTTACAGGGAACTCATACAACTTAACAAAAGGAAGATAAACAATCCAATAAAAAAATGGGCAAAGGATCTAAATAAACACTTTTTGAAAGAGGACATTCAGAAAGCCAAGAGATATATGAAAGCATGCTCAAAGTCACTAATCATCTGAAAGATGCAAATCAAAACAACAATGAGGTACCACCTCACACCTGTCAGAATGGCTATCATTAAAAAATCAACAAAGGACAAGTGCTGGAGAGGATGTGGAAAAAAAGGAACCCTCCTTAACTGTTAGTGGGAATTCAGACTGGTGCAGCCATTGTGGAGAATAGTATGGTGTTGCCTCAAAAAATTAAAAATGGAACTGCTATTTGAACCAGTAATACCACTTCTAGGAATATATCCCAAGAAAACATAAACATCAATCAGAAAAGATATAAACACCCCTATGCTCGTAGCAGCACAATTTACAACAGCTTAGATTTGTAAACAACCTGAATGCCCATCAGCAGATGAGTGGATTAGAAAACTGTGGTACATCTACACAATGGAATACTATGCTACTATAAAAAAGAAGGAATTCTTATCATTTGCAGCAGCATGGATGGAACTGGAGAACATTATGTTAAGTAAAATAAGCCAATGAAAGAAAAATACCACATGATCTCACTCATTTATGGATTGCAAAAAATATTATAACCTGATGAACAAAAGGATAGATACAGAGGCAGAGAAGCATGGAAAAGACTGTCAAATTAAAGCGGGAAGGCTGGGGAGGGGGAAGAGGTAAGAGATCAACCAAAGGACTTGTATGCATGCATATAAGCAAAACCAATGGATGCAAGAAACTGGATGGTGGGGTGAGAGTATGTGGTGTGGGGTAGGGTAGGCTGGGGGAAGGTAAATGGGAAGAAAAGGATATATATATATATATATATATATATATATATATATATATATATATATCTTGTGATACTCAATAAGAAAAAAGAGGAGGCGAAAAAAAGTGATATTTTAGAACATACAATTAGTTACCCGTAACAATGGTATCACAGGACGCAGAATAAGACTATGCTCAATTTATTTTTTAATTATTTATTTTTAAACATATTTTTTATTGATTTCAGAAATAAAGGGAGAGGGAGAGATAGAAACATCAAGGATGAGAGAGAATCATTGTTTGGCTGCCTTCTTCAAGCCCCACACTGAGGATCTAGCCAGTAACTTGGGCATATGTGCTGACCAGGAATCAAACCATGATCTCCTGTTTGTGCAGCTATACTGGTTGGGCAAGAGTATGCCCAATTTAAATTCATAAGCAGACCCAAATCCTAAAGCTTTTTTCTCATTGTTAGGCTGCAACACATTTATTTATATATTAGCTATTTATCTTTCCCAATACACCTCAAGATCTTTCATTATAATGCAAGCTCCTTAAACTTATCATCCATTAACACATGGCTCAGATGTGTTAATAAATTAACTGAGGACTGTTTTTTTCTTTAACCAGTTTAGAGCTATTCACTGTACAAAGAAAGAAGACACAATAAAGGGCATTTTAGTGAAAAATTTACACATGCCAGAAAAGTTTGTGTTTCTTGGATGGGAGATGAAGATTTTAAAATTTTGTTCTTAATCTCCAAAGTTCATTAAGTTTTGAAGCCAAGAAATTAGTTACTGATCTTTCCTTCCAACTACTGAACAGCAAACCATCTGCTTTGTCATCATTTAAATCACATTCCATTCTTCTAACATGGTTACAATTTACAACCATTTGTTATAGCAACGTGAGAGTAAGAGGAAACTGGATACAGATTTAAAGGTACTACACAGCAATCTCTATATTTTAGAGTTGAGGGAAGGAACAATAGCTTCAGTATATGAAAACACTGCTTGTCAGAATGATTTCACTGAAACATTTTAGTGTACTTTAAAAATTAGTCTTACCATGAAAGTAAAGGTAGACATTTTTATATAATTTTACTCAGTTAAGAGTAGTCACATAAGAAAATGAACTTCCATAATCCATAGTGTTCTATTCCAAACTTTAAAATATATGAGATTTTGCACAAAACTGAGCAATAATGACATAAGAAAAGCAATAAAATGTTTTTTTTGTATTTTTTCCAGAATTTCTCATATATAAGAAAAGAATCCATAAAATAAAATATTAACCCATACTTGATGGCATTTTCTGTATTGAAAAGCTGGAAACAGGAAGTCCAACTAAAGTTTCTTATAGAAAGATAGATTCTGCACCAGATTTACCCTTGAGCTAGTTTTGAGGACAAATTTAGAAAACAAGACAGAAATACATTTATTTTCTATATAAGAAAAAAATGTCTTTGAATTACAATATCAGCTTTTGTAAATGATTATCACCATTCAGTTTTTCTATATTTGCAAAAATGGATGCCCTACTGATTATTTGTCAACTGTTATTTTCTTAAATTATCAATTATAAATCAATGAAAATACTCTCCAAACTCTCTAAATGACACTGATAGTGGTTACAGAGATCTGTGATACTAACAGAACCTATTGAAGAGCTGTAGTTTAATTAATTCAAATTATTCATAAAAGAAACTTCTCTACTCATCTGAGAACTGAATTTCCACTTCTAATATTAGAGGCCTGGTGCACAAATTTGTGTGCTGGTGGGGGTCCAGCTAGCCTGAGGGGCTGTGGGAGGTTGGCCAGCCAGCTCTGCCCACATCAGGCTGGTGGGCAGTGCATGTTTTTCTGGTCGCTTGACTTTTACATATATAGATTACCTTATCAGACTTGTCAGTAATCATTTTCACATAACTTAAACTTTAATTACATGAAACATATGACCTTCTGATAGTGCCCCCTACATATTTATCTTCCCCAACTTGTAGTAATTTGTTGGCACTTTAAATAATGCCAGATGCTTCTCATTCGTTCTCTCCTTCACCTGTCCTTATCCTTTTTAACTTCCTGCTTTGATTGGGTGGTAAAAATACTGAGCCAAAGGACATGCATTCTAGATCTAGCACCATAATTTATTCATTAATCAAACATGGATTAATGCAATTAAACTCTATAACATTCAGTTCCTTCATTTATAAAATGAGCATGGTAGCATCTATCCCTAATGTTTCTTTCTTTTTGTACTGGAAACTGTTCAATGTACTTTAAAAAGTAGTCCCACCATGACTAATTTTTTAATTTGTACTTCTGAGTGTATTTTAGGATACCTGATGTTCTTTTCTTATCTCTCCAAACTGTTAAAATCAGACTAGAATATGAGATAGTATTTTATAAGTTATTCCTTGATATATAAAATCAAGTATTATTATTACAATTATTACATCATATTTTATATCATTAACTTTCTAATATTTTCCAACAACACATCCCAAGGTTTCCATTATGGTGTTAGCCTTCAAAATGATGTCCCTAAACCTGATGTCCCACCTTCTATTACACATAAACTATATATGAGTTCTATAAAATTGTGATACAGCATGTACTAAAAACATTATTTTGTATCATTATTTCTTATATACATTTTAAAATTGTAAATTTTTCTTTTATATATTTAAAATCTGCATGTATTTCATCCATGTATACACTTTCCAGTTGACAATAAAATTATGATGAATTAATATTAAATATATGCGAAAGAGAATAGTTATATTCTGTGATTGATTATGTTGTCTCTTATTTTTCAAGTTTCATCCCTCCATGAAAACACAAAAAGAAAACAAATATACTCCACTTCCCTAAGAAATCATTTGTTATTCAGAGCCTGTCCCCTGACCACCTTTTCTGTTTGATTATTTTCAGCTCACACTCTCTTGAGCACTTTTCCTCTAATGGAGTTATTATTGTTCTACACTGAAAGCTGCAGATATCCAGTTAATATATATTATATGATATTATACTTGGCTAATTTTTAAAATTTGAGTCAGAAATAGACTTACCAAAAGTAATTGTTCAGCCCCTTTTTTTAAAAAAAAAACAAAATACTCACCCTTCCAATGTCTTCCCAATAAATTTGATAAGTAAATGAAAATGAAAATTTACTTATCTCTCTACAACCTCCAGAAACATATCTAACATTTTAGTTTAATTTTTCAAAACATTATCACAATTTATGCCTTAGGTACCATATAGACTTACCATATTTCATTGATTAGAGGAGACAGATATTTTTATATTTAAAAATCTCTAAATTCAGGATGTAATTGTCTATCCATGTGGGAAGAAAGTATTGCTCTAGCTAAAATTGATAGGATTCTTTTTTTTTCCACAATAGTAAATGAATTAATGATACATGCCAAGAGTAGAATCTTATATTCAATAACTAGCAAATACAATGACAATTCTTGCATACTTCCGCCATGACAATTCTAGCATATTACCTGAGCAAATATGGTATTTGCTAGTTAACAGTATCAGTAGAATATTTAACTTAATGGGACACAAAGTGTGATGAAATATACATATTGTCTTATTTGTGTAAAGTCTAACTAGAATATGAAGAAAAAGAAACACAGAGACTTTATTTTTAAAAAGTAGTATGCAGTGTTCTTATAAACAAAGTATAAGGGAAAATTCATCCAAGAGATATGAAATATTGGAATATTGTAAAATCTATTAGAAAAAGTAATTTTGGCCCTGGCTAAGTTGCTCTATTGATTAGAATATTGTCCTGATACACCAAGTTTGTGGATTTGATCCCAGATCAGGGCACATACCAGAATCAACCAATGTATGCATAAAGTAGATAGAACAACAAAGTGATGTTTCTCTTTCTCTCCCTTCCTGTCTCTCTAAAATTAATAAATACAATTTTACAAAATGAAATGTTTTTAAGCTTGTCAAATGGAAATGTGGGAAATTAAATATATAAGATACCATTAGGCATGTGACTGTTTGATTTTATCAAGTAATTAATATTCTTCAATAAATAATTTCTGAATGGATTTTAGCATGATCACAGCCCTGAAATAATGAAAATCTTCAGGTTTCCTTTATCTTGGCTAAATAGTTATAGGTTAACCTTTTGTATTTGTTATTAAGTTTTGGATAGACTTTGCTATTTTATAAAATGGCAACTCTATTTCTAGTTTCAAAGCTATCTGTCTGGAATATTGTGCCTGGCCTTGATAACACCCTCATCATTTATTTATTTATTTATTTATTTATTTATTTATTTATTTACTTACTAGAGGCCTGATGCACAAAAATTTGTGTAAGAGTAGGCCTTCTTTCCCCTGGCTGCTGGCACCAGGGATCTGGGCTTCCTTCACAGCCCTGGCTTCATCTGGTCTAATTAGCACATGATACTTTTATTATTATAGATTTATCTATCTATACTATAAAAGAGAAAAATGCTAACTGACCATACCTCCGCTACACCCACAGCCAATTAGGAGTGATATGCAAATCAACTCAACAAAGATGGCAGGTAAATTTGCATAGGCAGGCAGTGCAGGCAGTGCCCTATGCCACCTGTGGAACACAAGCCACAGTCTAGACAGGGTAGGTGGTGGAGGCATGGCCCAATGCTGCCTGCTCAGGTCCAAGCTGTCCTGCAATCACAGGGCGAAGAGCCCAGGCCGATTTGCCGTGAGATCATGGGGCCAACAGCCCAGGCCTAGCTGCCCCGTAATTATGGGGCAGAGAGGCGAGGCCGAGCTGCACCCTGTGATCACAGAGCCAACAGGCCAGGTGGAGCAGCCCGTGATCACAGAGCCAACAGGCCAGACCTGCCACCCCATGATCACAGGGCAAAGAGGCCAGGCAGAGCCGCTCCGAGGTCATGGGGCAGAGAGGCCAGGCTGGGCCACCCACCAATCACCAGGCAGAAATACCAGGCCTAGCCCCAAGCCTATCTGCCCCGCGATCACAGAGCCAATAGGCCAGGCGAGCCACCCCTCATCACGATGGCCTCTCATCATGGGGTGGAGAGGCCAGGCCAAGCCACGCCTCATCATGGGGCCAACAGGCCAGGCTGTCCTGCAATCCCAGGCGAAGAAGCCACTCTGCTAACCAACCTGAACTAGGGACCTGTTGGGGGTGTGATACAGGGTCCAGGGCCTCTAGCCTGCAGCCATGAGAAGTCTCCCTCTCCCCAGAGTTAGGAGCACCAGCCCAGCGGGGGTGAGTTCCTGCAGGCTGGGGTTTGATCCCCATCCATAGGAGACCAATACCTTTGTTATTACTGTGTGTCCAGGTTTTAATCAGACAAATTCCTAGAGTCCCAGGCACCAGCTTAGCAAAATCTTTTAGGAGTACAATTCTGTCTGGGTTTCCTCAAATTCCCTCAGCCCCTACTCACCCCTCTGTAAAAGCACAGAACAAGTGAAGTCTCTTAAATAAAAAATCAGAGGTCTTCAGCAACAGTGGGCCTCTCTCATCACAGTCATTTGGACTGAATGGCATGTGAGTATTTATGTAGGCACCATGACAGAGAAACACAAGCTCAAGTCATGATCTCTGCCCTTAAAAAAATCACAATCTACCGAAACCAGTTTTGCTCAGTGGATAGAGCGTCGGCCTACGGACTGAAAGGTTCCAGGTTCGATTCTGGTCAAGGGCATGTACCTTGGTTGCGGGCACATCTCCAGTGTGGGTTGTGCAGGAGGCGGCTGATTGATGTATCTCTTTCATCGATGTTTCTGACTTTCCATCCCTCTCCCTTCCTCTCTGTAAAAAATCAATAAAATATATTTAAAAAAAATTCACAATCTTATTAGAGTGACTGGATGATAAAAGCTCAGTAATAACATCAGAATGTAAGGTAACAACACAGGAACAGAGGCAATTGCTAGGATGATTTTCCAATAATTAGTAAAAAGAGTATGTGCTGTTAATAAATAAATAAAAATATGTGTGGAAGTAGCTGCTTTATGAGTATGGCATCCGTTCCTATTTTAAAGGAAGCTGAGTTCCATGTGAACTGTGTACTATGCTATGATATCTGAGGCACAGGACAAGGGAGGCCTAAGTGTACTATGCTTTGATATTTGAGTCATTCTTTATTGTTCAATGTAATTTATTTCTGTATGCCTCAGTTAAATTACTAGAATAATACATCTTGCTATAAAATATTACTAGAAGATCAAATGATCAGGTGACATTTATTGTTATTTTCTATAAATGAACACAATCTCTGCTATGCTAAAGTGATAGGTATTATAGAAATATTCAGATAGAGAAACCTACAGGATTGATTACAAGTAAAGCTTACTATCACAATCCAAATTTATTACTTAAAAAAAAGCAGCACCAAAACCGGTTTGGCTCAGTGGATAGAGCATCTGCCTGTGGACTGAAGGGTTCCAGGTTCTATTCTGGTCGAGGGTATGTACCTTGGTTGTGGGCACATCCCCAGTAGAGGGCATGCAGGAGGCAGCTGATTGATGTTTCTCTTTCATCAATGTTTCTAACTCTCTATCCCTTTCCCTTCCTCTCTGTAAAAAATCAATAAAATATATATTTTTTAAAAAGCAGAGAGCCAACTAGAAAGCAAATATAAGCACTTAAAAGGCAAATGTAAATTGGATAAGCTTTGCTATTACAAGAGCAAGTAAAAAAATTTCAGATGCAAGAATGAAAACCACATTGCATCTACTCTAAGTAGCTGTTAAAGAAAATAGAATGGTATACTGTACTATGAAAATACTTAATGCAAATTGTAAAGACATTTGTTCAAAGAGGATTTCCTAGAGTAGGGAAATTTCAGTTAATTTTTTTAAATGTGAAGAGGTTAGCGAGATAAGAAAAAGGTGTAGGGGTCCCGAATTACAGAGGGTGCAGGTGGGGCTGAGGGAACACCTCCTCCATGCATGAATTTTGTGCACCGGTCCTCTAGTCTATATATATAAAAGCCTAAGTGATCATTAAGGCACAATGACCAAACAACTAGAACTGACCAGAATGAACAGTTGCTATGATGCCTACTGACCACTCTGATTGCCTGATCAGGGCCTGCTGAACAACCTCCCAGTCTCTCCTCCCAGCCAGCAAGTGCTGATTGCCTGATGGGGAACAGGGAACCAGGGGTGGGTGGCAGCAGATATAGGCAGTGTTAGGCCAAGGCAGGCATGGGCAGGAGCCAGGGCAGGCTGCCAGCAGCCAGGGGAAGAAAGGCCCCAGCCTGCCAACCTCCCAGTCCCTCTCCCCAGATGGACAGCAGGTCTTGACCACCCGATGGGGAACGGGAACTGGGAGTGGGTGGCAGTGGACATGGGCAGCGCCAGGCCAAGGTGGCTGTGAGCAGTAGGCAGGGCTGACTGTTGGCAGCTGGAGCAAAGAAGGTCCCAGAAGGCCAACCTCCTGGTCCCTGAAGGCATTTGAAAAACCTCTTTCTGGAGTGGCTTTTCTTTTACCCCAATGGCGCACAATTCAAAGGTGCTAGCCCTGGAGCCACCCACCACAGATCTGCCCAAACTCTCCCCACACCCAGTGGGATTGAGTCTGCAGTATGATGAGGTGGAACATCCTAAGTCACTGCCTGCAGGTGGGAAGCTGGCTGTGGTGGGCGTGTATGCAGAGGCCTTGGAACTGGACCACCTAGTCTCCAGCATGCTCTCCACCTGGAGGCATCTGGCTGCAGACCTGACCCCATTAACTGGATCAGTGGTTGGGTAGAAAGTGACATGGGAGGGTGAGGAAATGAAACTTGGGGCGAGTACCACAGGTGCAGTCCCTGTGACCTTCCCCTCCCAGGATAATGCTGCGCTCCCTAACCTTCCATGTGCCAAGTGATAAATGTAGATTTGCAGAGGAAGGCCCCTGAGGAGCTTCAGCTGGGGGGACAAGAGGAGTTACTCACTTCTGACACCCCAACCTTTGCTTTAAGGCTGCATTCTCCTTCACTAATATACACTGAGTGGCCAGATTATTTTATTATGATCTCTGAACGCATAATAATCTGGCCACTCAGTGTGCATGTGCGTGTGTGTGTGTGTGTGTGTGTGTGTGTGTGTGTGTATTAGAGGCCCGGTGCATGAATTTGTGCATGGGTGGGGTCTGGCCAGCCTGGTCAGGGGAGGGTCATGGGTGGTTGACCGACCTGCCTGCTGGTCGAACTCCTGGTCGAGAGAACAATTTAAATATTAGCCTTTTATTATACAGGGGATATACAATGAGTGGCCAGATTATTATGTGTTCAGAAATCATAATAATCTGGCCACTCAGTGTGTATTGCTTGAAGTACACAATGGTTTGTGCTCAGACATGCAATAAATGTGTGGAAAGCAAAATTTTGTGCTTTAGAACAAAAGAGTCTAGAGTCTTTGTGAGGGTCTCCCTCTCTCTCTTTCTCTCTCACACAGACACACACACACACACACACTCACTCCTTCCTCCCCTCTTCCATGGCCTGACAAATCTTTATGCAGACAGTTAACCCTAGCTCCTCAAAACCTATCCTCCTTGAAGTGGCCTCTGTTTTGTTTTGTTTTTCTTTCTCTCACAAGGTTTCTTTCTAACTTCTATACTGGCAGTCGGACATCCCCTGAGGGGTCCCAGATTATGAGAGTGCAGACCAGTGTGAGGGACCCACCCCCCAGGCATGAATTTCATATACTGGGCCTCTAGTTTTAAGATAAAACAGGAACATAGTCACTTATTATCATTATCAAGTATGATATACTATGCATAATTATATCTGCTATATTTTTATACATGAAAAGAAACATGTAATGCAGTACATTACGACCTTTGGATGGCTATGACATAATTAAGCATAGGAATATTTCAGTTTAATCATAAGCTTATGGGACCAATGTCATATATGTGGACCATTGTTGATTGAAATGTCATTACGTGGCACATGACTGTAATGTCATTTTTAATTCAATTTATTATAATTTTTAATAATTTCAGTATATAATTAAGAAGAAGATAATGTACAGCATAGCATATTAATCTATTTTTATAGTCCAAACCAGCTTTTGATTTAGGATATTTCCTCTATATTCAATTCATCAATCAAGATATCATAATGTAGATTTAGTTGCCTTCTCTATTACATTTGTCTATTAGAGTAGAAAAATAGCACACTTATTTTAATGCTTTTTTTTTGTTCTTTTACTTTAACTTTGGGGTAATATGGTGTTTTGTGGATATGTTGGTGATTTCTCTTTAAGCTATGTGGGGGAAACATAAAGGATTGGGCAAATAGATATAGGTATAGGTATACCTACATGCATTAAATACCCATGGTCAATAGACAGTGTTAAGTAGCCTGATTATGGTTTTTACTTTAGAATTAGAATCCTGAGAAAACTATAGAAATCCTTTTTAATACTTTCTGTGGAATCAAAACTTAAAAGAAATTCTAGAAATGGCAGATACCTTAATATCCACTTAAGTCCCACATTTCACCAACAGTACAAATTCACCAAAAAACAACTCCACCTGATTTTAGGGACAATAAGCTTACTATCTCCCAAAGGACCAAATTACTAAATATTATAATTTTATTTCTTAAATTGAGAAAAATATGCTATCTCATAAAATTCCTGCTATCATTTCAATTCTTCTTCTTTATTTCCATTTCTAAATCATTTTATTTTTCAATTACAGTTGGCATACATTATTATATTAGTTTCAGGTGTATACCCCAATCATTAGACATTATGTAACTTAGAGAGCATTGGGATAAGTCTCATTCTAATATGACACCATACATAGTTATTAGAAGATTATTAGCTATATATCCTATGCTATACTTTACATTCCCGTAACTATTTTGTAACATTCTATTTGTACTTCTTAATGCCTTGATTGATTTTGAGTCTCAGTAGGTATAGTACTCTTATCAATGCTTTGATCTTATAGGAATTGTGAGATAATTCCCTAAAACCTCTGTCTTTGACTTGCATTTCTGGGAGGAAGTAACTTTAGAAAGAATATCCTTAACTTTTACTAAGAATATTGGAACACATATGCTCAAGGGAGAATAAGAAATAGGAACCATTTCCGAGAGAGTCAAATATTCAAATATAAAAATGAGAGGCATCCATAGAATACTGAGGTAGAGTAATTAGAAACCATATCAGTTATAGTTACCTTTGAATTGGAAAGATGCAACAATGCAATTTACTGAAGATCATGTAGCAGACAAAAAGCACACTTCTTGCTTTTAATTCATTTTTGTTAACCAGAAAGACAGGCAATACAGAAGAGTGTTATGCTCACCTTTTTATTAATATTCGCGACTGTTTTTAATATGATATCCTGGTGTTCAATCCGGGTTACTCCAAGTTCCTTAAGTTTTTTCCGGGTGATGCAAAGTAACTTTTCCCCATTGATTTCTGCTCTTTCGAAGTTTTCTCCATATGCCAAAAAACTATAATCCAACTCTGAAAAAAACATAAAGGAAGTAGAGTAGATATCAAGGAAAACAGAGATGATACACCTCCTTGTAAAGATAGTTGTAAAATTCTACTGGCATCGAATTGCTTGTAGCTCTTTTGTCACTAATGAATCATTTACACTTTTAATTCCAACAATCCATTCTTAATTCACAATCTTTAGTTAGAAAGACTTAGGAGGGACACATTTTTTGTAGGTCCTTTCAGGCATTCTCAAAAACAAAATTTAAATAACAAAAATGGTTCTTAAAAATGCAGAGATAGTCAAAGATTATAACTGAGAGCATATTCATAATATGTTATAAAAATATCTAAGATGGCCCTGACCAGTTTAGCTCAGTGGATAGAGCGTCAACCTGTGGACTCAAGGGTCCTAGGTTCAATTCCGGTCAAGGGCATGTACCTTGGTTTCGGGCACATCCTCAGTAAAGAGTGTGCAGGAGGCAGCTGATTGATGTTTCTCTCTCATCGATGTTTCTAACTCTCTCTATCCTTCTCCCTTCCTCTCTGTAAAAAATCAATAAAATATATTTTAAAAAAATATCTAAGATGAACTTTTGAGCTGTGATAAAATGTGTGTGTGTGTGTTTTTTTAAATTTTTGACTGTTTTGCATTTGGAATGTTGCCAAGTAAGAATCTATATGTGAACTATTTTGGGAAGGTAGAATTTTTCAAATCAACATTTCCATAACTATAAACAAAACAGAAAAACATCCAAAATTTCTAAGGTATGTCTTAATGAAAAGTTTATCCCATATTTGCAGATCTATTTAAAGAGAAATAAATAAACAACACAATATAGTGTATTATATGATAGAAAAATAAATTAATATAACCTGAAACAAGAGATTGCTAAGTTATGAATAACTGAAGATATCAGAAGACTAAATAAATATGAAATTATCATTCATTTTTGTTACCCATATTAACATTACGGAAATAGTAAAAACTTATGATTTGTTAGAAATATGATGATGAACTCTGTGAAACGTAGTGTGGTAAATACTCTGGGAACTAATGATAAAACTGACTGATATATATTCCATTATTTTGCTTTAAAAATAATTAGGTCAAGAGAATGTTAACCTTTATAATACCTTTTCATAATTTGATAAGTTATTACAAAATATAAGTAAGATTGCATGAAAAATATTTAAAATGCTTTATAAACATTGTCAAGTTGCCTGGCTGGCATGGTTCAGTGGTTGAGCATTAATTTATGAAGCAGTGGGTCACAGTTACATTCCTGGTCAGGACACATGCCCAGATTATGAACTTGATCCCCAGTACGTGGCATGCAAAAGACAGCCAATCAATGATTCTGTTTCATCATTGATGTCTTTATCTCTCCCTCTCCTTTCTTCTCTGAAATCATTGAAAATATATTTTAAAAAATTAAACTGGTCAAGTAATTTACAAGTATAAATTTCATTGTACTGATAAGTTAATTAAATCTTGCTTGCATTCTTCTCTATTTATTAAAACAAGACCTACTAATGACGTCTATAAATTTAGTTTTGTTAGCATTACAGTCTGCTTTTAAAAGGCATAAACAATACTTATTTTTATTTAAAATGTTTACAATTCTCTATTGTTACAAATTCAAACTTACTTTATCCTTGATTACTCATAAATTAGTATTTCATATTATACTTTAAATTTTAAAAATTGAAGTCACTTAGAATAACCTCCTATCAATGCAGATATTTATTCAGATTTCTCATTCTCACCCAGTTTGGAGTTTTCATAGAAAAACTGTCCATGCTAGGAAACAGTGAGCAATATTACTCAAAAAGTTGCAAAGTACATATTTAAACTTGGGTGTCTTTCTCTCTCTCAGTTTATTTTTCAGGTTTATTATTTCATTTCATTGCTGGGAGATAATTAAGTATTTGATTTAGAAGATTACTTGGGATATGAATGACTAAATGTAAATCAGAAATATCAAAAAGTCCTGTGCAACTATGTTAACAGAAATTTGAAAGCAAAATTTATCAGGCTAATAATTCTATTAATTTGTAGGAGACTTTACAGTACCTATTTAATTATAGTGATTACATATGATAAAAAGATAAACTCATATTTGTATGGTTCAGTTTCCATGCTATCACTGTTGAAAATACTACAGATGTCCCCTTTTTCCTCCCAATGACCACCTCCACCCCCAACTGCCACCCAAGGCATATATATTTTCAATTCTCAGAACAATTCTATGGAATAGGAACTACTGTTATCTTCACTTTACAGGGAGAGGTGAGTCACTTACATAAAGATAAATAAGTAAGAGACTACATCAGGATTTAAATACAAGAAGTCTAACAACATATTTCATGCTCTTAACCACTATGCTATATTACTGCTCATAGTAATTAGGATGGTATAAGATTGAAAATGGCTTCTACAAAACATCTTCTAGAGTGGCACGCCTGAAGATATAAGAGACAGCTGACCACAATCTCAGAGTAACCTAAGTGCAGCCAGCTACCCATATCTGTCAATTTTTTGAAAGATCATAATCCATCCAAACAACGTACTGTTCCTTATAGTCATTCATTCATTTATTTAGGAAAGGTTTATTGAGTACATTTCATGTACATAGAAATTGTGGGGGGTTGGAGGAAACCCAACACAATCCCTGCATTTAAAAAGCTTACAATTTGATTTTAAGCAAGTAAACAAACAAACAAAAAATGCCACAGAGTATATTAATAAAATGTATGTCACACTAAAAGAAATACTCCCAAGAGTTAATGAGAAATATTATAGACATTATTTAATTATATTTGAGAAATCAGAAAGAATTTGAATGACTGAGCAATGTTTTCATACACATTTCCTATACAATGAAATTGAAACCCCATATCTCCTATCATTATAGGCTTCAATAATCAACTCTTTATGTCGACAATCCACCAAACAGTATATAGATTAATACAATGTTATTTTGAGACTAATTTGAATTCTTATTTGTATGTACTATGACTTTAATTAAAAGAAGACAGGAAAATATTGAAAACAATTTAGGAAAAAAAATCTATATATTGCTGAGTTGTATTAGTCTGAAGTTGGGTAATTAAAGTATGTAAACCAACACCAGAATTGAAGATTAAAAAGATGCATCTATAACCAAAAGCATTTTGATTTTCTGAAACTCAACAATTAAGAAACTCCATCTATCTACGTTTTATAAGTAATTGATATATACTTGAAATGGGGGGGGGGTCAAAAAAAGCCATCAAATTCATTTCAAAGTTCTTCATTTACTGAATTTCAAGCAGCAGATAACTGTCAGTATTTTAACTGAGAGCATCTGCAAAGTAGCAAGTCATAAAAACCTTATGTGATGAAATATTTTTATGAGCAAACTACAGTATAAGCATTCAGAGATAGGAATATCAAATGTACAAAGCAAACCTGGCACCAACAGAAAACTTTTACCATATTTTGATGTTACAAACAAAACAGTAGTCATACATAAGAAGTTTTACCAAGAAGGATGGTAAATAAAAGTAAATTAATATTTGTCAAAGGAAGCAGAAACATACAATAGAATAGTTCATTGAATAAATGGTGCTAGGAAAGTTGGACAAATACATGCAAAAAATGAAACTAGACCACCTTTTTCCACCATTAACAAGAATAAACTCAAAATAGAGCAAAGATTTAAATGTTAGACTTGAAACCATAAAAATTTTACAAGTAGCATAGGCAGTAAAATCTTGGACATTTCTCACAGCCATATTTTTTCTGATATATATCCTAGGGCAAGGGAAACAAAAGAAAAATTAAACAAATGAGACTATATTTAATATCACTTATTTGGAAATATAGCAAAAATATTGTATAAATAAACTGATTTGAAAGTAAACATATGGTATAAAATTTAAAAATGAAATGAGTAATCTGTAGAAAAATTCTACCTAAATATTGACAATTATATTTAAAACTAGAGGCCCAGTGCATGAAATTCGTGCAAGGGGGTGTACTTCAGCCCAGTCTGCACTGTCTCCAATCTGGGACCCCTCAAAGGATGTCTGACTGCCTGTTTAGGCCTGATACTATTGGAGGGAGGGGCAGTCGGATATCCCTCTCTCAATCCAGGACTGTTGGCTCCCAACCGTTCACCTGCCTGCCAGCTTGATCATCCCCTAACCACTCCCCTGCCAGCCTGATCAATGCCTAACTGCTGCCCTGCCAGCCCAATTGCCCCTAACTGCCCTCCGCTGATGCCTGGCCACCCCTAACTGCCCTCCCTTGCCAGCTGGGTTGCCCCTAACTGTCCTTCCCTGAAGGCCTGGTTTCCCTTAACTATCCTCCCCTGCAGGCCTGGTCACCCCCAACTGCCCTCTTCTGTAGGCCTGCCCCCCAAACTTCTCTCCTCTGCAAGCCTGTTCACCCCAACTGCCCTCTGTTGTAAGCCTGTACCCTCCCAACTTCCCTCCCTTGCAGGCCTGGTTCAATCCAATTGTCCTCCCCTGCAGGGCTGGTCCCCCACAACTGCCCTTCCCTGAAGGCCTGAGTCCCCCTAAATGCCCTTCCCTGCAGGCTGGGTCCCCACTTGCCAACTGCCCTCCCTTTCAGGTCTGGTCTCTCCCAACTGTCCCCCCCTGCTGGCCATCTTGTGGTAGCCATCTTGTGTCCACATGGGGGCAGCCATCTTTGACCACACTGGGGCAGCCATCTTGTGTGTTGGAGTGATGGTCAACTTGCATATTATCTCTTTATTATATAGGATGTTATTTGAAATTGCACACAAAAACAATTATCAGTTGTATCTTCTTTTGAAAAAATATTTTATTGATTTTAGAGAAGTAGAGAGAAGGAGAGATAGAAACATTAATGATGAGAGAGAAGCACTAATTGGCTGCCCCCTGCATGCCTCATATGGGGAATTGAGCCCACAAGCTGAGCATGTGCCCTGAATAGAAATTGAGGAAGCAAACCATGACTTCCTGGTTCACAGTTGAGCTCAATCACTGAGCAACTCCAATCAGGCTGTGTTATTGTTTTTAATGAGATTATGAGTATAAATAATCCAAAATAAAAGTCTAATACACACATACACACACACACAAACACATACACAAACATACACACACACAGTATAAAAATAACTTTGGTTTGAAAGAAATGAAGAGCACTACTGATATTTAGTGGAAAAAGTCAAGCATGCTAAACATCCTGCATTGTTCCAGGCAGTCCCTCACGAGTAATAACTATTACCCCCACTATGCTCACATATCTCCCAAAATATCAATAACATACCTCTTGAGAAACAATGGCTATGTTCTTAGATATTTTGATGGTAATTTTGTCCTAAAAAGTAAATTTCCATAGGAATGAAAACTTAACACCCACAGAAAAGTTCAAGATATATGTGTCATTATTGGTAGTACTAGGAACTATCTAACTTAAGCTAAAACCGGTTTGGCTCAGTGGATAGAGCATCGGCCTGCAGACTGAAAGGTCCCAGGTTCAATTCCAGTCAAGGGCATGTATCCTGGTTGCGGGCACATCCCCAGTAGGGGGAATGCAGGAGGCGGCTGATTGATGTTTCTCACATCTGTGTTTCTAGTTCTCTATTCCTGTCTGTAAAAAAAAATCAATAAAATATATTTAAAAAAAAAAGAAAAGAAAGTATCCAACTTAAAATCAACTGAAGTCATGAGCCTGTCTGAACTAGTAGAGATACTACACTACACATTTGTCTTCAGTCTGTATTACTGTATTGATGAACCAAGCAGCATAAATGGATTCATCACCTACCATATTGTTAAGGACTGTATTAGCTGCTCAGGAGTCATGCAGGGACTAATAGAAGATTATCCTAAATGAATAGAGAACTATTTCAATAAAGATAGCATATCTCCATTGAAAGTCTAACAATAAGAACAAAGCACCAGTACACATCATCAAATCTTAGGTCAAACTAAATATTTGTAAAAAGTAGATCCTCTAACCTCATATATTATTTAGATACTTGTTCCACAGACTTAGGAAGATCTTATGACGTTATTGAAGGTCAGGAGATATACATATTTCACATACATTTTGCTGTTGGTTTGTGTGTTTTTCCAGAAAAAAATTTCAAACGGTTTGAAAAATGCTAGATAAGAATCTGTCAGTATATAGGTACTAGCAATTTTCTGCCTTGAGAAGGTGAATTACAGGAAATAACACTTTGTGTCTCAAATGAGGTGAGTTTTGCTAGTCTCAAGCTGACAGTATTAAATTGCCACTACATATTAGCTTTGCAATGAACCACTTACACCAACAATTTCTACAATAACTGTCACTGTAAACTCCAAGAATTCTGTAAGAAAATTTCTCACTATATTTCCCTGAAATGTAATAGGAAGAATTGAGATGTCTGTCAGGATGTTCTCAATATAGTCTGACAGACTCTCAGTGCAGTCTTATCAGCACATAGAACATCATATCCAGAAAGAAAATTCATTATCTAGGCTTCAATGTCACAAATGCTAATAACTTATTCTCAATTTCTGTTCTATAAAGTTTATATATCCCCATAGAAGAACTCATAGTTTTTCACAACCAAAATTCATTCTAATGTTGATATTATATACATTTTTAAAAACTATGCCCTAAACACATTAAAGAGAAAATAAGGAAACAACTCTTAAAAGTATCTTGAATGCAGACACCTTACCAAAGATCTTTGATTTGTGTCTAACAAATAAGCAGATTTGATTTATTCTTGACTCTAATGAATAAGCACAGATAGCACTCTAATCCCATTTTAGCCCACAGTTTCTATTCTTTAATCAAGAAACCACACAATAATGTTTTTGAAAAAATTGTATTGATTTTTAAAGAGAGAGGAAGGAGAGGGAGTGAAAGAAACATCAATGTGAGAAAGAAATATTAATTGGCTGCCTTCTGCAAACAAACCTGAGCATATACCCTGACTAGAATTTGAACCAGCAAACTTTCAGTGCACAGGATGATGTCCAATCAACTGAGCCACACAGGCCAGGGCCAGAAACCACATAATAATTTGACCTCTTTTTCATTGTTTCATTTTTTCACTTTTTCCATTAACCCTTCACTAAAAATGATAAATAAATAGGGAATAAAGTAAACAATTTTATAGATTATTCTGAAGTATCTTGCCATTCCATAAGCCCACATCACATATGGTCATAGCATATGGTTTTCAATTTGTGCAAAGGTGACCAGATATCAAATGGGAAGTAAAATTTTAAAACTATGGTCCCTGATGTGAAATTGTATGCCTTTTTGGAAGAAAGGGCCCTCCCCCCATTCCTTTCATTTAAAGGCACAGTCGGTTTTCTAAGCTGTGTCTACTAAAAGAGCCCCTTTTTTTCTAATTTGCTGCCCAGATGGGACAACTTATAATTGACAAAGAGTTGCATTATAAGCTAGCAGTGCTCTGCAGCTAGTAGTCTTGATACTGAGCCCTTGATATTGTAATTAACGCTCATCATATACATTCTTTAGCTGTAATCTGTTAGTTTTATTTTCATCTCTTAAAATTTATCTACCCAACATATATGGCTTGTGACTAGGGTTGTGATTTAAATACTCACAGCACCAAGCATTATACACAATTAGTAGTTAATAAATATCTGTTTATTGATTGAAAATTTTACATTTAAATTTGTGCCATGGACCGAAATAAGAACATGGGAAGGGGGCATTCAACTATCACACCATTAGTAACTACAAATCTATCAAAAATTTTACATTTAGTTTCTTGATTTTTCTAATATATTTTATTGATTTGTTTTACAGAGGGGAAGGGAGAAGGATAGAGAGCTAGAAACATCGATGAGAGAGAGACATCAATCATCTGCCTCCTGCACACCTCCTACTGGAAATGTGCCCACAACCAAGGTACATGCCCTTGACCAGAATCGAACCTGGGACCTTTCAGTCTGCAGGCCGATGCTCTATCCACTGAGCCAAACCGGTTTCGGCTAGATTTCTTGATATTTTTAATATAGTTTTATTTTTTTGTGAGATAATGCTAGATAGATTTCCTTCCAAACTGAATGAGATTCAAATGGCATCTATTTAGGGAGGGCTATTTGAAATTAAGCACTGTAAAAGTCTGTCAATTTTATAATGTTCTTTATTATCCCCCAATGAGTGCGAACATTATAAACTGATGAACAAAAGGATAGATACAGAGACAGTAAAGCGTCAAACAGATTGTGAAATTACAGCAGGAAGATTAAAGTTAGGTGAGGTAGATAAGAGATCAATCAAAGGACTTGTATCTATGCATATAATCATAACCAATGAACATAGACACTGGGGGGTTGGGGTATGCCTGGGAGGGAGGGGGGGCAATGGGAAGATATGTATAAAAAATTAATAAAAAAAAAGAAAAAAAAGTCTGTCAATTCTCTGAATAGGGTAAATTGTGTTCTCAATAGTCACTTATGCTAATAGTGTATAGATAATCCTATTTCAATAATAAATTTTAACAAAGAACACTGCGAACTATGATTCTTAAAAGGAAATATTTACATTATAAAAGAAAACACAGAAGTTCTGTTTCAAGATCGTAATGTAGGAGGATCTTGAAATCATCTCCTTTCATGGACACACTAAATCTACAGTTGGCACACAAAACAACTCTGAAAAACACTAGCTGAGCAGGTTCTACAACACTCAAAGCAGATATGAAAGGCTCTGACAAAATTTTGATATAAATCCCCACCCCACTGTGGCAATCCATAATCCTGAGAGAACTCACAACTTCAAACTTCATGAAAAGTGAAGGTTTTGAATCCCACATCAGGGCTCCAACTTGTAAGACCTACAATTGAGAGAGACACACCCCCAAAACTCCTACCTCTGAAAGCCAATAAAGTTTGCATCCAAGAGATCCATAATGTTATAGCAAACAGAAATAGTCTTCAAGAGTTGGTCTGGACTCATCTACCCTAAGGTACAGAACAGACATAGCCAACTGAAATGTTGTCAAAATTTCTTTGGAAGAGGCTTGTTTATTTATCTTAAAGAGTCAGCCTTAGGGGTAGGTATTTAATTTGACACACATCCAGGGGCCAACTGAAATTCTCTATAAAGAAGGAGGTTGTTGAGTGCCATCTCTTGCTTTCCCTCAGCTTCAAACTAGGTCACTGGTATCTCTCAGAAAGGATCTTATGAACTCAACTAGTACCTCAAAATTTGGGGCTGCCACTCAGGGCAAATGGGTTCCACATGCTCCTGGGTCCCAAAGGACTACAAAAATTGGGGAAAAAAACACACCACAAAATAAAAACAAAACAGTTCTTAACTAGTGACCACCCTCAGGACACAACAGAGAGGTAACAGACTGGGATACCCATTCTTTCTGTGAAATAGGCCTATTAGCTTTTCTTCATAGCTGTGGCATGAGGGGGGGTGGCTTCTGATTAGCACATATATAAGGGCAGACTGTAATTCTTTCCATAGTTCTCAGAAAATAGGTGTTATCTTTGCATTCTACCCCTGCCACATCCAAAACCATACTTGCTTTCTGGAGGAGAGCTTACACACATGTCTGGTGCCCTGGTTTTCATGTCTGGTGTCCCTGTTTTGTGTGGCTGTCACCCAGGGGATGACTATTGATCATCCAGCTTTGGTGGCCAGTGGGGTTTATGATCATGTGTCCCATGGGACTATAACAAATGAGGAAACAGTGCTTGGCTGGCTACAATCTCCAGGGGACAGGTCACAGACAGCCAACTAAGACATACACCTAGTTTTCTTTGACAGAGGCCTATTTACTAGCCTTCTGCTTTGACATGTATCTAGGGATGTACTGAGGTACTCTCTGAGACAGGGCCAGTGAGCACCATCATGCACTCTCTCCAAGTCTTGCTTAAGGTCAGCTAGTATCTCCCAAGGCAGAATTAATTCACTAGTTTGGCACCCCAATTTTTGAAGCTACCACAAATGGTAGACCTATTGATTTCCTGGACCTGGTGTCCAGCAGGTATTGTTCATGGATTCTGTGGGATTTTTATAAATGGAGAAATAGTTCTTACCAGGCTATACATTACCACAACCCAACACAGTGACAGCACACTGAAACACACTCCCAGACTTTCTATGAGCTTATCTTTATAGCTGTGGCCTGAGGGCAGGCTTCTAATTAAACACACAAGAAGTCAACTACAATCCTCATCAGAGACCACATAGGGAAGCAGACAATATATTTGTGTTCTCCCTCTGACCCACCCCATGTTTTAGTATCTCTGAGAAAGGACCTCCTGTACATGTCTGGAGTCCCCACTTTTGGCTTTTGTGTCTGCCACCCAGAGGACACTTACCTTGATAACCTATCTCAGGTGAATAGCAAGGCTTATATTCACAAGTTCAACAGGATCATAACATAGAAAGGAAGAGTTTTAACTAGTCGTTATCTCAAGACTCAGCTCAGAGGAAACAGACAAAAGTGCTCATCTTCTAGTCTTCCTTTGAAAGAGGTATACTTGTATACTTTAAAAGAAGTTACCTTCGAGTCTGGCTTTCAATCAGCCTGAAAGTCTAACTGCTAACAGATCTTCACGTTGGGGTCACTCACATGTCTTAGTACATCTCCAAATGTTGGGAATTATAAGAAATAGAACTGCTTGCTTGAAAAATCACAAAAGATTGAGAAACAACCAAAAACCAGGATAGGACTGAATTATTAGGTTAACCTCCTACACACATTGTTGTAGTAAAATATAGAAATGTTTGAAAAAGTTTAAAAAATGTCTAAAAATATTTTAAAAGTTTTGAGTTAACTTCTTTGAAACTTAAAGTATAATATTAATGCCCCACTATTGTGAGGTGTGTGTACCCCCTAGATTAGGATTTGAACTTCAATTACTGACTTAGAGGTGACTTTCTAAGATAATCATATGTGTGAGTGATGTAGTCTCCCTAGATAACCACATGTAGCCCCTCGCCCTGTTTGAGATTAACATGTGTGCATTGATATAATTCAATGATAGCCACCTGAACTGCTGAGGGTATGTAACAGGCTTTAAAAATGGGTCCTGAACATTCAGCAGTGCTCGCCTGTCAAGACCAGCACAAAGGCACATACTTTTGCCAGTCTGGCAAGCAACACCACTTGCTCCATGCTCCTCTCTCTGCCAGACGAAAGAAGAATGGCTAGTACCTTCCAATTGAGATGCAACTGAGCTCTCAGGTGAGAAATGCTGGCCCCTGCATCCGGACCAGAGTAGCCCAGCTGCTGGACCCCAGAAGACAGCACCGCTGGGATCCCCTTAAGGCTTAAACCTGCAGCAAGCATCAAAGTGCTATGTGATTTGCAATTGCATATGTTTCATGTGATGTAATTCCTCTGACAGTTAATTGAATTATTTTGTGTATGCTTAAAACTGAAATTAAAGTTTCTGGTCTTTTCGGTCCTAGGCTTGCCCTTGGTCCTGCTTGTGTAGAGCAGCCTCTTCACTAGCAATTACTTGAATGTCCCAAGACCTGCATGGTTAAAGTTTATCTCAAGGGACACCTTAAATAAACACCCCAGATCCTTTCTCACATAATAACCAACACAGAGAGTCAAGGAAAATAAAAAACAAAGGAACACATTCAAAAAGGAAAAGATAAAACAAAACAAATAAAAAATAAGACAAAATGTCAGGAAAAGGTATTAATAAAATGGAAAAGATTGTTCTGTTCAAAATATCAAAATAATACTCATCATAAAGATGCTCATAGAGCTCAGGAGAATAATGGATAAACAAATAGAGAGTGTAACAAAGATATAGAAATATATAAAAATATAAAATAGAAGTAACAGAACTGAGGAAAAAATAGCTGAAGTAAAAAAAACACAGTAGAAAGGTTCAAGAGAAGACTAGATAAAGCAATTTAAAAAAAAATCAATGAACTGGAAGACAGTACAGTGAAACCCACCTAATCAGAGCAGCAAAAAATAAAAATAAAAAGGGACCTATGGGATTGCATCAACCAGCTCAACATTATCATTTAGGGATATCAAAAGGAAAAGAGAAAGAGACCGATAAAATTATTTGAAGAAATAATGGATGAAAATTTATTGAACATGGGGAAGAAAAAAGATCCCAGTACCCAGGAAGCTCAGAGTGTCCCAAATATAATAAACACAAAGAGATCCACATCAAGACATAATTAAAGTGTCAAAAGTTAAAGACAACAAAAAATTCTTAAAAGCAGCAAGAGAAAAACAACATGTTACATACAAGGGAACTCCCATAAGATTATGAACAGAGGTATCACACTCCCTTATTTCAAACAATACTACAAAGCTATAGTAATTAAAACAGCATGTTATTTGCAGAAAAACATACACACAGAATTATGGAACAAAATTTAGAACCCATAAATAACCCACATGGCTAACTAATTTACAACAAATAAGCCAAGACTATACACTGGGGAAGAAAAGTCACACAGACACAGAGTCCCAAACAAGATGACCCAAAAATATCTACACCAAGACACAACACAATCACAATGGCAAATGTTCAGGACAAAGTGAATCTTAAGTTATGTATAAGGGATTTCTTATTAGATTATCAAATGATTTCTCAACAGAAACAAAACAGGCCAGAAAAGAATGGAAGGAAATTTACAAAGTGATCCAAAGCAAGGGAATGAATCCAAGAATGCCCTATCTACCAAGGCTGTCATTCAAAATTGAAGGAAAACAAGGAACTTCATAAACAACAACAAAAAAAGATTAAGGGAGTTTATCACTACCAAGCCAGCAATGCAAGAAATATTAAAAGGACTAGTGTAAAAGTAAGAAATAAAAAGGTAAGAAGAAACACGGGCACAAAAAATAAAAATGGCTACAAACAAGAATTTATCAATAATAAATTTATTATTTTTTTCCCACATAGTTCCACTCCACCCGGTTCCCACCTTGCCCTCTGCTCTTACCTCCCATCACACTGTCCTCAGTCATAGGTGCATGATATTTGTCCAGTCTTTTTTTTTTTTTTTGGTTTCAAAATTTTAAAAAAGCTGTGGGATGGGAGGTAAGGGCAAGTGTCAGAGGGTAGGGTCTGCCAGGGGGTGGGGGGGAGATCAAGGGGGAAAAATAGGTGACATATGTACTACTATTTGTAATAACTTAAAAAATAAAATAAAATAAATAAAATAAAATAAAAAAGCCAGGTAGCCCGGATACCAGGTACCATGACTATTTGGCCTATAGAGTTTTACTTTAACTAGTGTTAATAACAAAGAGAATTGATCTGTTAGTTAAAAAAAAAGAAAAGTCCGTTCATGATTTAAATCAAAGGAGAAGGATTTGTCAAATACATTTTATACCTCAATTAAGATGAAAATGTAGGTTATTATTTTCTTCACTAGAGGCCCAGTGCATAAAATTTGTGCATAGAAGGGGGGGTCCCCTCAGCCCAGCTGCACCCTCTCCAATGAGGGTGGAGGGCAGTAAGAGGCGATCAGGCTGTCAGGGGGGCAGTTAGGGACATCCCTTGGGGGATATCTGAGGATCGGGCCTAAACTGGCAGTCAGACATCCCTCTCATAATCCTGGACTTTTGGCTCCTAATCACTCACCTCCCTGCCTGACTGGTCAGCCCTAACTACCCTCCCCTGACAGCCTGATAGCCCCTAACCTCTTCTCCTGTTGGCCTGGTCACCCCTAATTGTCCCCAACTGCCAGGCAGGTCACCACCAACTTTCCCCTCCCAGCTGGTCTGGTCACTCTTAACTGCCCTCTGCTGGCCTGGTCACCCTTTACTGCCCCCCCTGCAAGCCTGGTTGCCCCCAACTGTCCCCCTCTGCTAGCCTTGTCACCCTTATTTGTCCAGTCTTTTATCACACTCCCCACACCACTTCCCCCCTGAGAACTGTATGTCCACTCCCTTTCTAAGCCCCTGATTCTATTATATTCACATTTATTCTGTTCATCAAATTTTTAATTCACTGGTTTTTAGATTCACTTGTTGATAGATGTGTATTTTTTGTTCATAATTTTTATCTTTAGCTTTTTCTTCTTCGTCCTCTTTTTAAAGAGTAACTTTCAGCATTTCATATATTACTGGTTTGGTGTTGATGAACTCCTTTAGCTTTTTCTAATCTGTGAAGCTCTTTGTCTGACCTTCAATTCTGAATGATAACTTTGCTGGGTAGAATAATCTTTGTTGTAGGTTCTTGCTATTCATCACTTTGAATATTTCTTGCCACTCCTGTCTGTCCTGCACAGTTTCTGTTGAGAAATCAGCTGACAATTGTATGGGTGCTCCCTTGTAGGTAATAGGCAACTAACTGTTTTTCTCTTGCTGCTTTTAATATTCTCTCTTTGACTTTTGCTCTTGGCATTTTAATTATGATGTGTCTTGGTGTGGGCCTCTTTGGATTCCTTTTGTTTGGGGTTCTGTGCACTTCCTGGGCTTGTAAGTCTATTTCTTTCACCAGGTGGGGGAAGTTTTTAGTCATTGTTTCTTCAAATAGATTTTCAGTATCTTGCTCTCTCTCTTCTTTTGGCACCCTCATAATTCTGATGTTGGTACACTTGAAGTTGTCCCAGAAGCTCCTTACACTATCCTAAAATTTTTGGATTCTTTTTGCTTTTTGCTTTTCCAGTTGAGTGTTTTTTGCTTCTCTTTATTTCAAATAATAACTTTAAACATAAATGAATTAATGCTCAATCAAAAGACATTTAATGGCTGAATGGATAAAAAAACACACACACATATATATATGCTGTCTACAAGAGACCCACCTCTGAACAAGGGACTTACACAGATTGAAAATGAAGAAATGGAAAAATATATTTCAGGCAGATGGAAATTATAAAAACGCTGGGGTAGCAATACTTATATCTGACAAAATAGACCTCAAAGGCAAGGCCTTAACAAGAGATAAGGAAGGCTACTTCATAATACTAGAGAGATCTATACAACAAGAGGATATAATCCTGGTAAACCTATATGCACCCAATGCAGAAGCACCTAAATACAAAAAAAGTTCTGGGAAGACATCAAGGGAGAGATCAATAACAATTCAATCATAGTAGGGGACCTTAATACACCACTGACATCACTGGACTAATCCTCTAGACAAAAAAAATCAGCAAAGAAATATAATCCTAAATGACTCACTAGTGCAGATAGACTTAATTGACATCTTCAGAACATTTCACCGCAAAGCCATAGAATACATGTTCTTCTCAAGTGCACATGGGATATTTTCATAAATACACCGCATACTGAGTCACAGGGAAAGTCTCCCCCAATTCAAGAAGATTGAATTCATATCAAGCATCTTCTAAGACCACAATGGCATAATATTAGAAATAAACTACAATAAAAACAATTCAAAAAATTCAAACACCTGGAAGCTGAACTGCATGCAATTAACCAATGATTGGGTTACCAAAGAGATCAAATGGAAATTAAAAACTTCCTGAAAACTAGTGATAATAAAAACACAATAATCCAAAATCTATGGGACACAATGAAAGCAGTCCTGAGAGTGACATTCATAGCTCTAAAGGCCTAACTCAAAAAAAAAAGAAAGAAAAGAAAAGAAAGAAAAAAAGTGGTACTAAATCATCTAAATATACAACTTAAAGAATTAGAAAGAGAGCAACAAGGACAGCCCACACTATCCAGAAGAAAGGAGATAATAAAGATTAGAGCAGAAAGAAATCACACACACACACACAACACAATACAAAAGATGAACAAAACCAAGAGCTAGTTCTTTGAAAGTATAAAGAAGATGGATTAATCTCTAGCCAGGCTCAACAAGAAGGAAAGACAAAGGACCCAGATAGACAAAATCAGAAGAGAAAGAGGTGAGATAACAACAGACCCCACAGATATACAAAGGTATGTTAAAAAATACTTAAACAACTCTATTCCAACAAACTAGACAACCTAGAGAAAATGGACATATTCCTAGAAAAATACATCCTTCCAAAACTCAATCAGGAAGAGTCTAAAAATCTCAATAGGCCAATAACTATGGAAGAAATTGAGCCAGTCATTAAAAAGCATCCATTAAACAAAAGTCAGGACCAGATGGCTTTACCAAATATTCAAAGAAGAACTCAAATAATCCTGTTCAGACTATTTAAACAAATTCAAGAGGAAGGAACACTTCCAAACTCTCTCTATGAAGCCAGCAGCACCCTAATCTCAGAACAAGATAAAGAAAATGCAATTAAAGAAAAATTACAGGCCAATACCCCTCATGAACATAGATGCAAAAATCCTAAAAAATTTCTACCAAACAAGATCTAGCAATACATCAGAAAGATCATACACCATGACCAAGTAGGATTTATCCTGGGAATGCAAGGATGGTACAATATCCGCACATCAATAAATGTGATACATCACATAAACAAATTGAGAGATAAAAATCACATAGTCATATCAATTGATGCAGAAAAAGGATTTGACAAAATAAAACATGCTTCCATGATATAAAATCTCTCAGCAATATGGAAAAAGAGGGATCATACCTCAACATAATAAAAACCATATATGACAAATCCACAGCCAACATCATACTCAATGAGCAAATACTAAAATCATTTCCCCTAAGAACAGAAACAAGACAGGGATGTCTCCTCTTACCACTCTTATTTGACATAATACTGGAAGTACGAGTCATTGTGATTAGACAGGAGAAGAAATAAAGTTATCTAAATTGGAAAAGAAGAAGTAAAAGTGTCCTTATTTGCAGATGACATGATACTGTACATAGCAAACCCTAAAGACTCCATGAAAAATTATTACTCTTAATAAATGAATTTGACAATGTAGCAGGATACAAAATTAACACCAAGAAATCTATGGCATTTCTATCACCAATAATGAACTTATAGAAAGAGAGACTAAAACAAGCAATCCCATTTACCATCATGACAAAAAAATTAAGATACCTAGGAATAAACTTAACTAAGGAGGTAAAATACCTATACTCAGAAATATATGGGGCACTGAAAAAAGAGACAGAGGAAGATTAAACATATGGAAGAACATACTGTGTCCATGGATTGGTAGAATCAACATCATTAAAACGTCCATACTACCCAAAGCAATCTATAGCTTCAATGCACTCCCCATTAAAATACCAATGGCATATTTCACAGACCGAGAACGAACTTTCCAAAAATTTATCTGGAATTAAAAAAAGACTCTAAATACCTTCAGTTCCAGTGAAAGAAGAACAAAGTAGGTATGATCTCAATACCAAATATCAAGTTGTATTACAAAGCCACTGTTCTCAAAACAACCTGGTACTGGCACAAGAACAGACATACAGATCAATGGAATAGAATGGAGAACCCAGAAATCGACCTAAACCACTGTGCTCAATTAATATTCGACAAAAGAGGCATGAACATACAATAGAGTCAAGACAGTCTCTTCAATAAATGGTGTTGGGAAAATTGGACAGATATATGTAAAATAATGAAATGAGACCAGCAACTTACACCATAAAAAATATACTCAAAATGGATAAAGGACGTAAACATAAGACAGGAAATCATAAAAATACTGGAGGAATCCACAACTAGCAAAATTGTAGACATATGCCAAAGCAATTTCTTCACTGATACAGCTCCTAGGGCATTGGGAACTAAAGAGAAAATAAACAAATGGGACTACATCAAAATAAAAAGCTTTTGTACAGCAAAATATACCATCAACAAAACAACAAAAAACCCCAATGCATGAGAGAACACATTTGTCAATGTTATCTCTGATAACAGTTTAATCTTCAATATTTACAACTTACCAAAAGGAGTGCAAACAACCCAATAAAAAATTGGGCAAGGGACCTAAATAAATACTTTTCAAAAGAAGACAGAAGGAAGGCCAAGAGACACATGGAAACATGCTAAAAGTCACTAATTATGCTAAAGATGCAAATCAAAATGACAATGTGGTACCATCTCACACCTGCCAGAATGGCAATCATCAACAAATCACCAAAGACAAGTGCTGGTGAGGATACGTAGAAAAACGTACCCTTGTGCACTGCTGGTGGGAATGTAGCCTGGTGTAGCCACTGTGAAGAGTATGGAGTTTCCTCAAAAAACTAAAAATGGAACTCCAGTTTGACCCAATGATCGCACTTGTAGGAATAGATGCAAAAATCCTAAACAAATTTCTACCAAACAAGATCTAGCAATACATCAGAAAGATCATACACCATGACCAAGTAGGATTTATCCCGGGGATGCAAGGATGGTACAATATCCACAAATCAATAAATGTGATACATCACATAAACAAATTGAGAGATAAAAATCACATAGCCAATTGATGCAGAAAAAGGATTTGAGAAAATAAAACATGTTTCCATGATATAAAATCTCATGCTAAAAGTCACTAATCAGAAAGGATATATGCATCCCTATGTTCATAGCCACCCAATTCACCATAGGTAAGATTTGGAAACAGCCCAACTGCCCATCAGCAAATGAGTGGATTAAAAACTGTGGTACCTTTATGCAATGGAATACTATGATGCTATAAAAAGGAAAGAGCTCTTACCATTTTCAACAGCATGGGTGGACCTGGAGAACATTACGCTTCGTGAAATAAGTCAGAGAAAGATAAACATTACATGATCTCACTCATTTGTGGAATATAATGAACAACATACACAGATGAACAAAAACAGATCCAGAGACAGAGAAGCATTAATCAGATGCTTAAACCTCAGAGGGAAGGTAAGGGAGGGTGGTGGTAAGGGAGAGATCAACCAAAGGACTTGTATGCATGCATATAAGCATATGCAATGGAAGAAGACAAAGGGGGTGTGAGTGAGGGCAGGGTTGAGGGGTTTAGGGGACAATGGAGGGATAAGGACACATTTGTAATACCTTAATCAATAAAGGAAAAAAAACATAAAAAAAGAAAAATTTAATGAACTGAATGGTTGGTTTTGCAAAAGTTTTCTCACATAGGTGGTTTGTCTTCTCATTCTCTTAGAAGTGTCTTTTGCAGTGGAGTTTTTATTTCAATAAAGTCCAAAATATATTTTTCTTTTGTGGATGTTGCTTTTCTTGTAACTAAAAGGTCATTGTCCAACACAAAGACATCTTGATTTTCTCCTATTGTATCTTCTAGAACTTTTAAAGTTTTACATTAAGCTATTGGATTTAAAAACAAGAATTTTTGGTGAGGTGTATGCTGTGTCTGGACATTTTTTGCATGTGTATGTCCAGTTTCTTCAATACCATTTTTTAAAAAGTCTGTTAATTTTCTATTGAACTAACTTTGCTACTTTGTCAGAGAGACCTTGACTGTATTAGTGTGGGTCTATTTCTGGGATCTTAATTCTGTTCCTTGACTATTTCCCCAATCTTTCATCAATATCACATTACTCTAATTACTATCAATTTATAGGAAATCTATAGAAATTAGTGTTAGTCATCGGCCTTAGTTCCTCTTCTCTAATATTGTACTAGTTTTTTTTGTGTGTCTTTGGCTTTGCCATATAAACATTAGAATTAATTTGTCAATATCAAGAAATAACTTGTTGTGATTTTATTGGGATTGGGGAGAAAATTGCATTTTAATAATATTGTGTCTTCCTATCAATGAACATAAAAGTATTCATTTATGTAGACCTTCAATTTACTTAATCATAATTTTTAATTTTTTCCAAGTATTTATTGTATATATTTTGTTATAGCTATACCTACCTAATTTTTGATACTAATGTAAATGGCATTGTGTTTTTAATTTCAAGTACTATTAATTATTGGTGTTTAGAAAAAAAACAAGTAGCTTAATAAATTTGTTGATTTTTGATTTGCTCCTGTTTTATTGTTTTTGTTGTGAGGGTGGGAGTGAAAATTTCTAAGTTCTTTACATGGAGAAGCTAAAACCAGAAGTATCCTGTACTATTTTTTTTTTAGATTTACCTATGTAGTCATCTTTCCTGGTGCTTTTACTTTTTCATGAGGAGTTGAGTTTCTTTAGTTCAGCTTAAAGGATCTTTTATAAGTGATGACTCACTTCTCTCTTGCACTTTCAAATTTAATACTTTGCCTTTGTGTTTTGACAGTTTAAATATGATATGCCTAGATATGGATCTCTTTTGAGTTTCCCCTACTTGAAATTCATTGAACTTTTTTGGATGTGCACATTAATGATATTCACAATGATATTCATTATTTCTTCAAATATCCTTTCTGCAGTTTTCTTTTTCAGTCCCTTCTTGGATTATCATTATGCATATACTTGTGTACTTGAGAAGATCCCATTACCTAGAAGTTGTTATTTTTATTGTATCCCTCAGATCTCTGAGGCTTTGTTAATTTTGTATTTTGTGTGTATTTTTTTCTTCATGTGGGAAGTGAACATCAGTGAGACCAATAATTGGGGAATTTCTGAATCAAAGCATTTATTAAAACTATCAGTATTCTTCTAATATAAAGGGCTGTCATTCATGCATGAGTAAAGTAGAAAGCTTCCAATATTAGAGATATTATTTAAAAGAGACTGAAAATATCATACCACACACATCTCATGTAATGATAACTGAATGCTGCATTTCATTGCTTGCTTTAGATCATGAAAACATTTTCAATAATTCCTATTTGAATAATAAATACCTCCAAGAAAGGAGGAATATTATAAGAATCCTATTTGGTCATATTAATTTCCAACAATGCAAATTGCCCAAATTAAGGTCCTATGGAAACAGAGTAGAGATAGGCACACCACATAAAGATTAACCATTAAAGAGCTGTCAGACAAACTTCCTGCTTTTCAATTTTTCTCAAGGCTAGAACTGCCTATTTCTATATTGAAATAATAAAAAGCATAAATATTAATCATGTAGTTGTATAACTCTTCATTTTAAAGACTTAAAGGTACATGTGTTCAGGCATATACTCAAGTATTGTGCAGTACAGGTATTCTTAACTTATGTTGTAGACTACATAATAAGACATTTGTTTATAAGAACACATCATGTAATGAATCTTATTTTGCAATCAGATTCCCTGAGAAAACTGGAGATGTGCTCACCAGGGAAAAAGTAATAAAAGATTAAGTGACAAGCAAATAAAATGGAGACAACCCCTAAGATATATTAAATATTGAATTATAAAAAATGTGCCATTCTTGTTAAAATATAGTTCCTTTTCTTTCATTGCACTTTTTTAGTTTTGGACTTTCATTGGGTGAGCCTGAGGAAAAGGGCACCAGATGTGTTCTGATTTTAGGCTTTGTAAGAACAGTTCATGCACATATTAAAAAAGATAATGATGATTTTAGTATTAGAATAATAATCACAAGACAAAATAACTTGTTAACATTTTCTAGGCTTATAGTTTTTAAAATGTTTTAACAAATATTATCTTGTTTTCCTCTTTAAACAATCCTGAGGGTACACAAAACAGAAAGTCTAATATCCATTATACACATAAAGGACACTAAGTTTAATTGACTTGAAAACAATAAAAAAGAAAGTAGCAGAGGCAAGATGAGAACCTAGATCTTTTGCTTACATTTTGGCACTTCTTTCATTTCATTAAGGTTCCACTCCAGTGGCATTCTATTTAAATTTGAAAACATTATGTGTTCCCTAATTTTTTTCAGATAAATCTCTGTCATGTAGCAAAATATGGCTCAAGAAAAGCACAGAAACTAAAACATATTTTTGTTGGTGTTTTTATAGATCTAGCAATTGATATAATCAAAGTATATCCCTCTAGTCCTATTTATGGAAGGAAGTGTGACATTAGATTTTGATAATGCATGTAATGTTCAGGCCCAAGATTGTGAGGGCTCAAGCAATCACACACACACCCACCACCACCAGCTGTTGCAAAGTTTATTGCTCAACATGAATTAGACAGCTTTTCTATATAAAAGCTGATTGCTTATACCTGAAGAAAAATGAAAGCAGTTTCACAGTTATTGTAGTAGAGGTTTCAGAGTCAACACACAAACAATGAAATTTAAGTGTAAGGCCTAATTTCTAAGGTCCCATAAACAATATGATGATCATCCCCTAAGACAAGACCTGCCAGTGCACCTTTAAAAGCTCACAAGGTTTTAATAAGAGATATAAAGTATTAAGTTCTGCTCTGGACCTGCTTCATTTTGTTAGTGACTCCTCTAAAATATAGTATCAAGAAGTAAATATAACACCATAGGCATGGTCCTTTCAGTGTAGAGCAATAGTGCTATTACCTCTATAATTAGGATTCTTTCTTTCTATTGATAATGCCTGGTGCTTCTATTTCTCTTGCTATAAAGGACAATAAGTATACTGATTAGCTTCAATTTTATAGAGAAATATTGGTAAAAAGTTATAATTAGTATCCTGCTCAAAATGACAGAATACATAATACCTATTGAATGAACTCTGTAAGTTGACATTTGAATTCTTCCACCATCTGGCAACAAGTTACCTTTAGAAGATCTGTCATTCACAAACATAACTATCTCCCGACCACACTCTGCCTGGTTCCAGGAGAACAAGTCTATTCATTCACTGAGGTCAAGTACACATTACAAGTCATTTTTTAAAAATAAATCTTTATTGTTCAGATTATTACAGATATTTCTCTTTTTCCCCCATACCTCCCCTCCACCCGATTCCCCCCCACCCCATGCCCTTACCCCCGCCACTGTCCTCATCCATAGGTGTAAGATTTTTTAAACCAATCCCTTCCTGCACCCCTTAAAATCCTTTCCCCCTGAATTGTCAATCCACTTCCTTTCTGTGCCCCTGATTCTATTATATTCAGCAGTTTATTCTGTTCATCAGATTTTTTTGATTTTTTTTAATTAATGTGTTACATGTGTACGTATCTTCCCATTGCTCCCCTCCCCCATTCCCATGCATGCCCTAATCCCGCAATGTCTTGTGTCCATTGGTTGTGCTTATATGCATGCATACAAGTCCTCTGGTTGATCTCTTATCTTCTCCACCTCTCCCTAACCTTCCCACTGTAGTCTGAGAGTCTGTTTGATGCTTTAAGATTTTTTATTGACTTGATTTTTAGATTCACTTGTTGATAGATAGGTATTTTTTGTCACTTTGTTGTTCATAATTTTTATCTTTACCTTTTTCTTCTTCTTTCTCTTCATAAAGAATACCCTTCAGCATTTTATATAATCCTGGTTTGGTAGTGATGAACTCTTTTAGCTATTTCTGGTCTGTAAAGCTCTTTATCTGACCTCCAATTCTAAATGATAGCTTTGCTGGGTAATCTTGGTTGTAGGTTCTTGTTGTTCATCACTTTGATTATTTCTTGCCATTCCTTTATGGCCTGCATAGTTTCTGTTGAGAAATCAGCTGACAGTCATATGGGTAAATCCTTGTAGGTAACCATTTCTCTCTTGCTGCTTTCAAGATTCTCTCTTTGTTTTTTGCCCTTGGCATTTTGATTATGTTTCTTGGTGTGCTGCTCTTTGGATTCCTCTTGTTTGGGGTTCTCTGTGATTCCTGGACTTGTAAGTCTATTTCCTTCACCAGGTACGGAAAGTTTTTCTGTCATTATTTCTTCTAATAGGTTTTCAATATTTTGTTTTCACTCTTCTTCTGGCACCTCCATAATTCAGATGTTGGTCTGCTTGAAGTTGACCCAGAGGCTCTTTGCACTATTTTCATATTTTGGGATTCTTTTTTCTTTTTGTTTGTCTGGTTGGGTGTTTTTTCTTCTTCATATTTCAAATCTTTGGTTTGATTCTTGGGGTCCTCTAGTCTAGTGTTGAATTTCTATATATTATTCTTTATTTCAGACAGTATATGCTTAATTTCTGACTGGCCCTTTTCCATTTTTTTTTTTGCATTCTCGTTAAGATCCTTGAAGGCCTCACTAAGTTCCTTGGAGGTCTCACTAAGTTTCTCAGAGGTTTCTAAAAGATTCTTGAGTAACCTTATAACTGTGGTTTCGAACTCTATATCCAGTAGTTTGCTTTCCTCCATTTCTTTCATTTGTGACATGTTTCTTTGTCTCTGCATTTTGACTGCTTCCCTGTGTTGATGGAGTGGCTTTATGTGGTAGTTGATCTATAGGGCCTAGTGGGATGGAGGGGACTGGGGACTCCGGAGACAGGTGTGTGGAATGACTAGGTGCCTGCCACCCCAGTGGGGCTGAGGGGACTGGACACCACTGTCTTCTGTCTGTGGGCACTTCCATCTTTGAGGCTGGGGCAGTCAATTAGCATATTCCCTCTTTAATAGATAGGATTGTAAAGGTGTCAATATGAGAATAGGATATCACAATCACAAATATCTAGACACCCAACATAGGAGCATCTAAATACATAAATCAAATATTAATGAACATAAAGGCCAAAAGTTTACATTAACACAATGGACAGATCATCCAGATAATATATTAATAAGAAAATAATGGGCTTAAATATCACATTAGGTCATATCAACTCATGGATATTTATTGAAAATTTCCTCTAAAAACTGCAGAATATAAATTTTTAAGGGCACTTAATATTCTTCAGGATAGATGACAATTAGGCCACCAAATAAGCCTCAATAAATTTATGAAGATTAAAATCATATTAAGCATATGTTCTGAACACAAGAGCATAAAATTAAAAATCAACTATAATATATATTTTTTTAAAACCCACAGGTACATGGAGATAAATATCATGTTACTGTACAACAGATAATTCAAAGAGGAAATGAAAGAGGATATCAAAAATTACCCTGTAACTAGTGAAAACGAAAATACAACATTTGAAAATGTATAGGATTCAGCAAAACAGTTTTAAGAGAGAAGTTCATAGCTATTCAGGAATACACTTCGAAAAACCCTAAACAAACATTCTAAAGGCCTACAAAAAGAATGGCAAACAAAATCCAAAGGAAACAGAGAAGAAATAATTAAAATTAAAATGGAAATAAATAAAACATAACTTTTAAAAATAACATTAATGATAAATGGAATTAAGAGGTGGTAATTTTAAAAGATAGATAAAATCAACAAATTATTAGTCAAACTCATGAAGTAAAACAGAGTGACTGCTCAAATAAACATAATGATAAATAAAAGAGAAATTAAAAGTTACACCATAAAAATACAAATAATCTATTAAAGAATACTACAATCAATTATTTGCCAAAAAATTGACAATCTAGAAGAAATAATTAAATTTATAGAAGCATATAACCTCCCAAGGTTGAGCCAAGATGAAATATAAAATGTAAAAAGAACAATTACTAGCAATGAAATAGAAGCGGTAAAAAAAAAAAAAAAACTACCAAGAGAGAAATTAAAGGAACCAGAAAGCTTCAAATGTGAATTGTACCAAACATTTAAAGAAGAATTAATACCTTTCCAACTAACTATCTCAAAAAATTAAAGAGAAAAGGATACTTCCAAATACATTGTATAAAATAAGCATTTACCTGATATAAAAACAAAACACATTACACGAAAAGAAAATTAAAGGCCCTATATCCTTGATAAAAATAGTCAAATTACCCACAAAATATTAGCAAACAGTATGAAAAATACATTAAAATGGTTATACACCATGATCAAGTGAGATTTGTCCCAAGAATACAAAGATGGTTCAACATCTGTAAATAAATAACCATAGTACATTACATTAGTGAAATTAGAGATAAAAATCTAATAAGGTTTTATATATATATATAAAAACAGCTAATATCATACTTAATGGTGAAAAGCTAAAAGCTTCTCTTCTAAGATCAGCAACAACACAAGGATCTCCTTGTCACCACTTACTTCTATTCAACATAGGATTAAAAGTATTAGCCATAGCAAGAAAAATATATAAAAGCCATTCAAATTGGAAAGTACTAAAATTCTTTCTATATACAGATGAAATTATACTATATCCTAGAGGTGCACTAATGGAGAGGGCCCCTCAGCCCAGCCTGCACCCTCTTGCAGTCTGGGAGCCCTTGGTCCTTACTGTCCACCTGCTTGCTGTTCCTTAGCACTGCCTTGGAGGTGGGAAAGGTTCTTGCCACCACTGCTGTGCTCACCCAACTTCTGGCTGAGCAACGCTCCCCCTGTGGGAGCACACTGATGACCAGGGGGCAGCTCCTACATTAAGCGTCTGCCCTCTTGTGGTCAGTGAACATCATAGCTACTCATCAGAGCACCTGCCCCCCTGGTGGTCATTGTACATCACAGCTATGGGCCAGTTGGCCACTTAGGCTTTTATGTGTATAGATATACATAACACATAGACACAGACAATAGTGCAGTGAATGCCTGGAGGACAGGTGTGAGATAGAGGTGGATCAATGGAGGTAAAGGGGCAAAATGTGTAATACTTTCAACAATAAAAGTGCATTGAAAAAAAAAGTAGCTGAAGAGAAGTTTTATAAGCAAAGATTTAGAGGAGAAGCCACAGCTCCACTAGTAAAAAGAATGAAAATAACAAAAGGACAAACACCTATACCAGGGGCAGTGGCTGAGATCCTGGAGGAATAGCTCAGTTTAAACATTTTTCCCTTGAGGAGCCTGGGGTCTTAATCCCATGCCAGAGCATTAGAGCCAGAAAGAGGCACCCATATAACATCTGACAATGAAAATCAGTGGCGTTTCAGTCTGCCAGAGATAAACAGGAGTTTTCTAGAGACACAGGCATCCTCTGAAAGATGCAATGCAGAAAATCCTCTCTATAGCCACTTAACCTGCACAACAGCTGAGACATGGCAGGACAGACTTGATTCCTATGAGGAGAGACTGGGGTTTGTGGTTTTTGAGAGAGAGTTATCAGAACTCTTGTGCTATGTCTAACTCCCACACCACAGACACCACTCTCTTGAATGGAGTACTCCCCTCCAAATGGCATCAGCCTGGGGAAATGCAATAACCCCACCCTCTGGACACCCTGCAAAGCTTGAACCCTGCTAAGGAGTCAGATGACTGGGCCAGGGTGTAGAGGTCAGGGTATACTCAGGGGATGTCAGTGACTGAGCTGTGTGGCTTTGTGGCAGTGGCCATTCCCACAACATTATCAAGAACCTAACCAGCTAGATACCTTCCCCTCACTGGAGATTGTCTAGAACCACCCTTAAGGGCACTTGGGGACCCCACTCTTCCATCTTCAGTGGGCTATCCTACAAAGGAAGTCTGAGGAGAATATGGAACAGACTGTATTTTTTGGCTTTAGGAAACAGGCCATTTTTTTCCTTGCATGAATGACTAGTGCAAAACCTTCTTCTTACAACATCCATTTCTTGGTCTGTTTGGGCCTGATAAACTCTGCTGGACTCACCCTGGTGACTCCCTGAGACCCTTCCCACCATAAAGATTCAGGGACATCTGGCAAAAGGCAGCTATAATTGGAATATACCCTGGGACTTTTTCTGAGTGATCTCATACCAACCAATTTTGAAACTGTATCCATCTGGTGAATAGTACTTGCTCATACCTGCTCTGTACATAATGGTATGAAACTAGAAATTAATCATAATAAAAAATAGAATAGAACACTTGGAAGCTAAGTGACATGTTATTTAAAAATTAATCTTTTAACAATGAGTGGAGGAAAATTTTTAAAAAATACTTGAAAATGAGGACATTAGAATCCAAAACTTATATGACACAACAAAAACAGTCCTAAGAGGGAAATTCATAGCAATACAGGACTACCTGAAAAAGCAAGAAAATCTCATAAGTAACTGGCAAAGGTTAAAGACAAAGAGAAACTTAAAACCAGCAATAGAAAGACAGTTTATACCAAAAGAAACTAGAAAAAGAACAAAAAGCCCAGAGTGAATAGAAGAAAAAATAATAAGAAACAAAGAAGAAATAAATAAAAGTCTAAATAATAAAACACGTCAGTGAAACCAAGATCAGATTCTTTGAAAAGATAAATAATATTGACAAAACTTTACCAGACTAATCAAGAAAAAAGAGGAAAAAAAAACACATAAAATCAGAAATGAAAGAGAAGTAACAACTGACAATACAGAAATGCAAAGAATTGTAATAAAATATTATGAACATTTATATACCAAATATTTTGACAATCTGGATGAAATGTATAAATTTCTGGGAATGTGGGGCATGTGTGGGTGTGTGAGTGAGGGACAGTTATATTCTGAAAGACTTTGGGGGGCTGGAAAACCAGACTCCCCTAGCTGGTTGGCCTCCTACTGCTGCATGTTCTCCAAGGGCCACCAGCTCTGCTGCAGAGGCTACACCATCTTGAAGGAGAGAGTTGCTATGACTGGGATCACAGCCACACCTCCACCCAGAGAGATCTTAAGACACTACTCTGGATCCTACAGCCACACCAGTCAGGGACCTGCTGTCTCACTGCGAACCCACAAACACCAAGACTCCAGTCTCCCTAGCCATGGGCTCCTCTAAAGCTTGTTTGGGGGGGAAACAAAATAGCAGCCAAATAGGCTGACATGTCCTGCACCTTATCACAGAGCAGATAGAAGAAACAACTATATCAAATAACATCCACCCAGAATTGGCGAACTAAACACAACTAGTGAGACAATCCACAGCCTGAAAGAACAGAAGACACCAAGGGAACAATAGAATCAGGGACCTGGGCTGGAGAAACAGGCTACTACTGGCAACCAGGGACTCTAGATATAAGACCACAGCCATGGGAGGCTGCACTCAGAAAGGCAGCCTGAAGTTTGGCATTGGTCATGCAGTGCTGGTGGGGAGAGAATGGTGCAGCAGTACGATTACTCTGTCTTTATATTTTCCTTGCTTTTACTCACTAAACCAAGTACCTAGGTTCTTTCAATTACAAACACTCACTGAGACTGTGTTGCAGGTGGATGTGGTTTGTCGGAGGCTGGGGAGCAAAGCAGAGAGAGGTGACCAGGAATCCAGCTCTGGGACAGCCCAGCCCCTTAAACCCTAAATAGCTATTTTTCTCCAGAAGAGCTAGGCCCTCCTAGTGGCCCCATAAACTAATACAACAACACTGCCACCTAGAGCTCATGTCAGAAATAGACACTTGTGTAAATATGACTGGAAGCAGGCAGATAAACAAAGCCAGAAGATTGGTCATGCATGCCTAAATCCAAGCTTGTGGGAACAGACACAGAGGAGCAGTAGATCGCTGGAAACTTCAACATGGTTCTGACTACCTACCAGGAAACTAAGAAGTGCTAAACAGAACAAGATAAAGGGGTCTTAATCCAGCCCCCATGAGAAATTGAAACACAGCTGAAGCAAATGACACTTCACTACTTCATCTTTTTTTATCTCTTAAGAAACAAAAGGAAATAAATTTTTTACTTTATCGTTTTTTATTTTTTATGCTTATCAGTGTTTATTTTATTTTTTCCATTTTTTATTTAGGTATTACATGTGTACATACCTTCCCATTGCCCTCCCAACCCACTGCCATACATGCCCTCAACCCTCCCATTATCTTGCGTCCATTTATGATGCTTATATGCATGCATACAAGTCCTTTGGTTGATCTCTTATCTCCCCCACATCTCCTTAACCTTCCCGCTGTAATTTGACTGTTTGTTTGATGCTTTACTGCCTCTGTATCTATCTTTTTGGTCATCAGTATATAATGTTATTTATTATCCACAAATGAGTGAGATCATGTGGTATTTTTCTTTCATTGACTGGCTTATTTCACTTAGCATAAGGCTCTCCAGTGCCATCCAAGTTGCAGCAAATGGTAAGAATCCCTTCTTTTTTATGACAGCATTGTATTCCTTTGTGTAGATGTACCATAGTTTTCTGATCCAGTCATCTGCTGATGGGAACCTAGGCTGTTCCAAATCTTAGCTATTGTAAAATGAACATAGGGGTGCATATATCCTTTCTGATTGGTGTTTCTAGTTTCTTAGGATATATTCCTAGGAGTGGGATTACTGGGTCAAATGGGAGTTCCATTTTTAGTTTTCTGAGGAAACTCCATACTGTTCTCCACAGTGGCTGCACTAGTCTGCATTCACACCAGCAGTGCACGAGGATTCTTTTTTCTCTGCATCCTCACCAGCATTTGTTGTTTACTGTTCTATATTCTACTTTTATTTTTATTTTTATCATTATTTTACTTTATCTCACTTTTCCCTTTTGCCACCTTTTCTTCCTCACTTCTCCCTTTTTCACCCTGTTACTCTTTTCCAGTTCCTGCTTTAGTTTTTCTCTTTCCTTTCTCTCTACTCTTTGTTAAAAATTTATTTTTATCTGCTTTATGATGTGTTACTATTAAAGTAGTCTCTGTTCACTTCCTCAGATATCTAATTTCCTCTCCCCTGTTCCAAGTCCATGTACCTTTCTCTTATCTTTTTCTTCACTAACCAATTTTATTTATTTATTTTTATGCTTTTGTGTTTCCTCTCCTCATTTGCTCTCTTCTTCTCCTAATTGCTTAATTAGTTTCACTCACCAAACTCAGGTATATTGGCTCTATACTCTATTCTCCTTTTCCAAAATAGATAAATTAAAGAAAGGGAAGATTTTTTATTGACTATTTTGTTTTTACTTTTCTTCTTATCCACTTATTCTCTTTCTACCTCCTCTATACTGAATCATATCCACTCCCCCATTCATTAAATTCCTTTACCTTACTTTTTGGAAATAAGCTCTGCCTCTTCAGATTCCACTTCCCATTTTTTCTCTGGGTGTTTGTTGTTTGCATTATTTATTTATTTGTTTTATGGTGTTCTCTCCCCATATATGTATATTTTCTCTTCTTTTTTCTTCTTTTTCTTTTATCTCTTATCTTTTTTCCTTTTCTCAATATCATCTTTGTGCTCTTTCCCCTCCCCCCCATTATAATTTCTCTTGTGGTCACATTTATTGGAGTTATTAGTGTTATGAGTACATTCATGTTTTTTACCCTATGTCATGTCTTATTGAGTTGTATTAAATGCCTCTTGATTAAAATGGCAGATAGTGAGCCACATAATCAGAAACCATGAGAGGCGCAAAAATGAGAAGACAAAGAAATAGCCCCAAACAAAATAAAAGGAGGAATCACCAGAAAAGGAAGTAAATAAAATGGAGGCAAGCAATTTGCCAGAGAAAGAATTCAGAGCAATGGTCATGAGGATGCTGGGAAGAATGTACGAAAAATACAACAACATATGTAAGAATCAAGAGTAAATAAAGAAGAACCAAGGAGAAAAGAAGAATGACATAGATGCAATAAAGAACACAATAGAAAGCATCAACAGTAGCTAGAAGCAGCTGAGGATTCCATCAATGAACTAGAAGACAAGGTAGGAAAAAACATCAAGAAGAGCAGCATCTAGAAAAAAACTTATAAAGTATGAGGAGAGCCTAAGGGAGCTTTGGGACAACACTGAACAAAATAATATCCACATAATAGGGGTGTCAAAAGGAAAAAAAAATTGAGCAAGGACTAGAAATCCTGTCTGAAGAAATAATGTCAGAAAATTTCCCTCCTTTGGGGAACAAAAACTCACATAAGTTCAAGAAGTACCCAGAGTCTTAAACAACATGAACTCAAAAAGACTGACACTAAGACATGTCATAATTAAATTGGCAAATGCCAATGACAAAGTAAGAATCTTATAGGCTGCCAGAGAGAGACAGAAAATCACCTATAAGAGATGTCTAGTTAGACTATCAACATATTTCTCAACAGAAACATATCAGGCCAGAGGGGAATGGAATGAAATATACAAAATGATGCAAAGCAAGGGAATGAATCCAAGAATACTATGCCCAGCAAGATTATCATTCAAAATTGAAGGTGCAATAAGGAGCTTCATAGACCAAAAAAAAGGGCTAAAGGAGTTTATTAACACCTAGCCACCAATGCAAGAAATGCTAAAGCAGTGGTTCTCAACCTTCCTAATACTGTGGCCCTTTAAGACAGCTCCTCATGTGGTGGTGACCCCCAACCATAAAATTATTTCCGTTGCTACTTCATAACTGTAATATTGCTACTATTATGAACTGTAATGTAAATATCTGATAGGCAGGATGTATTTTCGTTGTTACAATTTGAGCATAATTAAAGCATAGGGATTAATCACAAAAACAATATGTAATTATATATTGTGAAATATTTATTTCTAATTACAAATAAATGAAATTTTGTCTTGAATCATAGTGTAGCATGGGCAACAGTCTTCATATGACAACAGTAAACTACATTGCTACACTTTGCTACACCGAGGAGCGGTGTGTTGGTTCCTAAGACCATGGGAAATAGGTGTTTTCCGATGGTCTTAGGTGATTCCTGTGAAAGGGTCGTTCGACCCCCAAAGGGGTCGCGACTCACAGGTTGAGAACCACTGTGCTAAAGGGACTGCTATAAAAAGAAAAAGTAGGAAGGGAAGAAGGAACACAGGCATAAAAATAAAAAAGGCGTCAAACTAGTACCTATCAATAATAACCTTAACTGTAAATGGATTAAATACTACAATCAAAAGACATAGGGTAGTTAAATGGATTAGAAAATATTAGTCATATATCTGCTCTCTAAAAGAGACCCACTTCAGAACCAAGGATACACACAGACTGATATTGAGAGATGGAAAAAAGTTTCTTTAAGCCATATGGAAATTAAATAAAAGTTGGGGTACAAAACTTATATCTGACAAAATAGACCTCAAAATGAAGGCCATAAAATGCAATAAAGGAGGCCACTTCCTAATACTAATGAGGTCAATACAACAAGAAGCTATAACTCTGGTAAATATATATGCACCCAATACAGGAACTCCCAAATACATAAAAAATAACCTTCTAGAAGATAGCAAGGGAACGATTGACAGTAATACAGTCATAGTAGGAGACTTTAATACCTCATTGACACCACTGAATAAATCCTCTTACTAAAAATAAGCAAGGAAACAAAAATCCTAAATGACTCAATAGATCAGATGGAATTAATGGATATCTACAGAACATTTTACCCAAAAGCTACAAAATATACACTCTTCTCAAGTGCACATGGGTCATTTTCAAAGATAGACCAAATATTGGGACACTGGTAAAGTTTCTTCAAATCAGGAAATAGAAATCATATCAAGCATCTTCTCAGAACACAATGCCATAAAATTAGAAATCAACTAAAATAAAAACAATGGGAAAAAATAAAAATAAAAATTTGGAGTCTAAATAGCATGCTTTCAAACAATGGTTGGGTTACCAAAGATATCAAAGAAGAAATGAAAAGTATCCAGGTAACAAATCACAATAAAAATACAACCACCAAAATCTATGTGACACAGTGAAAGCAATCTTGAGAGGGAAGTTCACAGCTCTACAGGCCTACCTCAGTAAACAAACAAAAAAATGGTAATAAATTATTTAACCTTACAACTACAAGAATTAGAAAGAGAGGGATGGAGGAAAAATGGCGGTGGAATAGACGGATGTGTCTGGAGCCTTATCACTGGGCAGATGGAGAGAGCAGCTGAGTGTCACACTGGGAGTGTTTGTTGGCAAGTTAAGAGTCAGTTATCCTCCAGGAAAAGGTGGGGGACTGCTGGACAGGGCTCTCCTGACCAGGCAGCCCTACTGCCACGGGGTTTTTGTCTGCCAGAGCCACCAGCGCAAACATGGAGACTGCACCATCTTGCAGTGGGAAGTGGATGTCTACGGCAGTCTGAAAAGCTACAGCTGCAGCACCCACCAAACAGCCGGGGGACCCCGAACACTGCTCTCCAAACGGGGCAGACACTGGGACTCAGAGGAGCTCCACACACCACATGGAAAGGTCATATTTCGCCTGGGATAAGGTGAGGTCTCCTGTCCAGCAGAACAGAGACACGCACACTGTGGGAACTGGACTGGGGGAAAGCTGCTCTAAAGAGAAATCCACGGATGTGGGGCAAGGCGTGATCCCTAAATGTGGAAGGGGACGCTCAGAATTATTATGAGAGGGGAGCTCTAGAAAACAATCCATTTTGAACTGAGGCAGAAGGACAGCCTGGGAGTTATTACAGTGTCCCAGCTGCTCGAACAAGAGCGGGAAAGGGAGAGAGCACAGACAGCACTCTTTCCTCTTCAGACCCTGGCTTCTGATTGCTAAGCTCAATACATAGGATCACACAATTAGAGACATCCTGAGAGACTGCAGGGGAAGGAAGAGTGTTTTTCTGGAACCTGGGGATTGGGGGGGCAGAGTATCCATCAGAGAATCAGCTCTGGGTCAACCCACCCCAACAAACTGGTATTGAGAACCATAGAGTAGCAGGATCTAAGTACAGCCTAGAGAGGTCCTGTGCTTAGTCTCAGAGGTCAATTCTAAAACACTGCCACCCAGTGGATGACTCACAAATTGACTCTTGCATACTCACAAAAAAATAAAGAGATTACGACACACCTCAGCAGTGGAAGGCAGGGAACTGCAATACCCTCCTGGCTGGGAAATAGGAGTGCCAAATAGAACAATAGTAGAAGTGAATGACCTACACTACTGCACATTCTATTTTATTTATTTATTTATTTATTTATTTTTATTTTTTACATATTTTAATTAAAAAACTATTATTTTATTTTTTCCCCAATTGATTTTACCCTTTTAATTATTACATTTTTATTTTCAACTAGTATTATTAACTACTATTATTTTACCTTTTTGAAAAAAAAAGTGTCATTTTATTTGCTCTTAATTTTACTTTGGGATTAGAGTTCTACATTCTATTTTCATCTTTCCTTTAACATAATTTTACTCTATCTCAACTCTACATTTATATCAACACTCCCTTCCTAACTCCCCCCATTTTGTTATCTTGTTTCTCTTTCCCTTTTCCAACTTTAGATTCTCCCTATTGTTTCTTTTTACATGGTTAAAATTTCACAACACTTATATATCTAATGTCAAATCCCCTACTCCAAGTCCATACAAGCCTCTCCTTGTCTTCGCTATCCAAAAAATTGTTTTTCTCTATGTCCATTTGTTGTTGTTTGCCTGGACAGTGATTATATCAATTTTTATACTTTTTTGTGAGATTGTTTTTGCTTATGCTACCTGTTTTATTTTGCTTTTTATTTGCTTTGTTTTGGTTTGTTTTTCACCTCTCTTTTCCCTCATCTCCCTTGATATTGGTTGTCATTTGTAGTTTGTATTAATCTACAGGTACTTGTTGCCGGCATTTCTTGGGATTAGTGGCTGTTCAATTGGAGTTTCGTCCTCACATCTATAACTTGTTCCCCTTTTCTCTCTTATTCTTTTTATTTTCTCTATGACTTTTTTCTCTTTCTCTTTTTTTCTTCTTCTTTCATTTTATTTTATATTCTTTATTATTTTTTCTCCCTTCACGCAATTTGATTTTGGCACTTCTTTCTTTTCTTTTTTTTCCTCATTTTTCTCTTCTACTTTCTCTAGTTACCCCTAATTTGTCTTTATTGGTGGTCACATTATTTGTGGTTATTAACATCGTGAATACATTTCTGTTCAGACCCGGGTGTGTTTTACCTGGTTACGTTGTAGTTTGTGCTTTTAAATCAATGTAGGAGAGAGAACTACATAACCAGACACCCAGAGAAGAAAGACCATGGGCAGATGAATAAACAGCCTGCATATGACAGAAAAGCAGGTATCACCAGAAAAGGAAGTAACTGAAATAGAAAAATAAATGGACCTGCCAGAGAAAGAGTTTAGAGAAATGGTCATAAGGTGGCAGAAAATAATGGAAGACTAAATCAACAATGTGAGTAAGCATCAAGATGAAATGAAGAAGAGCCAAGAGGAAATTAAGAAGCAAGAAGAAATGAAGAATAATGAAGAAGAAATGAAAAATGGCATCACTGCTATAAAGAACTCAATAGAAAGCATCAAAAGTAGACTAGAAGAAGCAGAGGACTGCATCAGTGAGCTAGAAGACATGGTAGGAAAAAAATACCCAAGTACAGCAGCTTCTAGAAAAAGAAATTAAAAAGCAAGAGGAGAGCCTAAGGGAATGTTGGGATAACACGAAACAAAACAACATCTGCATAATTGGGGTTCCTGAAAGAGTGGAAACTGAGCAAGGAATAAAAAACCTGTTTGAAGAAATAATGACAGAAAACTTCCCCAATATAGGAAAGAAAAAATCCACACAAATCAAGAAGATCACAGAGTAGCAAGCAAAATGAACTCCAAAAAAAACAACACCAAGGCACATTATAATTAAATTGGCAAACACCAACGACAAAGTAAGAATCTTAAAAGTGGCCAGAGAGAAACAGAAAGTTAATTACAAAGGAACCCCCGTAACACTAGCTATTCATTTCTCAACAGAAACTCATCAGGCCAGAAGGGAATGGAATGAAATATACAAAGTCATGCAAAGGAAGGGTCTGAATCCAAGAATACTGTACCCAGCAAGGCTTTCAATCAAAATTGAAGGTGGAATCAGAAGCTTCATAGACAAAAAGGACTAAGGGAATATATTACCACCAAACCAGCAATGCAAGAAATGTTAAAGGGTCTGCTGTAAAAAAAAGAATTAGGAAGGAAAGAAGGAACTCGGGGGTAAAGACTAAAAATGGCAACAGATAAGTACCTATCAATAATAACTTTAAATGTAAATGATTTAAATGCACCAATCAAAAGACAGAGGGTAACCAATTGGATAAGAAAACATGATCCATATATTTGCTGTCTACAAGAAACCCATCTTAGAGAAAGAGATGCACACAGATTGAGGGTGAAGGGATGGAATATGGTATTTCAGGCAAATGGAAATGAAAAAAAAAAGCTGGGGTTGCAATATTTGTATCTGACAAATTAGGTCTCAAAGTGAAGGACATAACAAGAGATAAAGAAGGCCACTTCATAATACTAAAGGGAACAATCAAAGAGGAAGAAATAACTCTGGTAAACATATACACACCCAATATAGGAGCACCTAAATGCATAAAAAGACTCCTGGAGGAAATCAAGGGAGACATTGACAACAATCTGGACAAATCCTCTAAACAAAAAATCAGCAAAGAAACATCAATCCTAAATGACTCACTAGACCAGATGGAATTAATTGACATCTTCAGAACATTTCACCCCAAAGCCACAGAATATACATTCTTCTCCAGTGCACATGGGTCATTTTCAAAGATAGACCATATGTTGGGTCATAGGAAAAGTCTCTTCAACTTTAAGAAGATAGAAATCATATCAAGTATTTTCTCAGATCACTGTGGCATAAAACTGGAAATCAACTACAATAAAAATAATACAAAGAAATGAAACACATGGAGACTAAACAGCATGCTAATTAAACAATGACTGGGTAACCAGAGAGATCAAGGAAGAAATAAAAAACATCATGGCAACAAATGACAATGACAACACAACAATACAAAATTTATGGGACACAGTGAAAGCAGTCTTGAGAGAGAAGTTCATAGCTCTACAAGCCTACTGCAAAAAAACAGGAAACAATGGTAATAAATTTCCTAACCCTACAACTCAAAGACCTAAAAAGAGAGCAAGCAGAAAAGCCCAATGTATGCAGAAGGAAGGAAATAGTAAAGATCATAGCGGAAATAAACAATATGGAGACCAAAGAAACAATTCAAAAGATCAACAAAACCAAGAGCTGGTTCTTTGAAAAGATAAACAAGATTGATGGACCTCTAGCCAGGCTCACCAAGAAGCAAAGAGAGAAAACGAAAGAAACAAAATCAGAAATCAAAGAGGAGAAATAACAACAGACCCCAGCAAAATACAAAGGATTGTTAAAAAAATACTATGAACAACTCTATTCCAACAAATTGGACAACTTGCAAGAAATGGACATATTCCTAGAAAAATATAACCTTCCAAAACTCAATCAGGAAGAATCTAAACAGCTCAATAGTCCACTAACTATAGAAGAAAATGAAGCAGTCATCAAAAAGCTTCCAGCAAACAAAAGCCCACAACCAGATGGCTACACAGGAAAGTTTTACCAAACATTCAATGAATAATTAAAACCTATCCTCCTCAGACTATTCAAAAATATTCAAGAAGAAGGAACACTTCCAAACACCTCTATGAAGCCAGCATCACCCTAATACCAAAACCAGATAAAGACAACACAAGGAAAGAGAACCATAATACAAATATAGTCATACAAATTATTGATTTATACTTAAATGAGATTAAAGTGAGAAGTCCCAAAAGCCTCTAGTCTAGCCTAATGTTATAGGCTAGAAATTTCAGAAAATATACATAGTAATTTTCCTTGAAGCATGGAATTTATATTTGGAGTTTAGTTCCATGCAGAATCTCAGAAATCAAATAATTTTAGAGCTGGATGGGTGTCTATCAAATCTGGCCACACAGCTAATAAGTAGCATATTTAGGATTAGAAGTAGGATATCTAGTTCTACTCCAGCTAGGGATCTTTCCATTATGTAATATTGTACTATTAGACTCAAAGCTTTTATAAGCTTTTTAAAGTGCTAAATATTTCAACAAATTTAGAATAAACATATGGTATATATCCCTTTTACAAGAAAAGAATAGGGCAATATTTGCCTATTAGGGTAGGAATTAGCCCCATGAGGTCTAGTAAACCTCAGCACATGGGCAGAGCCTCAAACAGTAAAAAAGCAACATACTAAGAAAGGTGAAGTATTCTCTATATTCTTTCACATTACTAATGCAAGTTTTAATACAAATTTCTAGCACATATTATAATTAGGCCAAAGCAAGGATTGATTTGTGAATATGTGTTTAGAAGTTTTTCAGAAATTATCTTATATAGCATCATTGCCTTTTTGCTCTAATCCTGACTGGAATTGTAAAGTGGACACTCCTCAAAGCCCTCTTCCTATTTTTTTTCCTGGAATGCCTTTAATTTCCTGTAATGACAACATAGACTAGACACTACCAAGTTTTATTCTCATCTGATTTTTCATTAAAAATTATTAATCTCATTATTTTATATCAACAGAAAATGACAAGAGTGATCTTTATAAAAGGCAAATAAGATTAGGTTATTCTCTTGCCTGATACATTTCAGTGCCCCTCCAAAGAACCCAGAATAATATCAATTATGAGTGATATAATAATTAGGAATTAAAATAAGCTTCTTTAGGTCCTAACATTAGAATTGTTGTCCTTTCTTTGTAATCTAAAACTTGTTCTGTTCATGGGCTTTTAAATTTGCAGACCACATTCTTGGTAACTCTTGTAATATTTCTAATATAAGCTATTTTCCTTCCTATAAATATTTAAGGTGTTCTCTAATTTTCAGGTAAGAAATAATTTTAAATGATGAACAATTAATTTTACTAGTACATCTTATGGCAACCTAATTTTCCAAAATCATTAGAACTTATGTCCAGTAAGTTGATCATTTACAAATCCCGAACTGTGCCTTTAGATAAAAGTATAAATTAGAACAAATGAAACAAATCATTGAAATGATACACATAAGAAATGAGAAAATAGAATTCAAAATTATACATAAAAAATCTATGTTTTCCCCTCTATTAACATTACCATTTTGTGATCTTTGCCTGTATTAGTTTGATTTTAATTAATAAATAATAAAATTTGACAATATACAGTTATAATTTAAGGTAAACTGAGTTCTGCCAAAATAATAAATCTTTTGTGATTAAACAATAATAAAGTCTGAGCTTACTTAAAGAAATTTAGAAATTGAAGGACATGAAGGGTTCACTGCTTAAAAAGCTCTCCTTTTTCTAAAGAACATTTGATACAAAGAATATAGGAATAATATTTGAAGGACAATTTATAGACGCCTAGAGTATTTTCAAGACCATCTTGTCCATGCTTCTAACTACATATTGAAATGTACTAGTATACTTCAAGTTTAAAAATATCTCTCAGTCTATCACTGTACTGAATTTAAAAAAACTAGGACATGCTTAATGTATACTTAGTGTACCTCACATGTATTGAATGAGACAGAAAGCACTATATAACACATTAGAAAATGCTAAAAATTTTTTCCCTAAAATAAATTGTTTTCTGCTTTACTTTTTAACTGATTAATAAACGGATACTAGGCACTGAAGTAAATAACCTATCTAATAAAAGAGTAATATGCAAATTGGCCATACCCCTAGTACACCCGCAAGCCATGCCCACCACCCAATCAGATGTGAGTATTCAAATTAATCCAATCAAGATGGCTGTGGCCACAGAGAGAGCAGGAGGCTTGGGTTTCACTAGCAATGGAGGAAGCCAAGTTTCCGCCTGCTGTGGCCTGCTTTAGTATTCACTTAAGGCTACAAAGTTTCCATTATAGAAGATAAATACATCCCAACAAAAATGGCAGCAGGCATGAAGCTGGATATAGCAGGAGGCTTGAGTTGCTCCCAGCAATGAAGGAAGCCAAGTTTCTGCAGCCCTGGTCTGCCTTGGCCTCCGCTTAAGGATACAAAGTTTCAATTATAGAAGATAAATTAATCCCAACAATAATGGCTGTGGCCACTGAGCAAGCAGGAGGCTTGGCTCTGTTCAAGGCTACAAAGTTTCATATATAGCAGATAAATAAATCCCAGATACCAGGGCCTCCACTAGGGTCACTAGGAGGTGTGGTTGGCCTGAAAACGACCACAGTCCCCTCCCCCAGGCAGCCCCACACCCCAAGGGAACCTCCACCCTGATCCAGGACACTCTTCAGGAAAAACCAGCTGGCCCACACCTGTGCACCAGGCCTTTATCCTATCTAATAAAAGAGTAATATGCAAATTGACCATCACTCCAACACACAAGATGGCTGCCCCCATGCGATCAAAGATGTCTGCCTCCATATGGACACAAGATGGCTGCCAGGGAGGGCAGTTGGGAGGGATCAGGCCTGCAAGGGAGGGCAGTTGGGGGTCATCAAGCCTGAAGGGGAGGACAGTTAGGGGTGACCAGGCTGGCAGAGGAGGGAAGTTGAGGGTGACTGGGCCTGCAGGGAAGGGCAGTTTGGGGGGACCCAGGCCTGTAGGGGAAGGCAGTCAGGGGCAAACAGGGCAACAGGGAACAGTTAGGCATCAATCAGGCTGGCAGGGTAGTGGTTAGAGGGTTATCAGGTTGGCAGGCAGAATCAGTTAGGGACAATCAGGATGGCAGGCAGGTGAGCAGTTAGGAGCCAGCCAGCCTTCCTGATTTGTGAGAGGGATGTCTTGACTGTTCATTTAGCCCTGATACTCCCAGAAGGATTGGAAGTAAGTGGGCAGTCAGACATCCCTCGAGGGGTTCCAGATTGGAGAGGGTGCACGCTGGGCTGAGGGACACATACACCCGTGCACAAATTTCGTGCACTGGGACTCTAGTCAAATATAAGGTTCAATACTTGCCCTTAAGGTAGAGATAGATGTATGATAGGGTTGTAAGTACTGTTGCCTGAAGAAACTGAGATAGAATCTCTGTCCTGAAAGTGGAGTTGGATGGATGAGGGGCACTTCCAAACTTCTGGCTGTACCTACCCTAAATTTTTTCTTCAAAACACATCTGTATAGCATGAGAAATGTTGCCTTTTCTGGTGACATATCCCTTAAGTGAGAGCTTATGGGAGAAGGAGCACCATCTTCATAGCCATACCAGCCCAAGTGAAGCTTCCATCCACCTGAGCTGGTTAAGGGAAAGAAAAACAGGTCATAGCTCAAGTGTCACAGACTCTCGATGTTCTTCCCAATATTTGGTAGAATTTATTGAATAAATGGTTTTCCCCTTTTCTTTATTTCCAGACTAGAGGCCCGGAGCATGAAATTCGTGCATGGGAAGTGAAGGTTTGTCCTTCAGCCCAGCCTGCATTCTCTTCAATCTGGGACCCCTCAAGAGATGTTCAACTGCCCATTTAAGGGAAGTTGGACATCCTTCTCACAATCCAGGACTACTGGCTCCCAACCACTCACCTGCCTGATTGCCACCCACCGCTTCTGCCTGCCAGCCTGTTCACTCCCTAGCCACTCCCCTACCAGCCTGATTGCTGCTTAACTGCTCCCCTGCTTGACCAATTGTCCTTAACTGCCCTCCCCTACAGCCTGGTTGCCCCCAACTGCCCTCCCCTGGATGCCTGGTCTGCTCCAACTACCCTCCCCTGCAGGCAAGGTCCCTCCAAACTGTCCTCCCCTCGAGGCCTGGTCACCCCCAACTGCCCTCCCTGCAGGCTTGGTTTCCCTCAACTTCCCTCCCCTGAAGGCCTGGTCTGTTCCAACTGCCTTCCCCTGCAGGCCAGGTCTCCCTAAACTACCCTCATCTGCAAGCCTGGTCCCTCCCAACTTCCCTACCCTTCAAGCCAGGTCCTATCAAATCACCCTCCCCTGAAGGCCTGGTCCCCCCCAGCTGCCCTCTCCTGCAAGCCGGGTCCCCCCAACTGCCCTCCCCAGCAAACCAGGACACCAATCGTTCCCGCCTGTCTTCTGCTCTGCTCTGGGGCAATCCAGAATGCCAAGCCTTCCAGCCCATCTCCCACTCTGCTCTCCTGTCAGGCTTGGCCTTCCCACCCATCTCCTGCTCTGCTCTGGGGCGATCCAGGACGTCAAGCCATCCCCCCACTCTCCTGATCAGCCTTCCTCCTCTCTCCTGGTCACTGGGGTGACCCAGGACACCAATTCTTCCCACCCATTTCCTGCTCTGCTCTTCCATCAGGCTTGGCAACCTGGGTTGCTGTGGTGACCCAGGATGCCAAGTCTTTCGCCCTCCCCCCCGCCCCCCGGTCTCTGCAGGGTCTGTGGCTCCAGCCGATGCCACCATTTATTTTGGTCCATCAATTTGCATGATCCCTCCTTATTGGCTGTGGGCATGGCCATTTTATCACAAAATAACGGTTAATTTGCATGTTCCTCTTTTATTAGATAGGATCATTTTTCAATGTTTTTGTTTTATTTTATAATTTTCCCTAGTTATGGTTATTTCACTGATGAATGGGCATGCAGATCTCTTCATACTACCCTTCCAAACATGGAACCTCCATTATGTTATTTATAGTTTCATAAAATAACTTTAACCATAATTTCCATAACTTTGAACAAATGAATATTCACTTGAATACAAATATTTGTGAATGCAATTTGACTTTTACCTCAGACATAAATAGAGATAAAATTTTGAAAAGCATGTCAATAAAAACCCCAGCATATTTTCTAACTCTTAAATTTACCTTTGAAGCTATAATATATTTCATGTGAAGATGGAATTGGCACTTTAATTCATGATATTAGAGCAATAGACCAGTGGATGTTTATCATTCAAAGTATATGTGTTAGAAAGTTCAAAAATAAAATAGAGGAGAGGGACAGCATAAAAAATATAATTCTTTACATGTATAACAACAAAAATATGTTCAGAAATGCAATTTTTAGAAAAATATTTTCTTTGACACAATACCTCTATATCCTAGCTGTTCTCTTTGTAAATTTTCATATTAAGAAAAAAGTTTAATTAGTTTTATTCATATCATTATTTTCCCAAATACAATATATCATTTTCTTCACAACAAATTACAAATTGTCAATTCTTTACCATTAAATTATAAACATTCAATCCAAATTATACAAAACCTACAACATGAATAATTCCTCAAGATAACTCATGTACAATGTTGCATTCATTGCTAAAACTCTCAATGTTGTCAATTTGTAACTTCATGTTCATGAAAGAACTACTTCTGAAAACAATCAAAATGTCCCCTTGAAGAAATCCTGGAACAAAGGACTGAAAATTATGTAATACTAAAAGTCCAGTGCATGAAATTCATGCACAGGGGGGTCCCTCCAATTGGTCTGCACCTGCTCCATTCTGGGATCCCTTAGAGCAGTGGTTCTCAACCTTTCTAATGCTGGTTACCCTTTAATACAGTTGCTCATGTTGTTGTGACCTCCAACCATAAAGTTATTTTTGTTGCTACTTCATAACTGTAATTTTGCTACTGTTATGAATAGTAATGTAAATATCTGTGTTTTCTGATGGTCTTAGGTGTCCCTGCTAGTGATTCTTAACCTGTGGACTGCTGCTGTAGAGTAATGAAGATACACCTTAAGTGAAAAAACACAATTATCTAGTTAGATGCTGAATCAAAACACCATTCTGTGTGTGTGTGTGTGTGTGTGTGTGTGTGTGTGTGTGTGTGAAGTTTGTTAGACTGCTAAAGTGTCATCATATCACTTAGGAAGATAACATAATAGTAAAGGTTATAATTGTTATGTTCTATATCTGTACATCAGTCTACTTGTAATTAAACCAATTACATGAATTGTCCCATTTTTTTTATGTCAAGTATTCAAGAGGAAAAGAATCTGCTTCTGAAAATAATGAAGCCAAGGATATTGTGTTTCTTCTTTGAGTGAAATGTTTATTTCCTGTTTAAAATATTCTTAATTTTAAAAACTGAATATAATGGGACTTAAAAATAGAATTCTAGTGAGTTAAGTTAAAGTACTAAATGTTCCCAAAATATATGTCATCTGGTTCTATAACATTTGATTGTGCATTAGAATATTTTTATTCATTGTATGTCTTTATCTCTTTGTATTTCGTCCTGGAATAATCAAATCAATTCTATTAGACTCAAAGTAATTAAATGAAATTTTAATAATCTGCCTATAGCACTTGTACTCTGCCAGTTTAAAATAGCCTTATGTAAAAAGAGTTGATACTCTTAATAAAATACTGATTTATCATATGTAAACCTGGGCTTCCATCATGACTATTATAAAATGGGTTCTGGAATTCAGAAAGCTACCTATGTGATTGATTAAGTTCATTCTCTAAACAAAGGTCTAACTTACAAAAATGGACATTTCTGGTATCTGAGTGTTTCTTCATAAAGTTTTACAAAATGGTCTGTTCTCCAAGGAAATACAGCATACCACATGTTGCCTCCTTTTCACAGTCATATTATTTGTTATAGGAATGCTTCAAGAAAGAGAGTCCAAAACTAATACTATATAACTTCACTTGATATTTGGCATTACTATTGTAAAATGTAACACAAAAATGGGAAGATAATGGCAAAGAAATCTGAAAGGATAAGTGATAAAATATTCTAAAATTTGATAAATAGATTGATAATTTATTATAGTGAATTACAAAGTATTTGATTATTAACTTTATAAATCTTTATTAAAAATTATACACATTGTTTTTTTTAAATTTAGAAGTTTCCAGAAATTGTCTAATTTATCAAGAAAAAACAACCAAGATTTTGCATGAAAATATTAAAATTTAAACACTTTTTAGTAATAGATTTTTGAGCAATTAAATCTTGATATTTTCAATCTTTTGAGCAAATTATTCTGTCACTATATAATGAATGGAATACAGAAAACGCACTAAACTAAGAGTAGATAATCAGGCTGCTTTCTTCCAGTTCTCCCAACACAATTTTTATAATTAAAAAATCAATGATTTCTTGAGTCATTTTGCTTATTTATATACTTATTTATATACTGACAGATTATTAAGTCTTCACTTAGTTACTTTTAGCCTAATAGAATTGGTTTGATTATATCAGAGTAAAAATATATATTCACACGCGCGCGCGCACACACACACACACACACACACACACACACACATATGTATATGCTTGTCTCTACCAGTCTTTTAAAAATGGCTCTATAAAGGATTGGAAAGTAAACATAGCAGATGAAATAATATGTCATTTTTAATAAGATTGCAAGGTACATGGCCATTACCAGGACATGGAAATAGTTCCTGTACCTCCCCCAATATAACTTTAAACAGTCAACAATTATTTCAGTAACTCAGGCCCATGAGAAAAACGTGGGCAGGATACAAGACTGCTATGGCTAGTCCCCTAGTTATGCTAGGTTACATATGGGACCAATTGATTCCAAAAACAAAACAAAAAAAAAAAACACCACACTTCCATAAAAGCATAACAGGAATCCTGGCTAAACTATTTTGCTTTTCATGAAGTGTACTTCAAGGTAATAACCTTGAAATAGATCTCTTCAGAGATTACCTTAATGCTACTCATGCTAAAAAATTGCTAAATGAGTTGTTATAAAATAATTCTTTCCAAGAAAATTATGAAGCCAGTATTCTTTGGGTAACAGACCAGAATTTCTATTGACTTATTATTATTCTTAAATCAGAAAAAGGAAAGCAAGGCAAAGGAGAAAATAACTTTATATATCATGAAAATGTGATCTCTCCTCAAATGCTTTACCAATTTACAGTGAAAGAGCTGTCCTACCATCAGATATATTTTAAATACTTTTTATTAATAATTAATTCATTTGTCTTAGTTCAGCTCTGTAGATATCACCCAATACCATGTAATAAATCACTGCATAATAACATGAGTCAATAAGTAATTTATGTTATTAAAAACTTGGCTTTTACAGTCATTTTCAAAAGTGCTTAAACCCCACAAGTTAAACAATTTCTTGGACTATCTATGTGGATACAAGCAAGCTATATCTTAAGGTCATGACATCTTTCTTCATCCTTTCTGTAATAAATTCCCTAACTCTTGGGAATACTTACTATACTATGGAATTCTATCACTTTCTAAATGTAACATTACTTATTTAATGCAGTACTTTAAAATGCTATAGCTAGATCCCTTCTGGATTCAGACATATGCACAGCCTTATCAGTATCAAGGGTAAGAAGATAAATGCTGCTAAACATTAGTATCTGTAATAAGACATTCCTGACATTTCAAGTTTGTTGTTGACGCAAAGGTGATCTAGTTTTTAAAACAACACATTTTGCTATTAAATACTTGATAAACCCCTGCCTTTGGGAAAAAGAGACCGAAGTTCTAATAAAATTTTCTAAATAATCATCTGTGCAAAAGCAGTAACAATGTTAGTCTATAATTTCCTAACAATAAGACCCTGAGAAAGCTATACAGGGCAAATTAAACTATCCTGGGGGTAAGAAAATTTGAACTACGGTCCTATTTCTTCTGAACCTAATCACTAAGTATCTATGGATCTATTTTGTCATATATGTAATTAGGGTGGACATTAGGATAGGGATATTTCTGAAATTTAAGCTTTGGGGGTACTTGAAAAATAAGCATAATTCCTAATATGTGTTAGATATTATTCATTTATGATTTGCCACAATGAAGAAAAGGGAATTTATAGCCAAAGCTATACAGATAAGAGACTTACAGTACCAATTTCTGTCTTTTTAAAATTAGATCAAGTTCCCTGCCACCTACAAAAGAGTAAGGGCAATAGGATTTTCATTCTTGCTGTGAATAACTAAATATATTAGGCCAAATATTTTATCATCAACAATTTTAAAAAATAATAAGTAACATAACACTGATTCTGAACAAAGAAACACAAGTAGTAAGTCTTATAATTAAGTAAGCTTTCTGTCTGGATCCAGTCTCCAAATGACAATACAGAAAAGATGATCACAAAAAGATCTTGACACTCTCACTGAAATGAAGATAAAAAATGAATTTTACAGAAGCTGAGATGCTAAAATTTATGGATAGAGTAATGGAGAGGAAAAAATCATACACAAAAAGAAATCCATAAATGTGTGCTGTGGCTACATTGAATCTTTGTCTGAATACTATTCTGTACAAATGTAAGGTTAAATGTTATCAATTCAGAGAAAAAAAAACTGATAAAGATTACTGGTTATATCTAAGCTAAATTATTCCCAGAGTTTACACAGGACTAAGAATAGTTTGGGTTCCTATGAGCCATAGTAGAGAGATTTTATAACATTTGAGATATTCTGTGAATACACTAGAAGTGTTTTATCTTAGTAATGAAGTAAATTAACAGAATAATGAAAGTGATTCAAGACCCCACCTTTAAAAAAAACGTATTTTAATTCAAAAGTGATTGTGGAGAAAGTGAAAGGTACACTGACACTCTCCCAAGACCAAACTGGAAATACAACTAAATTATAGAGAAAAAAAAAAAGGCTTGAAAAATCTACTGAAGATTGATTGGAGAGAACTCTGATAACCAAGGTCGAAAAGCAGAAAATAGGATTTTCATTCTTGCTGTGAATAGCTAAATATATTAACTACAAGAGGCCCAGTGCATGGATTTGTGCACTGGTGGAGGGTGTGGCCTACAGGGATCAGCCTACCATGGGAGACCCACTCATCCTGGTTAGCCGAGCAGCTGTGGACCTGCCCTCTGAATGGCTGCTGAATGAGGAAATTAGTTTGAGCTGACATTTTGGGGTAATATCTTAGGTAAAGGCATGTTCTGTATCCTGGATGAACCTGGCAGAAAGCTTTGCACCACAAAGTCACTTTGGTGAATGTCCTTGATGTGTGATGCCAGGTTGGTGACACTATTGGTGATGTTCAGAGAAGCTGTGCTCCAAGATCCTCAGCCATCAGGACAGCCTCCCTGGAGGGTTCACAGTCACATCCCCTCTTGCCACTGCCTATGCCAGGTCCCCATGCTCTTTCTAGAATACACCTTACAGGGCCTACATCAGCTTGTGGGTTCAGGCCAGAGTCTGATTTGTTTCAGGTATTTGATAGATGCAGAGGCTTAGCCTTACCCTGGGCCTGCTAGTGCTATGAAAGCACAGTTACCACCAGGGGGAAACTCCTGCATTGAATGTCTGCCCCCTGGTAGTTAGTGTGAGTCACAGTGACAGGTTGACCAGTTGTTCTGATTGTTCTGCTGTTTGGTCACTGACCACCAACAATTTCCAGATATATATATTAGACTGTTAGGAAGTGCAGAGGCACAAAAGGGCTGGACTGGCTTCCACAAACAGCAGCTGAAGTTCTGGAGGGATATCTCAGCAGTGGGAGGTTCTCACTGAGAACTCTGGGGGTCTAAACCCCAAGTTGTGCTCCCTATCCCAGAGCATTAGAAATAAGAAAGGTGCACATATAACAGCTGGCTGTGAAAATAAACACAGTTGCTGTCTGTCTGCAAAATATGACTGGAAATTCATGCACCATCCTAAAGGGCCAGCACACAAAATTTCATGTGCAGCCACTCATGATGGGCTCTGGCAGAGTGGGCAGGAGATGTGTGAGGAGAGACAAGGGCTGGGGGCTGTGTGGTTGGAGCTGATTTATTCTCTCACAATGCTGAGAAAAACTTGCTCCAGCAGACCTTTGCTATCCAGGTGGTTTTTGCCTAGGAGAAGGCAGTTGTCCCACCATGTTGGAAGACCTCTAGTACCATCTTGTGGTTGATATCCTGAGGCTAATGAAGTCTGAGTGTCAACTGAACTGCAGGCAGAGGCAGGTCTCTGAAGGCACTGAGTCTTTGCCTGAACTATCCCAGGGCATGGGGCTAGAAAAAGAAGACTCTGGCACACATATTGGTCCTTTACAAAGGCACCCAGGCCCAATAAAGGGAGCCACAAGCTGTGGATTGCAGAAAGCTCCAAAGAGGATACTCAGGGCCAATCACAGTGTCTGACATTGCCCTGCACTAGAGATTGCGAGTCATAGCAGATCTACCTAATAAACAGACAAAAACCCAAACAGGCAGCCAAAATGCAGAGAAAAAAAAGCCCCAAATGAAAGAACAAGAAAATTATTCAGAAGAAGAGCTAAATGAAATGGAAGTAAGAAATTTACCAGTCATAGATTTCAGAACAATGACGACAAAGATGCTCACCAATATGAGCAAAAAATATAGTAACTATGAAGAATGGCATAGCACTTGGAGAGAATATGCGGTAGATTAGGGAAAGCTGAGGATGAGATCAATGAATTAAGAGTTAAGGCAGAAAAAAGTCACTCACTCAGAGAACCAAAAAGAAAAAAACAACAGGAGGAGAGCTTAAAGGAGCCATGGCAAAACATGAAACATAACAATATTCACATCATAAGAGTGCTAGAAGGGGATGATAGAGAGCAAGGGATAGAAAACATGCTTGAAGAAATAATGGCAGAACACTTCCTTAACTTAGTGAAGGAAAAGTCATATAACTTCAGGAGGAACAGAGACTACTAAGCAAGAAGAACCCAAACAGGCCAATGCTCAGACATATAATTAAAATGGCAAAAATGAAAGACAAAGAAAGAATCTTAAAGACACCAAGGAAAAAGCAATTTATTTGTACCTACAAATAAGGCTGTCAGCTGATTCCTCGTCAGAAACTCTACAGGTCAGAAAGGAATGGCATGAATTATTTAAGGTAATGAAAAGTGAGGATTTAATACCAAGATTACTATATCTAGAAAGACAATCATTCAAAATAGATGCTGAAATAAAGAGTTTGCCAGACAAAAAAAAAAAAGGCTAAACTAGTTTATCATCACCAAATCATCAATGCAAGAAATGCTAAAGGGACTGCTATAATGAGAAGGAATAGAGAAAGAGAAAAACATTGGGGCAGGGGAGAGGATACATATGTAATACATTAATCAAGAAAGAAATTTAAAATGCAAAAAGTGCCCTGGGTGGGGGGAGAATTAAAATGGCAATGAATAAGTACTTATCAATAAAAATATTATGTGTAAATATTTTAAATACTTCAATCAAAATAGATAGGGAACCTTAATGAATTAAAAAAAAACATGACCCAATTATATGCTGTCTATAAGAGACTAACCTCACAACAAAAGACTTCACAGGATGAGAGTGAAGGGCGGGAACAAAATTTTCCAAGCAAATTGAAATAAATAAAAAAAAAAGGTGGGATAGCAATACTCATATCTGACAAAATACACTTCAAAATGAATGCTATCACAAGAGTCAATAAAGGTCACTATGTTATACTAAAGGGAGCCATTCAACAAATGGATATAACCCTGGTAAAGATATATACACCCAATATATTTCTAAATATATATATATATATAAACTTCTGGAGAGCAACCAAGATGGTGGCATAGATAAATGCCTGTACTTGCTGCCTCCCATAACCACATCAAAATTACAAGTAAAATACAGAAAACTATCATCCAGAACATGGGAAAGCTGGTTGAGTGGAAGTACTACAACTAGAGAGGTAAAGAAGAAAGTGCATTGAAACTGATAAGAGGTATAGAGGCATGAAATGGGTTAGTCTGGCACCTGGGTGTGCCTCTTTTTAAATTGGGAGGGAGATCACCTCTTTGGCAGCCACCTGGAGGAGCAAGGAGTCCCGGCCCCATACCAGACACCCATCCCAGGGTCTCAGAGCTGGAGAAAGAAGTCCCTATGGGCAGTAAGAACTACAGAACGTAAAAACCAGTGTGGATTGGGTCTGAGTGACATGCAGGCTACTGGAGAGCCAACTGCACTTCTTAAAAGGCTGGCACCATAAACCGAATTTACAAGCTCCAGCTTGCTCTGAGTTCCAATACCCAGCAAGGCTCTGGGGGATCCAAACACATATGGGGAGAAACTGGGCTGTCTGGAATCAGGGCAGGAACATAGGGGTGGCTTTTTTCCAGACAGAGGTGCTCACAGCGGTAATTGTTTCCATGCTAGAACTTCCCAGGTGCAATGCTGACTGGATAGCCATTTCTGTTTGCTCTGCCCTGGAGATTCCCTGAAATCCTTCCCCACCCAAATTACAAATACACCCAAGCTGTGCACAGTGGCTTTTGCAAATGAATTGTCTGTATTTTCTCAGCATAAAACCTGTCAAACAAGCTGCCACTGGGTCTGGGAACCCCAAAGTTATTAATAAAAGGCCTAAGGCTGGAATCAGCACCAGCTTGCCTTGCTTCACAGATGGGCCTCGTCTGGGCACTTCCAAACCCAATACAAAGAGGAGGAATCTGCATATCTCTCTATAGCTCCTGCTGGGTGGCCCCAGACAGTGGCTGACTTTGTACCTCCTTGGAGATCCAACAGCCAGTATACACAGTGGTCAATGTGAGACCATACCAGATTACAACTCTTCACATCTATAAGTGACACACTCAAGGGGCAGACTCAGTGAGCATCAAAACCACACTGAAACAAGTCCTGTCCCATAAGTTGTCTCCTGCACAGCAGCTCTCCTACTATAGTTGCAGCTGATCCCACAGCCAATTGGCCTGGAAGTCACTTCCTCCCAGCAATCAAGGTTCAGCTACAAGACTCTGCACACAGCCCACAAAGGGGTGCACCAAGAGTGTCCAGCTCAGGTGAATAGGGAAGCTGAGCAACTGGGCACTATAGAACACCTACTACACAAGCACACTCTTTCAACTCAAGGAGACATAGTAGTTCTACCCAATACATAGAAAAAAACACAAGGAAGCAGCCAAAATATGGAGACAAAGAAACATGTCACAAATGAAAGAAATGGAAGAAAGCAAACTACTGGATATGGAGTTCAAAACTACAGTTATAAGGTTACTCAATAATCTTCTAGAAACCTCTGAGGAACTCAGTGATACCTTCAAGGATCTTAGTGAGAATGCCAAAAAAATAGAAAAGGATCACTCAGAAATTAAGCATACACTGACTGAAATAAAGAATATTTTTCAGGGATTCAACAGTGGATGAGGGGATGCCAAAAATCAAGTCAATGATTTGAAATATGAGGAAGCAAAAAATCACCCTACCAAAGGAGTAAAAAGAAACAAGAATCCAAAAATATAAAGATAGTGTAAGGAGCCTCTGGGACAATTTCAAGTGTACCAACATCTGAATTATGGGGGTGCCAGTAGAAGAGAGAGCAAGATACTGAAAACCTATTTGAAGAAATAATTACAGGAAACTTTCCCTATCTGGCGAAAGAAATAGATTTACAAGTCCAGGAAGTGCAGAGAACCCCAAACAAGAGGAATCCAAAGAGGACCACACCAAGACACCTCATAATTAAAATGCCAAGGGCAAAAGACAAAGAGAGAATCTTAAAAGCAGCAAGAAAAAAAACAAAACAAAACAAAACAGTTACCTACAATGGAGTACCTATATGACTGTCAGCTGATTTCTCAATAGAAACTATGCAGGCCAGAAGGGAGTGCAAAGAAATATTCAAAGTGATGAATAGCAAGAAATTACAACCAAGAATACTCTACCCAGCAAATTTATAATTTAGAATTGAAGGTTAGATAAAGAGCATCACTGACAAAAAAAAAGCTAAAGGAGTTCATCACCCCCAAACCAGTATTATATGAAATGCTGAAGGGTATTATTGAAGAAGAATAAAAAGGAGGAGGAGAAAGAGGAGGAGGAGGAGGAGGAGGAGGAGGAGGAGGAGGAGGAGGAGGAGGAGGAGGAGGAGGAGGAAGAGGTGAAGATAAAAACTTATAAACAACAAAGTGACAACAAATGCATATCTATCAAAAAGTGAATCTAAAAATCAAATGAATAAAAATTCTGGTAAGCAGAATAAATTGGTGAATGGAATAGAATCAGAGTCATGGAAATGGAACAGACTGACAATTCTCAGAGGGAAGAGGGTGTTGGGGGTGCAGGAAGAGATTAGACAAAATATTTTATGCATGTATGCAGTACCTATGGACACAGACAATAAGGTGGCAAGTGCCTGGGTGGGATGGGAACCAGGTGGAGGGGATCTATTGGGAGGAGGGGAGGGAATAGGGACATCCACAATAATCTCAACAATAAAGATTAAAAAAACTTTTAGAGGACTTTAAGGGAGAGACTGATAGCAAAAATTTATAATAGGGGATATTAATACCCTGCTGACTTCATTACATAGATTTTCTAGACAAAAAAAATTTTTTGACAAGGAAATGGAGACTCTAAATGACACAATGAATCACTTGAATTTAATTGACATTTATGGAACATTCCTCCCCAAAGCTGCAAAATACACACTCTTCTTAAGTGCACATGAGTCATTCATAAAGAGAAACTGCATTAGTAAAGGAAAAAAGTCTATAAATTCAAGAACAAAAAAATCATATCAAATATGTTCTCAGATAACAACAGAAGGAAATTAGAAATCAACTACAGTAAAAATACCCAAGACATGTAAAACACCTGGAGGATAAATAGTATATTGTTAAACAATGAATGGTTTGCCAATGAGATAAAAAAAAATCAAAAACTTCCTAGAAACAAATGAAAATGAATACACAACCAGCCAAAAACACTCCTGAGAGGGAAGTTCATAGGACTGCAGGCCTACCTCAAAAAAACAACATATAGAAAAAAAAAAACTTTTTAAGTCCACAACTTAAAGATTTAGAAATAGAACAAGAAAATCGCAGAGTAAGTAAAATGAAGGAAATAATAAAGATTAGAGCAGATAAAAATGACATAAAGGCTAAAAAGCAGTACAAACAATAAGAAACAAACATAGAGGACTCAAATTAATAAAATCAGAAATGAAAATGGTGGAGTAACTACTAACTCAACAGAAATACAAAGGATTATAAAATACTATGAACAACTATATTCCAACAAACTAGACAATGTGGATGAAATAGACAAATTTCTAAAAAATATATATATAATTTTCTAAATCAGAATCAGGGAAAATCAGAAAATGTGAAGAGGCCTACCATAACTGATTAAATAGAAGTAGTCAACTGGAGAGACATCAGATACCTCCCAGGACCTTACAACCACAATGTCCATGTACCAGTTACCTCAGATGTGAACCCAGGAACACATGGACCCCAGCCTGCCTGGCCATAGGAGCCTAAAAAGTTTTTCCAGTGTAAGACAAGGCAGTAAAAATACCAAAGCAGAGCAGAAACTGGAAAAAAAAACACTTAAATTACAGGAGGAGAGCCTAAGGGAACTTTGTGACAACATGAAATGAAACAACATCAGAATGATAGGGGTACTGAAGGAGAGGAAAATGAGCAAAGATAGAAAACCTGTTTGAAGAAATAATGACAGAAAATGACCCTGATAGTGGGAATAAAAAGCTCACACAAGTCCAAAGAGCACAGAAAGTCCCAAATAAGCTGATCCCAAAAAGACTAACACCAAGACATATGATCATTAAATTGGCAAACACCAATGACAAAGTAAGAATCTTAAAGGCTGACAGAGAGAGACAGGAAGATACCTACAAGGGATCTCCCATCAAACTATCAACTGATTTCTCAACTGAAACACATCAGGCCAGAAGGAAATGGTATGTAATATACAAAGTTATACAAAACAAGCATGTGAATCCAAGAATACTGTACCCAAAAAGGCTATCAATCAAAGTTGAGGGTGAAATTAGGAGCTTCACAGACAGAAGAGGACAAAGGGAGTTTATTACCACCAAACCAGCAATGCAAGAAATGCTAAAGGGAATTCTGTGAAAAGAAGAAATAGGAAACGAAGAAGGAACACAGGCATAAAGAATAAAAATGGCAACAAACAAGTACCTATCAATAATAACTTTGAATGTAAATGGATTAAATGCCCCAATTAAAAGACATAGGGTAGCTGAATGGATAAGAAAACATGACCCATATATCTACAAGAGACCGACCTCAGAACAAAAGACTCACACAGACTGATGGTGAAATAATGGAAAAAGATTTTTCAGGCAAATGAAAATGAAAAAAAGCTGAGGTAGGAATACTCACATCTGACAAGTTAAACCTTAAAGTGAAGCCCATAACAACAGATAAGGAGGGCCATTTCATAATACTAAAGGGAACAATTCAAGAAGAAAATATAAGTCTGGTAAACATATATACACTCAATACAGGAGAACCCAAATACATAAAGAACATTCAGGAAGATATCAAGAGAGCAATTGACAGCAATACAGTCAGAGTAGTTAACTTTAATACTCCACTAACAGGACTAGATAAATCCTCTAAACAACCACAACAAAAAAAAATCAGCAAATAAATAGAAATCCTAAATGACTCACTAGATCAGATGGAATTAATTGACATCTTCAGAACATTGCACCCCAAGCCCATGGAATATACATTCTTTTCAAGTGCAAATAGGACATTTTTAAAAACCACACATTGGGGCAAAGGCAAAGTCTCTTCAAATTCAAGAAGATAGAAATCATATCAAGAATCTTCTGAGATCACAATAGCATAAAATTAGAAATCAACTACAGTAAAAACAATGAAAATAATTAAAGACCTGGAGGCTAAAAAGCATGCTATTAAACAATTATAGGGTTACCAAAGAGATCCAAGAAGAAATAAAAGGCTTCGTGGCAGCAAACAACAATGAAAACACAATCCAAAATCTATGGGACACAGTGAAAGAGTCTTGAGAAGGAATTTCATAGCTCTACAGGCCTAACTCAAAAAATAAGAAAAAATGGTAAGAAATTATCTACCCCTACTACAGAAAGATTTAGAAAAAGAGCAACAGTAAAAGCCCAGTGTAAGGAAAACGAAGGAAATAATAAAGATCAGAGCAGAAATAAATGACATAGAGACCAAAAAAAAAAAATTACAAAAGATGAACAAAACCAAGAGATGGTTCTTTGAATAGATAAACAAGATGGATGAACCTTTATACAGGCTCACCAAGAAGCAAAGAGAGAGAACCCAAATAAACAAAATCAGAAATAATAGTGGTGAAGTAACAAACAATCCCACAGAATACAAAGGATTATGAAACAACTCTATTCCCACAAATAGGACAACCTAAATGAAATGAACATATTTTTAGAAAAATACAATCTTCCAAAACTCAATCAGGAAATATATAAAAAAAAACTGAATAGGCTGATAACCACCAAAGAAATTGAAGCAGTGATCAAAAATCTTCCAGCAAATAAAAGCTGTGTTCCGTACGACTTTACAGTGGAGTTCTATCAAGCATTCAAAGAACTAAAACCTAACCTCCTCAAACTATTCCAAAAAACTTAAGACCAAGGCATACTTCCAATCTCTTTCTATGAAGCCAGCATCACCCTAATTCCAAAACCAGATAAAGACACCACTAAAAAAGAGAACTACAGCCCACTACAAGCCAATATCCTTAATGAGCATAAATGCTAAAATCTTCAACAAAATTCTAGCAAACTGGATCCAACATTACAGTAGAAAGATCATACACCATCACCAAGTGGTATTTATTCTGAGCATGCAAGAATGGTATAACATCTGCAAATAATAAATGTGATACATCACATAAACAAATTGAGAGACAAAAAATCACATAGTCATATTAATTGCTGCAAAAAAAAGCATTTGACAAAATCCAACACTGTTTCCTGATAAAAACTCTCATCAAAGTGGGAACAGAGGGATTTTATATACTAAAACCCTAATATGCAAATCAATCACTGGGAGGAACTACTGGTGTAAGGAATGGTCTCTATGGCATCACTGACCACCAGGAGCAGACACTCAATACAGGAGCTGCCCCTGGTGGTCAGTGCACTCCCACAGGGGCACTCAGCCAGAAGCTGGGCTCATGGCTGACGAGCACAGAGGTGGTGGTGGGCAGTTCTCCTACCTCCATTGCAGGTGGGCAGTTAGGAGCAAGGGGCCTTGGACTGTGAGAGCCACAAACACTGACAGGGATGTGTAAGACAGCAGGTGGACATCCCCTGAGGGGCACCAGACTGAAAAAGGGTATAGGCCAGGCTGAGGGACCCCCTACCCCAATCTGGTGCACGAATTTCATGCACGGGGCCTCTAGTACTTCAATAAAAGCCTTATATGAAAAATCTACAGCCAACATCATACTCAATGGGCAAAAAAATAAACTCATTTACCCTAAAAACAGGCATAAGACAGGGATGTCCACTTTCATAACTGCTATTTGACATATTACTGGAAGTGATAGCCATAAGGATCAGACAAGAAAAAGAAATAAAAGGCATCCAAACTGAAAATGAAGAAGTAAAACTGGCCTTATTCGCAGATGACATGATATTGTACATAGAATACCCTAAAGACTCAATCAAAAATCTACTGGAATTAATAAAGGAATTTGGCAATGTAGTAGGATACAAAATTAACACCCAGAAATTTGTGGCTTTTTTATACACAAATGATGAACTCATAGAAAGAGACACTTAAAAAACAATCCCATTTACCACTGCAACAAAAATATTAAGATACCTACGAATACATTTAACCAAGGAGGTAAAGAAACTGTACTCAGGAAATTATAGGATGCTGAAAAAAGAGATAGAAGAAGATATAAACAGATGGCAGAACATACCATGTTCATGGATTGGTAGAATCAACATCCTTAAAATGTCCATGCTATCCAAGGCAATCTATAGATTCAATGAAATTCCCATTAAAATACCAATGACATACTTCAAAGACCTAGAACAAAGTCTCCAAAAATTCATCTGGAACAACAACAACAACAAAAAAGACCACAAATAGATGCAGCAATCTTGAGAAAGAAGAACAAAGTTGGAGGGAGCACAATGCCAGATATCAAGACCCTGTCCTTAAAACTGCCTGGTATTGGCAGAAGAACAGACATATAGACCAATGGAATGGAACAGAGAACCCAGAAATTGACCCAAGCCATTATGCTCAGTTAACATTTGGCAAAGGAGGCAAGTGTATACAATGGAGACTAGACAGTCTCTTCAATAAGTGGTGTTGGGAAAATTGGTCAGAAACATGCAAAAAAAATGAAACTAGACCAATAACTTATACTATACACAAAAATAAACTCAAAATGGATAAAGGACTTAAATATAAGGTGGAAACCATAAAAATCTTAGAAAAAGCCATAGGCAGCAAAATAGCAGACATTTGTCGTAGCAGTATCTTTACTGACACAACTTCTAGGGCAATGGAAACTAAGGCGAAAATAAAGAAATGGGACTACATCAAAATAAAAAGCTTCTGCACAGCAAAAGAAGCCATCAACAAAACAACAAGGAAGTCAACTGCATGGGAGAACATATTTGCCAATGTTATCTCAAATAAGGGTTTAATCTCCAAAATTTATAGGGAACTCATACAATTTAAAAGGAAGATAAACAATCGAATTAAAAAAAAAATGGGCAAAAGGCCTAAATAGACACTTTTCAAAAGAGGACATACAGAAGACCAAGAGTCATATGAAAACATGCTCAAACTCATTAATCATCTGAGAAATGCAAATCAAAACAACAAGGAGGTACCATCTTATACCTTTCAGAATGACTATCATCAACAAATCAATAAATGACAAGTGCTTGAAAGGATGTGGAGATAAAGGAACCCTGGAGCACTGCTAGTGGGCATGTAGACTGGTCTAGTCACTGTGGAAAACAGTATGGCATTTCCTCAAAAAATTAAAAATTTAACTTCTATCTGACCCAGTAATCCCACTTCTAAGAATATATGCCAATAAAACAGGAACACCAATCAGAAAGGATATATGCACCCCTATATTCATAGCAGCACATTTTACAAAAACTGAGATTTGGAAACAGCCAAATGCCCATCAGCAGATGAGTTGACTGAAGCCATTTTTATCTTTAGGTTAACACTGTTTAAAAAGTAAACTTGATCCTGATTTGTCCCATATATATTAACTAATTAAAAACAGATCATATATGTAAATTAAAACTTTATAAAATTTCCGGGAAATATAGGAGAAAAATCTATGTGATTATGTGTTTGGCAAAGGTTTCTAATGTATAACACACACAAAATAATCATCAATAAAAAATTTAAATGATAAATTAGACTTCAGCAAATTGAATATGTTTTTAAAAGAAACTCAATACAATAAAAAGACATGCCATAGATTGGGATAGTATATTTGCAAAGCATATATCTAGTGGACTTGTAATCAGAATTGGTAATTTTTCTTTTGTTGAAATTTTTTTTTCTTTTGTGTTGCCTATCTTTAATGTTGCGAGAAGAAACATACAATAAATAAAACTTTCTACTGAGGAAAGAATTCCAGAAAGGTGGAGTCAAGTTAATTGAGGTGTTATTCAACTAAGTGTTTCAAATTTCTATAATGGAGAAGTCTTATCCTAGCCTAAACATATTATATCACTTGAATAGTAAACAGTGTTGGAGATTTAACTAAAATATATCACAGGAAAGTGAATTACAAAAAAAAAAAAATCAACAGAGTTACAGTTCCACATAAATTATGCTCAGATTTTTTTAAAAAATTAACTATACTTTTTAACTTAGTTCTCTATGCTCTTAAAAGACTGATATCAGTAAGTAGCTGTTAAAGTTCTCCATGTATAAATAATATTTACTTCATAGTATTGGCCAATCCAACATGATGGTAAAACGTAATAATTAAGAAAACATACTCCAATCAGATGGTCTGAATTTGCATTCCCCCCTACTTTTGGAATCACTCACCATCAGCAAACTGCTTCATATCTCTAATCTCAATTTATACATTTATTTAATGAATAATAATAGAGCTTACAAAATGCTGAGCTGATAAGTGGCACAGACAAAAACCCTACAGAGTGGAAGGGAAACTAAAAAACTGCTTCCAATCACTTTAGTGGGTAGCTAAGTAAATCTAACTGCAAACAATGCACTTTACTTAATTTAAGCTTTGTAACTATCAATCAATTCCCAAATGACACTATGAAAAAAAGGCCAGAGAAGTGTTAGAGAGGATCTTCATACATTCACTGAAGCTCCATGTACTACAACTTCGTGTAACTAACAAATCAATTTAACTCGGGATTTAAAGATCAACCTATCAGGAAAGACACATTATTGATATGATAGTCTTTTTTTTCACATTTCAAATACCTTTGTGTAAACACACACACACACACACACATTTATAGTCTAGGTACCCACTTGCCTTTCCCAAGAAAAAGGCAACTTGGTTTTAGATTATAGCCTTCAGTCTCTGTAGCACTGTGATTACTTAAAACTATAGATTGACATTCCAATACATAAAAAGGGGCAAATCACCATTAAAGGGTTGTTTTTGAACTTTAATTTCCCTGTAACTAATAAGACTTACCAGGTTATTAATCAAAAGGTTTAGATTCAAATAATGATAGGATTCATTCTAGATAAGTAGAGTGTACTGCTCATGATAATTTTAAATTTACAATGAAACCAAATTTCATTCAGCAATTACAAATATACTAAAGAGCCTCATAAACAATCCTTTATTAAAATCATTTATCCAGAGAATTATAGCCTAAAATTATAATCACATTCATAGCAAAGCAAAATATGCAGAAATTTGCACCTTCTACCACATCTGTCTGTACTACTTTTCCATTGAGGCTCCACCATCATCAAAACCAACGCATGTACCTGTCCATACCCCAACAAAGACCAACCCATATATGTTATATTTAATTTTAGTAAGAAAACAAAAAAGGCAAAACCAAATAAAAGTATATCTTGATTTTCACATTTGACTTTTTCATTTTGTGAATATCTATGTTACCTTGAACCTTCACTATCATTACTTAGCATGAAGACTAAGATTGCAAACAAGTACTTCAGAAAATCAGACCTCATCAGGAAAGTCAAATTGCCTACTTTCCAAAATCATATGCATTATATAAAGCAAACAGAAATTAGGTTTATATTATTTATTTTAGAAGAGTTGGTCAATGGTTCCCCTCATTAACAAGCATACCTAGTGAACAAGTTCCCCTTCTAACTCCAGATTACATGAAACATTTTTCTTCTCTTATGCTATTTGATCCTAATCCTTCTCTTTCTAGTCCTAGCAAAATGATTTCCAATATTTTAACTGAAAGCCTTCCTTTCTGGACAAAGTATACCAGTGACCATATATATTAAAACTTTTATTGCTAATAATAACAGTTGTGAATTACTTTTCTAGATATTCCTGATACCATATTAAGTACTACCTTTAGGTGAAATAGCATCCTCAATGTCCAAAAGTTTTATTGAAATTCATTAAATATGTGTAGAACACACAGTACATGTAATTAATTCTTCAAATTTAGTATCAGTTTATCACATTTATAACTGAGCTCTCCTTCTTAGTGACATTAACTGATGATGTCAGGCAGTATATTCTACATTTTCACTTCATTACTGCTTCCTGTTTGATGTCATAAAATTTCTACATTTACCCAGATGTTTTGTCTAAAGAAAAATAGTTCTGATATTATCATTATATTTGCTGAACTTTGGTATGATTGAATCAAAAGCCAACTTTAATATCTTAAAAATACAGAAATGTTTTCCTGTTCCCTTTTATCTAAGAAGTAGGTAAATATAAAAATATACAGTCATTTATCCCTGGGAATGTCAAAGGAAACATATTAAGCAGAAACATCTCATGAAACCTAATACTGATTTAATTTTCAAAAACCTATTTGAGAATTATATTTACACTGGAGGCCTGGTGCATAAATATGTGCACAGGCAAGGTCCCTCAGCCTGGCCGGCAATTGGGGCCAATCAAGGCCATGGGAGGTTGGCCAGGGGAAGGAGCAGCAGGAGGTTGGCCTGTGACAGGAGGTTTGCTATGGGAGTGCACTGACCACCAGGGGGCAGATCCTGTGTTGAGCATCTGCCTCCTGGTGGTCAATAAGCATCATAGCGACCAGTTATTCTGTCATTTGGTCATTTAGGCATATATATAGAGAGATGATACTATAACAATATTTTCCATTTCAAGAAAAGCAGCAGCTTTGCTTTCTGGTGTTTAGGAAATTTAAATATATTGGTGATTAAGTATGCTAAGATCAAAATTATAATTTTTTTTCATTTTTCAACAACAATTATTTTTAATTTATCTTTCCAAATATTGCAAAAGAGATTGGTAAAGGGAAACATGTAGGAGGGAATTTATTTTCCATAAAATATAAAATAAATATTATTTTATTTGATCACCAGGAAGGAACATTACATATATTTGAACTAAGGGGTTAACAGAAATAAAATTAGAGATAATCTTTATAATATTAATGGAAACTAACTGATTTTCCAAAGATCATTCAGCAAATAAGTGATAAAACAAGTGCTCAAACCTAGATCTGCTTGGTGCAAAAGCCAGTGCTTTTCCCACTACATTACTTCTTTAAGGATTTATAAATTATTTCAAGGTATTTTAACCTCATACTTAATTAAATTCAATTCCATAAATATGTAGTGAATATATATAGAGCACATAGAATTATATTAGGCCATATGGGATTGTATACTAGTTGAATGACCCATTGTCCATGTTCCTAAAGTATTTATATTCTATTAGGAATGAGAGAGATATAAACAACTAGTTTTTAGACGAAGAAACATTTGACCACTCAAATATCTGTGCACTAGCATCAAGATCACCTAGTAGCTTCCTGGAAATGCAGCATATCTGGGCCCATCCCAGACCTACGGAATCAGAATCTGCATCTTAACCAGAAACTCAGATGATTCAAAAAGAACAGTGATTTGCAACAGCATGGATGAAACTGGAGAGCATTATGCTAAGTGAAATAAGCCAGTCAGAGAAAGATAAATACATGATCTCACTCATTTGTGGGCTATAATGAACAACATAAACTGATGAACAAAAATAGATCTAGAGAGAGAGAAGCATGGATCAGATGCTGAAACCTCAGAGGGAAGGTAAGGGAGGGTGGGAGGAAGAGGAAGAGAGATCAACCAAAGGACTTCTATGCATGCATGTAAGCCTAACCAGTGGACACAAACAGGTGAGTGAAGGCATAAGTGAGGGGTGAGGGGGGATAGGGGAATAAGGTCACATATGTAATACCTAATCAATAAAGAAAAATAAATAAATAAATTACATGCCAGGAAGAAAAGAAGGAAGGAAGGAAGGAAGGAAGGAAGGGGGGAAGAAAGGAAAGGAAAGGAAAGGAAAGGAAAGGAAAGGAAAGGAAAGGAAAGGAAAGGAAAGGAAAGGAAAGGAAAGAAAAAGGAACAGTGACATTTGAAAAGCACTACTAGAACTATGATCCTAACTAGTGTGGCTTCTACATTACCCTGAATATGCTGCTGAGTTGCAATCAACATAGGTAGATTAAGATATGGGGAATTGATATTCCATATTTAATGCTTTAATTAATGTTAAATGGACATTTTTAGAAATGTTTCTCAGAATCAACTTGATACTTATTCATTATAAATATTTTAGAAGAAAGAACAGAAGAGGAAAAATAAATTCATCTATATCTCATTGTTTAAGGTAATAACTAGCCCTGTCAGGTGTGGTTGAGTTACTTGGAGTGTCATTCCATGCACCAAAATGTCTCAAGTTTAATTCCTGGTCAGAGCACATACCCAGGATGTGGGTTTGATCCCATCAGGGCGTGTGCAGGAGACAACCAATCCATGTCTCTCTCTTTCTCCCTCTCTCTCTCCTTTACTCTCTCTAAAGTCAATTTAAAAAATTAGTGACATGTTGGATTAATTCCAGTATGCTTTTACTGCATATATTAAGCAACATTTTGATGAGATTACATATAAAACCTTTTACCAAACATATCTTCATAAGAATTTACTCATGCAATTAGTAATTGTCCTTCATAAACATGCTTTTTATTGGTTGCAAAAAATTCTATCTTACGTATATACCATATTTATTTAATCATTGTCTATATGTCAGAGGAGGTTATCAAGAAGATGTGATCACCAGATGAACCCTATGAATTGGACCTGGGTAATGTGGAACCTGGTGTCTCCATACCCCTCTGGAATATATAATCTGTTCCCTGCATCCACAGTTGGAGGTATTCCAAGAACATAGCCTTGAGAGAGTAAGTTGTTCTTGAGACCATCTGGACTGAATATATGACTGAACCCAGTTAAGGTCTCCATAAAAACTTTTGAGATTCTGGTTTGTGGACTTCCTTTTAAAAGTCCAAGACAAGCCTTGTTGTTACCTTGCTTTTTAAAGCTTCCACATACCAATCTGGTGTCATCTACCTATTTCTTTGGTTTCTCCTTGCTCTCCGTATATCGGGAGTGGTTTCAGATTTTACCCAGGAAGCTCCCAAGAATGCAAGCCAACATTATTGCTCAATATTTAGATGCTTCCCATTTTTGTTATAGTAAAAAAAAATAATATAGTAAACATCCCTATGGATGTTCTGAAAACTACTAAAAAATCCTCAACAACATTCAAACAAATGTAGGCTAAAGCATGTTATTAAACAACTAGAAACCAGGTGCATGAAATTCACGCATGGTTTGGGTCTTAGGCCTGGCTGGCAATCAGGGCTGACCAGGGCCAGGCAGATTGGGGCCCAAAGGCCCCAGCAGGGTCAGGAGAGGCAATGGTCACTGGGCCAGGTGTAGAAGGAATGGATGCCAGATGCTGATGCCACCCTTGGCACTCCACCACCACACAGTTTCTTGCCTTCCCCCCTCCTCCTTCCCTCACTGCCACACCGCCACTGGGGCTTACTGACTGGGGGGGGGGAGGGGAGAGATGGGACCTGTCAGCTGGGGGAGGGACTGCAGGAGGTTTGCTGGCTTAGCGAAGGGGCCGCAGGAGGTTGGCTGCTGGCCCCAAGGAAGGAGCCGGCTCTCAGCCTCCCTGGGAAAGGTGTAGTGTCTGCCACCATCCATCACTGGTTTCCCATCTCAGCCCAGGGCCTAAAGGCTCCAGCGGGGTCGGGAGAAGAATTGACATGCTGGGCACAGAAGGAATGGACACTAGCGCCCCCGTCAGTGCCTGCCACTGTGTGGCTCACACCACTCACCCCTCCTCCTTCCCTAGCTGTTGTGCTGCCACCATGGTGAGCGGGTGGTGGGCTGATTGGGCCTGCTGGCCAGGGGGAGGGGGAAGGCACAGGAGGTTGGCCACCAGTCCCAAGGCCCTCCTGGGAAAAGGACCACATCTGCCGCCACCCACCCACAGGAGGTTGACTGTGGGAACACACTGACCACCAGGGGACAGCTCCTGCATTGAGCGTCTGCCCCCTGGTGGTAGTGCACATCATAATGACCAGTTGTTTTGGTCATTTCAGTCGTTCCGGTTGTTTGGTTGTAATGGTTGCTTAGGCATTTATATATATATATAACAATAAAAATAAGAAAAAAATTACCTGAAAACAATAGAAAATGAATATACAACAACTCCAAATCTATGAGACATAGTGAAAAGAGTCCTAAGCTAAAATTTTACAGCATTACAGGCCTACTTCAAGAAGTAAGAAAAATCTCAAATGATCAGCCCCTACACCTAAAAGAACTAGAAAAAGAACAAATAAAGCCCAGAGTAACTAAAAGCAAGGAAATAATAAAGATCAGAATGGAAATTAATGATATAGAGACTAAAAACAACAAAAAGATCAATGAAACCAAGGTTGATCCTTTGAAAAAATAAATACAATTGATGAAGCTATAGCCAGACTCATCAAGAAAGAAGAGAGAGTACCTAAATAAATAAAATCAGAAATGAAAGAGGTGAACTAACAACTAACATCACAGAAATACAAAAGATTGTAAAGTTTTGGTGAAATGGATAAATAACTAGAAAGATACAAGCTTCCAAAATTAAATCATGAAGAATCAGAAAACCTGAATAGACAGATTACATCTAATAAAATTGAAGCAGCAATTAAGAAACTCCCATCAAACAAAAGTCCTGGACTGGATGGCTTCGCTGGTGAGTTTTACCAAACATTCAAAGAAGAACCAACATCCATCTGGGTCATTTTTCAAATTCTTAAAAAGGCAACTTAATCCCAATATCTTTTTAGGAAACTTTAAAGCTCTAACTTTTTAAAATTAAATTTACTGGGGTGACACTGGTGAATAAAATCATATAGGTTTCATGTGTACAATTCTATTATATATCATCTGTATGTTGCATTGTGTGCCCACCACCCTAAGTCATTACCCCTTTACCCTTTATGACCTTCCACCCTCTTTCCCTCTGGTAACCACCATACTGTTGTCTGTCTATGAATTTTTGTTTGTTTTTCTTGTTTGTTCATTTGTTGCTTTCACTTTTATATTCCACATATGAATGAAATCATATGGTTCTTGACTTTTTCTGACTTATTTCACTTAGCCTGATATTTCTAAGATTCATCTATGCTATTGCAAATGATACTATTTAATTTTTTTCTTATGGCTAAGTAGTATTCCATTGTATATATGTACCATATATTCTTTATCCAAGCATCTAACAAAGGGCACTGTGGTTGTTTCCATGTCCTGGGTACTATGAATAAATGTATGGACCTTGGTCTTAGAGAGTATTTTATGAATTTGACTCCAAGTACAAGGGAAGTAAAAGCAAAAATAAATGAATTAGGGATAAATGGTAATGGAAATAATAAAATTAAATTTAAAAAATAAAAAATAAATGAATGAGACTATGTCAAACTAAAAAGCTTCTGCAAATCAAAAGAAACTGCCAGCATAAAACAGCAACCAGACAAATGGGAGAATATATTTGCAAACAAAAGCTCTGACAATGGGTTAATATCCAAAATATATAAAGAACTCATACAACTCAATACACAACAAATAGTCCAATTACAAAATAGACAGAGGTCTTGAACAGACACTTCTCCAAAGAAGACATATAAATGGCTAAGAAATGTATGAAAAGATGCTCAACTTCATAAATTATTAGCGAAATACAAAAAAAGACACCATCTCACATGTGTCAGAATGGTTATTATCTATAAGACAGCTAATAACAAGTGTTGGAGAGATTGTGGATTACATTCCCACTCACTGCTGGTGGGAATGTAAACCTAGTGGTATGGAGGTCCCTCAAAAAATTAAGAAAATAGAGTTACCATGTAACCCAGTAATCCCCTCTTCTGGGTAGCTACCTGAAAATTTTGAAAGCATTTATTCAAAAAGACATATGCACCTTATGTTCATTGTAGAACTCTGACTTTTGAATGCTAAATTGTGATGTCCACAGCAAGCTATAAGTGTTACTAATATTTGTAATCAGAGGAGAAAGGGGACCAAATAGGTATTTTTATAAGTCACCGAATGGTGAGCACTATAAATTAAACTATCTCACTACATGCTATAATGGAGGAAACAAAGTTTCATGGAAGAGATTTTGAACTTGATTAATGATTCATATTAAATGAAGAGAGAACAATTCATGTGATGGGATTAACAATATTCAAATACAGACTTCACAAGTATGTCATGGCCCTGGGAAGAGAATAATAAATTAAGTCTGGAATCCATTCTGCATTAGCATTTGTCAATGAATATTCAAAATGCACCTTAGGGTTTGCATAAAAATAATAAAATCATCCCATTTCTCTAACAGTTCTCTTTTTCTCCCTTATGTAAAACTAAATTTTAAAACTAACTAAACTAAATTTTAAAGTATATGAGATGATGTTTTAACTCAATAATACTTTAAAAGAATCAAATGGTTGTTATTTAAATTTCATATACTGTTAATCAAAACATATAAAAATAATAATATATGTTTTAAAAGCATTAGAATTCATAACTTGATTCCAAACACAGCTCTGCCACTAACCAACACATGAGAAGTGTGAGCACTCTGAGCCTCAATGTACATATACATAAAAATATGTAAGTTGAACTAAAGTATCTCTAAAATTTTTTCTAGCTCTGTCATTTCATGTATCTGAATTGCTATTCCTCCATCTTGAGTCAAAAAAAAGAAGGTAGATAAAAAATTTTTCAATTCTCATTTTTATAGCTTTTAATCTACTTCAATAAAATGGAGTCCTTGATAAAAATCATGAAGATATATGCTCTCTAAACGGGATCTACCCATTCACAGTTCTATCATTTACATCCTTCTCATTAAATAAGGAAAGAATACTACAGATTCTCAGAAATAAAGTCTTTGTGATACATACATCCATATGATATAACTCCTGAAAATAATAATGGCTCTTCTATTCCAGAGACAATTAATTTGGAATTAAAAGATTTTCTCTTCTGGAACAGGGAACACCAAATTTTAGTTCAAAATCAAATAATTACTAACATATTTATTATAGGCCATTGCTAGGCTGCTTCATAAGCCAATAAATATTTCACATATATCTTCAAAGTCTAATAGATTGATACCTCAGTATCGTATAATGTAAAAGCAAAATGGCACTTTATTACATAAAGTAGTTGTTCTAAATTAATTGAGGCAAGCATAGATCTACATCATCTGCAAATAAAGGAAGATTTTTTTTTTCATTTCGTTGCTACCTCAACTCTAATGCAAGCCAATAAGCATAATTCCTGTTTCAATGAGCATAATTCCTGTTCCAATATTTTTAAGGTGTACCATACCCACTTGGTTGTCAGTTTCAGATCACTAATGAATTAATATCATTCATCTGTAAAAATGATAAACAATAACACACTAATATCATTTAAAAAGTAAAACTTGAAGTTTCAAATTCTCAGTTATTTCAGCATCTACAAGAACTGAATTTATATCTATGGTTTCCAAATAAGACTTTTATTTTCTCTGTTTCATATTACTATGATTTGCCATTTTTGCCAATCTTAAATTTTTCAGGTTCTGTAACAACTAAGAAATGCAGATATACATATTAATACATGCCAACTTCTATGTGTAATAGCTTTACAGTTTGCAAGCAAAATTCCATTTATTGACAAGTTAATGACTGTGTTACAGTATTTAGGATTCTTAGTGATAGAAAGGCATAATGTTGCATGATGTCATTTTTGTGTGTATGTGATGTCATTTTAACACAGCTGTCAGACATTTATTTTCCCCCTTCTTTCTTACATTTGCATAAAGGCACCAAGATATCCTGAATAGTTCCACTTATATCTGTGTTACATCAGAATACAAATAATTATTTGAGCACAGCTCGTGTGGCTCAGTGTTTGAGCATCTATCCATGCAGCAAGAGGTCGCCAGTTTGATACCTCATCAGGGCACACACCTAGGTTGCAGGCTCAATCCCTGTTGAGGGGCATGCAGGAGGCAGCCTATCAATGTCTGTCTGTCTGTCTGTCTCTCTGAAATAAATTATTTGCAAAAGTAGTGTATTTTGCTTTTCCCTATAGTCTCATTTAAATAGTAGAACGGAAAGAATAATAAACCTGGGTTTTGATCTCTTGCTTTGTTGTTTTCCCATGACAACTTAGTTAATATTCTGAGCCTCAGTTTCCTCTCTACTAAGCAAGACAGGTCACCAGGGGGTGGGAGTTGGGGGAATACCAAAATGACTTCACAGGAAAAATTTAAATGATTACAGGTACAGTCTAAATGAGATAGTGCAAAATCTTTCGGATTTAAACTGAGTTATGATACAAAAGTATATATAGTATATAAGGTATGGCTATTATAATTGTTAAGTTAATGGGAGAAATTAGAAGCAAAGCTCAGAACTGTGATTACATATTTCTCTTTCCATAACTAAACCCTCTTAGTCAGGTAATTAGATATAGATAGATAGATAGGTAGAGATAGATAGATAGATAGATAGATAGATAGATAGATAGATAGATGATACATAGATACATAGATACATAGATCTAAGTTTTAAGAGAACTTGATGAGTGATACAAAAATGTACCATTTCTGAACATTCTTTATAAGTAGCACCTGTTCTCAAAGTAATTCTAAAATTAGCAGTTGTTTTTTTCATTTGTTACATTCTAAAGGTTGTCGCTTAGTATTTACAAAGTGATATGACTTAGAATGTGTTGCAGCATGTATATTTTTAGTGTGAATATAAATAAGCCTAGAAAGCTACTAAAAGTGATAAATTATGCCAAACAAATACTATCCCTGCCACCACAAAAACAATCTTTATAAAATTCAGTGGGCACATTTTACTGATTTGTTTTGGGCATCCTTTACTTATGCATAAGCTAAAGAAGCTTATATCTGAAACTTCACTCACTTATCTTCCTACACACTCCCCTAATTTCCTTCTAAATTTTTACTTTAAAGTGAAAACAAGCAAATTAAAGAAAGAGGATGAGTCAGTCCCCTTTATAGTTCAAACTTGTTCTTAACTCATTAGCTGTTTATCACCATACATTCCAAAAGGAACACCTAGAGCCAATTATCATCTATATTTCATTTCTTAGATTTTCTAGATAGTCCTTTGATAGTGTATATAAATATTCATGCCATCAATCATGCTATATTGCTTTCTCATCTGTATCATCAACCCAGGCAATTCTTCACTCTTATTCAAACCCTTCAGCACTTCCTACAAAAGCAGTGCTTTAATTCCTCAATTGGAATCATTTGACTGCTAGTATTTTTGCTTGACTATAAAAAGAGTAGCCTTTTCAATTCAAATATTACTTTAAGAAATTACTTTTTTTTTGTCCCTGCAATACTATATTTTCACCATTTTTATTTCATCTAGCACCAAAATTGTCTCCAACATTTCTCCTTTAATACAGGCTTTCCTGATATTTAAACATTGTCTAAAGCATTGCAAGTAAAAGCTGAAAGACAAAATCCATAAAAATATTTATCCTATAGTGTTTTCAAAAGCTTAATGCTGCTTGTCTACCTCTTGCCCATTATATCATCTTAATTTATTTATTTTCTATTCTCACAGAAGTAGACTCTGTAATCCACAGAGTTATTTAAGTATATTAATATAACAAATCTATACCTATCTATAATTCCCCAAAGTGAAATGTCCTACTGAGGACACTCTTGCATGCAAAACACATTACATGTACATACATGTGGTAGGCTGAATAATGGCTCCCAAAATTATCTATATACTAATACCTAGAAAGTATAAATTAATTTGAAGTCATGGCTAAGTATCTTGAGATGGGGATATTGTAGATTACCTGGGTGAACTTTAAAGGCCACCACAAGTGGCTTTATAAGTTGGGGAAAGAAGGAGATATAACTGCAGAAGAGTAATAGGAAATGTGACAATGAAAACAAGAGGTTGAAGTGAAGTGGCCAAGGAAATTAGGAGGCCTCCAGAAGAGGTAGAAAATATAGGGCAATAGATTCTCCCTTAAATCCACAGAAAGAGGACAACTTAACTTTATCCCAGTGAATCTGAATTTGGACTACTTATCTCCAGAACTGCGTATTAACAAACTTCTGTTGTTCTGAATCATCAAGTTTTGATCATTTATTACAGAAGTCATATAATCCTAATGTATTACGCATTTAAGAACTAAAATTATGTCCGGTTCCTTGTTTCTCAGTGGATAGAGCATGGCCCACACACTGAGGGGTAGTGGGTTTGATTTCCGCTCAAGGGCATAAACCTAGGTTGCAGGTTCAATTCCCTGCTGCAGTTGGAGTGCATGGGGGAAGCAACCAATCAATGTATCTCTCTCACATTACTGTTTCTTCCTCTCTCATCTCCCTCTCTCACCTCCCTCCCTTCCACTCTCTCTAAAAATCAATGGAAAAAATATCCTCCAGTAAGGATACAAAAAAGAAAAACCAACTATTATTACAACAGGTAGTTGTTATGTGATAAGTATAGAGCAATACAAAGTCATAACAAAAAAATAGTGATATCAGTCAGAGAGCAAAATAAGAAACCCTGAACCATCCTTTACCCCCATGAACACACTGATTCAACAACAATTCAAGGGCAGGTTCCCTTTGTGAAAAACCCATTAATTAATTAAGTCTTGTGTACCATAAGCATGAACAAAACCAGCCACATTGAAGCTAGGAGGAAATTCCCAGATATCCTCTTGTCATAATCCCTAGCTCAATCACAATGCCTTATGACTGGGATAAAACCATTTAGTTCCCAGCTTTCTCCCGGGTAGTGAAAGAGGTGCACCAAACATCCAATGGCTCAACTTTTACAGGATCTTACCCAGATAACTTGCTTCTGTCTATCCTGAAGGAATATGAAACATGGCATATTCTAGTCACCCTGAGCCACTAACAAGGACAGATGTCTGAGTTGGCAGTCACCATGACAACTCCTCCAAGCTCTGCAATGAGCAACAGTTAAAAAAACTCAGCTACCAGCTTCTGCCTGGAGAAGAAAAGAGCTGCACCAGATACCCCTATTATTCTGGGATCTCCTATGAAGACTATTTTCTGTACAGTTTTGTCTCAGATAACTGGTAGAACATGGGACACACCATACTCTAGCCATGCAAGGCCAATGAGAATAGAGAAAGAAGTTCAGACTAGCAATCAACATAGCCAATCTCTGGTTTGATGTACAGTGGATGCGCAAAAAAGCCCAGCTCCCAACTTCCCAATGGGTAAGTAAATAGGTGCACCATGTATTAAAAGTCAAAACTTTCACAAAGATTTGTTCTGTATGACCCGGTTTGAAGTGCTGATAGGACCTGGCATTTTCTAACCACCCAGGCCAGTGGAGAACTGAGATGGCAGTTCTAGTTGTCAGTCTTCCATAGGGACACTCTGCCTCATAAGAATGAACAGATGAAAAACCCCACGTCCCAATTTCTACCAAAGGAGGAAAAAAGGTGTAATACATATCCAACAACTCAATTTATCTGGAAGCTTCCTGAAGAATTGACTTCTTCCTCAATCTTGCTTCTCTGAGATTGCTTATGAAACTTGGCATACTCTAGACACCTAGAGTTGCTAAAAATATACTAAAGCAACTTGGTATAGCACCAAGATTTTAGAGCTCCCAAAAATCTCTAATCAGGCAGAGTGAGAGCTTCTCTGCTACTAAGCCAGTCTGTGAAGACTAGGAGAGTTGGCAACTTTGTTTCATATGCACACACAAACATAAGAAAGTCAAGGAAATTGAAAACACAGAGATGTTTTCCTAACAAAGGAATCTATAGATATAAAACCATAATATGCAAGTACACTGAACAGCAGAACCGAATAACCGAACAACTGGTCACTATGATGTGCGCTGGCCACCAGTGGGCGTGTGTGGAACATGGGGGTGTCAACAGCAGGTGGCTGAGCACAGAACATGGTGAGCATCAGCCATGGTGGGATGGTGGAGCAGGTGAGTGGGGCCACCAGACCAAGGTTAAACAGGTTGCTGTCATTGTGGCGAGCGTCTGGTGGTTACTGAAAACCCTTTGCTCTTGCATGCCACGGACCCATCTGGTGCTTGAACCTACTTTTGGCACTGGCCCCACTCACACCTGTTGCCAGCACTGGAGCCACTTCTTGCACCCTCTGCTGGTGTCCAGCACTAGCCCCAATCACTTGGCGTCATCAGTGGGTACGAGCAGTGGCTGCCAGCCTCAATAACCCTCAGGGTTTCTCCACCTATCCCTGCTCCTGAGGAGTGATTGGGACCAGCAGCCCCTCTTGCACCTGCTGCTGGCAATGGCCCTGCTCACACCCGCTGCTGGTGTTGGAGCCGCTGCTCACACCCATTGCTGGTGGTAGCCCCACTTGCACCCACAACTGGTGTGAGAACCACCACTCACACTCTCTGTCAGCACCTGGCGTTGGTCCCAATCTCTTGGCACCATCAGCAGTTGCAAGTGGCAGCTGCTGGCCCCAATTTCTCCAAGGGCTTCTCTACCTCCCCCTGCTCCTGAGGGGTAATTGGGGAAGCAGCTGCTGCTTGCACCAGCTGATGGTGCTGGCCGCACTTGCACCCACTGCTGGCCCTGGCCCCAATTGCTTTCACCATCAGTGGGTGTGAGCAGGGCTAGTGCAGTTAACACATGGGAGCAGTGGTGACAGTGGGACTGCTGGCAGACAAGAGACCAGGGCTGTGGTGGGATGGGACAGACAGGGGTGTGAAGGATGGGCCAAGACGTGCCCCTGTGCCCACTGTAGCCTCATAGCCCATAGTTCAATATGCAAGAATTTGTGCACCGAACCCTTAGTAATATAATTCAGTATCAGAACCTGATAAAAGAGATAAAATTATTTCCCTGACTGAATACTCATATTAATATTTTTAAAAGATGCTTACAAGGTCAGGAGAACAATGCATGTACAGTGATAATTAAAACCCATGGACAGACAATAGCGTAGTAAGTTCCTGGAGAGGAGGCAGGAGCAGGTTTGAGGGGGTTAGCAAGGGAAAAAAGGGGAATATTTAATACTTTCAACAATAATGATAAATTTTAAAATTAAGGAAAACAAATAGAAAACTTTAAAAATTACCAAAGGGAAGTCCTGGAACTTAAGAATACAATAATTGGAGAGAGGAGAAAATGTCAGCTGAATAGACATATCTGTCTGGCACGTCATCCAAGGGCCAGGCATGAAATACAACTAAATTGGAGAACATTCACCAGGAATTTTCAACTGTGATCCAATTGAGGAGGTGACTTAAAACAAGGAAGAGAAGAAGGCACCTGGAGACCAGTAAAGAAAGGCAAGATTGAAAGAGGGGAGTTACTCAGAGCACACATACCCACCCAAGGTGGCTGCAGCAGAGACCAATGGGCAGTGTTTGTATCATCCAAGCAGCTAGGAAAGGGAGCAATATTGCTGACTCCTGGTGGAAGCAGAGTCTAGACTCAGCAGATCAGAGCCAGTTAGGGAGAAAGTGGTAGTTTAGATTCCTTTTTTTAAAAAAATCTCTAAATGAAGAGCACAGGAGTTTTCATTTACAACTACAAATGTGAGGCATTGGTGTAGGGAGGGAGGCATGGACTTGAGGTGACTGGGGCCAGGCCGTGGGGGTGGGGGGAGGGCAAGGAAACATGAAAAAGCAGTAGCCAAGAGTCCTGAACTTGGTCATACATATGCTCCCAAACCAAAACTGCCATTTTCCCTTATAGGAGCTTCCTCTTCCAAACACCCAGAGGCTAGGAAAATGGGGAAAAAATGCTCTAGGTGATACAACCTGCCAAATCCTAGATTTTGAGCTTGACTGAGGAAACAAAGACAGAGGTCAAGCTTACAGACCTGAACTGTCTCAAGGAGCCCTCAGTGACTAGAGTGGAGGAAGAGCCATCCACCTCATTATTCTAAGAACCAGACATAAAAACTATAGGGTCCCAGCTGACACCATTGATCTCCATACAAGGACCTCTGCCCAGCCAAGAGCAGAGTACTATTTTTGGGCCACTCATGGAGAAGTAGCTCTGGGACAGGAAAAAATTATCCATCATAATCCCTGAAAGTGGAACAATACAAACCCCACCAAAAGCTCTATCATATACAGACTCTTGAGTGATTAAGATTGACAATTGGTGGACAGGCAAAGAGGGCAGATTGGCCCCTCCTGCTTGAAGCCAAGACCAATGAAAATAGACACAAGCAGTGGTCCGGTGGATCACTTGGAGCTTCAAGCAGGATTCTAAAAGCCAAACGACAGTGCCTGACAGTGGTAGGCACCTAAATATCTAATAGGAAACCCAAAATTGGCAGACAGAATAGTGGGGTTCTAAGCCAGCTCCCATAGGGCATTAAAACTCAACTGAAGCAATAACACTTCACTTTTTTCTTTTATACTAGAGGCTCGGTGCATGAAATTTATGCACAGGGAGGGTCCCCTCAGCCCAGCATACACGCTCTCCAATACAGGACCCCTGGGGATCAGGCCTAAACTGGCAGTTGGACATCCCTCTCATAATCCAGTTAACTGCTCACCTGCCTGCCTGCCTAATTGCCCCTAACTGCCCCCCTGCTGGCCTGGTAACCCCAAGTCACCCCCCTGCCAGTGTAGTTGCCCCAACTGTCCCCCTCTGCTGACCTGGTTGCCCTAACTGTCTCCCCTGTGGGTCTGGTTGCCCCATGCAGCCTGCTGCTCAGTCATTTGGTCATCCCTCACTAACCTCCCCTGCCAGCCTGCTCACCTCACACAGCCTGTTTGGTTATCTGTTCAGTTGTTTCAGATGCAACGGTTGCTTAGCCATTTATATATATAGATTTCTTTATTTTCTTACACCTTTATCTTTTTCTCTCCTCCTTTTTTCCTCCTGTTTTTCTTCACCTTTATCTTTTGTAGTTTTTCTCTTTCCTTCATTTTCCCCATTTAAAAAAAAGTATCTTCCTTATCTATCTCCTTTACTGATTTGTTATTATTCCTGTCTCTGTTGTTTTGTTTATATATCTAATTTTTTCTTCCCTTTTTCTACTCAACTTACCTTTCTCTTTTCTTTTTTCACTACTCAATTTTAATTTTTTCCCTCTCTTCTCTTTCTCTTTTCTTCTTTCCCAAATTTCTTAACTTGCTTCACTTCCTAAATTTAGGACTATTGGGTCTCTACTCTACTTTTATTTTCAGTTATTTTCTTGACTTTTCATTTCTTCTTCCCCTCTTAATTCTAAACCATGGTCCTACCCCTATTCCTCTAAATCCTTAATGTTATTTAAGCTCTGCATCTATACATACTCCCTGCCCTTTTTTTTTTCCTGGGTGTGTTTAATTTGTGATTGTGTGTGTGTGTTTGTGTGTGTGTGTGTGTGTGTGTGTGTGTTTTGGTTTGTTTGTTTTGTTATTTTTGCTCCCAATATTTTCTCTTTATTTTCTCTTGCTCTATTCCCTCGTCCCTAGTTCACTGTTCTCTGGTGGTCACTTTGTTGGGGTTGTAGGGGTCATGCGTACATTTGTGTTCTGTAACATCTGTGTTGTGTCTTCTCTTGTTGTATTTTCTTCTGTTTGGTCTGAAACTACCTCCACAATGGCTGGTATGATGTGCTAAGGAAGAAGCCACATAATTGGACACCCTTACAAGAGACTACATTTACAAATGGGACAATAACATTCAAGACACAACTACATTATAAGAAGCCAATATCTCAAGCAGGGGCCCACCCTAGAACATCCAGCCCAGGAGACCTGAGATATTGAATAACTGGGTTCCACAAAACATCTATTACATAAGGTCAACCAAAAAAGATCTAGATGGCACAGCAGTTTGATCTAATACATAGAAAGAAATACAAAGAAACAGTAAAATATGGGGAGACAAAGAAACAACGCGAAAATGAAAAAAAAGGGAATTAAATGAAATGGAGGACAGAAATTTGTCAGAGAAAGAATTCAGAGTAATGTTTAGAAGGACACTCAAATGTCTAGATGAGAAATACATGAGACTCAAAAGAATTTTAAGGAGCTAAATGAGAAATACACCAAAATGAGTAAGAATTAAGTCTAAATGAAGAATGACATGGCTGCAATAAAAAATACCTTGTAAGGTTTCAAAAATAGAGTAGATGAAGCTGAGAATGAATAAGTTAGTTAGAAGACAAGGTAGAAAAAATATCCAAGCAAAGCAGAAACTGGTAAAAAAAAAAAAAGGTAGAAGGAGAGATTAAAGGAGCTTTAGAACAACATAAAATGAAACAGAATCTGCATAATAGAGGTGCAAGAGGGAGAGGAAAATGTGCAAGGAATAGAAAACCTGTTTGAATGGCAGAAAACTTCCCTGACCCTAGGAAGAAAAACGTCACAAAAGTCCAAGAATCACAGAGAGTCAGAAATCAAGATGAATCCCAAAAGATTTACATCAAGACACACCATAATTAAATTGTAAAATGTAAAAGACAAGAAAAGAAACTTAAAGGCTTCAAGAGAGAGACAGAAAATTATATACAAAGATCTCCCATTACACTATGAACTGACTTCTCAACAGAAATACATTAGGCCAGAAGGGAATGGAATGAAGTATACAAAGTGATGCAAAGCAAGGGACTGAATCCAAGAATCCTCTATCCAGCAAAGCTATCATGCAAAATGGAAGGTGAGTGAAATCAGGAACCTCAAAGACAAAAAAGGCTAAAGGATTTATTACCACCAAACCAGCAATACAAAAAATCCTAAAGGAACTGTTGTAAAAAGAATAGAAAAGGAAGAAGGAACACAGGAACAAGATTTAAAATGGCAACAAACAAGTACCCATCAATAATAACTTTAACTGTGAAAGGACTAAATGATCCAATTAAAAGACATAGGGTAGCTGAATGGATTAAAAAACATGACCCATATATATGTTGTCTACAGAAAACCCACCTCAGAACAAAGCACTCAAACAGACTGATAGTGAAGAGATGAAAAAATTTTTTCAAGCAAATGTAAATGGAAAAAAAAAAACTGGGGTAGCAAAACTTATATCTGACAGAATAAACCTCAACTAGAAGACCATAAGAGATAAAGAAGGCCTTTCACAATACTAAAAGGATCCATAAAACAAGAGGCTACAATTCTGGTAAGCATATATGCAATCAATACAGGAACATCTAATATAAACTTCTAGAGGATATCCAGGGAGAGATAAAAAGCAATACAACCATAATAGGGGAATTTAATACCCCACTGACATCAATGGATAAATCTTCTAGATAAAAAAATAAATCAACAAGGAAACAGCAATCCTAAATGACACTAGAAAAATGGAACTAATTGATAGCTTCAGAAAATTACAGCCCAAATCTATAGAACATACATTCTTCTCAAGTGCACATGGAACATTTTCAAAGGTAGACTACATGTTAGGCCATAAGCTAAGTCTCTACAAATTCAAGGATATTGAAGTCATATCAAGCATCTTCTCAGACCACAATGGCATGACATTAGAAATCAGCTATAATAAAAATGCTCAAAAACAATCAAATATATGGAGGCTAAATAGCACACTATTAAACAATAAATGGGTTACAAAAGAGATTAAAGAAGAAATAAAAGCATCTTGGGAAAAAATGAAAATGAACACACAACAATCCCAAATCAATGGGACACAGTGAAAACGGTCCCGAGAGGGAAGTTCATAGCATTACAAGCCTACTTCAAAAAAAGAAAAAAACACCTGATCAACTATCTAAACCCAGAAGTTAATGAATTAGAAACAGTACAACATGAAAATCCCTGAGTAAGTAGAAGGATGGAAATAAATAAAGATCATAGCAGAAATAAATGACATAGAGACAAAACAAAACAAAAGATAAATACAACCAAAAGCTAGTTCTTCAAAAGGATAAACAAGATTGATGAACTTCTCTCTAACTGGACTCAACAGGAAACAGAGAGGAGCCAAATAAACAAGATCATAAATGAAAGAGGTAAAGTAACAACTGACCCCACAGGAGTACAAACGATCATAAAAAATAATATTAATTACTTTATTCCAACAAATGGAACAACTTAAACAAAATGGACATAATCCTAGAAAAATAAACCTTAAAAAATTCAATAATGAAGAATAAGAAAGCCTGAATTGGCTGATAACTACAGATTAAATTGGAGCAGTAATAAAAACATTCCTAGCAAACAAAATCCCTGGTCCAGAATAATTCAGAGAGAAGTTTTACCAAATATTCAAAGAAGAACTAATACCTATCCTGCTCAAACTATTCCAAACATTTGAAGAGGAAGGAACACTTCCAAACTCTTTCTATGAGGCCAGCATTTTCCTAATTCCAAAACCAAATAACAACATGACAAAAAAAGAGAACTATAGGGCAGTATCCCTGGATGAACATAGACACTAAAATCTTCAACACAATTTAACAAATTGAATCCAGCAATACATTAAAAAGATCATACATCATGACCAATACAAGTATAATTTACTGCGAGGATGCAAGTTTGGTACAATATTCACAAATCTGTAAATGTAATATAGCACATAAACAGAGTGCAAGACAAAAAACACATGATCATATCAATTGATCCTGAAAAAGCATTCAACAAAATCCTACACCCTTTTTTTATTAAAACTCTGAGTAAAGTGGGAATACCTCAACATAATAAAGGCTGTGTATCACAAACCTACATTTAACATCATATTCAATGGGCAAAATTTAAAACCATTTTCCCAAAGAATAGGAACATGACAGGAATGCCTCTTTCAACACTCCTGTTTGTCATGGTACTGAAAGTCCTGGCCATAGCGATCAGACAAGAAGAAAAAAATAAAAGGCAACCAAATTAGAAAGGAGGAAGTAAAACTCTCATTATTTGAAGGTGACATGATATCCCATATAATAAAAGCCTAATATGCTAAGTGTTTGGTTGTTTGGTCAGCCATTCAACCAATCTAAGTGTAGGTTAGCTTGCTGCTGGGGTCTGGGCGATTGGGACTGAGACAGGCCAGACACCGTATAGAGCCTTCCAGCTGGCCAGCGTCCCATGTCCCTTCCCAGCCCTGAAGCCTTGATGATGCACCAGGGGGATTCCTAAGCCTGGCCTGAACTCTCTTGCAATTCGGAACCCCTCGGGGGGCATCAGAGAGAAGGTTTTGGCTTGACAGCAGAACAAATGGTTGCTATGATGCACAGTGACCACCAGGGGGTAGACACTGAATGCAGGAGCTGCCCCCTGGTGGACAGTGCACTCCCACAGTGGGGGTGCTGCTCAGCTAGAATCCAGGCTCATGGCTGATGAGCGCCAAGGTGGAGTGGGGAGACTCTCTTGCCTCCATGGCAGCACTAAGGGTGTCCGACTGCCAGCATAGGCCCATTCCCAGGAGCAGGCCTAAGCCATTAATCATACATCCCCTGAGGACTTCTGGACTGTGAGAGGGTGCAGGCCAGGCTGAGGGACACCCCCTCAAGTGAACAAATTTCATGCAAAGGGCCTCTGGTAATATATAGAAAAACCTAAAAATGCCAACAAAAACACTACTAGATTTAATAAATAAGTTTGGAAATTAGGCAGGATAAATATTTAACATCCCAAATCCATAGCATTCTTATACATCAATAGTGAACTTTCAGAAAGAGAAACTAAAAAACAAATCCCATTTACCATTGCAACAAAAAATGTCAATAATAGGAATAAACTTATCCAAGAAGGTAAAAGACTTGTCCTCCAAAAACTATAGGTCATTGACAAAAGAGATAGAGAAAGATATAAACAAGTGAAAGAATATAAAATGTTCATGAAGGTAGAATCATTATCATTATAATTTCCATATTACCCAAAGCAATATACAGATTCATTGCAATCCCTATTAAAATACCATCATATTTTACTGACCTTAGAACAGACACTCCAAAATATATATAGAACCAAAATAGATCCTGAATAGACTCAGCAATCTTGAAAAATAAGAATAAAGTTGGAAGAATCACAATACCAGATATAAAGTTATACTACAAAGCCACGGTGCTCAAAACAGTCTGGTACTGGCACAAGAACAGGCATATTGACAAATGGAACAGAACAGAGAACCCAGAAATTGACTCAAGCCACTATCCTCTATTAATATTTGACAATGGAGGCAAGAGCAAATAATGGAGTACAGATCATTTCTTCAACAAATGGTGTTGGGAAAATTGTCAGGTACATGCAAAACAAAAAATGAAAGTAGACCATCAAATTACACCAAACACAAAAATAATCTCAAAATAGATAAAAGAATTAAATATAAGTCGGGAAACCATGAAAGTCCTAGAAGAAACCATAGGTATCAAAATCCCAGACATCTCATAGCAATATGTTTACTGATACATCTCCTCAGACAATGGAAACTAATGAGAAAATAAACAAATAGGACTACATTAACATAAAAAGCTTCTGTACTGCAAATGAAATCATCAGCAAAATAAAAAGACAGTCCACTACATAGGAGAACATATTTGCCAATTATGCATCCAATAAGGGTTTAATCTCAATAATATACAGGAAAATCATACAAATTAAAAAAAAGGAAAGCAAACAATCCAATTAAAAAATGGGCAAAGGACCTAAATAGACACTTCTCCAAAATGAACATACAGAAAGCCAAGATAGATATGAAAAAATGCTCAAAGTCACTAATCATTCAAGTGATGCAAAGCAAAATGACAATGAGATATCAACTCACAACTGTCAGAATGGCTATCATCAACAAACAACAAGTGTTGGTGGAGTTGTGGAGAAAAGGGAACCCTAGTACACTGCTTGTGGGAATTCAGACTGTTGCAGCCATTCTGGAAAACAGTATGGAGTTTTCTCAAAAAATTAAAAATAGAACTTCCATTTGACCCAGTGAACCCACTTCTAGGAATAGGTCATATGAAACCTGAAACACTCATCAGAAAGAATATATGCACCCCTATGTAACATAGCAGCTCAATTTATAATAGCTAAGATTTGGAAACAGCCTAAGTGCCCATCTTCAGATGAGTGCATTAAAAGGCTGTGGTATATTTACACAATGGAATACCATGCAGCTCAAAAAAGAAAGAACTCTTACCATTTACAACAGCATGGATGAATGGACCTGGAGAGTATGATGCTGAGCTAAATAAGCCAATCAGAGAAATATAAGTACCACATGATCTCTCTCATTTTGTTCATCCTAATAAACTGATGAACAAAAAAGACTCAGAACAAAGAAGCATGAACGGACCTTTGAACCTCAGAGGGAAGGCAGGGGAATGTGGGTCATAAAAAATCAACCCCTGAACTTTTATGCATATATGTATAACCAGTGGGCACAGACAGTAGTGTGGTGAGGGCCTAGGGGAGGGAGGGACAAGAGTGAGCTGGAAGAGGTTAATGGGGGAAAAGGAGGACCTATGTAATAATTTCAATAATAAAGTTTTGTTTTTTTTTAAAAAGAATATAATAATTGACCTGATAAATTCACTAAAAGGGTTCAATAGCAGACTAGGTCAAGTAAGTAGAAGAATCAGAAATAAGATAATGGAAATCATTTAACATCATATTAAATAAAAGCAGCTTTTGCATTGCAAATGAAACCATCAACAAATTAAGAAGGAAATCTACTGAATGCAATAAAATATTTTCAAATCATATATCTGAAAAGGAATTAATATCCCAAGAATATAAAGAACTCATATTACTCAATAGCAAAAACAAAAAAAATCAATTAAGAAATGGGCAGAGAATCTCAATAGAAAATTTTCCAAAGAAGGTGTACAGATAGCTAAGAGGTTCATGGAAACATAAACATCATAATTCCTCATTAGAAAACTGCATCAAAACTGTATGAGATACCATAAAAAGTCAAGAAATAACTGTTAACAATTATGTCAAGAAAAGGGAAGCCTTGAGCAATGTGGTTGGAAATGTCAATTGGGGTAACCACTATGGAAAATAGTATGAAAGTTCCTCAAAAATTATAAATAAAGCTACCATAGGATCCAACAATTCTTCTTTTTCTTCTTTTTTTTCCCACTTCTTTTTCAAAGAAAACAAAAATAGTAATTTAAAAAATATACATGCTTTCTCATGTTCATTGTAGAATTATTTACAATTGACGGATATAGAAACAATGTAAATGTACACTGATAGTTGAATAAATAAATGGATTTAGAGAACCAAGATAGTGGCACAGGTAAACACAGGAAATTGCCACATCCCATAACCACATCAAAATTATAACTAAAATACAGAACAACCATCATTTATAACAACCTGAAATCTGGCTGAATGGAAGTCCTACAACCATAGAAGTAAAGACGAAAGCACACTGAAACTAGTAGGAGAGGTGGAGGCATGGAACAAACTGGTACAACACCCATGTGTGGCATTTTTTTTAATTGGGAGGGATATTTAGGCTTTGGAGGCTTCCAGTGAGGAGCAAGGGGTCCTAGCCCCCACCTGACCCCTTGATATTGTGGCAGAGTGACACAAAGGCTGCTGGAGACCCAGACAGTTCCTCTTAAAAGGCAGGCTTAAAGGAACTAGCTCCCTCTGAGCTCCAGTGCTGGGGCAACACTTGGGGGATCCAGGGACATCAAGGAGGAACTGTATGGTCTGGTATCAAACCAAAAATGCCTGCACAGCTTTCTCCAAGACAAAAGTGCAGGCAGAGGTCATTGTTTCTATGCTGAGACTGCCCCCATCGCAGAGCTTGACTGAGAGGCACTATATGTGAGTCTCCATCAATCTGGTTCACACTGTTCACTCCACCCTGGTTATTGCCTGAGACCCAACCCAATTTTCTGACCCCCTAATCCCCGCCAAGCCGTTTGCAACAACTTTTCCATATCGATGACTTGTCCTGGCTCAGGCTTCAGACTTTCCTAAAATCTCTCAAACAAGTAGCAGAAGGCTTCAGAATGCCCCATACTTCTCAATAAGAGGCTCCAGGTCTGGTACTGGCAGGAGCCTACCTTGTTTCACAGTTTTTCCTCTCTTAGGCACTTCCAAGCCCAACACAAGTAGAAGCTATCTGCAGATCACTCTGTAGCTCTTTTTTAAAAGTACATTTTATTGATTTTTTTTTCAGAGAGGAAGGGAGAGGGATAGAGAGTTAGAAACATCGATGAGAGAGGAAAATCAATCAGCTGCTTCTTGCACACTCCCTACTGGGGATGTGCCCACAACCAAGGTGCATGCCCTTGCCTGGAATCAAACCTTGGACCCTTGAATCCGATGCTCTATCCACTGAGCCAAATCAGTTAGGATTACTCTGTAGCTCTTGATAAGTGGTTCTAGGCAAGGCACAGGCAGTAGCTGACTTTGCACCTCTAGCGGAACCCCAGAGTCAGCGCACCAACTGGAAATCTCAGACCATGCCAGATTACAATCTATACATCCACAAGTACACACTTAAGGGGAAGACTCAGTGAGCACCAAAGCCCCACTGAAGCAAGTCCTCCTCTATCGAGTGTCTCCTGCATAGCAGCTCCTTCACTGTAGTTGCAGCTGGTCCTGACAGCCAATGGACATAGAGGTTAATTCTTTCCAGTGATGATAACACCAATCAAATCTCAACTACAACAATACTGTGCACACAGTCCACCCAGGCATGCACCTAATTTTCCCAGTTCAGGTGACAGGGAAAGCTGACCCACTGGGTCTTATAGGACACTTAAAACACAAAACAACTCTGCCAATTTCAGGAGACATAGCAGCTCTATCTAATACATAGAAACAAACTCAGGGAAGACATCAAAATGTGAAAACAAAGAAACATGTCATAAATGAAAGAACAGAAGAAATCTCCAGAAAAATAACTAAATGAAAGGGAAGCAAGAAAACTACTAGATACAGAGTTCAAAATAATGGTTATAAAGTTTCTCAAAAATCATAATGAGAGCTTCAAGGACTTATGAGAATTTGAAGGATCTTAGTGAGAATTTTAAGGAAATTAGTGAGAACATCAAAGACATGAAAAAGGATCAGTCACAAATGAAGGATATAGTAACTGAAATGAAGAATAATTTACAGGGATTGATCAATAGAGTAGAGGATGCCAAGAATCAAATCAACAACTTGGAATATGAGGAAGCAAAAAACACCCAATCAGAAAAGAAAAAAAGAATCCCAAAATATAAAGATAGCACAAGGAGCCTCTGGGATAACTTCAAGGTACCAGCATTGGCATTATGGGGGTGCCAGAAGGAGAAGAGAGAGAGAAAGATATTGAAAACCTATTTGAAGGAATAATAATAATGTCCCCTATCTATTGAAACAAATAGGCTTATAAATCCAGGAAGCACAGAGAGTCCCAAACAAGAAGAACCCAAAGAGGTCCACATCAAGACACATCATAATTAAAATGCCAAAGGTTAAAGAAAAAGAGATATTCTTAAAAGCAGCAAGAGAAATGCATTTAGTTACCTACAAGAGAGAGCCTGTACGACTATCAGCTGATTTCTCAACAGAAACTTTGCAGGCCAGAAAGGAGTGGTGAGAACTATTCAAAGTGATGAATAGCAAAGACCTAAAACCAAGATTACTCTACTAGCAAAGCTATTGTTTAGAATCGTAGATGAAATAAAGAGTCTCAGAAAAAAAAAAAACTAAAGGAGTTCATCATCAACAACCAGTATTGCATGAAATGTTGAAAGGTATTCTTAAAGAAGGAGAAAAGAAAGAAGGAGAACAAGAAGAAGAACAAGAAGAAAGGAGGAGGAGGAGAAATATATGAACAATAAAATGGCAATAATTACATAGCTATTAACAATTGAATCTAAAAATCAAAATAAACCAATAAGGAATCTAAAGAACAAAATAAACTGATGAATTAAATAGATCCAGAGGTATGGAAACATGGAACAGACTTAGGAATCTCAGAGGGGGAGGGGCAGGAAGAGATTAACCAAAGAACATATGTATATATGCATTACCTATGGACACAGACAATATGTGGTAAAGTCCTGGAGTGGGGCAGAAACCAGGAGGAGATGAGTAATGGAGGGAAAAGGGACATCTGTAATACTCCCCAAAATAATCAACTAAATGACTTGTAAGCACAACCAATGGACACAAGACACTGGGGTGGTGGGATGAGGGCATGCGATAAGGGTAGAGGAGGCTGGAGGAAGGTCAATGGGGGGGGAGATGAAATATATGTACTGCTATATGTAATACTTCAAAGAATAAAAATAAATAAAATACATGTTATATAGCACACAAGCACACACAAAAACACTAAGTATTATTCAGCCATAGAAAAGAATGAACTTTTGCCATTTGTGACAACATGGATAGACCTTATGTGCATTATGCTAAGTGAAATAAGTTAGACAAAGAAAGAAAAATATTGTATGTTCATATTAATATGTGGAATATTGAAAACAAACAAAAACTAAGCTCAGATGCAGAGAAATTATTGGAGGTTACCAGAGACTGGGCCTAGGTGGTGGGCAAAATGAGTGAAGGGAGTAAAAAGGTACACTTCCAGCCCGAGCTGGTTTTTCTCAGTGGGTAGAACATCGGACTGTAGACTAAAGGGTCCCGAGTTTGATTCCAGTTTAAGGGCACATGCCTGTGTTGCGGTCTTGAGCCTCAGTAGAGGACATGAAGGAGGCAGTCGGTCAATGATTCTCTCTCATCATTGATGTTTCTATCTTTCATTCCTTCTCCCTTCCTCTCTGAAATAAATATATATTTTAGAAAAAGGTACAGACTTCCAGTTATATAATAAATGTCATGTTTTTAATATACAGCATGATAGCTGCAGTTAATATTATATGAAATATATGAAAATTGCTACGAGAGCAGATATTAATAGTTATTTTAGTGGTATGAAGTAAAAAAAAATCTGTGCCAATCTATGGTAAAGGATGTTAACTGATTATTGTGATGATAATTTCACAATATATAAAAATATAAAATAAAAAAAACAATACTTATGAATGAAATCATATGGTACTTGTCTTTCTCTGACTAGCTCATTTCAAAAAATATAATGAATAAAATGTAATAACAAGCAAAATAGAGACAGACTCAGAGGTAGAGAGCAGACTGACAGCTGTTGGAGCAGGGTGGGGAGCTAAGTGGAAAAGTGGAAGGACTGAGCAAAAAAGAAATAAAAAGAGAAAAACTCACGCACATGAATAACACTGTGGTGATTGTCAGGAGTAGGGAGTATGGAGAAGTGGAGGAGGTTATAGAGGGGATAAATGGTGATGGACAGAGACCTAACTTGGGGTACTGAAGACACAATACAGTGTGTGTTCTAGAAGAATGCACATAAAACCTGTTTAATTTTGTTAACCAGTATCACCCCAATAAACTCAATAAAAAGGAACAAATAATATTTTATTAAATGTGTATTAAATATGGTTTTATATAATATTAATTACTTTCATAATAAGTTGGTAGTAAAATACACAATGTTCAGGTATTTGAGTTTTTAGTTAATGTATTCAGATTTGGCACAGAGTTAATATCAAATGACTTTTGTTTGAAGTCTCTTGGCTAATTCTTTTTAAATAGTCTAAATCTATTTTGCTATTTTAGTAAGTAGCTCATTACTATAAGTGAACCTCTAATTGACAACAATGCATTCTAGTATTTTAGGGAATTGTTCTGAAAATTATAGTATAAGAGATTGAACTCCCTGTGCACCTACTGACTCTGAGACAAAACATAAGATTTGTGTTTTTCAATATTTATTCCATGTCCCTACATATTCTTGTGATTTCTATTTCTGATAAAAAATTACTTAGTCAAAAGTTAGGATTACTAACTATAGCATCAAGTTAATTAAGATTTTATGATAATAAATGTATGAGCTCATGTTGCCATAAAAAATACCATAGAGTGGGTGGCTTAACAATGGAAAGTTATTGTCTAACAGATTTGTAGGTTGAGAGTGCCAAAAGATCAAGGTGCCAGAATTATCAGATTCTGCTGAGAGCTCTCTTCCTCCTAACTTGAAGAATACCACCTTCTCACTGTGTCCTCCCATAAGATAGAGGGAAGGAGTGAAAGAGCTCTGGTTTCTCTTTCTCTTTATGTAAATACAATAATCCTATTGGATTACGGCCCCATTCCTATGACCTCACTTAACCTTAATTTCCTCCAAAAAGTCCTATCCTCACATATAGTTTCATAATGGTTTAGGTCTTCAACACCCAAATTATGACCAGCCATAATTCTGTCCATAACAATACACTATCAATCTTTGCTACACCCACAGCTATGTCCCATATTTTTTTACCATAATTTTCAAAAGCTGAATTGTTGTAGGAGGCATGGGAAAAACTAGAAAAAATAATCAATACTATGGAATGCATCTGCAATTACATGAAAAGAATAAGTATGATATAGCTCATTTTCATAACAAGAGACTTACAAAATATACTAAGCATTCTCTGAGATGACTAATACCTCTGGGATATGCTGTCAAAAGACTACTTTTTCATGAGAAATGAGTATTACAGTAAAATTAATATTGTTTTCCCAAGCATGAAGCATTTTGTCTATATGAGTCTAAATAACCCAGTAATTAAATACCCATTATTTGCTTGTGTTTATAAGCAAGTAACAGATTTTTTTAGTCTCTGCCTATTGTATATATTATTTGAATGAAAAGTGAATAAATAAATAAATAAATAAATAAATAAATAAATAAATATAGACTATAGCTTCAGCCACTTCAACCAGAAATAATGCATTTATTTCCTTAAAATGTTACTGAGTATAAGGCACAGAAAACACTTTTTGAATTTTTAAAATGTTTTGCATTAAAAAGTTACATAGCTTGTTACTTTTCTGCCCTTCAAGTGATCTTTCAAGCAGCAACCATTTTATTATAAACATTTCTTAAGGTTTAAATCTATAAGGTATTTACTGCTTGGGAAAACAAAAAAATGGCATGAATAATTAGGAGTTCCCTTAGAAAATTTACAATGAGCCTGTTTAAATAAACTAAATGATACCATAAGGTTCTGAGAGAAATTCACTGGTAAAGAAATGGCCAAGAGTTGATTAGAGTGCATCCTGTGTTTCCTCATCTATTATTATCAAACATTCAAGGTCCATAACATTGGTGTTAGTGTATTTGATCTTAAGATGTGGTGCTATCCTCATGTGATACAAATATCCCTGGATATCTTTAGCTATGACTCAATACCAAGTCAAACTGAAGTAAAGGAACTCATGATTGAAAAAAATAATTTATTATGCCTTAAAATAGTGGAGCAATTAGAAATAAATGAAGGTCATCTCTTCCCTCTGAAGATACATGTGATAGGTTTTATAGGGAGAGCTCCAGTATTATGCAGGAAATAGCCAAGTCCACAGGTACTAGCTCTCCAGAAAATAATCCTGCTCATGTAAGATACCAAAGGAGGCCCTGGAACCAGGAATTTATTCTCAGTGTGTAAGATCTAGGCAAAATGTCTTCCCATAGCATTAGAGCTAATGCAAAAGAGATTGAGCAAATCTTAGACTTGCTAATCATCTTGTGCAGGTAACAGAAAATGACCATTTTACAGTAGTTACTGTCAGTTGAAAATTTCTCTGTGGACTCCACCCAGAGAAACAATAATTTCTGAGCATCTATCAAAGGGACTAATACAAAGATGTTATGTTGCAAAACTAGGTATAGAACTCTATGTGATTTTAATACTGTATCTAAAAGAAGGGAAATGATTTAGGAGATACAGACGTTGTAAATTGGAAACAGCCTAAATACCCATCAGCAGATAAGTGGATTAAAAAACTGTGGTAAATCTACACAGTGTAATACTACACAGCAGTACCAAAGAGGGAATTATTACCATTTGCAAGAGCATGGATGGAACTGGAGAGCATTATGCTAATCAAAATAAGACAGTCAGAGAAAGATAAATATCACATGATCTCACTCATTTATGGAATATAATGAACAACATAAACTGATTAACAAAAACAGATCCAGAGACAGAGAAGCATAGATCAGACCGTCAAACCCCAGACGGAAGATAGGGGAGGGTGGGGGTAAGGGGAAGAGATCAACCAAAGGACTTGGATGCATGCATATAAATCTGACCAATGGACACAGAAACCAGGGGGGTGAGGGCATGAGTGGTAAGGGGGGGGGATGTGATGATAAGGACACATATGTAATACCTAAATCAATAAAGAAAAAAAAAGAATACAACCCTCCCCCCAAAAAAAAAACCCCACAAAAAACCTTTTCAAGCCTTCACTAAAATAACTTACAAAGAATGAATTTCAGGGAAAAATGTAATAATATCAGAAGGATGGTCTGAATGTAAAGAAGGAATGAGGAGGAGAAGAAGGAAATTTGGGTTTGGTTTGCATCTCTCAGATGATTAGTGACTGAAAAATTTTCATGTCCCTCTTGACAAAGGAGGCAAGAGAATACAAAGGAATCAAGAGGATCTCTCCAATAAATTTGATTTGGGAAAATTGGACAGATATATGCAAAAAAAATGAAACTAGAGTACCAACATATGCCATACACAAGAATAACCTCAAAATGGATAAAATACTTAAGTGTTAATTGTGAAACCATACAAATCCTAGAAGAAACCACAGGAAGCAAAATCTCAGATATCTCTCATAGCAATATCTTTACAGATACATTTCCTAAGGCAAAGAAAACAAAGAAGAAAATAAACAAATGAGACTATATCAAATTAAAAAGCCTTTTCAAAGCAAAAGAAACCATCAACAGAATGAAAAGTGAGCCCACTATATGGGAGAACATATTTGGCAATGATACATCTGATAAAGAGTATCAGATCTAATTCAATTTTAAAATTAAAAGATTAATATCAAAATATATAAAGAACTCATACAACTTAACAAAAGGAAGACAAACAATCTAATTAAAAACTGGGCAAAGGATTTAAATAGATACTTCTCCAAAGAGGACATACAGATGGCCAATAGACATATGAAAAAATGCTCAAAGTCACTAATAATCCGAGAGATACGAATCCAAATGACAATGAGGTACCATCTCACACCTGTCAGAATAATTACCATCAACAAATCAACAAATGTTAAGTGCTGGCAAGCATGTGGATAAAAGGAAACCCTAATACACTGCTGATGGGAATGCAGATTGGTGCAGCCATTATGGAAAACAATATGGAGTTTTATAAAATAATTAAATATGGAACTGCTATTCAACCCAGTGATCCCACTTCTAGGAAACCCAAAGAAACCAATCAGAGAGAATGTATGCACCCTTATGTTCATAGCAGCACAATTTACAATAGCTAAAATCTGGAAACAGCCCAAGTGCCCATCAGTAGATGAGTGGATAAAAAAGCAGTGGTACATTTATACCATGGAATACTATGCAGCAGTAAAAAAGAAGAATATCTTACTCTTTGAGACAACATGGAGGAACCTGGAGAGTATCATGGTAAGTGAAATAAGTCGGTCATATAAAGACAAGTATTACATGATCACACTCATATGGGACTGAGCAGGGGGGAGGAATGTGGGATATCTATAATACTGTCAAAAATATATAGAAATTAAAAATAAATAAAAATAAAGCACTTCCCTTCCCCCCCAAACCCTACTACCATATCATCAATGGCTTATTTACTAGATTTTACTTTACTCAGTACATCTTACCCAACTTTCATCAAAAAATTACAAGGCATACTAAAAGGAAAAATACACATGCTTAAAGAAATAAAGCAAGCATCATGACCATATTCAGATGAGACTGGAATATTGAAATTATTAAGCTGATAATTTAAAACTACATGTTTAACATGCTAAGGGCTCTAATAGAAAAAAAAGTAGGCAGCATGTAAGAACAGATGGGTAATATAAATATAGAGATGGAAATTCTAACAAAATTAAATGTGAAAAACTAGATATAAAAAAACTCTAACAGAAATAAAGAATGTCTTTGATGGACTTATTAGCAGAATGGACACAGTTGAGGAAAGAATCTCTGAGCTTGAATATATGTCAACAGAAAAATCCAAAATGAAGGATAAAGATAAAAAGATTGAAAAAAATGAAATGGAATATCCAAGATCTGTTGGATAATTCAAATGTTTAATTTGTAATGGAATGCCAGAAGAAGAAGAGAGACAGGACAGAACAGAAGAAATAGTTGAAGCAATAATGACGGAGAATTTCCAAATATTAAGGTCAGACATTAAACCACAGATACAGAAATCTCACCAATCTGAATAAATAAGTAAAAACAAACCAAACAAAAATTTCACCTAGGCATGTCACATTCAAATTTCAGAAAATCTAAGAAAAGGAAAAAGCTTGTAAGAAGTCAAATCATAAATGCAGTTTACCTAGAGAAACAAAGATAGAAATTATATCCAATGTCTCAGAAAACATGTAAGCAAGAAGAGTGTGAAATATTTAAACCTGAGAGAGAGAGAAAGAGAGAGAAAGAGAGAGAAAGAGAGAGAGAGCCTGGCTAGTGTGACCAAGTGGTTGAGTGTTGACTCCTGAACCAATGAGCTCTGGGTTAAATTCCTAGTCAGGGCACATGCCTGGGTTTCAAGCTCCATCTCTAGTAGGGGGTTTATAGGAGGCAGCAGATTGATGATTTTCTCTTATCATTGACTAGAGACACGGTGCATGAAAATTCATGCATTAGACAGGAGTGATGGTCCCTCAGCCCAGCCTTCCTCCTCTCACAGTCCAGGAGCCCTCAGGGGTGGGAGGTGACTCGATGATCAGGGGAAGCCAAAGCCCCATCACATCTCTGCTGCTGCCAGTACTGGCAACACAAGCTTTGGCCAGCCCTGGTTACCTGAGCCTTGGGCAGCCCTAAGTGGCTGGGAAGCCACCATCTGAAGCTTGCTTGTGCCTCAGGCCAGCCCTGAGTAGCTGGGAAGCTACCATATGAGGCTTGCCTGCACCTTGGGCCAGCCCTGGGCAGCTGGGGGACTGGGGAGACTGGGCACCATCATCATGTGGCTGTGGGCATCACCATCTTTGAAGGCGGGCCATCAATTAGCATAGTCCCTCCTTATTGGCTATGGGTGCCACCATCTTTGTGACACTATAAGGGTCAATTTGCATATTCCCTCTGAAGTCAAAACATATTTTTTATTTTTATTGTTTTAAATGTGTTTCTATTGATTTAAGAGAGGAAGGGGGAGAGATAAAAACATCAATTATGAGAAAGAATCATTGATTGGCTGCCTACTGCATGCCCCCTACTGGGAATCAAGCCAGCAACTCAGAGCTGTGCCCTTACCAGGAATCAAATCATAACCTCCTATTTCATAGCTTGACAATACAAACATATTTTTAAAAGTGTAGGAGATAGACTTTAAGAGAAATAAAAATTGAGCAAATGCATTGACAGTATAACTGCCTTGCGAGAAATGTTAAAAGAAGTTCTTCAGAAAGAAGGAAAATTATATAGGTCAAAAATTTGGGTCTATATAAAAATAGGAAGAAGATTAGAAGAGGAATAGGTGAAGGTAAAACACTAACTTCTATTTTTCATATTTGAAATTGATCTAACAAATAACAGTGTGCTCAAAATATATTCAATTCTATAGCCTAAGTATAAGTGAAATGAATAACAGCAATATTACAAGAGGCAGGATGGAAGAATTAGGAATATTTTTTATTACAAGACTAGAGGAATACATGAGTGAAATTTGTGTATGGGTAGAGTCCCTAGCGCTGGCAGGAGATCTGGGCTGAAGGGAGCCTTCCTGCTGCTGACTGGGGCCTTCCTTTCCTGCTGCCAGCTACTGGCTGGGGTCTTCCTTTGTTCTGCACCACCCCCTGGTTGTCAGAGTGTATCATAGCAAGCGATTGAACTCCTGATCTCCCAGTTGAACTCCTGAGGGGACACTTTGCATATAAGCCATAAATATCCTATCTAATAAAAGAGTAATATGCAAATTGACCATACCTATGCTACACCCACAAGACACGCCCACCAAACAATCAGGAGCGAGTATGCAAATTAACCCAACCAAGATGGCTGTGGCCACAGACTGAGCAGAAAGCTTGCGTTTCCCCAGCAATGGAGGAAGCCAAGCTTCGTGGACACCCTTGCTGGGCCTGGACTCCACTCAAGGATAAAAACTTCAATTATAGAAGATAAATAAACCCTAACAAAAATGGCTGTGGCCACAGAGTGAGTAGGAGGCTCTGGCAATGAAGGAAACCAATATTTCTGCCCAGCCTGGCCTGCTCTGGCCTCTGTTCAAAGCTACAAAGTTTTAATTATAGAAGATAAATAAATTCCATATACCAGAGCCTCTGCTTGGGTCACTGTGGGGTGTGGCTGGCTTGAAAATCACCACAGGCCCCTCACCCAGGCCACCCAATGCCCCAAGAGAACCCCCACCCTGACCCAGGACACCCTTCAGGGCAAACCAGCTGGCTCGTACCCATGCACCAGGCCTCTATCTTATCTAATAAAATAATATGCAAATTGACCATCACTCCAACACACAAGATGGCTTCCCCCATGTGGACACAAGTGACTTCCACAAAATGGCCAGCAGGAGAGGGAAGTTGGAAGGGATCAGGCCTGCAAGGGAGGGCAGTTGGGGGCAATCAAGCCTTCCAGGGAGGGCAGTTAGGGGTTACCAGGCCAGCAGGGGAGGGCAGTTAGGGGCAATCAGGCTGGCAGGGGAGCAGTTAAGCATCAATGAGGCTGGCAGGGGAGTGGTTAGGCAACGCAGTGGTTACGGGATGATCAGGCTGGCAGGCAGAAATGGTTAGGGTTATTCAGGAAGGCAGACAGGCAAGCAGTTGGGAGCCAGCAGTCTTGGATTGTGAGAGGGATGTCTGACTGCCCGTTTAGGACAGATCCCACCAAGGCCCAGCGCACAAAATTCGTGCATAGGGTGGGGTGTCCCTCATCCAGACATGTACCCTCTCCAATCTGGGACCCCTCAGGGGATGACCGACTGCCAGTTTATGCCCTATCTAAACCATCAGTCTGACATCCCTCTTGCAATTCAGGACTGCTAATCGTTCACTTGCCTGCCTACCTGATTGCTCCTAACCACTCTGCCTGCCAGAGTGATCACCCCAAAATGCCTCCTCCCTCCAGCTTGCTCACCTCCAACTGCCCTCCCTTGCTGGCCTGATCACCACTAACCACCTCTGCTTTGACCCCACCACCATGGCTTTGTCCAGAAGGACATCTGGAAGGTATCCTGGTCTAATTAGCATATTATCCTTTTATTAGTATAGATATTTGCACTACCAGTGAAGTGGTAGAGTGTTATTTGAAAGTGGAATTGGGTTAATTTTATATATATATAATTATATATATATATGGGTTGTCCCTAAAACATGTATTCACACACTTTAAATAATTATACAGGCAGTATTTATTAAAATACATTTTTGTTTTCAAAACTGAGCCATCAGCTGTTACATTGTGTATACATTTATTGTGAACACCCTGCATTGCAGAGTGTTCAGGACAATTATAAAATGGTTTAAAAAGTGGTCAATATGCTAAGAAAAGAAATAAAATAATATAAATGTTCAATTAAAACCACTGAGGCAGAAAAATAATGGACAAAAAATTTGAACACAGAAAAATTTGCTATTAACATAGCAAATAGAATGTTAATGTCAATAGTTAAATACTTTAATTAAAATAGCTTAACAGTGAATAAAAAAACAAGACCACCCTAGCCAGTTTGCTCAGTGGATAGAGTTAGCTTGTAGACTGAAGGGTCCTAGGTTCGATTCCAGGTCAAGGGCATGTACCTCAGTTGCAGGCTCATCCAAAGCCTGGGCCCTAGCCAGGGCTCATGCAGGAAGCAACCAATTGATGTATTTCTTTCCCATTGATATTTCTCTCTTTCCCTCTCCCTACCACTCTAAAAAAATCAAAGGAAAAATATTCTCAGGTGAAGATTAAAAACAAAAGCAAACAAACAAACAAACAAACAAACAAACAAAACAAAACAAAATCCATCATACTCTAAGATCTGGAACATAGCAAGGATGTCCCTTATTTTTTTATTGTTGACACTGTTACAAAATGTCCTCCATTTCCCATTCCACCCAACTCCCACCCCAGGCCTTCATCACACTATTGTCTGTGTCTATGGGCTATGCATATATGTTCTTTGGTTAATATCATACCGGAAGTCCTTGACAATGCAATAAGAGAATAAAAGGAAATAAAAAGTATATAGAGTGGAAAATTAGAAATAAAACTGTCTTTATAGCCTGACCAATGTGGTTCAGTGGTTGAGCATTGACCTATGAACCAGAAGGTCACGGTTTGATTCCCTGTCACGTCACATACCTGAGTTGAGGGCTCAATCCCCAGTAGGGGCATGCAGGAGGCTGCCAATCAGTGGTTCTCAACCTTCCTAAGGCCGCGACCCTTGCATACGGTTCCTCATGTGGTGGTGACCCCCAACCATGAAATTTTGCTACTGTTATGCATCGTGATGTAAATATCTGCATTTTCCGATGGTCTTAGGCGACCCATGTGAAAGGGTCGTTCAACCTCCAAAGGGGTCGCGACCCACAGGTTGAGAACCGCTGCTACCAATAAATGATTCTCTCTTATCATTGATGTTTCTATCTCTCCCTCTCCCTTTCTTTCTGAAATCAATAAAAAAAAATTAAAACTGTCTTTGTTCACAGATTATATGATTCCTTATATTGAAAATGTTAAAGATTTTTTTTAATTCCGGTAGTAAGTGATTTTAACAAGTTTGCAGAATATCAGATTAATATGTGAAAGTCAATCACTTTCCTATACAGCAGTGGTTCTCAACCTTTTCAATGGCATGATCTTTTAATACAGTTCCTCATTTTGTCGTGACCCCCAACTATAAAATTATTTTCGTTGCTACTTCATAACTGTAATTTTGCTACTGTTATGAATCATAATGTAAATATCTGTGTTTTCCAATGGTCTTAGGCAACGCTGCTAGTGGTTCTTAACCTGTCGCGAACCACTAGCACGGTTGCCTAAGACCATTGAAAAACACAGGTATTTACATTATGATTCATTAACAGTAGCAAAATTACAGCTATGAAGTAGTAACGAAAATAATTTTATGGTTGGGAGTCACCACAACATGAGGAACTGTATTAAAGGGTCAAAGCATTAGAAAGGTTGAGAACTACTGTTGGCAGTCCTCGGGTTACATCGGACTCTATGTACGACATTTCGTGGTTATGTCACCATCTCCCTTTTATTAATAAAAAAAATTCTGTCATTTTGATGATGTGCATAAGTGCTTTATGTTTTTATTATTATTTATTTACCACAAGTAAAGGTCAAGAATTGTTATCTTTAATTTTTTTTGTACTGTTTCACTTCATTACTGCTGTGTAGGTGCTTATGTAGGTGGGTTCTGACTTATGGCAAAAATCGCGTCATATTGAGCCATAGGAATGGATCTCCAATGTAAGAGAGATCTACTGTATATCAGAAGTGAATAAGTTGAATTTGAAATTAGAAAAAAATACTATTTGTATTAAGGACTCAAAAAATGAAATAGATATAAATATAACAAACTGTGTGAAAGAATACTCCAGGAACATGGTTACGGTAAGACTGAAGAATACAAAGTTGATATACAAAATTCAATTGCTTTCCAACAGACTAACAATGAACAAGTGGGATTTGAAATTAAAAATATAATGCCATTTATATTAGTACCCACAAATATAAAATATTTAGGTATAAGTTTATCAGTGTAAATATAAGATCAATAACAGGAAAAATATAAATCTTTGATGAACAAAATCAAAGAAAGACTAACTAAATTAAGAAGAGTTTCAATTTCAGGAATAGGAAGATCCAATTTTGTCAAGATGTTAATTATTCCTAAATTTATATATATAGATTTGATGAGATTCCAAACAAAATACCAGCAAATTATTTTGTGGATATCAACAAACTGATTGTAGTATTTATGTGTAAAGCTAGTAGACCCAAAGTAGCCAACACAATATCAAAAGAAGAACAAAACTGGAAAACTGATGCTACCCAACTTTGAGTTTTACTATAAGTCTACAATAATCAAGATAAAGGGTATTGGTGAAAGTACAAAAAAAATAGGATCAATGGAACAGAATAGTGATCACAGAAATAGACACACATAAATATAATTTACTGGTCAGAGGAGCAAAAGTAATACATTATAGAAAGACTAGTCTTCTAAATAAACATTAGAAATTGAAACAAATAGTCTTCTAAATAAACAATTGGAAATTGAAACAATGAGATACCACTCTATTAGAATGGCCCAAATCCAAACCCCTGATAATAAGAAATACTGTGTTCATATGAAGCAAAAAGAAATCTCATCTTCTCTGGTTAGAATGAAAAATGGTATAGCCATTTTGAAAGATAGTTTGACAGTTTCTTACAAAATTAAACATATTTTATCATATGTTTCAGCAACCAAACTCTTTGGTATTTACTAAAGGAACTGCACAAAAACCTGTATACTTGGATGTTTAGAGCAGCTTTACTTACAACTCTATAGCTTGAAAGCAACCAACGTACCCTTCCATAGGTGGATGGTAAATAAACTGGGCTATGCAGACAATAAAATATTATTCCATGGTAAAAAAATGAGCTATCAAAGATATGGAACAGTCTTAAAAACATATAGCTAAGTGAAAGAAGTCAATGTAAAATAGATACATACTATAACATTCCAACTATGATATTTTAGAAAACGCAAATCTATGGAGATAATCAACAGAGTAGTGGTTGCCAGGGTTTAGGGTGGAAGAAATAAATAAGCAGAGCATGGGGTTTTTTAGAGTAGTGAAGCCATTTTACATGATAATAAAATGGTAGGTACATGTCATGTACTGGTGCATTTGGCAAAACTCGTAGTATGTGGAACAGCAGGAGTGAACCCTAATATAAACTATGAGATTTGTGTGTTAATGATGTGTCAATGTAGGTTGATCAATTGTAAGAAATACATCACTCTAGTTTGGATTGTTGATAGCGGGGGAGATTGTGTATGTCTGGGGGAAGGAATTATATGACAACTCTCTACAGTTTCTATTTTGCTATGAACCTAAAATTGCCTTAAAATATAAAGTATATTAAAAAACTCAAACCTCTGGTTCCTGTTATGACTCAGAGGAAACTGGGTTCTGCAAATAAGCATGACTCCGTTTTATTGTGGTTCACTATTCAACTTTATACCTGATACTAAGATATTTTCTGTCTTCTTACCCACAAGCCATTAGTAAAAATAAATGAATATCCCTTAGTTTCGTTAAAAAGCTTGGCTCAGGATTGTTGGGGTTATGGTGAGGATTGGGTAAAGTACACAAACCTCATAATACCAAGCTTTGTGTTGAAGAACTGCAGTCTTAGATAAGTCTAAGATCTGATTTGAAAGAAAACTGTAAAAAATGATACAGAGGATTTACTGTAAATATGATTTCTTTTCTAATAACTTTACAGGGCAAAAGCAAAAAGCCCACAACAGGCAAAATAAATTGGCTACCATAAGAAACTTTGATAAATTATTTTAAACTGTGGTAGATAGTACCACCATCAAAATTTTGCTACTAAGTAACTATGTAAGTAGCGCTTAACCCCCAGTAACTCTTAATAGCTAGTAGGGGAAATATCTGCTCTTCATGGTGGGAATCAGTTCCTAGGCTTTATACCTCCATGCTTCTTCTGCTCTATGCATACTATGCAATAATAACTTCTCAGTTAGAAAAAATTGCTTAGGTGCTCTAAATATGAGAGGAGGAGTTTGAGGACAGAAAGGGAGAAATGGCTGCTCATCACATATCAATGACTTATTACCTGGTAAGAAGTTCCTTGGTCTGGAATCCTTGGTATATAAACCACTGGAATCACATTGTATGCAAAATAGAGTTTATGTGATCCTTTTAAAGGAGTCTAGAGTTTTCATCAGATTTTCAAAGGGGTTAGGCTATGTAATTATTAAACACTTAAGAAGCCATCTTCTATTCAATGTCATAGGTGGATGGTCACTGAAACAGCCTATTAAATGAAACCATTATATTGGTACTAGAGACCTGTACACAAAATTCAGGCACTAGGGGCGGGGGGAGGGGGTCCCTCAGCCTGGCCTGTGTCCTCTTACAATCCAGGAGCACTCAGGGGATCACATAAACCATAGTGCTGCTGTGGTGGAGGCAGGAGAGACTCCCACCACCACTGCTGTGCTCACCAGCCATGATGAGCTCTGCTTCTGGCTGAGGGGTCTCCCTCTGGGAGTGCATTGACCACCAGGGGGCAGCTCCTGAGTTGAGCATCTGCCCCCTGATAGTCAGTTTATGTCATAGCAACCAGTTGTTCTGCCCTTTGATCGATTTGCATATTAGCCTTTTAATATATAAGATACCCAACAATAGCATCTAGAACTCTGAAAACTAAGACCATTTCCCAAGTGCCCAATTTACAATCTGAAAGTAAATCTTACTTTGATAAATCTGCTACAACATGTCTGCAAATATCAGTTGTAGTCATCCCAACCTGGTATTAATTATCCGAGCTAAATCTTCATCCCCAGAGCGTGAATAAGGATAGAGATGAGGAAGGGTGGCATGCTTTCTTTTCAGAAGTGTTTATAGCTATCCTGGTACTCTGTGCTAGCCTTAGATGTGAGATAAATACACCAAAGCCAGTCATAAGTGAAATGTAATTTAAGAGGCATTTGAAAGTGTCCACTAATATTTTTCTCTCCTGTTGAAGCATCATCCTATACCAGTGGTCGGCAAACTGCGGCTCTGTTGACTAATGAGTTTGCCGACCACTGGATAGGGGCTTTATCACAAGGAACAACAATACTCTGTAATTGTTGGAATCAATAGTCTAGGTCAGTGGTTGGCAAACTCATTAGTCAACAGAGCAGCAGTTTGCCTATCACTGTCCTATACAATAAAAGGCTAATATGCAAATAGATTGAATGGCAGAACAACGGAACAACCAGTCACTATGACTTGTGCTAACAATCAGAGGGTGCGTGCAGCATGGTAGGCATTGGCAGCAGGGAGCAGGGCACGAAATATGGTAGGCATCAGCCATGGAAGGATGGTAGAACAGGTAAGCGGGGGTCTCAGACTAAGGTGGGGCACTGGTCACTGTCATCGGGGTGAGCCTCTAGTGGTTACTGAGAATTCTTTGCTCCAGTGAGCCACAGTCCCACCCAATGCTTGCACCTGCTGCTGGCACTGGCCCTGCTTGCACCCACTGCCAGCAGCAGACCTGCTGCTTGCACCTGCTTGTGCTAGTGCCATCAGTGGGTGGGAGTGGCAGTTGCCATCCCTGATCATCCCTGAAGGCATCTCAACCTCCCCCTGCTCCTGAAGGGTGATCAGGACAGCAGCTGCCACTCATACCCACTGAAGGCACCAGCCCTACTCACACCTGCTGCCTTCATTGGTCCTAATAGCTCTGAGCAGTAAGCAGGTGCCAGCAGGGCCTGCACTGTCAGTGTATAAGAGAAGTAGTGGCGGGAATGGGGTTGCTGTCAGACAAGGGATCAGCAGCTATGGCAGGAGGGGCCAAACAGGGGCATGGAGGATGGGCCAAGACCCGCCCTGTGCCCCCGCAGCCTCGCAGCCCACAGTTCTTTTCAAGGTGCACAAATTCATGCACTGGGCCCCTAGTATTTCAATAAATGATAATTTATATCCAAGCTCTTCCAAAATGTATGTATATATTTTACTATTATAAAGAATATGCTCTAATGATTATTTGTTCCCTTTCCAAATATTCTGATACCTACTATTTTTAACTTATTTTTAATTTGAAGGTTTTCTGCTCATTCACAGGTCTTTTGCGCAATGATAAATTCAATATTGATATAATCACTATAATGGAATGATTTCCCTTTCTAATACATCTTGCATAGCTAATGATTTTGGCAATGTTAATACATCTCATAAGTGAAATGACAAGACCTTACGTGACCATTATTATGGTCTTTTTTAATTTTATACTTTTCAAGCTCCCCACTTTAATTTATTATATCCATACCAACAAATATTTCCTGAATGAAAATACTCTCTAATGAAAACATTCTAAGCTAAGGTACACTGTGCTTTATGTTATTAAAACCCATGCACAGACGCATCTAACCATCTTCTAAACTTGTTATAGCTAGGAAAGTCCATAAAGAGTAATAATATGTTGGTGCTGCTGACAGTGTAGCCACTCTCAAATAATAACAAAAATTTAATTGATAGTAAAAGTAGAACAAAGATAAAATGAATTTCACATTTATTTTATATTTTAACTTATATGCAAATATTTATTATTGATTCTTATTTTTGTTAAAATACACCATTCAAGCATACATATCTGTATTTCTAATTTATTTGAAAAATTTTAAAAAATCAGAGAAATAAAGAAGACCAACTTAAAGAAATAAAGGAAACTTTAGAAATCTTAAGGTCACAATGGGTTTAGTGGTATAATCAAGACTAAAAGCCAGGTCTCCAAACTCCAAGCTTATATTCTTTTAATGGATTCAAGATACTTCTTTTGTTAAATTTAAATCATACTTTCTATTTTGTATTACAACCTAGAAAATGCCTATATTATAAAACTAATCACAACCAATATGTTATATTTCAATTATAACTTAATAAGTTTTTAAAAAACACCCTGTGATTAAATCCACATCAACTTGAGTTTTGACTGGAAACTTCATTAACTTCAGAGAAAACCTAAGAGTTTTTGGAAGGCTGGAGATCTGGCTAGAAATGCAACTTGGATCCTACAGACTCCTCTATCTACATAATTTAAAGGAGACATATATACTATTATCTGTAATACTTTAAACAATAAAACATTTTTAAAAATTAAAAATTTAAAGTTTAATATTTTTCTAAACACTGGCAATTTCTATATCACAATATCCTTTAAAGTCCATTTTGAATCCCAAAGTGCACCCCAACTTCAAACACATGAGTATTGAATAATGTGTTTATGCATAATATATTAGATATGCTAAAACAGCTACCTTAAAAGCTAACTGTTGTTCTCAGTTTCAACAGTGCTAGCCTGCTCTAGCTTTTTCTTCCAAATTAACTGAGTAAAATGTTTCCAGTAAGTCAAATTGGTGTAATGATTTTTGGTTTTCTGTTCAGATAACAGAAATCTTTCACTGTTCTAATGATGTTGTAACTTACTATGAATCAGATACTAAATCAATAAAGGATACCAATAAAGAACTGAACAGACTGTCAAATTACAGCGGGAAGGCTGGGGAGTGTTGGGGAGGGGGGAAAAGAGATCAACCAAAGGACTGATCTCTTATAAAAGCACAACCAATAGACACAAGACACTGGGGGATGTAGGATAGGGGTATTCTCCCAGGGGAAGGGGAGGCTGGGGGAAAGTCAATGGGGAAAAAAAGGAGGTATATGTACTACTATATGTAATACTTAATAAAAAAATAAAAGGTCTTTTATCTTACATTTTATCTGAAAATTAAAAGCATTGAGGTCAGATGACTGTAATTCATTTCCCGTTTATTTAAAATTATTTTATTCTCTTACAATTACTGTTACAGGAATATGCCAATATCAACAAAGAAAAGTTAACTGAGAGTGGCAACCTGCAATTTTCTGTTTATGAGGTCAATTTTATAGCAAATTTAGAAGAGGAATATTAAAGTAATTATTTTGTCACTTAAAAATTTTTGCTAAGTACCTATTCTCTGCAAACTATTGTGTTGAATATTGTCAGTGATACAAAGATAAATGAAATATTACCCCTTACTTTCAAACTACTTACAAGTTTACAGAGAAAACATAAAACACACATATACACTTCCCAAAAAAATAAGCCAAAAAGTGCTTCAATAAGTAAAGGAAATATTATGGCAGCACAAGGGGGGAAGACATTTCTTGTGTGAGTACTATTTTCAGTAGTTTGCAAATGCAAGATCTGAAAATTAAAAAGAATTATTCAGAAAAAAAAATAGCAATAGCAGTTGAGAAAAACGTTGAATTTCCAAAATCAGGAACCAAGGTTTTCTTCCATAAACTACCAAATGATAGTGACTTTAGAGTCTTAAAGTTTTTGGACATTAAAAATTATGGAAGTTAGAATTAAAACATGAACTGAAAAACTTGGAATTTATTCTTCATTTAAATGTCTCTACATAAAAATGTTATTGAGATCATTTAAATTATCTTTGTAATAAATTCTCACCTATATTGTCATGAATAGCTCTATCATTTCAACCTAATGTGAGGGAAATCTTAATGTGAAGCTATTTTATGGATGGGAAATGTGGTAATGTATTATTTCCATCTACATATTGCTTAATCCATTTTACTTAACACAACAAAATATGCTAAACCATCTTTACTAATCATTATCTAAAAGAAAATACTGCAGTAAAGCAAATCTTTGTAGTAATTAATCATCTATAATTATAACCATCTATAATTTTAAAATGTTAAGCACAGTCAATCTTTCCTAAAGTGCTTTTGGGTATAATGCTAATAAACACATCTGTTAAAAGAAAACTTTGAATCTTTTCCTTCATCTTAAATCAGTAAACCTTATTTTTCAATATGTAATACCTTAATCAATAAAGAAATTAAAATAATAAAACAAAATAAGACAAAATATCTATTAATGTGAAAGGCAAGTGATGCAGGCAGGCCAACCCTTTTTTAAAATTAAAAGTTAACTGTATTATAATGTCATAAGTTATGATTGATAATAAAATTAATTAAATTAATACATTTAAATCCCCCCTTCATTGCATTTCTATGTACAAAGCATTTTCTTCAGTTAGCATTGACTCCTTCCAACAGAAGAATGTAAATCATATGTTAGTTAATGTGCTTTACTATCATTATTTTGGAATGTTCAGTTGCTTCCAATGATCAATATTAATTCTAATCCAAAATCACAAATTAATATAATTAAATATAACTAAAACATTAATTTCAATATTCATACAATGAAGACACTAATAAAATGAAGAAAATCATAGTTAGAATGTTTAATAACACATGTTATGATCTTAAAGTTTTAGATTTCAGGTTTAACTTTTTAATATTGAACATCATCTGTAAAAAAAGTGCAAAATAATATGTTTTTTATGTATTTTGTGTGGAATTAGAGCAGCTGAGTTTGAAGAGATTAAATGTGATGTGAAGAACTAAGATGTTTCAAAACATCTTACCTTCTATCCATACACGAACTTCAGTGGGAGAGGATGTCACTGCAGGTTCTCCATGGAAAAGATGAAAGGATTGTGCCATGTCTCAGAATGGATGGAATCTTCTGATGGTTAATATTTAAGGCATAGATGATCTTAGTATCTAAGGATGAAATAACAGAATTTAATTGGGTCCAGGCCTTATACATTCATACGGGCTGCATTATATATATTAATAAAAGCATAATATGCTAATTAGACCAGACAACCTTCCAAATGTCATTCAGGAGATCCTTCTGGATGAAGCTGCAGTGGTGGGGGCAAGGCAGAGGCTATTAGGGGCAATCAGGCAGGCAGGAAGAATGCTTAGGGGCGATCAGGTAGGCAGACGAGTAGTTAGGGGCAATAAGGCAGGCAGGTGAGTGGTTAGGTGCAATGAGGCAGGCAGGCAGAGTGGTAGGGCGATCAGGCAGGCAGGCGTGTAGTTATGGGTGATCAGACAGGAAGGTGTATACTTAGGGGTAATCAGGCAGGCAGAGAGAGTGGTTAGGGGTGATCAGGCAGCAGGCAGGCAGTTAGGAGCCAGCAGTCCCGGATTGTGAGCAGGATGTCTGATTGCCTAAACCAGCAGTCAGACATCCCTTGAGGGGTCCAGGATTGCCAGAGGGTGCAGGCTTGAGGGACTTTCCCCCCTTTGCACTAATTTTATGCATTTGGGCCTCTACTACAGTGGTACCTCGAGATACGAGTTTAATTCGTTCCATAACATTGAGGCGTGGGAAACTATGAGACGCTAGAGTAGCGGTAAACTGGTGGGTCGTGTCCAGCCGGCTGATCCTCGTGATTACTCGTATCTCAACTGTTGCTCGTATTTCAAAGCAAAAATCGCTCGCTCTACGGCTCGTATCTCAAAAATCTCGTATGTTAGGGCACTCGTATCTTGAGGTACCACTGTATTAGCATATGCTCCCAGGTTGAGAAGTAGGGATAAAACATCCTACTATTAATTAATATTTATTGAGTATTTTTAGTAAAATACAAAAAATTCAACTATAAATATGAATGAAATATTGATTGATATATGCTATAAAGTAGATGAACCTTGAAAACATTATGCTAAGTGAGGTAATCCAGACACACAAGGTTGCACAATATATGAGTTCATTATTTGAAATATCCAGAATAGGTAAATCCATAGACACAGAAAGTTTAGTGGTTGCCAGCTATGTGGAGGCAGGGAAGAGGGATTGTTTAATGGGTGCAGGGTTCCCTTTGGGAGTGATGAAAATTTTTTGGAAATAGATATAAGTGATGGTTGCACAACATAATGAATGCACTAAAAACCTCTGAATTGCACACTTTAAAATGGTTAATTTTATGTTATATGAATTTACATCAATAAAATAGATTTTAAAAGGCAAAAAATAAAACTCACATACATAGACACAACTTCTATCCTACTGGAATTAAGAAGGATCAAAAGCACCTAAACAGTAATCTTTTTTTTTCTCAGACTTTATTTAAAAAGAAGCTTCTAGAAACCCCAAAGACAATAGGGGAGACAAAAACAGTAACAACAGAGGCAATTTTAGCCTCTGATACTTGAACTATAGCAAACAGTAAAGAAAACCTAATCCCTAGCCAGATAAACATAAAACCTCACACTAAAGGTCTACATACCTCATGAACAGCATTCTTGATTAGCTTAAGACAAAAACCATATAGAGAAAGAGCTAAGGAGCTTACGCTTAATTGCAAGGAAAAGAGACAGCTTCGTGCAGCAGGAGACATCTGTGTCAAGACAAAGGAGACTAAAAAGAAAAGAAGCTTGTAAAAATGTAATATTTGCCCAACCTACATCAGAAGAGTTTTGTGAGATTCATGGAGAAAAAAAAATGAGAACGATAACATTTTAAAAAAGGTAAAACATTCATTTAGGAAATGTGAATCATTATTAGCCTTGGTATTTTTGAAGCTCCGATTTGTTGAAGTTTGCAGTATTCCTACTTGTATTACTCAGTTCTTGAAACCCATACGAGGGAAGAAACAAAATATATATTAATGACAATTTAAAAAGATTGTGATAACACAGATACTCTCGGAATCAACTATTTTCCCTTTGAATGTACCCTCTTATAACCTAATTTTACATGTAGAAACATTTTACAAATGTAAATAATTAATGTTCACTTTGAATAAATGGTCTAAAATCATAGCCAAAGCCTTTCCTGAAAAAAAGCCCACAAAATTTGAATATAAGTCTCACTTTCTCATTCTAAATGTCAAATTAAAGAGTAGTGTTGCCTCATTACTCAGCCATTTAACTCAAGCCCTGTATTGCACAACTACTTCTGAAAATACTATGATATACTTTTACTAACCTTCATCATGCCCCTCAAATACAGTGGATTTGTTGTTCAATATATTTTAAACTAAAGAAATGGCAAGGGGCTGACAGGCTTTCTGTAGCAGCACTATCCAACAGAACTTCCTACAATGTTGGAATATTCTACATCTGCACTATTAGATACAATAGCTACTGGCACATATGGATATTGCTTGGAAACACAATTTTTAATTTTTACTGATTGAAATTACATATATATATATATATCTACTAATTAGATAACAGATTTAGAATCACTAATCAAGTAGTATCAGGGTTATATATTTCATGGACAAACTCAGATTAAAAACGAGGGCTTCTAGGGAAGCAATGATCTGAACCAATCCTGATGCTTATTGTCAGATTATCCAGTCTTAAAATTCATGATAAAAGTAGCAATAAGCCTACCTACACCAGCAAGTTCCTGATCTTATTCTGATTTCCCCTTTACCTGAGGTATGAAGGTAGGAGAGGTTGTACAGGTTGGGGGGTGGATAAAAGAATGGAGGAGGTCTGGTTTGGCTCCAGTGTGAAATGAACACTCAAGCTGTTTCAGTTACTCTGAAAAAATAAAAACAAAAATATTATTAAGACAGAAACAACAAAATTCTGGCTTGCAGCAGAAAGTATGCTAAAATATAGAGGAACAGATTTTCATTCCAGGACATTTAACAAATAAGTACTATAAACTTACTATGAGTGACGCTAGGGTTGCATTGATTAAAAGATGTGTTTGTGTTTTCTATGATTGTATAACATCACCCACTATCCTCTAATCAAGAAAATGATTTTTGGGGGGGCAGTGGTTTTCTTATTATTTTTGGCTATTTAATATTTACATTACTTTTTGAATCTACCTGGATCTCTTCTTTTTTCTCTTTCTCTGTTGTGTTTACTTTTGTTTGTTTTGACCTTTCTAGTTTCCATTGCTTTCTTTCTTTACAGATAAAAGAAGTAGTATTACCTATTTTCTCCTCTTGGAAATCCATATGACTATTTATGTAAAATATTTATCAAAGTATTTTTTATTTATTTTAGAGTTAAAAGCCTCCCTGCTTCCTCAAAAAGGAAAGGAGGAAAGAAATGGCAAAAATAAAAAATAAAAACAAATCATTTGATGGAAGACAGTGGAATAGTTCCCTCTACAAAACTTCAGTCTATTGTTAATGAACATTGACTAGCTTACTTCAGTTTATTCTTATAAGTATTATCTTTGAAAATTTTCTTTCCAATCATATTCATTTATCTTAAAAATTCTTTGGTCTATATAGCCTATATAGGTAGATACACTAGAAGCTGAAAAGGCCCTTAATTGTTAGCATTTTAATTAAGCTTCATGTATTTTATTTTATTTATTTTTAATTTTTTATTTTATTTTATTTTTCCCTTCACCATTTATCCTCTCTATGCCCTCTTCAACCTCAAGTCATCCATGTCCCTCCACTCTTGCAATCACCATAATGTCCGTGGAAGCTTAATGTATCACTCAATCTCACTTATATGTGGAATCTTATGAACAAAATAAACTGACAAACAAAACCTATCCAGAGACATGGAAGCACACAACGGACTGAAGATTTTCAGAGGGAAGGTTGGGGAGGGGTGGGGAGAGATCAACCAAAGAACATATATGCATAACTCATGGATATAGACAATAATGTGGTGAAGGCCGGGGGCGGGGTGGGGGGGGGGGGGCGGGGGGGGGAGTGGAGAAGAGAGGGTTAATGGGGGAGACATCTGTAATATTTTCAATAATAAAGATAACTTTTTTAAAGTTTAATGTATTTTAAACCCCAACCATAGAAATCCTGCTGTCCGTATCCTAGACATTAAGGTGCTAGGATTTAAAACAAATAAAAAATGATTAATCATATAATTCGCTGAGCTCAGCATGAGGGCTTTCTTTTCACGTAAGATAATATAAATAATGCTGAGGAGGATTATTACATCATAAAAGGAGAACCAATGACTCAGAGAATTAAAAAAAAACACAACTAGAGGTGACGTATAAGTGAAAGATTAGAACTCAGCGGTTAGAATAGCCGCCATAGAAATGGCGGAGGACCAGCGGAATCGGTACTCTGTACGAAATTTTCCTCATGTTGAACTAAAGTCAACCTTCTCTGTACTTGTGCCTCTACCCCCTTATTTTTGTCCTATTTCGGCCTCAAGCTGTCCCAGAGTCTCTGAAAATGTTCAGCCGGGAGTCCATCTATGGCCCTTTCCCACCAAATTGTCCATTGGCCAAACTAACCGTTACTGCGCAACGGTTTTTTTGTCCTCAGTTTCTTATAGGATGGTTTCCCAGCCCTTTCCCGACACAAAGGTCTTCTACTAATCTTTTAGGGCCTCCATCTATATTGTGGGGCCCAAATCTAAGGTGTGGGAAAGTAGCCTGACCCCCAGAGGCCAGGGACCGGACGGAGGGCCATCCAGTCACTCTCACAGTTCCCGGCCCCTCCACCTTGGCCTATTCCCTTCCAAACAACTCCTGTTCTCTAACCTTCTCATGGCTTCGAGATTTGAAGCGGATTCTCCTCAGAACTGTAAACACCTCTGTCTACAGCCACACCAGAGGGCTACAACAAGTTACATTTAAACCTGCCTCTTTCTCTACCCTCTCAGGCCCCGCACCATGGGGATAGAATCCCCTTAGTTACCAATCTGCTGTCTGGATAGGGGAAGGATCTTTCCAGGTTGTTCCAAGCCCCTCGCGAAGATCATGGCTTCCCCACAGCGCCCGGGGCTTGTGGAGGAGCCAGAGGAGTCGCCGGCTGAGTGACGTAGCTCTTGACCAAAGAGGTGCGAGTGTGGGGGTGGGGCGGTTGACAGGGGAGATGTTCTACACCCTTTAATAGGCACTTAATAACTGTTGAAAAAATTTGTTTTTCTTGAGATACTGTCTAAATATTTTAAGCGTATTCTCAAGAGATTGAACACACACCCCCCCACACACACACACACACACAAACACACACACACACACACTCTGAAAATCAATTCCAGAGAAGATAAAAAGTAACATGAAACAAGTAGTTACAGATTTCTTTTTTTTTTAAATCTTTACTCTCTGTTTTTGTTTTTGTTTTGTTTTTTGTTTTTTAGTTTTTGAAAATTTATTTCTTAAATTCTTTATTGTAGAAAGTTTTACATATGTCCCCTTTCCCCCTTATTGTCCTATCCCAGCCCCACCCCCAGCCCTGGCTTTCACCGCTCCCCTATTGTCTGTGTCCATTGGTTATGCTTATATGCATACAAGTTCTTTGGCTGATCTTTTACCCGCCTACTCACACTCCAGCATCTCTCTCTACCACCCAGCCTTCTCTCTGGGGATGGGGGAGAGAGGGTTTGTCGGTCTGTCCCATGATTCTAAGTCTCTGGATCTATTTTTGGTCATCAGTTTATGTTGTTCAGTTTATTTCACAAATGAGTGAGATCCTATGATATGTATCTTTCTCCAAATGGCTTATTTCATTTAGCATAATGCTGTCTAGTTCCATCCATGCTGTTGCAAATGATAAGAATTCCTTCTTTTTTACCACAGCATAGCATTCCATTGTGTAGATGTACCACAGTTTTTTAATCCAATCATCTGCTGAAGGGCACTTAGGCTGTTTCCAAATCTTAGCTATGGTGAATTGTGCTGCTACGAACATAGGGGTGTATATATCCTTCCTGATTGGTGTTTCTAGTTTCTTTGGACATATTCCTAGAAGTAGGACCACTGGGTCAAATGGCAGTTCCATTTTTAACTTTTTTGATGAAACTCCACACTGTTTTCCGCACAAGCCATTATGCTCAATTAATATTTGACAAAGGAGGCAAAAGCACACAATGGAGTCAAGACAGGCTCTTCAATAAATGGTGTTGGGAAATTTGGTCAGATACATGCAAAAAAATGAAACTAGACCACCAATTCACACCATACACAAAAAAAATAAGCTCAAAATGAATAAAGGGTTTAAACATAAGATGAGAAACCATAAAAATACTAGAGGAATCCACAGGCAGCAAAATCTCAGACATATGCCAAAGCAATTTCTTCACTGATACTGCTCTTAGGGCAATGGAAACTAAAGAGAAAATAAACAAATGGGACTACATCAAAATAAAAAACTGTTTCACAGCAAAAGAAACCATCAACAAAACAACAAGAAAGCACACTAGATGTGAGAACATATTTGCCAAAGCTATCTCAAATAAGGGTTTAATCCACAAATTTTACAGGGAACTCATACAATTAACAAAAGGAAGATAACCCAATCAAAAAATGGGCACTTTCAAAAAATGGAACCTAAATAGACACTTTTTCAAAGAAGACATAAGGAAGGCCAAGAGGCATATGAAAACATGCTCAAAGTCAATAATCATTTGACAGATGCAAATCAAAACAACAATGATGTACCACCTCACACCAGTCAGAATGGCTATCATCAACAAATCAATAAACAACAAATCTTGGTGAAGATGTGGAGAAAAAGGAACCCTTGTGCATTGCTAGTGGGAATGCAGATTGGTGCAGCCACTGTAGAAGACAGTATGGAGTTTCCTCAAAAAGTTAAAAATGAAACTTCCATTTGACCCTGTATTCCCACTTCTAGGAATATATTCCAAGAAATCAGAAATATCAATCAGAAAGAACATATCCACCCCTATGTTCATAGCTGAGCAATTTATAATAGCTAAGATTTGGAAACAGCCTAAGTGCTCATCAACAGATGGTCACAGGTTTCCAGAATACTGAAGGGAAGGCATGTGCTTCTGTAGTGTTTATGGATAAATCCACATTTGTTTTCCCTTTCTTAATTTAACTTTATAAACCATAAAACGGAAGCCTAGACTTGGGGAAGGAAGGTGGTGGGAGAAGGCTAGAACTAGGGTCTCTAGGAGCCTTACATTCCAGTGATTATTTGAAGTTGCTCCCATTTTGATATTCTATGGATTTAGATAATGCTGCTTTAAAATGCACCTGCACTAGTAATCAGTATTCAAACTGAAAATTATAAAAATACTTTATTCTAATTTTCACCAAAACACTGCATCCCCTGACCTTGCAAATTTGTGAACCCCATTTTAAACAAAGCTGAAATTATTCTCTCATACTATTAGAGTCCTCCTAGATATCATATCTGAGTATTCATTTTCCTGCAATTGCTGCTGAAGCTTGTACCCAGATATGGTACTATACTAGTTAAATAAGTGTATGTTTAAAGTCTCTTATCAAAGCAAACATCTAAAAGCTGTAATAAACTAAATCAAAATTTCTGCTAATAGCCCTAGTCACTGAAAAACATTTCCCTGGTTAGTCCATATCACCAAAGGAGGCCATCTGGTCCACCAAATAGAATAATTAAATGCTGAATATAACTAAAATTAACCTGAAAAATAATATTATCATTTCCTCTTATTTACAGATCAGTAAACCGAGGCTTAGATAAAAGAGACTTATTCCAAGTCAGACAATTTAGTAGTAGAACTAGAAAAGTAGCCCAGACATCTGGACCTCAGTACAGTACTCCTTCCAGCAAACACCATACATATCAGAATTAAATGGCATGTCACGCAAAATGAGAAAGTTTAGGGGAAAAGTCACACATGAGGTTTCTTTTTCCTAGGACCTAGATACAAGAATGAGCAAAAAATAAAAAATAAAAAGAAACAAGAACCCCATAACATGTAAAAACTGATGAGAAAGGAAAGCATGGGATGGTTAGCGGGAAGAGTTAGAAGCAATAAAGTAAACAGTGACTCTTTTACAAGTGTGAACATAATGAATTACTTCTGACCAAATGAAATAATTAGAATCAGCAAGCAGAGTAAAAGATTCTGGCTCACATCCACTTTTACAAAGACATGTTTGCCACCTTAATCAGCTGTCTCAAAGCAGCTTCTCTCCTGTTTGCTCAACCTCTGAATCTTATGCATGTCTGCTATAAAAAAATCTGTTATTATTTATATAACTTTTGGATTTGTGTAGCCAAAACTATAATCTTTTTGGTAGATGAATGTGTTATTAAAAAGCCTATGTATTCACAGAAACTAGATGAAAACTGGTACATTCAAATAGCATAGATTTTACTTTTTGTTATTTAATTAGTGGGATATATTTCTTTGGGATTGGAGCATAACACTTCATTTGCTGTTATTCCCAGGGTTTCAGCTTCATGCAAGTTAATCTGATAAACTAATCTATGCTAAATTGTTAGTAATTGTTGCCAACTTCCCTTATAAGGTTGTAATTTAGCAGTAACTTTGTGTACTGAATGGTAATCAGGGAAACCTGGCAAGGTTTAATTATTCTTCAATTCCCTTTTGTTTGTCCCTTATGAATATATATATATATATATATATATATATATATATATATGATCACATATACTATATTAAATATATATAATACATATTTAAATATATAACAAAGAAACCTAAAAATTAAAACCACTATAGTACAGTTTATAAATATCATGCCACAGATGGCTTTCAAGGGCTTTCACATGTATATTTCCTCATTTCCTTCAATCAATGATTTACCATTTTTCAAAAAGCAAAGCTAAATTCTTATGAGTATATAGCTATTGCTACATTTTGTTAAGGGAGCCAGTTAAATTTATGACTTGATAATAACAATTAATCAAAACTTAACAAAAGCCAATAACTTATTTTGATAAATGTTATAACTGCTTCATATTTGGTGAGTTTCCTTTAATACTGAAGAGTATTTGAAAAGATTCTCTAACACAAGTCCCATAATAATAATCATACCACACATTAATGTATAAATTATAGCTTCCCAAGCTTTTCAGATACATTATAGATTTGCCATTTCAAATATATAATCTCATAAACAGAGTAACTTACATTTTTTTTCTCTCTCCTACTTCATCTGAAAAATTCTGCTACAGAGCAGGACTAGGGTAAAATTGCTATAAGCACATTTCCCTATTTTGTTAAGCTATAAGTGAAATCATGAATCATATTTTTCCATATAATCAATCATACTTGATTAATATTTCTCATTTCCTTTTTTGTAAGGTTCAAGTATCTCAGGCAAGATAGACAAGCAGGAAATATTAAATTAAAAATATGACAGTTATAAAGTCCCATTTACCAAATATTTAACCCTGAAATTTAGCATTTCCAATAAAATGCTATTCTCTAGATTACAAACCCACAAATACCTTTCTGAGAATCCAAATAGAACACATGATTAGTTGATCCTCTAACTCTTAAAATATATGTTCTTCATGTTTACAAAATTACCTAATAAAAGCAGTAGCAACAAAAGCACCTCACATATTTTTCTTTCCTATTTCTTCACTGAAACCCCATACAAGTCAGTCACAATTGATTACGGGATTTGACTGTAAATTTATAAGAAAGAATGACTCACCTATGAATGAGCAGCAGGTTGTCACGTTCAGGATGGAACTGAAACAACACTGACTCAAAAGCAACAGAGCTCACCACCAGATCTGTATTCTGGAAAATGCCTCCCAAATCTAACCTACTCCCCTAAGCTACAGGCTTCATCCATCTACTGGTCATTGCTCTCCTTGACATCATTTGCTGTACTGTACTAGAATCCAATCACATGGCAGGTGCATAGGAGGGGATATGTAACAAGTACCTCACAAATCATCTCCTGCATCTGTGTGATGCCATGTGAGCTGTATAGCATCTCTGCATATATTACCTTATCGGAGCCCCATAGGAAAGTTTTTAAAATTATTGATAGGAGAGACTATTATATTCATCAGAAGATGAGAAAATGTAAGCTCGTGAGTTTAAATTATTTACCTAGTACAACCTACTAGCTGATACTTGAACTCAAATTGTCTAACTTCTGCCTTAGTATTCTCTCTAATGACTTTTAATGATGTTTTTTTTTACCTTTTGTTGTAATTATTTCAATCTTATCTCCAGAGACTCATGTATAATTAATTGACTATCATAAGCCCAAGTTTTGACTACTGTAAAAGACACTGTTGTGGCTCCAATCCTTTTCTGTCCCTTCACTGCTATTGCATCTCTCACTTTGACAATTGTAAACTTTTTATACACCTTCATAATGATATTCTTTATTTGGGGAATTAAACTATTGCTCAATGCAGTTGATCTCCATATTCTGCATTGCATGTATATCCATCTCCACACCTTTTGTTACCAACTCAATCTGTGAAAACTGACATCTCTAACTAACTTATTGATAATGGCTCTCCAGTCAAATATAAGGGGAAATATATATATGGTTTTTCCAGAATACAGACCAGGTGGTTAGCTCTTTTGTTTTTAATTTATGAAAACATATATATATATATATATATATATATATATATATATATATATATATATAACTGACTGAATTTAAATTGGTATGTGAATGGAATAGTCCAGCCATACTGAGGAAGCCAAGGGAAGAAAATATTCAAATGATGGTGTTCATTTTTCAAACAGGAAAAGGTATTGGCTATATTGATTAAGGGTCACTGATGAAATTAAAGTGGTAGAAATGGTATCCAAGTTGCAATTACTAGAAATAAAAATAACAATAGCCACAATTATTGAGCACTTATTCCATGGCAGAAACTGTAGTATCATTTATTTAATTTTTAAATGTAAATTATAACATACACACAAAAAGGGCACAAGTCATAAGCATACAACTCAATGAATATTCCCTACATGATTATTTCTATTTAACTGCACCAGGATCAAGATGTAAAACATTAGCTCAACTAAACACTTAAGAGAAAGTATTTCATTCCTATAACAATCCAATGAAATAATTATTATTTCCATTTTCATATGAGAAAATGACTCAGAGTTGTTAACATGTTCAGAATTACACAATTTGTAAATATTAAAGAGGGACTGCGCTATTTTTTCTCTACTTTCAAGTTTCATGCCACACATCTGCCTTTAAAAAGTACAATTTACAATAGCTAGGTATTGGAAACAGCCCACATGCCTGTCAGCAGATGAGTGAATATAAAAGCTGTGGTACATTTGCACAATGAAATAATACACAGCTGTAAAAAAGGAAGACACTTACCATTTGCAACAACATGGATGGACCTGGAGAGCATTATGCTAAGCGAAATAAGTTAGTCAGAGTATAAGTATCACGTAATCTCACTCATATGTGGATTCAGAATAAACTGATGACAAAATAGGTCCAGAGACATAAAAGCATGGAACAGCCTGACAAATTTCATAGGGAAGGTGGGAGCAGTGATTAACCTGGGAACTTATATACATACTAGTGGCTGGGTGCACAAAATGTGTGCACATTAAAAGGGTATTAATTAGAAGAAATATTTTAATATTGCTATTTGCCCCTTCTCTATAATAGAAGTGTCAGAAATGAAAGGAAATTAATAAAATGTATATGAAAATCTTTCTCCTGTCAGAGTCCAGAGTGCTGTATAGGACCCAGAGCCAAGTCTCTGCCCATCCACGTATGCCTCAAAATTTTGCGAGACCTAGACCCAGTGCCCCCATTGGATTAGATCCAGAACAAGCTGGTCCCATCCTTGTCACAGCCTCAGGTCCCCTACCCCAGTGCCAGGGTGGGTGGTGTGCCTTGAGGTCCCCCGTCAATCCCTGCCACATGGGGGATGCTGCCTACGGTTCCTTGTCAAGCTCCATCAGGCAGGGGCCAAGGCCTGAGGTCCCCTGTCAGGCCCCATTGGGTGGAAGGCGCACTTTCAGGTCCCCTGGCCTGGTGCCAGGAGGGGGGCACAGCCTCAGCTCCCTTGTCAACCCCCGCTGGGCAGAGGGCATGGCCTGAGGTCTCCCAGCCTGGGGCAAGAGAAGCAGCCTGAGGACCCCCGACCCAGCACTGGGTTGGGGGGCACACCTTGAGGTCCCCTGTCAAGCCCCACAGGGATGGGGAGGTGCAGCCTCAGGTCCCTGGTGATTGCTCATTAAGGCTCATTACAGGAACTTGGCCTCCGCTGTGGCTGCAGCTATCTTGTGTTATGGAAACTGCCACCTTTACTGTGGGCTTCACCATCTTTGTGGTGGAGTGACGGTCAATTTGCACATTCCCTCTTTATTATATAGGATACACTGAGTGGCCAGATTATTATGATCTCTGAATGCATTAATAATCTGGCCACACAGTGTATATTCTATATAATAAAAGGCTAATAGGCAAATTGTCCCATTGACCAGGAGCTCAACCAGCAGGCAGGTCAGTCAACCACCCATGTCCCCTCCCCCTGGCCAGACTGGCTGAACCCCACCCGTGCATGATTTTATGCACTATATTACACACACACACACACACACACACATATATATATATATATATGTGTGGCCAGATTATTATGCATTCAGAGATAATAGGACTAGAGCCCAATGCACAAAATTCAAGCAAGGGGCTCAGCCCTCATAGCCGCAGCAGCTGCCTCCACCCTCACAGCCCCGGCTTTGTTGGGAAGGTCTTTTGACTGTCTGATCTAATTAGTATATTATGCTTTTATTATTATAGATATGCATAGCCTACAGACACAGACAATAAGAGTATTTAAGACCTGGGAGGGGTATGTGCAGGGTGGAGGCAGTCAATGGGGAAAAAAAAAAAAACAAAGGGGAAATCTGTAATACTTTCAACAATAAAGATAATTTTTTTAAAGCTTAACAATAATATAAACATTAGATATAAGACCAAAACTTGAATAACCAATAGAGCTGAGGGATTATTTGAGAAAAAGAGAAATTCCTTGGGGATAGTTGCAGACTGAGGTGAAGGAGTTAGTGGAGAGAGAAGATCAAAGATACAAGAAAGAAAAAAAAGGTTGCTTTAAAAGTGGAAGATAAAGGATTAATAATAATAATAAAAAGGAACACATTCATTTACAGCAGAGTGGTAAGAAGGATGAATATATGAGGAAATGTTAAGATGGAGTGGCAATTGTAGAGGCAAGCTGTCCTGACACTACACTGAGAATGTTAAGTACAAGGGTAAGGTAAAGTTTTAAGTAGTCATTCAGGTAAAATACACATTTTAATTAAATTAAGATGGTGGGAGAAAAATAATATTCAGCCAACACTCTGAACACTTAAAATATTCCAGGCACTGTTCTATGTATTTAGACTTATCTAATCCAATAAATAACCTTGTAATATAAGAACTAAGTGTCCCTCATTTTACAGACCAAGAGGTTAAGGTTAATTATCCAATATAAGTTTACATAAATAAGCTAATATGTGGTGGATTCCAAATTTGAACCCAAGCCATCTGGTTCTAGATCCCTTGAACATATACAGATATAGAGTGTTTGTTCTCAAAAGAATAGGAATGTCAAAATGCACAATATTTGAGCAACCAGAGAAGTAGACAAATGAGGCAGGACGAGGAGCATAGGAATAAATAGAAATGAATTCAAGAGTATTGAAAACATGGAAGAGAGAGAGCAGGGAGAGTGGATCATGACTTGTGCGGAAATTCTAATGTAAAGAATGGCTTTGGACTTGGGCAAAGAGGCATGATTTGGATTCTTAGTATGGCATCTACTAGACTGGTGTACTAGTGAGCATATAAAATGTATAAATGATCCCAAAAAGAACCATTCTGAAGAAACCATTGCAATGTGGATAAGTGTAAAATGTTTCATATTTTGAAATAAATAACATTATTTTGAGCTACATCTTCCACTTCTCCTCTTTATCACAATAACATTCTTAGTTTTTAAATCTTTTGACAAAATTTGCAGTAGACATACAAGCAGTGGGGATCTATATACATAGTGTTATATGAAGGATATGGAAAACACATTGTATATGAAATTCAGTAGCTAGCAGCATGTTACAGTAGGTAATATTTTAACTACCTTCTTTGAGTCAATGTCCAAATCTGAAACTCCAGAGGATGACAGATTAAACCTCATTTATGTTCATTAACAACTTACTGCAAGTTTTTAAGTTCCCTAGCCAAGAGCATGAGGCAGAAAACATTAAAGTTTGAGTTTGAAAAGGGGAAAAGATATCAGAAAAATATATATGGACAGAAAGGTGGGAAGTTGGGCTAAGACACACCTCCCCTACTTAACAGTTTGGACAAAAGATTTGTCATCTATCAGCGTTGTCATCAGTTTTTCCTCTTTCAAATTTCAGCACAATTCCCCAAAAAGGGGGTGGGAGGCTTGGTGTTTTCTCTGGCCTCTTTCCTAAGTAAATCTGTTCTACTATCAAACTAATAAAATACATTTTCTCTTTAAAAAATGCACTGCATAAAATTTAAGAAAAATAAGCTAATGTCAAAGTAACAAATATATACTAAAAATATCTGGAAGGTGATACATAAAGCTTTGCTGAACACATACTGTATCTTGCCAATCTAAATCTTGCAAAAAATATTCCCCTCATCTATTTGTAAAGAAAATTACCAGGTTTCTTAGTGATTCAATATCATGGGAAAATAGTCACCACCGCCAAAGTAGTTACAAATAATGGAAAACTGGCTGCATTCTTAATATTTCTTCACTAAGGAAGTGCCTAGCTATATATGATAACTTCAGAAACCATACATATCTGTGTGTGGGACAGTGTATCTCTTTAAAAATTTCAACAGTAGTTGAAATTTTGCCTATCTGAAAGGCCAAGTTATTTCTCACCATAAATGTGACTTTATGTTGTTTCTTGACTATACAAAATAGGGATTTGTCTCTTCAAATAAGATGATTTAGCATTGACAGGGTGCACTGATTATGGACAGATTTAAAATTCTTCCAGGAACTATTATTTTTCCTAGATGGGTTGTAAATGAGGATTTCACTGTGCTGATTTAGGCTACCTTCACAATTCCTGCATTAGCCTGGAGAAAAAAAAATAGGGTCTTATACCTACTACCTCTGACACTGAAAAATGAATCTTCTCAAGTCTCATATCATCTAAATTACTTCTGTTTTGAGTTTCTCTACTTTTTCATTTACCTAGAAATCCAACATTTTCATTCCTGCTGTATTGCTTAATTGTCTTAAGCAAGTCATCTAATATTTCTGAACCTCAATTGCTTCATCTGAAAAATATGGCCAATCACATATCAAAGTGCTGCTTGAGGATCAAATGAGATAATTTATGAGAAAGTGTTTTGTACAGTAAATGAAAGGTAAACCATTATTTCATGAAAATAGTACACAAGTAAAGGGTAAAATTTTTTTGTTCTTTTAAACTGATTGTACATTCTTCCTTAAAATTTAGAATGGGAATAAAGAAAATCTTTGTTTTTCATGTCATAAAGTAAGACAGAGTGGCCTCCCTCTAATATTTTTCTGTCTTTTTACAATGAGACACCTGAACAAGGACATTTAGAAAGGAGAGCTAAACACTGAATTTTCTCTCTCATGTGCAAGCCCCTAATGAGCCTATTAGAGAGAAGAGACAAACACAGAGATAAGAGCAGATTGCTCATCACAGTCTGGTTTTCATACTGACCACCTGCTCTACGGTTTTGATAATAATTTAACATTTTCTAGTAGCGATACTTGGCAGAAAAAATACTGGCCTTCTTAAGTGGCCAATTTAACTGGCTACAGTGCTGTAATGGGATTGCCTCAAATTACAATGCCATTTCAATTTTCTATTGAGAAAAATGATATAGAGGAGGAAGGAGTAAAAAAAACTAGAAATAATCATAGTGGCTGATAATTCACATCATCTATTTAATTATGACTGTCCTATTGGTAGAAGGTCCTGGTAAGTATCATGGTTAAGTTCATGCCAGGGGCACAACTGACAGAAGAATAAGACTCTAACATGTTCTCAAACATTCCAGGCCTGCTTTGTACCAGAGCAATAAATACCTCATTTTGTTTCTCTGTTTGCATAGTAAGAAAAACATGGTGAAAACCTAAATAAAAATACCTGAAGTATGTCTGAAATTGTTCTGTTTATCCTCCTCTCTCTCTCTCTCTCTCTCTCTCTCTCTCTCTCTCTCTCTCTCTCATCTCTTTCTCTTTTGTTATAGATTTTAAGTTACTGCTGAGACTCATTTTTTTTTCTATTGAGTCAAATCTAAATTTTTGGTCTCAGATTTAACAGTCAGGTATACTGCCCTTGCCAGTTGTTAGGATTCTAATATTTTATTACCTACTGTGGATGATCAAAGAGTTTGGGGGAGAATAGAGATGAAACCTCTGAACAATGCACATATCATGTTCTTATATTTATTATTGTGCCCACAAATTAAATCACTGTTTAAAAAATATTATACAAACTGAAGAGTTCACCATGCTGTAGGAACACAAAGCAAGTAGCTGATTTAATGAAAAGAAAAAAAAAATTGAAAGGGAGTCACAAGAGGCCCGTGTGTTTGGAATGCTAAGATCCACTAACATCACCAATATCCTTGCTTCCTCTTGAATTCTTTTTCATTTATGAGCCAGTTTGAAATCAAGAGAATTACATTTTAAGAAAAACCATTTATCCAAACTTAATTTATCTGAGCGAAGATCATTGTAGCCCAGTTATTCAGTTTAGCAACTTAATTATTTATTTTATTAGAATGTCTGTCTCTGGATCACCTGCTGGTAATAAAGAGATCAAGGAATAATACCAAGGAAAAATAAGTTGCATTTGTGAAATAAGTGCTTATATATGAAAAAATCATTGTTCTGCAGACAATCACTAGGATCAATCAGCACCAACTTGGAATAACTGGCTTCACATTAACTTATTACCAGTCCATGCCCAGTTGAATCACAGTCAATTTTGTTTTTTAACCTCAAATTTGATAATTATGTTTAAGTAAATATGTTAGTCCTATCAATTTCAGAATTAATATTATTTTGATCTCTAATTATAACATTTGATCGTAATTCATTAAGTGTACTTTGTAACACAAAACAGCATTGCTAATTTACCCTAGAACTAGGAATCTTAGAAATTTATTGAGATGATATTGTAAGAATTATGTTTTTTTTCTGTATTCTATATTCATTTCCCAATTAAGTTATGGCTAGGAAGGTAATTTAAAAACATGTGGTGCTCTGACCAGTGTTACTCAGTGGTTGGACCGTTAGCCCTCTAATCCAAGAGTCTTTGGTTCAATTCCTGGTCAAGGGCAAGTACTTTGGTTGCAGGTTCTATCCTGGCCTGAGTGAGGGTGTGTGGGGAAAGCAACTAATCAAGGTGTCTCTCTCACATCTCTCTCTCGCTCTCTCTCGCTCTCTCTCTCTCTCTCTCTCTCTCTCTCTCTCTCTCTCTTCCTCTCCCTCCCTCCTTCTCTTTCTCTTTCTTCCTCTCTCTGTCCTCCCTTCCACTCTTTCTTAAAATCAATGGGGAAAATATCCACAAGTGAGGATTAGCAAAAACAAATATAAAAACAAGACAAAACATGTGGCTATATTTCAGAAATCCTCAGTTCAAAATCCAAGTACAATATGTAACTACCTGAGTAATCTTGGGTAAACCAATTAAACTTTCTGTGCCTAGTCTGTGTCCTCATCTGTAAAATAAGAGATTTGGATTAGATGCTTCTTTTGAGTAACATGCCGTGATTTCTGTTTCATTTTAAGGAGAAATCAGGTCAATGAAAAAGGTGTTTAAAATAATTTATGTCTTAGCACCCCACCACAATCAATAAGGGAAATGATCATATTTTTCTATTGTTTTTAAAAAATGATAGAACAAGTGTATAACCTACATACCTAGAAAATCCTTTTCTGGCACTCCTCAACCCATCCTTGTCCTTTGATTCTTTTGGGGGTATAAACTATGACAAAGAAGAGACCACAATAACTATTATTACAATGTTATATCTGAGAGTGCCTCTGCTTCTAGGTTAGTTTCAATCCAGGAAGAAGTGAACCTTTCTGTCCTTATAAGGCTCTCTTACAATCACTACTTGCCCTCACCATTGCTGCTGCAAAAATAATAATAGTATTAACAACAATAATAGTAATTTAGATAGTGTCAACACTTGTGTATTCATTCTGTGCCAGCCACTGGCTTAATTACTTTTGCATGTTTTATCTTCATTTAATTCTCACAAAATCTGTAATAAGACAGGTATGATTTCTTACCCTTATTTCACAGATGAGGAAACTGAGACTTAAAGAAATTAAGTTACTTGTAAAAAGTTATCTTTGGCATAGCCTGGATTCAAACGGAGAAAGTTTAGGTTCAGAGGCATAAATCTTAGCCACTGTGCCAAATTGAAAACCTATTGCTATCCCTAGCACTTATTCTAGGTCCTAAGAGTGTGAAGATAAAAAGCATTTCAAGAATCTATGGCACCTGTGATCAAAGCGCATGGAATGTGTATATACAGAACTATTGGTAACATTTTGTTAATTCTAATCCAAGAATATTATTCCATTAATTAATTTTAGAGAGTGGAAGGGAGAGGGAGAGACACAGAGAAAGAAACATCAATGTGAGAGACACATCAATTGGCTGCCTCTGCACATCCCCCAACCAGGGTTGCGGATCCATCCTTCATCCGAGGTAATTAGCCTTGACCAGAATCAAACCTGGATCCTTCAGTCCACAAGCTGATGCTCTATCTACTGAGCCAAACTGGCTAGGGCTAACATTTGGGAATGCATAAGAAAAACACAACTTTTTCAGAATCATGACATCACAAAACAATGGTAAAAGAAAGTATTATTCAATAAATTCTTAAGAAACAATAATGTTCGCTAATTGAAAAAATAAAAAGCTGTATAATTATTCACACCTAATATCAAAATTCATTCCAAATGGACAAAATAGTTCAATGGAAAAAATATTTAATGAGAAAATAAAGTTTTTTGTTTATTGGATTGATAAGGACTTTCTAAGCATAAGAATTGCTGAATAAGTCTATGTGATCAAAAAATGTTAAAAATCATTATATATGTCAAAATTCCATAAATCGTCCTATTTATTTATTTATTTGTTTGTCCTCCCCTTATGATATGTTTTCACTGATTTTTTTTCTGGAGAGAGAGGAAAGGAGAGAGACACAGAGAGAAACATCAATTTGAGAGAGAAATATCTATCAGTTGCCTCACACACTTGCTCCCACTGAGGATGGAAACTACAACTTAGGTATGTGCCCTAACCAAGAAGTGAACCCACAATCTTTTTAGTCTACAGGACAATGTTCCAACCTACTGAACCACATGGTCATGGCTCCCATTTATTTATTTTTGCCTTTACTTCCCTTGCCTTTGGGATCAAATTAATAAAATCTTCTCTAAGACCCAGGTCCATAAGTTTAGGTCCTATGTTTTCATCTATGTAATTTACCGTTTAAGGTTTAAAAGATTCTGCACAGCAAAAGAAAGCACCAACAAAACGAAAAGGACATCAACCAAATGAGAGAATATATTTAAAAACAATATCTCCAACAAGGGGTTAGTATCCAAAATATATAAAGAACTCATACAACTCAACACCAAACAAACAAAACCCCAATTTAAAAATGGGCAGAGGACCTTAATAGACACCTTTCTGAAGAAGACATACACATGGCCAACAGATATATGAAAAACTGCTCAATTTCACTAGTTATCAAAGAAAAGCAAATGAAAACTTCAATGAGATACTACCTCACACTTGTTTGAATGACTATTATCAATGAGACAAGTAATAACAAATGTTAGAGGTTGTGGAGACAAAGGAACCCTCATTCACTGCTAGTGGGAATATAAACTGATACAATCACTGTGGAAAATAGTATAGAGGCACCTCAAAAAATTAAGAATAGAATTACCATATGACCCATCAAGCTTTCTTATGGATACCTACCCCTAAAATTTGAAAACATTTATTCACAATGGTATGTGCACTCCTGTGTTCATTGCAGCATTATTCATGTGGCCAAGACATAGAAACTACTTCGATAGGTGAATGGATACAGAAGATGTGGTACATATAGACAATGGAGTACTACTCAGCTATAAGAAATGGTAATATACTGCCAGTTGTGATAACATGATTGGATCTTGAAAATATACTGCCAATAAAATTAGTCAGACAAAAAAATTCAAGAACCATATGATTTCACTCACATATGTGATATAAAACTGAAAGCAACAAATGAGTATGGTAGTTACCATAGGGAAGGGGGCTGGGGTAGGTAGCAAAAGGTACAGGAGATCAAATATATGTTGACAAAAGATTTGATTTTGGTTGGTGGGCACACAATGCAATATACAGATGATGACTCATAGAATTGTAAACTTGAAACCTATATACTCTTATTAACTATTGTCACCTCAGTAAATTTAATTTAAAATGCCATAAACAAAACTAAAATTCAAATAATAAACTGACCCAAAATATTTTCAATAAATAAAATATCATATTAGTATCCCTGTTATATAAAGTGTTCTTATATATCAATAAGAAAATATTCTAACACTCAGAAAAATTTGCAGAGAAGTTAAAGAAATCAAAATGAAGAATATATTATCATTAAAACAATGAATTTGTGAGGTTTTTTTTGCTTTTTAATTGGATACATATATATTCTTAAGTATAAGGTTAAAAATGTTTTCATACATTCTTGTTAAGTTCATTAAGTGCTAAAAGTTATCAAGAAAGTGATTTGGCAACATATAAATATCCTTACAGTTATTCATACCTATGGACCTAACTTTCTGCTTTCTAGAAGATAACCAGAGATGGACAAATATTTTCCTACTAGTGACCCGGTGCACATTAAAAGGGAATTATTTAGAAAAAAAATATTTCTATTTGCCCTTTCTCTATAATAGAAGTGTCAGAGATGAAAGAAAATTAGTAATATGTATATAAAAATATCCCTCCTGTCAGAGTCTGGGGCAAGCCATGGGACCTAGAGTCAAGTCCTTGCCTACCATTTGAATGCACTTCAAAAATGCAGTAGACTCAGATCTGACCTGCCCCGCCCCTGTCAAGACCCTCTGGGTGAGGGACGAAGCCTCGGGTTCCCCAGCCCAGCACTGGGGCAGGAGGTGTGGCCTGAGATTCCCCATCAAGCCCTGCTAGGTGCGGGATGTGACCTAAGGTCCCCATGTCAGCTCTGAATGGGGATGCAAGCAGGCAGTGTGAGTTTAGCACTGGGGGCAGAAGTCCCAGCACCCATCCTTGCCCACAGACTGGTCACTACTGGGACACCGTAACTGCCAAATTAGGATATTATCTCTTCATATGTATAGATATGCATGTTCAAAGACATAATTATTAAAAATTATTAGAAACAACATACATAGAGAATAGATCATTGGTTAAATATATTATGGTGCACCATGTGACTGAGTATCTATCATGCAGCCAGTACATCATGCCTGGATATTCAATGACAAAGGATGATATTTCTTTTGTTGAATGAAGAGAGTAAGAATTAAACTAGTTATATATTTACATATACATATATAATCAAACTTTTTAAGGAGCACATATAACTATAAATACATATAGTAAATGAAAAGTTGAAGAAATATACCAAAATTTAACAGCTATTACTATCTCTGGGTGGTGCGATTTGACCCATTTATACACCCTTTTCCTTTCTCCTCCTACCCTCACCCCCCCTTTCTCTCTGGCTATAGCCACACTGTTGTCTGTGTCTATGTGTTACAAAAATATATGTGTGGGTGTTTTTGCTTAATCCCTTCACCTTCTTTCATCCAAACCCCTTAACCCCTCCCCTCTAAACTGTTGGTCTGTTCCCTGTATCCATTTCTTTGTTTCTATTTTGTTCCTCAGTTTATTTTCTTCATTTGATTCCACATATAAGTGAGATCATATGGTATTTGTCTTTCTCTGACTGGCTTATTTCACTTAGTATAATAATCTTCAGGTCTGTCCATGCTGTGGCAAAAGGTAAAATTTATTTTTCTTTCTTGCTTGCTTTTTTTTTTTACAGGCTAAGAAGTAATCCATTATGTAAATGTACCATGGCTTTCTTTTTTAAAAATATATTTTATTGATATTTTACAGAGCGGAAGGGAGAGGGATAGAGAGTTAGAAACATCGATCAGCTGCCTCCTGCACACTCCCTACTGGGGATGTGCCCGCAACCAAGGTATATGCCCTTGGCAGAAACCGAACCTGGGACCCTTCAGTCCGTAGGTTGATGCTCTATCAACTAAGCCAGATTGGTTAGGGCTGTACCATGGCTTTCTTATCTACTCATCTACTGATGAGCACTTGGGCAGCTTTCAAATCTTGACTATTGTGAATAACACTGCAATGAACATAGGAGTGCACATATTCAATTCGAATTAGCATTTCGGTATTCTTTGGATATATTTTTCCTGAAAGGAAATTGCTGGATCAAAAGGCAGTTCCATTTTTAATTTTTTGAGGAAACTCCATACTGTTTTCTACAGTGGCTGCACCAGGTTGCACTCTTACCAATAGTACACTATGGTTCCCTTTTCTCCACATCCTTGGCAGCACTTATTATTTGTTGATTTTTTTATGACAGCCATTCTGATAGGTGTAAGGTGATACCTTATTGTCATTTGAATTTGCATCTCTTGGATGATTAGTGACTTTATCTCACCCCCAACTACCACTACTGTGTCCTTAAGGACTCTAGTATTTCCATGATTAACATGAAGTCTGACTAACTCTGCTTTCTGTGATGGTAACGCATATTGATATGTGCATAAAAACCTCACATACTTAGAAACCTACGTCATTTCTGTTCTTTCAATGTATTAAAACTATGCCTTCTGGGGACATCTGCAAAATCTGCACATGTAAAACAAAGAGAGCTTTTTCAATGATTGTTGGACAGAACATCAAAATAAACAACTAAGTCTACATTAACTGGGTACAGGTTACCTTTAGCATCTTTTAAATCTCAATCTGGCTTCCCCCTGCCCTCTATCCCCTCTCCGTTGCCATTGTAAAACTAATATGCAATTAGAAAGTTAAGATCACCATGTCCACTCCAAAAATAATTTCATAATATATTGTGTAACATATAACCAATTTTGTTAAATATACAGAATTTACAAATATCCATACCACTTTAAAACCCCATTCATGTAAATAATTCAGAACTGACTCAGTTTTAAGTCATCTCTAGTATGTCATTGAGTAAAGAAAAGTTTGACTCATTTAAAGGAGGAATCAGCCAGTATCAGCTAATAGCTCATCTATATTGAGGGTGTTTTCCAGCATCTGACTACTAACTTCTTGCTACTTATGTGATTCTCCTTTTTTCATATTTCTTAACTTTTCAAATTTTATTTTTCAGTAATGATCATATTTCAGCAGCTCAAATTTGAAATTTCTTTTTTTAACTCTTGTTATTTAGATATGGGTTAAAAAGAGGAGAGAGATTCAAATCCACCTGCTGCTGGCAGCTCCAGAGAATCTTACAAATAGCCAAAACTATTTTACAGTTCATCAGAGTAAACACCATTGATGGCATATAGAAGCTTATTTAACCTCTTTACTGGACTATTAGAGGCTCTGTCTTAAATGGTAATGCCTATTTCACTTGTATTCTACTAAACTTCCCCAACTGAAAATTAATATTCAATAGACTTCAAATCTTATGTTAGTTGTAAAACTCAATCAGAGCTTTATATACTAGCAAAATTCTCCACACTAACTGCTTTTCTTTTTGCTTCTGCATTGAGGAAAGGTCTAGTCACTTTTGAAATTAGAACAAAAATATTGATGCCTTCTTTTATGTATCGTTAGATATTATAGTCAACTTCTACTTAGCCATTATGTCAATGTATAATGAGCATGGATAATTGAAATCAGTTCACAGATCATTTTCAATCTCTTATTTTAACTTCTTCCATCAAAAATTTTCATATTAGGGCTAATAAGTAGGAAAATTGAATGTATAAAGTAATGTTTGTCCAGACTTCAGGGAAGAAAAAAAGATCAAAATATAAGAGGATGATTTGTATACTTCAGAAACTATATCATCAACCTCTAACTCAAAGTTTACTGTTGTTTACATGTTTAAAATCCTGTAACTGCTTATTAAATGCATTTATTTTTTTGCATTATAATCAGTGTGTAAAAATTACTTGACCACATGAATGCTTCTTAGCATAAATGTAACAGCTTCTAAATAGGGTTATCATTTAGCTGTAGCCTTTACTTAAACAATTAATTAATAATTTTCTACATGTTCCTGACACACAAAAAGCACTTAATAAATACTTGGTGATTTATTGAGTTGTTGCTGTGAATTAGCAATGGAACATGATGTATTTTGCTAATTCCTTTTTTTTATTAACCCTCCCTAATGAAGGATGAAGCCCTCATCACTTTGCTCTTATTTCCATCATCATTAAACAAATATAACATTTGACTCTTATAAAATGTTATTAAATCCCTTAAACATGTCTATATCCAAATTATAATTTTATTCATAGAAAATAAAGAAGATAGAGCTCGGTACCATCAGTGCTAGGGCAACCTAATTATAATAATCAAATAACTGACAAAATGCCAGAGTTTATCAGCTTTAAACTTGTAATTGCATTTCTTGTTATATATTTATTATATTCTGGAAATGGCTAACTTTTCACAGTTACATTGTAGATCTTAAATAAATATAATTAACCCAAAGGAGCTGTCAGAATACACCAGAAAACAAAAGATGATTTCTAATCAATTGTTGACATTGCAATATATTTAAAAGGTATATTGCAGCCTGTGGATGAGTCTGAGGCAATTCTATGGAGACCATAAATATCCTTGAATATCAGTATTTTTCTAGAGTTTATCTTGATTAGTAATGAAATAGCCATCTGCCAAATGCAGACAGTAAAGTGGCACTAATCAGGAAAATGACAGGAAAGTTACTTCTGAGCTAATGGTCCTTCTGCTAAGTGAAAAGACTAAAGCACTATGATATTGCTTAAGCCTTTAAATGGCTTTTTTTGCAATGAAAATGATCAACAAAAATATTTTAAAGCATAGTTTAATGTCGTATTTTCTGAGTTGGAAAATATATATTGGGCTACATGTAGAGCCAGTACATACAAGAAAGTCTCAAAAATGGGCATATACATGCATATAAGCATAACTAGCAAACACAAGACACTGAGGGGTTAGGGTATGCCTGGGAGGGGGGTCAATGGGAAGATATGTATACATGTAATACATTAATAAAAAAAAGAAATGTAGAAAAAAACAAAAAACAAAAAAATAGGCATATGAATTTAGTAACAAAGTATTGTCAGTTTATATACTCTTTCACTCACATTTACACAGGAGGGTTCTACAGTAAAATGATTTCAAATTGTCTTATTTAGTAAGTGACTTGCAGAGGGCATGTTAGAACATTGAAAAACCCAGGAGTCTTAGACTGATAAGTGTTTTTCCAATCATTTACATTAACAGAATATTAAGAATAATAAAATTAAATGTCTAATCAGATATTAAGAAACACACTTTTTATGTAGAGATGGCAAAATAAATACAAAGAAATATATAGTTAGTTGCCAAGAACAGGCAAATGCATTAACACAGATGTAATTAAATTTGCTACAAAGGTATCAGTGCAGGTTTGAAAAATAGCAACAAGTGTTATTTAATTTGTTAACTAGATTTTATCACTCTAGACTTTGTCTCATCTTACACCGTCAACACAAATTCTCTTTTTGCTTATCTCCCTCTACAATTTAGAAAATAACTTGTATTGACAATTTTTTTTGGCACTTGACACATCTCATCTTTCTTAGGAGGGCTTGTTTTTGTCTCAGTGTACATATACAGATATATATCAGCTATATAGTCACACCAGAAATCAGAGTGGATAAAACACTTAGGGTAATTAGTGTTTCCATTAGTCTGACATCCACAGTACTCTAGGAAAAAAAAAAAACTCTTAACAAGCTGGCTATTGATAATAGGAATATGTAGGCTTTGTAAGTGAACATGTTAATAAGCAAAACCAACCTATGTTTGAACTAATATCTAATAAAAAGCAAAATTAACATCAGAATAAATAAATTCATGCATCATAAATTCTGAGAAATCACAGTCTTTGAGTGAAAGTTGAATTATTTTCTTCCATGAGAACAAATGTCTTTGAAAACAGTGTAAAATGAATACTTAAATGTAAGTCATAAAACCATAACAATATTAGAAAAAGACTTAGGAAGTAAAATCTTAGAAATCCCTCATAGCAATATGTTTGCCTATATATCTCCTCAGGCAAAGGAAACAAAGGAAAAATAAACAAATGGGACTACATCAAACTAAAAAACTTCTGTACAGCAAAATAAACCATCAACAAAATGAAAAGGGAGCCCACTTCATGGGAAAACATATTTGCCAAAGATATATCTGATAACAAGTTAATTTCCAAATATATAAAGTACTCATAACAACTCAACAAGTGGAAGACAAGGAATTTAAAAAATCGGCAAATGATCTGAATAGGCACTTCTCCAAAGAGGACATACAGCCTCTCCTACCTCCATGGCAACCCTAAGGAACCGTGATGGCCAAAAGACACATGGAAAAAAAAAAAGCTCAGCTACTAATGATCAGCAAAATGTAAATTAAAATCAGAAAACATATCACTTGTTGCCTGTCAGAATGACTATTAGCAACAAATATAAGAAGTACTGTCAAGGATGTGGAGAAAAAGGGATCCTCATGAACTGTTTATAAGAACACACACTGGTGCAAGCTGGTGAAAAACAGTATGGAGTTTCCTCAAAATATAAAAAATAGATTTTCCTTTTGATCCAGTGATCCCACTTCTGGGAATATATCCTATGAATTCCAAAACACAAATCAGAAATAACATATGCACCCCTATTTTCATAGCAGTATTAATTATAATAGCTAAGACCTGGAAACAACCCAAATGATCTTCAGTAGATGAGTGGATATAAAAGCTGTGCTAGATTTACACAATAGAATACTATGCTAAGTGAAATAAACCAGTCATAAAAAGACAAATACCATATGATCTCATTTATATGTAGAATCTAAATAACAATATAAACTGACAAAATAGAACCAGAATCATAGATTCATGGTACAAACTGACAGGTATAAGAGGGAAGGTATACGGAGGAAGTGGACAGAATGAAGGAAGGTGAAGAGAATAGCCAAAAACATATATGCATACCCTATTTACACAGACAACAGTGTGGTGATGGCCAGACAGAGGGAAAGTCAGGTCTGGGTAGAGGTGGGCATAAATGGGAAACAGAAGACAATAGTAATAGTGTCAACAATAAAATAAGCTATTGAATCATATTTAGGTGTCAAATTCTCTTATAACTTAAAATTTTATTGTTTTGAACAGTAAGGAACAATGAACCATGTAGCTTGGTGGATACTGAGGGGATCAGCTTAAGGATGAAAATTGAAATATTCTGATTTGAGACTCAGAGCTCCTGCTTCTCTTGGTGGTTTTTGGAGTTGGTTCTTTCTCTTCAAAGATGTTCTGTTATCTGAATTCTGTTAATATACTTCAGTCTTTAATGTGTTTTAAGTAAAAAATAAAGAACAAAATAGCAGAAAACCAATAATGCCATTAATATTAAAAAAAATTGTGAATCTTACAAGTCACAGAGCTGAGAACACCACAGCTGTTTCTTGCAAAATGTTAATCATTCCCTGGAGCAGGTGTTCTAACTGCTTGGGAACAAATACATATACACTGGTGTATCCTTTGGAGTTTAGAGTTTTTAATATGAATGAAAATACAGTAGGACTAATGATTTTTATATTCTTTCCCCCCTCCATTCTTCATTCCAAAAAGTTATATATAGGTAACTGATAACTCAAATAAATGTTTGTTCACATTTAAGTTCCATTTCAATTGGATATACTTAATCCCTTTAGAATTCTTAAAACATCTCACTGTAAATGATCACATCCTAATACATAAAAACCCAGGGTCCATAATGACCAAACAGACAACCAGTTGATCCCCTGGCCCTCAGGATCCATTGATCAGGAGATGGCTAACGGGGGAACTGGGGTCCCTCAGGCTCAAGTGAATCTGTGACAGCAGCAACTGGTGAGCGGTTGGAAGGCAGACCACTTGGTCCCTCCCCCAGCCCACAGCCTCCCATTGATTAGGGGATAGTTAACAGGGAACCAGAGTGAGTAAGTAGCTCGGGGACTGTGAGCAGCTGGAAGGCGAGCCTCTTGGTCCCTCCTTCTGGCCCTCAGACTCCAATCAATCGGTGGAACTGGGGACTGGCTTCCTTAGTAGTCCTATAGTTTCAATCTCCAGAGGGCAGGTGAGGTACCAATGGACCAGCACCTCCAGCATGATCCCAACAGTGCTGCCATCCTCCTGGAACTTGGCCTCAGGCACTGTGGCCGCTTTCCTCTCCCTAAATGCTCCACAAGGAAGAAAGGATATAGCCAGCAGTACCAGGGGTGACCAGTGGTGATGGACTGCTCTTCCTGTGCTTCCTCCAGGTCACTCGATCCAGCCCCTGCCCAACCCACTCCAGATGAAGTGTGATTACTGTACATGGAAGGAATGTAGTCAAACAAACAAACAAAAAAAAAAAAACAACCGATGACCAAGAGAATGCTGCAGTCAACCGCCAGAGTCCAGCTCAGGAGAACAGAGAGAAGGAAGAATTCCATAAGTTGGCCAATGCCAAGATATTTCTGAGTGACTGCCAGTGTGTGACCGCAGAGGAATGAGTCCAGGTTTCTCAACAGAACACCAAGGACTTCTTACAAGTTCTGAACCTTAATAAGAAATGTGATACCTCACAGCACAAGGTGCTAGCAGTGTCCGTGTGTCCTTAGTCTTTGCCTTATTTTGCAGCTAAATTCAGCCTTAATGTCACTGATGCATCCAGAAGGCTTTGTGGCTTTCTCTAAAGCCTTGGGGAACACTGTCTTTGACATGAAAATAGCTGCAGACTTCAGCATCCTGGAGAGTCAGAGGAATTTGTGTGTCTGTACTGCCAGCACCATGAGGAAGAGCCCATCTACCCATGCCTTGCTGACCTCCACCTGCCCCAGCTGGGATGGATGTGCAGATTGAGTGCTGGGTCACCTCATCACCTCCACCTCTGCATGGTCAAGTCTCCCCAGAAGATCATGGGTGATGGCAGAATCTGCTTTGAGGCTGCTTACAGCTATCAGAACACCCAGAAGTGGTCCTGAAACTATAGAGGGTCAAGTTCCCTTGCCACTTCGTAGAGGTCCTGGCCTGTGCTCTGCATGCCTAAGCAACAGGGGCCAGGCCCAGGTGGACGATGGGTGTGCAGACAGGGCACTGCTATAACAGATGGAAGGCATCTATGTTGCCATCCCAGAGACTAGCGCCCATGTGCAGGAGCTGTAGGAAAGGCTTAGCATCTCTGTCATCACTTTGGTTTTCAGAATTCCCTGCTCCCCATCTGTTGGCTCCCTCCCTCTGAGGGGCACTGTCATCATCACATAGGTGCAACTGGAATATTGTATTTCGAAAGGATTGCCCCAATATATGTATCCTTTTATCCGATGATGAAAAAATCCCAAAGAACAAGAATGGAGACAGACTACTGTCCTTTAGGCTTAAAGAAACCCTGGAAGTGTCCTGTGAAGAGCTGAGACTTGGTTCTGTCCATGTGCCTCAGAGAGATTGGATGACTAAATGGCCTGGTTTGGCCCTGACTTTACCCACTTATGTTAATCTTGAAGGTGTCTTTGCCACAATGTGAATAAACTTCCACATTTTGGAATAGGAGCTTATACAAAAGTCTGCATTTCCAACTTTTCTTGAAACAGATCTATGTTCTGCAGCTGTGGCCACCATCCTGAGATCTGGTCCTGTGGACTAGGTCTTATTGCTGGGAATCAGGGGGCACTGGAGTGGAGCCCTTTCCCCCCATGCCCTTTTACATTCAAGGACTGAGCTGAACTCACTTTGGGAGAGGCTTGGCAAGAGTGACAGGTGTCACAGATGGAAGGATGGAGAATGGAGAGGCGGACACCCTGCTCAGTTCTTCCCTGGGTGAGGTCAGGCAGATGAAGGCCAGCCATCCCTCCCCACAATTGGGAGACATAGCGTCCTCTGTGTCCACCTCTCACCCAGTGGGCCTGGCCACTCCCCTCAGCTCTGGGCAGCCCTCTGCATTCCATGACAGTGCGCTCTGTCCTCACATGCTGCTTGCCCTAAGTGAGACAGAAGAGAGCAGTTGGCCCACAGACAACTACACAGAAAGATAGGGCTCATGGCTAGTGAGTGTAATGGCAGTGGTAGTATCCTCTTCCTACCTCCATGGCAACCCTAAGGAATAGTGAGCTCAGTGGTAAGGAGCAATGAGCAGGCAGCTGATAAGGAGCAAGGGATCCCATACTGTAAGAGGGATTTCCAACTGTCAGCTTAGGGCCTAAGCCAGCAGGGAGACATCCCCTAAGGGGTTCTGGACTATGAGAGGGTGCAGGCCAGGCTGAGAGACACCCCTTCAGGTGCATGAATTTTGTGCACTGGGCCTCTAGTCATTTCATATTTTAGTAAAGAATAATTAAGAAGTAGTATGAATATACATACCAAAATCTTAAGTAACAAGTAGAAGTGTGTGTTTTCTATTTTGCACATACCAAGAATATAAATTTTAATGCTTTTATAAAGTAATTTCAAGTACATTGTTATAATAAAACAATAATACTTCAGGCTACTATAGCAAAGTACCATAGAACAGGTGACTTAAACAACAAGCCTTTATTTGTCACAGTTCTGGAGGCTGTAAGTTCAAGATGAAGGTCCTTGCATATTAGTGTCTGCCAACTTTCTGGTTCACAGACAGCTCTGTCTTCTTGATGTCCTCACATGGTGACAAAAAGGAGAGAATTCTTTTCTGTCTCATAAGGATATTAGAAGCCCAATGCACAAAAATTAATGCAAGAGTAGGCCTTCCTTCCTCCAGCTGCTGGCACTAGCTTCCCTCCAGCACCCAGGACCCAGACGGGCTTCCCTTGGGACACCCGCAGGCACCCAATACCCAGCATGGCTTCCCTCCTGCCCCGGCTTCATCAGGAAGGACATCTGGAATGAAGTCCAGAAGAACATCTGGTCTAATTAGCATATTACCATTTTATTATTATAGATTAATCTCATTCATGAGGTTAGAGCCCTCATGACCTAATCACCACCAAGGCCCTACCTCCTAATATTATCGCATTGGGGGTTAGCATTTAAACATATGAATTTTGAGCAGAGAGGTTAGGGGGACACAAACATTCAGTCTAGAACAATAATTAGCACTTACTAGTATTACTTTATTGTCAAGGTAATATTCTAAATACTTTATAACAAATTTACTCTTGGCAACAAGTTTGAATTTATCAATAATGGTATTATTATTGTCATTATTGAGATAAGAAAATGGAATCTCAGACATGTTACATGATTGACAAAAATGGTTCAGCTAGTAAGTGATGAGACTGGGAATCACACCCGGATGGCTGGCTCTAGAGTTGGAGCTTCTAAATATCGGGAGTCTCTGTGCCCACATTACCCTGTGCACCACCAAGCTGACCTATGCTCCTTTGATGAATATGCTCCAGTATTTGGGCATATTTTCATCTTTGAAATGACAACTTTGGATTCCAGCTCCGAAAATCTAAATTCTGTGTAGTGTAAAATTAACCATGTACTAGCGAAGAGTTGGGGATTGGTTAAATAAAATTGGGGGATGGTCATACAGTGAAATTTTATGCTGACATTTAAAAGAATGATGTATAATTTTGTTGTGGTACTGAAGATTCTGATAAATCAGAAAATGAGTGAGTTGTGTAACTATGTAACAGTGATCCCATTTTTTATGAGAGAGAAAGTGTATATGCACCTGTAAATGCATAAAAATTTGAAGAAGCAAACACCAATAATCTCTAGGAGGTTAGAATATATAGGGACTTCTACTTTCTCCCTTATACATTTTGTCAAATAATTTTTACAAATATTACTTTAAATATTGGAAAATTAGAGAAAAATTAAGTCTACACCTAAACATATTATACATACATATACACAACTGGACTGCAAATAACAAAAATATTTTCTGAAATATCAGGGGTTGGACAAATTTTCAAATTAATGGAGATGGCAAATTATTTCCTTATCTAGTTTGTGAAATGATTATGTTGCCTTCAGGTGTTTTGGTGTATTTATTTTTTGGATCCTTTTAAAAGGATTATGAGTAAAAATAAGATTAGGGTTGGATTTATTTTATTCCACATTTTCATTGATGATTGTCTGAGTCCAAGAGGTTAATTTCCCTTTTGGTTGACCATGGCCTTCACTTGGGCATTATTGCCCAGGTATATATTGACTTCAGGCTATTTGATTTTGAGAGGAACATCCCAGGTATGAGGATAGGTGTTGTTATATGGTCTGTACAGCTGACTCAAAACTCAGTAGCTTACAAGCAGCTTTATGTTTCTTTTTCTTTATATAAGTTGAATAATTCAGACAATTAATGTTTTTAATTTTTGCTCCTAAAGAACAGTCAGTATATACATACCTCCTTTAAAGTTTTATTTATTTTTAAAATATATTTTAAAATAAACTTTGCATCTCTGTTATTTTTACAAGATGCTTTTAAATGTCTAAGACAATGAATATCTCTTACAGATCTTCCTGAAACACATAAGTGAATTACTGATTAGAATATGGGCAGTCAAATAGAGCATCTACCTCAAAAAATAAACTGAAACCTTCATATTTTATATTGATCTACTATAATCTTGATTCTAGTCTCTTTTTATACATCTATTCAGTTTGCTTGAGATAAAACATGATTGATTTATCCATTGATTTACATATTTCACAAAAATAGTATATGCCAGACATGATGATACAGAATTGAATAAAGACTGATTTAGAATTAAACCATTGATGTAATGGGGGAGACACAGTCAGTACATATTTTGTCTCTAATGCAGTGTAGTAAAGTGGTACATTAGCAACATTAACTCTTCTGTGGTATGAATTAAATAAGAGACAATTTATTTCATGTGTATGATTTTGTCATGAATGCTGAAATAGATTATTTGCAGGATATTGCCTTCTAGATAGTATCTAATTTAGAAATATCAATGTTAAATATACAAAACTATGCAGCATTGGAAATGTATTCAATAATAATGTAATAACTATGTATGGTGCCAGGTGGGTACTAGAAATATTGAAGAAAACACTTTGTAAAGTATATGATTGTCTAATCACTATGCTGTACACTTGAAATGAACACAAATATATATTAAATATAGACTGTAATTGAAATAATTTTAATTTAAAATAAAAAAAATCTCAATGTAACAGGTATGTAAACAATCTATTTGTGCTTTGTTCCAATAGCAACAAGTCAACTCTCAACCACATAAAAAATAAATATGCACTTAATTACATTAGAATAGTATAAAATCATGCATAAGAAAATAGATCCTTCTCCCGTCTCTTTTTTACCTATAATTTAAAACACTGACTTCATTCATGTTCAGTTAAAGACTATAATCATTTTTATCCACCTTAAAAACCTTGCATGTAGTTCACTTATGTATCAAAAATATTTTTTACCTATATCTTATGAACCATAGATACACAACAAGATAAAGATTTCTAAAGTATTTCCCTACTGACTTTGTACTCACGGAAAAGGCAGTCTCTGTAATTTCCTATCACAGTTTCTACACTAAAAATACCGTACTTTCTCCCCTACTAGTGATTGTACTAAACCATAAGCATTTTCAAAACAAATACACAAAAACAAGAAAGAAGCTGGGCAATTAACTGGGGTCACTGACATTAACAAATCTTTTATTCCAGACCTCATCAGTATTCCCGTGAACCTGCTGAAAAACTCTCCACACGTGCTGCATGCACACATGATTTCTGACTGCACGACATTATCCAATTTTAAAGGAGAAAAAGCATCTGATCAAAGAGATTGAAAGCCACACAAATATAAACCCAGTATATCAGCAAGTATATAAAGAAGTATATAGACTCGCCTGTGTTTGTCTACTGAAGCATTCAATTTCAATCGCACGTCTTGCTGAGCAGATTCCGGCAGTATGCTTACTGTGAAGCTCAATCAGCCTCATTTAATCCAGCTTAACAGAAACTATTATATGACATAGTGCATGAATACATTCAAAGTGAACTAACAACTAACTAAACCCAACAGGATTCACCATCCTCACCTCAAAACCAGACCAAAAATTACATTAGAAGCAGAACATGCATGCCAAGTGTGTAGCAAACATTACCTTCTGTCTAAAATATGCTGAGGTATCTTCTTTGCCTGACAGTTTTGATAACACTTTCTCGCTGCTACTAAAGAGTTAGAGAGTAGAAGACAGAAGAGGAGAGAGTATAAGAGAGAAAAGAAAAGGAGGGGAGAGGGGAGAAGGGAGGGGAGAAATATTTTCCTCTTAAAGCAATTCAGAAAAGGAATGCTCTACCAGTTACAATGTAGCCCCCTCAAAAAAAAAATCCATCATTGTGTGTGTGTGTGTGTGGGGGGGTAGGGGGAGAAGGGAGAGAGAGAGAGAAGGAGAAAGAGAGAGAGAATTATTTTTTCACTAAACTAAAAATAAATAATAAGCACAATTATCCCTAACGGTTACCTATTACACTTCTGCTGCACAACACCCTCAACCAACTTAGAGCAGCAATATACAGTATCAGAAACTAATCTAATTTACACTGAGTGGCCAGATTAGTAGGAGCTCTGAATTCATAATAATCTGGCCACTAAGTGTATTTGTATCTCAAATGGGTACCAAAAGTGTTCTAGACTTTTGCTGGAGATCAACCACCTATTTGCCCTGAGCTTTTTATCAGCCAGTGCAAAGGGGAAAACTGATCAGGTGCACAATATATATAGTATCTTTGATATCAAATAAATGAGGTATTCAAGAGAAGTTCACTAAGTGGTCAGATTATTATGATCACTGAGTACATAATAATCTAGTCACTCAGAGTATATGTCCTTACAGTTAGTTTCAATCCCAAGAACTACTTATTAGACTCTCAGAAGTATAAAAATAAAGGTACTTTGGAATAAGTCAGGCTTATGACCTTCTAGACCAGTGGTTCTCAACCTTTCTAATTCCATGACCCTTTAATACAGTTCCTCATGTTGTGGTGACCCCCCAACATAGAATTATTTTCGTTGTTACTTCATAACTGTAATTTTGCTACTATTAATGAATTTTAATGTAAATATTTGTGTTTTCTGATGGCCTTAGGTTCTACAGCAGTGGAACTGTATTAAAGGGTGATAGCATTAGAAAGGTTGAGAACCACTGCTCTAGACTAAAAATTGTCTGAAGAATTCTTATATCAATCAATTCTAGACTATGTCATTTTAGCATAGGAGAAAATAGCACAACTATAACTTGTTAACTGATTGTCTTATCTATGATAAAAATAGGCTGTTATTCAAATTTAGAGAGATATAATATCTAATAAAGGAATAATATGCAAATTTACCATCTCTCCAACACACAAGATGGCTGTCCCCATGTGGACACAAGATGGCCTCCACAAGATGGTCAGCAGGAAAGGGCAGTTGGAGGGGTACCCAGGTTGGCAGGGGAGAGCAGTTTGGAGGGAGACCGGGCTTGCAAGGGAGGACAGTTAGAGGCAATCAGGCTGGCAGGGGAGCAGTTAGGCATCAATCAGGCTATCAGGGGAGTGGTATGGGGTGATTAGGCTGTCAGGCAGAAGTGGTTAGGGGAAATCAGGAAGGCAGGCAGGTGAAAAATTGGGAGCCAGCAGTCCTAGTAGAATCAGGTCTAAACGGGCAAACAGACATCCCTCTCCTATATTGGAGAGGGTGCAGGCTGAGTTAAGGGACATTCCACCCCCCCTGCACAAATTTCATGCACTGGGCCCCTAGTCTACCTAATCGAAGAGTAAGATGCAAATTGACCATACCTTCATGACACTCACCAGCCAATCAGGAGTGAGTATGCAAATTAACCCAACAAAGATGGTGGATTAATTTGCATGTGCAGGCACCGAGTGGCCTGGGGCAGGCCATGGCAATGACACAGGTGCTCCATAACACTCCAGTCGCTCTGGGCCTCTGGGCAACGTGGGAAGGTGGAAAGGCTGCTCTGGCCAGAGCAAAGGTAGTGCAGGCAGTCAGGGGAAGGAAGATCCATTCTGTATGAATCTTCATGTGTCAGGTTTCTAGTATAAATACAATCATTTATTTGGCATTAGCAATGAAGTTGCACAGTTGAATCTAATAATTCAGAAAAGATGCATGAAGCTTCGGACATATGACCCTAATTTTAATTTTAGAATATAATTTTCAGAATTTGGAAATTGGTAGGATAAAATACAATATCTGAAGAGTCATAATTTTGTCAGTGTTTAATAAACATTTTTTATCTCTCCCAAATCCTTTATTGCACATTGGCTCAACATGAAAGCTTTTATTTCTCTTTCTCTCCCAAAGGTAATTACTAACTATACTAAATTTTTAAAATACTAAGTTTATAGTTCTCTTGTACTTATCCTCATATTATTTGCCACAGGTAGATAAAAGCACCCACTCAGAATAACAAGAAGATATATTAAAGCATTCCCAGCTACCTTTGCATAGGATGAGAGGATAGAGTTTTTTTCTTAATATATTAGGGAATGAATTTTTGGAAAGAGGCTACATTATAAAAACAAATATTTTCATGTCTACAAAGTGTATATATATACAATTTAAGCAGAAAACATTGATTCTAAGAAAGTAGGACTTGTGTCTTTTGCACCTTTATTGTTGTGATTGCAAACATCTTTTTGCTCAAAGGGATTTATAGCCAGTTTAGCATTTAGTATCTCATTGCCTAAAGAGCTCTGTGATTTTACCGTGCCCAGAAAGGAATTGAGGGTCAAGTTAGCAGATATTTCAATGTAGGCAATTTTCTATCTGTGATAGACAAGTTAGGGAAAAAATCACTCATGCTGACTAACTTGCTATATAAAGTTCAAGAAACCATCTATGAAGAACCTTCAGTAATGATTCATTCAAATCAACACAGTTTTCAAGGTAGCTGAGGTTTATTAACCACTCTCCTTCAGAATAAAACAAGCCTATCTCTATCTTCATTTTGATTAAAGCTAATATATACTGAAGTAAAAAGAAATGAAAATTAAAATAAGACTTAATAGGTGTCTTTATTTTCATATTTCACACAAGTTAAAGGTGGGCACTTGAGAAAACAGTTGCTCCTTAGAATATTTTCCTGTTTCTCTAAGCAGAGAAAAAAAGGTTTTATTAAAGTATAGTTGGCATACAACATCATATTTATTGCCAGAGGGCAGAGGGAAAGGTGTAGTTGAAAAATATATGTATTTTTAACCTTTTATTTTTGGATAATGTTTTAATTAGCTAGGGACACTATTTAGAATCTAAATAGTACATTATTTTTATTTATTTTAGAGAGAGAAGAGAGAGATAAATAGAAAGAGATATAAACATAAATGTTAGAGAGAAACATCGACCAGTTGCCTCTCACACATCTCACCTGGGGATCGAATCCACAACCCAGGTATGTGACCTGGCCAGAATCAAACCTGAGACCCTTTGATACATTGGACCATGTTCCAACCAACCAGCCAGGGGAAATAAGTATATTATGCTATTATGCAATGATGCTCTTGAGGTCTGATTCTTCCCTTGCAAAATTAACTTAAGTTGATGTTATTTTTTAGATATTTTCTAGGGCTTTATTGCTTTCCTGTCTCTTCCCCATCTCTTGTAAGACTGCCAGCTGTCAATTTTACTGTCAGTGTGTCTGCTTTTTGTAGCCTCTCTTCTTACTTCTAATATGCAAAGGATTTAGAAATCAGATATCCATCCAGCCTCATGAGAAATGTGGAGAAAGAATCAAAGGGGTTCTCCTTTTAATAATGCACATTGGCTTCTAACAATATTCTTTCCACTAAATAAACATTTTTTATTTATTGTTGACAATATTACACATGTACCCCATTTTACACCCTTTGTTCAGTTCCTCCCAATTCCCACACCTCCTCCTCTGGCCTTCATCTTACTGTTGTCTGTGCCCATGGCTTTACGTATGTATGTTCTTAGGCTAATCTCTTCACCTTCTTTTATCCAGTCTCCTCCATCCTCTCCACACTGTTTCTTGTATCCATGACTCTGGTTCTATTTTGTCAGTTTGTTTTATTCATTAGATTACACATATAAATGAGATCATGTGCTATTTATCTTTCTCTGGCTTCCTTTGCTTAGCATAATAATCTACAGATCCATCCATGTTGTGACCTGACCAGGAATTAAACCCAAGTTCCTTCCTTTTTACAGCTGAATATTATTCCATTGTGATGTTGGCTGTGGATTTGTCATATATGATCTTTATTATGTTGAGGTGTGTTCACTCTATTTCCACTTTACTGAGAGTTTTTATCAAAAATAGTTTTGGATTTTGTTGAGTGTTTTTTCTGCATGAATTGATATGATAATGCGATTTTTTTCTTCCAATTTGTTTATGTGATGTATCTCATTTATTGATTTGTGACTATTATACAAACCTTGTATCCCCAGAATAAATCTCACTTAGTAATGTTGTGTGATCTTTTTAATGCAATGCTGGATCTGATTTGCTAATATTTTGTTGCAGATTTTAGCATCTATGTTCATAAGGGTATTGGCCTGTAATTCTCTTTCTTTGTAGTGTCTTTATCTGGTTTTGAATTAGGCTAATTACAGTTTCCTAAAAAGAGTTTGGAAGTTTTATTTTCTCTTGGAATAATTTGAGGAGGATAGGTGTTAGTTATTCTTTGAAAGTTTGGTTGAATTCCCTTGTGTAGCCATCCAGACCAGGACTTTAGTTTGATGGAATTATTTTATGACTGCTTCAATTTCATCATTTGTTATTGGCCTATTCAGATTTCTGTTTCTGCCTCATTGAGTTTTGGCAGATTATATTTTCCTAGGTATATATACATTGCATTCAGGTTGTCCAGATTATTGGAATATAGTTGTTTACATTATTTTTTATGATTCTTTTCTCTAGGTTCAGTTGTTACTTTGACTCATTTCTGATTTTATTTTGATTCTCTTTCTTTTTTTCTTAACAACTCTGGCTAAAGCTTCATAAATCTTTTTATCTTTTCACAGAACCAGCTCTTGGTTTCATTGATCTTCTGTTTTGGTTTTTAAACTCTATGACATTTATTTCTGCCCTTGATCTTTATTATTTCATTTTTTTCTACTTACTCTTGACTTTTTTGTTCTTTAAGTTGTAGGATTAGATATTTTATCAGGAGTTTTCCTCGTTTGTTGAGGTAGGCCCGTAATGCTATGAACTTCCCTCTCAAGACTGCTTTTTCTGTGTCCCATTTATTTTGGGTTGTTGTACCCATGCAACGTTGCCATTGGTTTCCAGGAAGCTTTTTGTATTTCTTCATTGATCTCTTTGGTAACCCATTCATTTTTTAATAACATACTATTTAGCCTCTATGTGTTATAATGTTTTTTGAGTTTTGTTAATATAGTTTATTTCTAATTTCATGCCACTGGGATCTGAGAAGATGCTTGATATGATTACAACCTTCTTGAACTTGTAGAGACTTAGTTTGTGTCCTAATCTGTGCTCTATCTTTGAAAATATCCTGTGTGCACTTGAGAAGAATGTATATTATATAGGTTTGGGGTGAAATGTTTCCAAAATGTAAATCAGTTTCATGTGATCTAATGTATCATTTAGAATCACTGTTTCTTTGTTAATTATTTGACTAGAAGATCTATCCAGTGATATCGGTAGGGTATGAAAGTCCTCTACTATGATTGTATTTCTGTCTATCTTTTCCTTTAAATCCTCTAGATTTTTAAAATATATTTGGATTCTCTTGTATTGAGTGCATATATGTTTGCCAGAGTTATACCATCTAGTTATAGTGATCCCTTTAGCATTATGATGTGGCCTTCTTTGTCTCTTGCTATTGCCTTCCTTTTAAAGTCTATTTTGTCAGATAGGTATGAGTATTGCTTCTTCAGCTTTTTTTTTTCTTCCATTTTCATTTTCCTGGAAATCATTTTTGTATCCCTTCACTTTCCTTGTGTGTGAGTCTTTTGCTCTGAGGTGGGTCTCCTATAGACAGCATATATTTGAGTCATGTTGTCTTATTCATTTAGTGACCTTATGTCTTTTGATTTGAGCATTTAATCAATTTAATTAAAAGTTATTATAGGCTAGAGGCCTGAAGCATGAAGATTCATGCAAGAATGGGCCTTCTTTCCCCTGGCTGCTGGCACTACCTTTGCTGTGACCCGGAGCTGCCTAAAGGCCCAGAGTGGCTGGGACAGTACAGAACGCCTGCGTTGTTGCCATGGCCATTTGGCACCTATGTATACAAATTAATCCAATATTTTTGTTGGGTTAATTTGCATACTCACTCCTGATTTGCTGGTGGGCATTGTGAGTGTACAGTCAAATTCCATCTTTCTTTTTTATTAGTATAGGTAGACTAGTAGCCTGGTGCACAAAATTCATGCATAGGGATAATCTCTCAGCCCAGCCTGCACCATCTCCAATTTGGGACCCCTCTAGGGATGTCTGACTGCTGGGGGATTGGGCTTAAACCGGCAGTCAGACATCCCTCTCACAATTCAGCACTGCTGGCTCCTAACTGCTCGCCTACCTGCCTGCCTGATTGCCCCTAAGCACTTCTTCCTGCCAGCCTGATCTCCCCCTAACCATTTCCCTGCTGGCCTGATCAATGCATAACTACTCGCCTGCCAGACCGATCACCCCCAAAGGCCCTCCCCTGGTGGCCTCATTGATCACAACTACCTTCCGCTGCCATGACCCACCTCCTCTGCCAGGACCCACCTCCTCTGCACAAGGTTGCAGAGATGCCAGGACCAGCCTCTTCTGTGTTGTGCACAGTTATAGGACCCCCAAGCCTCACCACAGAGAGAGGTCACTGGGCCCCAGCTCTGCTGTGCACATGGCCATCTTGTGGTAGTCGTCTTGTGATGACATCATGCATGAGGGCACTAGGACCACCTAGGCTTTTATTAGTATAGATACTTAATTGCTACCATTCTTATTCTTTATGTTTATGTTCTCCTCTTTCTATTTCTTCTACTTACAAAAGCCCTTTTAGCATTTGTTGCAATGCTGGTTTTGTAGTAATGAACTCTTTTAGTCATTTTTTTTTTTGCCTGTAAGTCTCTTTTCTTTCACCTTGATTTTGAGTTATAGAGTTCAGTCTCTTGGTTTTCATTACTTTGTATACTTCATCCCAGTCCCTTCTGGCCTATAGTGTTTCTATTGAGAAGTCAGCTGATAGTCTAATGGAATCTCCCTTGTAGGTAACATTCTGTCTCTCTCTTGCAGCCATTATGATTATTTTTAAAAAAATAAATCTTTATTATTCAGATTATTACATTTGTTCCTCTTTTTCCCCCCATAGCTGCCCTCTCCCTGGCAACCACTCTTCCCTCTACCCTTACTTCCCCCTGCATTGTCCTCATCCATAGGTGTATGATTTTTGTCCAGTCTTTCCCTGCAGCCCCCTCACCCTTTTCTTCCTGAGAATTGTCAGTCCACTCCCTTCCTATGCCCCTGATTCTATTATATTTACCAGTTTATTCTGTTCATCAGATTTATAATTCACTTGATTTTTATGTTTTTATTTTTATTTTTTACATATTTTTAATTGATGTTTTGCAGAGAGGAAGGGAGAGAGATAGAAAGTCAGAAACATCAATGAGAGAGAGACATCAATCAGCCGCCTCCTGCACACCCCACAGTGGAGATGTGCCCGCAAGCAAGGTACATGCCCCAACCAGAATCGAACCTGGGACCTCTCAGTCTGCAAGCCGATGCTCTATCCACTGAGCCAAACCGGTCTCAGCTTCACTTGATTTTTAGATTCACTTGTTTATAGATATGTATTTGTTGTTCATAATTTTTATCTTTACTTTTTTCTTTTTCTTCTTCTTCTTAAAGAGTATCTACCAGCATTTCATGAAATATTGCTTTGGTGTTGATGAACTCCTTTCGCTTTTTGTTATCTGTGAAGCTCTTTATCTGCCCTTCAATTCTGTATGATAGCTTTGCTGGGTAGAGTAATCTTGGTTGTAGGTTCTTGCTATTTATCACTTTGAATATTTCTTGCCACTCCCATCTGGCCTGCATAGTTTCTGTTGAGAAATCAGCTGACAATCGTATGGGTGCTCCCTTGTAGGTAATTAACTGTTTTTCTCTTGCTGCTTTTAGTATTCTCTCTTTGTCTTTGACTTTTGGTATATTAATTATGATGTGTCTTGGTGTGGTCCTCTTTGGATTCCTTTTATTTGGGGTTCTGTGTGCTTTCTGGATTTGTAAGTCTATGTCTTTCACCAGGTGGGGGAAGTTTTCAGTCATTATTTCTTCAAATAAAATTTCAGTATCTTGCTCTCTCTCTTCTTCTGGCACCCCCATAATTCAGATGTCAGTATGCTTGAAGTTGTCCCAGGGAGTCCTTACACTATCTTCATATTTTTGGATTCTTTTTTCTTTTTTCTTTTCCAGTGGAGTGTTTTTTGCTTCTTTGTATTTCAAATCTTTGACTTGATTCTTGCATTCCTATAGTCTGCTGTTAGGTCTCTGTATATTATTTTTTATTTCAGTCAGTGTATGTTTAATTTCTAGTTGGTCCTTTTTCATCTCTAGTTGGTCCTTTTTCACCTCCTCCTGGATCTCACTAAATTTATCCATCTTTTATAGTAAATTCTTGAAAAATCTTATAACCGTGGTTTTGAACTCTATAGCCCGTCATTTGTTTCCCTCCATTTCTTTTGTTTGTAATCTGTTCCTTTGTCTCCGCATTTTTGCTATGCTGGGAGAACTTCTGTGCTGGAATCAGCCTTATGATACAAGACTTGCAAAATTGCAAAAGCCTCTATGTTGAGCTTGGATGGGGTGGAGTCTCAGGGCTAAGTAGAGACAGCCATGGCTTTCAGTCATCCCTGCCCTATGTGGCCCCTGGCTCTCAATGCCTCTTAGTAATTACTGCATCCCTCTCTGTGCACACATGTGTACCTCCTGACCTCTGCCTTTCCAGTTCCCATGTGCTCTGGGGATCCGCAAGAGTATGGATCCCCAGGGTCTCACCTGAAACTGGGGTGCAGTGCTGTCAGAAGTGGAGGTCAGCATAGTTGGGGGGTTCTGTTTTCCTCCTGCTAGAGAAAGCCAGTGGCACAATCAGCAGTCTGTCCTCTCTGTGCTCAGTGTTGTGCGTGCCTCCAGACTTCTGCCCTTTCAAGGCTCCCTTAAGTTTCCATGCACTCCTCCCTTTTCACAACAGTCCCAACTCCCCCCACATGAGTCTCACCTGGAACTGGGTTTCAGTGCAGTCAGACCTGAGATTCAATGCAGAAAGGAGTTTCCTTCTCCCTCCCACTAGAGGAAGCCAGCCAGGCACTCCATCGCCCATCCTCTCCATGTGTGTGTCTCTGTACCTCAGCTGTTTGCATCTCCTCTGAGTCTCCATGAGCCCCTCTCTTCACTTCTAGTTGTGGAATTTTCACTCAGCCAGCTTTCCTGTGGTTCTGGATGATGTCCGTTCTGTCTTTTACTTGTAGTTTTCAAATTGTTGTGCGAGGCAGCAGTTTAGGTGTTCACCTATGCCATCATCTTGGTTTCTCTCCATTATGATTCTTTTGTTTTGTCTTTAATATTTTCCATTTTAATTTTGATGTGCCCTAGGTTTGGGGGTTTTGGGGTTTATCTTGATTGGAACTCTCTGTGATTCCTGAATTTGAGCGACTTTTCCCTTCATTGAGTTAGGGAATTTTTCTGCTATTATTTCTTCAAACAGGTTCTCTCTTTCTTCTCTTGCTTTTTTTCCCATTTGCTCTGACTGGGTATTGTTTTTCTACCTTGTATTCCAATTCACTGATTCAGTCCTCAGCTTCTTGTATCCTACTGTTATTTCCCTCCAGATTGTTCTTTAATTCAGCTATGTCATTTTTCATTTTCTATTGATTCTTATTTATTGTTTCAATCTCTTTTTTCATGTCAATATAATTCTCATTAAGTATCATAATTCTAATTAAGTTGCTTGTATTTTTCACTGAGTTATTTGAGTACACTCATTACCATTGCTCTGAATTCTATATCTGACAAATTGCTTGTTTCCATTTCATTTAGGGTTTAGTCAAAGAATATATATATGCATGTTCTTTTTATGGGTGAGTCCTACTTTTATTTCATTTTTGGGTTGTTTTTGGTCTCCCCAATTTTCTGTCCCTTTGTATTTGTTTCTATGTATTAGATCAAACTACTATGACTCCCAGATTTTGTGGGGTAGTCTTATGTAGTAATTGTTTTTTAGGATGCAGTGGTGTCATCTCTTATATCTTTTGACCTGTATGCTCAAGGAATTACCCTTGTTTGAGTTATTTTGGTTCTCCTGTTGTAACTGGGTCTTGAATGTTTTGTTCTTCATGGATGGAATCTCCTCTCAGGCTGGCTGACCATGTGGCTCAGTTCTCACCATGTTCTGTGAACTGTTGTTGAGGTGAAGTTTCCTGATGTTTTCTGATTTTCCTTGACATAAGTCTCCTACTCAGCTGGACTTCAGTTGGTAATTCTGGATATATGTTCTCCACTTTAGTTTTATTTCCAGCCTGGCCCTGGGAGAGGGAGCAAGAAAATTCACCTACTTGGCCACAGTTTTCTCTCCTTTTTAACAATTATTTTTATGGCTCTGATATTTTTTTACTTCTTCATTGAATCCAGATGTTATTCTAAAACTGTGAGGTTGCTGAATTGCTAAGTCCAGTTAAGTAGAATTATTGTAGATAACTCTGGACACACTTGTTTTGGAGTCACCCCCATTTAAAGGTTTTCATCTACTTCTTAGCCAACTTGCATAAATTTTGTGGGGTTAAAATAACTTCACAGCATGCATATCATTATATTACAGTCACTGAAAAAAAAACACCTAACTCTTGGAAGCTTATTATCATTATAATAGTTACCAGACAATGCTTATTGTTCTATGTTGTGTATAGGAAGTTTTGTACTCAGGAATAAATAGTTGAAGAAAATGATAGCTCTATCTTCTTAAAAATAATGAAGATAAATCACCTTAAAAGTAATAAAGTTACAGGTGATACAATTTTTTAAATGGTGTTTCTTCCAGCACACAGCAATATTAGAGTAATTCATCTTTCTCTGTAGTAACACAAAATTAGGATTCAGGAGAACTTGGGTCCTATCCTGGTTCTAAAATTAATATTCTGTATGGCCATGGGCAAGTCATTTTACCTGTATGTGCTATGTTAAAGTTTTTTGGTGTCATATGTACCTTACAAGATGATTGTGAGGATAAAGTGAGATTATCTCCATAGAATACTTTTCATTAAAAAAAGTAAAACACTTTTGCAAATGTGAGGCATTATCACTTTCAAGTCAATTGTACAGGTAAAAGCAAACCCAAATCACATAGTATCATAAACATTAAAACTACAAATTATCCAAGGGACACCTACATATCGTAGCTGGGGAAACTGAGATCTAGAAATTAGAAGTGACTTACAGTAATCTAATACCAAAACAAACAGAAATGTAGCAACCTACTAATTCTGTGTTGAGTCTTATGACTTCTTCTCTATTCAATCAGTAGGCACCAGAACACAATTATGGGCAGATAAGCATTGTATTCTAAAACCCCAAATAAAAGGGACCAGTGAAATACTGTTATATAGACTAATTTATGTCAAATTATGAGTCACAGTTGTTTCTTACCAAGGAAACCAGGCAGAGGACTGACTAGCTCAGATGCTTCTTCTTTCATTCCTCAGTCACTGAATATGATGGAACCAGATAAGCAGTGAGTAAAAATTTTCAATGGCCTCTGGTTCAGCAGTGGTCTGTGAAAGTATCATTGGAAAACTAATATTTTGGGGGAGAATTGAAGGTCTCCCAGCACAGACATTAACTGGGAAATGAACAGAAGGCAAAGGTGGACATGGAGAATTAATTGTTATAGCCAGGATTTATGAATTGATCTGTCCAAAGTCAGCACTTGAACCCTTGGACTCTGAGGATAGTGAGGAAAAAGAAGAAGAAAGTAGGTACAATAAAGAAAGTTAGGGAAGAGGAGGTGCAGCTATATGCATGGCAATTTCCATGTACCCTATGATGTATTTTGCTATATCAATTTGAGAGATATAGTAATAATAACACTAACTAATATGCCAGGCATTGTGGTAAGAAATTCATATATTTTTATAGTTTTTTATAAGTGCTTTAGAGTTATATTACCAATCTTATTACTTTATACTGCTATAGAATTATCTCCTAGGATATGAATAGTCCCATTTCACAGATGAAGATACAAGGTTAGAGATATTAAACCACCTTAAAAGTAACATGTCATACAGATGGCCAAAAGACATAGTAAAAGATGCTCAACATCACTAATCATCAGAGAAATGCAAATTAATACCAGAAGGAAATATCATCTCACACATGCCACAATGTCATCATCAAATCAACAAACACCAAATGTTGGGGAGGAAGTGGAAAAAAGGGAACCATCGTGCACTGGTAGTGGGAATGCAGATTGGTAAAGTCACTTTGGAAAAAAGTATGGAGTTCCCTCAAAAAGTTAAAACTGGAACTGCCTTATGACCCAGAGATTCCACTTTTAAAAGTATATCCAAAGAAACCAAAATGCTAATTTGAAAGAATATACGCATACCTAAGTTCATTGTAGTGTTATTTATAATAGCCAAGATTTGGAAGCCACCCAAGTGCTCATCAGTAGATGAGTGGACAAAAATAGCTGTGGTACATTTACATAATGGAATACTACTTGGTTATAAAAAATGAAGAAATCTTACTTTTGTGAAAGCATGGGGTTGATTTGTAGATTATTATGCTAAGTGAAATAAGTCTTCCAGAGAAATACAAATACCACATGATTTTACTTATGTGTGGAATCTAATGAACAAAATAAACCACCATCAACAACAAAAAGAAATAGACTTAGGTAGGGGTTCTTAGGTGAAGAAAAAAAAAAGTGAAGGGATTAGTCAAAGAACATATATGCAGGACAGATAGACACAGACAACAATGTGGTTATAGCCAGAGGGATAGAGGGTGGGAGCTGGATAGAGGTCAGCAAAGTGGGGGGAGGAGAGAAAGGGGACATCTATAATAGTGTCAATAATAAAATGTTAAAAACACTCAAAGGCAGACAACAGTATGGTGATTACCAGAAGGAAAATGTGGTTGGGGGAGTTAATAAAGGGTAAAAGGTGGATAATGGTGATGCAAGATGACTTAACCTGCGAGGGTGAACACACAATTCAAGGTACAGATGATGTGATGTGAAAATATGCACCTTAAACCTGCATAATTTTTTAATATTTAATAAATCTTTATTGTTCAGATTATTACAGTTCTTCCTCTATTTCGCCCCATAGCTCCCCTCCATCTGGTTCCCACGCCACCCTCTGCCCTTACCACCTCCACTGTCCTCGTCATAGGTGTATGATTTTTGCCCAGTCTCTTCCTGCACCTCTCACACCCTCTTCCCCTGAGAATTGTCAGTCCCGTGCCTTTCTATGCCCCTGATTCTATTATATTCACCAGTTTATTCTATTAATCAGATTTTTTATATACTTGATTTTAGATTCACTTGTTGATAGATATGTATTTGTTGTTCATAATTTTATCTTTGGCTTTTTCTTCTTCTTCCTCTTCTTTTCAACATTTCATATAATACTGGTTTGGTGGTGATGAACTCCTTTAGTTTTTTCTTATCTGTGAAGCTTTTTATCTGCCCTTCAATTCTGAATGATAGTTTTGCTGGGTAGAGTAATCTTGGTTATAGATTCTTGCTATTCACCATTTTGAATATTTCTTGCTGCTCCCTTCTGGCTTGCATAGTTTCTGTTGAGAAATCAGCTGACAGTCGTATGGGTACTCCCTTGTAGGTAACTAACTGTTTTTCTTTTGCTGCTTTTAATATTCTCTCTTTGTCTTTTGCTCTTGGCATTTTAATTATGATGTATCTTGGTGTGGTCCTCTTGGGATTCCTTTTATTTGGGGTTCTCTGCGCTTCTTTCACCAGGTAGGGGAGGTTTTCTGTCATTATTTCTTCAAATAGGTTTTCAATATATTGCTATCTCTCTTCTTCTGGCACCTGCATAATTCAGATGTTGGTATGCTTGAAGTTGTCCCAGGGGGTCCTTACACTATCTTCATATTTTTGGATTCTTTTTGCTTTTCTGATTGGGTGTTTTTGGCTTCTTCGTATTTCAAATCTTTGACTTGATTCTTGTGATCCTCTACTCTGCTATTGGATCTCTGTATATTATTCTTTATTTCAGTCAGTGCATGCTTAATTTCTAGTTGGTCCTTTTTCATATTCTGGAGGATCTCACGAAATTTATCAGTGGTTTCTAGAAGATTCTTGAATAGCCTTATAATCGTGGTTTTGAACTCTATATCCAGTAGTTTGCTTTCCTCCATTTCTGTAATTTGTGACCTGTTTCTTTGTCTCCACATTTTGGCTGCTTCCCTGTGTTGATGGAGTGGTTTTTTTGTGCTATGTGTCCTATAGTGCCCAGTGTCTTAGCCTCCCCAGTTATCTGAGTTGTACAATTTTGGTGCAACCCTTTGTGATCTGTGTGCACAGTCTTGTCATAATTAAGCTTTGATTATTGTTGGTATCACTGGGAGGAATTGACCTTAAGGCCAATTGGCTGTGAGGATCAGTTGTGTCTATGAAGGGAGAACTTCTGTGCTGGAGATACCCTTATGGGGCAAGACTTGCTACAGTAGTGCTTTGGTGCTCACTGAGTTTTTGCCCCCTGAGTGTGTCCCTTATGGATCTGATGAGTTATAATATGGATGGTCCCACTCTGACCACTAGGTACACTGGCTCTTGGATCTCCAAGGAGGTGCTAATTTAGCCTCTGCCTGAGGCCGCCTAGCAGAACTATAAAGAGATCTACAGATTCCTCTTCTTTGTTTGGGGTTTATAGGTGCTCAAATGAGGCCCAGCTGTGATGCAATGCAAGCTGCTGTGGAGTCTTGGGCCTTTTATTGGAAGTTCTGGAGCTCTCTGACTCAGCTACAATTTGTTAGGTAATTTTAGATTGTTCAGGCCCACACCATTCATATGCAAAAGCCTCTGCCCACAGCTGGGGTGGGTTTGTAAATTAGGTGGGGTGGGGTTTCAGGGAATCAGCAGGGTGGAGCAAACAGCAATGGCTGACCTTCAACCCTGCCCTAGGAGGCCCCTGGGTCTCAGTGTCCCTAGGTAATCACTGCAAGCACCTCTGAGAGAAATCCACCCTTGTATTCTGGCCAAATGCCAGACAATCCAGTCCCCTCCCCCCAACCCCCTATGAATCTGGTTCCCAGAATCTCACCTGGAACTGGAGTTCAGAGCAGTTGGGAGCTTGGGTCTCCATCCTGATTGAAAAAGACAACCACGTCCTCAGTTGCCAGCCCCTTTCCACATGTGCTCATCTCAGTACCTCCACACTTTACTTCCACATCTCCTCTGAGTCTCAGTGTGCTTTTCTCTTTCCTTCTTGTTGTAGAATTTCCACTCAGCCAACCTTCCTGTGATTCTGGATGATGTCTATTTTATTTTTTTAGTTGTAGTTTTGAAGTGGTTGTGAATGGCAGCAAGTTCAGGTGTTTACCTATGCCGCCATCTTGGTTTCTCCTCTCTGTATAATTTTTTTTTATCCAGTGTTATTCCAGTAAATTCAATAAAAGGTAAAAAAATAAAATAAAAAACCATGAAAAAGTAATTTGCCAAATTCCACAGGGCGAGAAAGCAGCCTAACATTATACAATAATACATCTTGACCTAATTTTAAAATAATATATTATAGAAGACTGTATATGGAGTTAAGCAGGGTGTTTGACAGGATTTTTTTATGATATTCATATAAATCATACATTGAAATATAGGCTAATGCACTCAGGTGAATTGAGTCTGATCAGTAGTTAGTTCAATATAAGTCAATAATGTAATGTGTTTTTCTAAATGCCAGTCAACTTTTAGACTTTTAATAAAAATGTAATTTTCCAAATGAGGAGTATTTAATGAAAGATATAATGAATGAAGGGCAAAATAAAAATGAGAGTCATTCATTCACTATTAGCAAGATTAAGGGTGAGCCTTCTTTGAACCAAGCTCAGTGTCAAAAGACCCTTGGTTCAAATTCCAGATTCACCACTTAATTGCTAGATGTACTTTAACTAGTTACTTAATAAGTCTCTATGAAAATTCCTGTACAGCCTTAGCTGGTTTGGCTCAGTGCATAGAATGTTGGCCTGTGTACTGAAGGCTTCCAGGTTTGATTCCGGTTAAGGGCATATGCTGAGGTTGTGGGCTCAATCCCCAGTAGGGGGCATACAGGAGTCAGCCAGTAAATTATTTTCTCTCATCAGTGATCTTTCTCTCTCTCCCTCTTTTTTCCTCTCTGAAATCAACAAAGATATATTTTTTTAAAAAATAAAGAAAACTCCTGTACAAAACTTAATGGTTCATATCTTAGTATTAGAGGCAACCTCATGTGTTGATACCAGAAATAATGCAAATACAAATAATGAGATCTAAGGGGTGAGAAATAAGGAATACCTTTAATACTATTAACAATAAAAATATATTAAAAAACAGCAAATATTGAGGTCTGGAGCAGAACATAGTGGATGCTGTTCGAGATTTTAAGAGGTGCCTTCCTAGTCAGAGTATGCGAATAACAGTTAAATTAACCATTTTACTATGTGCTAGTCACTATTCCAAGTGCAATATATGTATTATCTTCTTTAGTCCTCACTATATCCCTCCAAGTTAGCTAATGGTATTATCTTTGGTTTATTGTATGAAGAAACTGAGGTTCATAGTAGTAAAATTAATTATTATTTGTAGAAAGAGCATTGGGTTAAAAAAACTAAGTCTAGATTGAAGTCTTAACTTTACTGATCATATGAAAAGTTCAAATAGTACTTTACCCTTTAGCCTTGCATTGTTAAAAAATAGGAAAGTAGTACTCTAAAATCAGGTCAGAACAATGCCTATCACTCACTCTTCAGCTCTGGTTTCATATGCACTTTACAAAAAACTAACTTGACCCAGGCTCATGTTCCTATCTGCAGGAAGAAGCTTTAAAGTCATTCAATGATAAGTATTTTGTGTATTTTTATACACTAGTTATTATTAGCTTGTTTCCAAGGCAAATACCTGCCAGAGTAATAAGTTTTATTTATTAGCCATTTTGAAACTCAATTTGTCATTTCATCCCCTGTACCCCACCCTACCATCAGCCTTTTCCTGGAACATAGCTAGCTGCTACTTAATGGATATGCTCACAGAAGACCAACTTAATTTTCTTGGTTAAGTTACCACTGCTGTCTTGATGTCCTCAGTAGATAGTGAAACATGTAGCTATATATTCCATGGCTACTTACAATATTCAATTAAAGATTATGAGTGAACATACCCTATATAATAAAAGCATAATTTGCAAATAGATGGAATGACAGAACAACCGGTCAGTGGGGGTGAGGTCAGCAAGCAGGTTGTTCCAGGCCAGCCAAGGCATGTGCCAACAGGCAAGGAAAGAGGATGGTGATGGTGTGTGGAGGGGTCTGTGGCAACCAGTGGTGGGGCAATGAGGGCTGGCGCCACTCCCTGATCACCCACCTAATTGCCCCTCACAGAGGGAGGCCATAGGTGGCAGCAGCAGTGGGTAGACTTGTGGCAGGACTAAGCACTCACTATCCCCAGATAGGCCGGCAGGGGGTTGCCTCCAGCAGAGGGAAGCCAGACAGTTAGACATCCCCTGAGAGCTTCTGGATTGTAAGAGAGCACAAACCAGGCTGAAACCGCCCCAAAGAAACAAATTTTCATGCACCAGACCTCTAAATTGTATTATTAAAGGACTGTATCCATAACGCCATAATGACCAATGAGGGGATAGGGAACCAGGGGGAACTGGGTGGGTGGTGGCAGTGGTCAGAGTGAAGCAGCCCAGGTCCAGGGTGCATGCCTGGCAGTGGCTGAAGTGAAGCAGCCAAGGTCCTGGGTGACTGGTGGCCCATGGGAAGGCAGGATGGTGGGTAGGTGGGCATGGCAAGGGAGGTGTGGCAATTATAATGTAAATATCTGTGTTTTCTGATGGTCTTAGGTGACCCTGCTAGCAGTTCTCAACTTGTGGGTTACAACCCACAGGTTGAAAACCATTGCTGTAGAGCCTAAGACCACCAGAAAACACAGATATTTACATTATAATTCATTAACAGTAGCAAAATTACAGTAATGAAGTAGCAACAAAAATAATTTTATGGTTGGGGTCACCACAACATGAGGAACTGTATTAAAGAGTTACGGCATTAGAAAGGTTGAGAACCACTGGTATAAAGGAATCAGTAAATAAGAAGTGATTGTAACCTACTGTGTGCTATTTCTATTTGTATTCTTTTAAAGATACTCCTGTTAGAAATCATCAGAGTTTAATCATTTTTCTTACTGTGGGTCATTCACAACATTGCCTCCTTCCTACCCTATTATTTTCAAAAACATAAGTATTTGATCTACTTTAAATAGGGTAGAAAATAATTGTGTGACCTCCTGCAATAGGTATCCCACTTATTTTTGTTTTAATGCCTACTCCCAATTTTTATCGCCATCTGAAGTTCATTCTCTAGTCCTATCTAATAAAAGAGTAATATGCGCCAAAACTGGTTTGGTTCAGTGGATAGAAAATCAGCCTGCCGACTGAAAGATCCCAGGTTAGATTCAGGTCAAGGGCATGTATCTTGGTTGCGGGCATATCCCCAGTAGGGGGCGTGCAGGAGGTGGCTGATCAATGTCTCTCTCTCATCAATGTTTCTAACTATCCCTCTCCCTACCTCTCTGTAAAAAATCAATAAAATATATTTTAAAAAAGAGTAATATGCAAATTGACCATCACTCCAACACACAAGATGGCTGCCCCCATGTGGTCAAAGATGGCTGCCTCCATAAGGACACAAGATGGCCACTACAAGATGGCTGGAAGGGGATGGCAGTTGTGGGCAATCAGGCCAGCAGGGGAGGGCAGATGGGAGAGACCAGGACTGCAAGGGAAGGCAGTTTGGGGCAATCAGGCCTGCAGGGGAGAGAAGTTGGGGAGACCAGGCCAGCAAGGCAGAGCAGTTTGGGTGGACCAGGCTGGAAGGGGAGGGCAGTTAGGACCAGCCAGACTGGCAAGAAGAGGGTCATTAAGGGTGACGGGGCCAGCAAGGGATGACAGTTTGGGGCCACCAGGCCTTCATACAAGGACAGTTATGGGTGACCAGGCTGACAGGGGAGGGCAGTTATGGGCAATCAGGCCAGCAGGGGAGCAGTTAAACATCGATCCGGCTGGCAGGGTAGTGGTTAGGGGTTGATCAGGCTGGCAAGCAGAAGCAGTTAGGAGCAATCAGGCAGGCAGTCTGTCAAGTGGTTGGGAGCCAGTAGTCCTGAATTGTGAGAGGGATATCCAACGGCCCATGTAGCCCCGATCCAACCTGGGTCAGGCCTAAATGGTCAGTCAAACATCCTTCAAGGGGTCCCAGATTGGAGAGCGTACAGGCTGGGCTGAGAGATACACCTGTCGTGCATGAATTTCATGCACCAGACCTCTAGTTAAGAATAACAGGACAGAAAATCATTGTGATTCCCTTGTTTCCAACCAGGGGAATTTCTAGTGAACAGCCCACTGAGGCTTTGTATAGATCTAATAAAACTAGTGAGTATATTGTAATTTCAATTTAGGAAAGGAACAGTTGAGGTTTATGTTTGACAGATGGATTAAACTAGCAATAGTTACACTTTAGGAATAACTTGTGTGTGTGTGTGTGTGTGTGTGTGTGTGTGTGTGTGTATACTATGTAGTTAAATTAGTCCCCAGGCTAACTCTCAGTTTTTCCAAGCCCCAGGTCTGTGGAATGTTTACAAACTAAACAAACCATTTACTTGCAAAGAGAAGAAATATATTGAAAACATTTTTGAGAAGAAAGCTTAAAGTCAAAATAATGATTTTAATTAAATAAAACATATTCATTAAGAGTGATTTTTAGTCAATCACTGTCCTTTTAAAATCCAAAGGTGGTGTTTTGATGTTTCTTTTCCTACTCAGTGCATGGAAAAGAAAATCAAGGTAACTTGAAGATTTAACAGCAAATTGATGAAGTAGAAAAAAATCACTGGAAGATATAAATAATGTCTAAAAATACATTGTATTTATAATACTGCCATTTCTTATATGTGTGAATTTAAGAAAGTACCTTTACCTTTCCAGGTCTCAAGTCCCATTCACAAAATGTTGGAAGTTGTTTTTTCATGGGAATAGCCAAAAAAGTCAAACTAATTCCTAACACAACAATTCAAATGTAAAGACATTTTTTTGTGAGCCAGAACGTAAGAAAAGTTGATTTAACCATGTCATATTTCTGTACTTAATATAAGTGTATATATATATATATTTGGATGACCAATAAATTCTGTAGGACTACCACTGATGATAGATGCTAGCTAGCTAGCTAGTTACATACATATATACATGCATACATAGGTATGTAATACTATGTGCTAGATCCTATTTTACCTATACAACAACCCCACAAGGTAAGTATTAGCATTCTCATTGTAAAGGTGACTGAAATAAGGTTTAAAGAGATTAAGCAATTTACTCTTACCTCACACAATTTATCACTGTGAAGCCTAGATTAGAAACCAAATGTGGCTAATACCAACTCCATGTTCTCTCAACCATACCACAGGGACTTAAAATTCTGAAATATGTATATATTTATGTATACATATGTGTTCTTAATAGTTTTAGAAGGAAAGAATCATATTTATAAAAATGTATAAAGGAAATTTTCAAATATATACAAAACTGGAGAGAATAGTATAGTTAATTCCAATGTATCCATCACCATTTACAACAATTTTTAACAATTTACCTTTATTATTTCATATATTCACCCCGCAAAGCCTCCTTATCACATTTACCTTTTCCCACAAGAGTACTAAAACAAATCTAAGCTATCATGCCATTTATATCAAAACATGTCAGTGTGCAGCTTTTATTGTTAAAGACTCTGTTTTATTTTTAAATATATTACACCATGCTATTATTACAGCTAACAAATTAACAATAATATCTGAATACCTTCTAATATCCAGTTGAGAGGGTCTTGTACAACTTGGACTCAGCAATGGTGAGGTGGCCAAAATACTTTATTCTGAAATGTCTTAGAGGAAATGTGTAGACACTGTCTTACTTATAAAATAATCAGCCTTGAAATAATATCAAAATTGTATGTAGAAACATCAGTTGATAGCAGGGCAGTCCATAGCTGAAGAAGAGGAAAACCTAGAGATGCCTCAGCAATTAGTGATTCTTTTTTTAAACACCAGTATATGTATGTAGTCAGAATCATTTTGGGCCAGTAGAGAATATCTAATCACAGCATATCATGCCAGAGCATGATTCAAGAGAAGAACAAGGCAAAACTTTGGTCTACAGAATCAGACAGGGCAACAATAGAAACTCTTAGTTAATGGAAGGATGAGTATAGAGCAAGAACTCAATTCTCATGGCATTTTCTATAATGATATAAAGTTGGAGTAGAAAAACTAATTTGATACTAAACTTATGTATTAGTGACTTAGGGTTCCACAAATCCTCCCTCACTAAGAACAGGATTGATGGCAGAGCTTGAGTTAGGCCTGAGTCTGTATTTAGGGCCTATTTTCTCCAGCTCTGGTATTTTTGAGCTGACAGGAGTAGTGGTATGATTTGGGGTGGTGTGGAAGAGTGAAGATCAAGTAGGGAAGGGAGTGGTATTTTATCTAAGGAGAAGCATATTGGCACCTGTCTCTACTTTCTCATTGTGTGAGAGATAGAAGGAGAGAGAACAGGCACATAAAACTTAAGGGATCAAGCTATGATTTTTTAAGAATATAGCTATTTAAAGTCAGTGTTTCTTTAATCCCTATCTATTAGAGATAGAGAATAATAATTATATGTATCCCTTTTTAAATGGATCTTTGTGATAAAATAAGAAAAATAAAAAATCAAAGAAAGGAAACCCTTTTTTATACTCCTGATTCCTCCAAGTCACTTTACCAGTGCTTGCTGGAGAGCACTTTACTAATTGCTGATATCTATTTAGAGTTCCCTGTTTTTAAGATCTGGATTGGAGAAATTGGACTGGTGTCAAATTATCAAATACAGAAAATAATTTTCTAGAGACCTTCCCTGAAGCCACTAAGGACATCCTTCCAAAACAGGGTTATTTCACATTAGGTGTCAGTAACTACAAAGAGATTTGAGATTTTTCTGATAAAAGTCAAAGTCGGTAGAAAAAGTGAATGGTGAGATTAGCATTCCAAGGATGATATACTTGGGGAAATAACACTCATTGTATCTCCTAGTCCTGTCCTCCTATATAGATATTGTCTTGGCTAGACTTAACATCATGGTCATTAGAAAACTGTGTTCTAGGTACAATAACAGGTTTATTATTTCTAAGAAAATGAAATAACCCTCAAATCTATCTTATGACCTCTTTTACCCTCAGTAACTCTACCTCAAGAAGCAACTTTCTAATTCTGATTTAGTACCATCACTACTGGGAAAATAAGTGTGTGACATGAGAAACTGTAAAGTGACTAATACATTCTATATTTATATCAGATTTAATACTGGTACATAAACATTTTGTATCAGATCAACTTTTGGTTGGAGAAAATAAGTTGTTTTCCCCAGGCCCAGATTTCAGAGTTTCCAACTATGTTAGTAATCTCCAAGAGATTCTTGATTTTCACGGCAAACAGTAAAGTAGTCAACAAAGTTTGCTTCTTCTTCCTCCAACTTATTTTTTCTACTAGAGGCCAGGTGCATGAAATTTGTGCAGGTGGAGTGGGGGGGCTCCCTCAGCCCAAATTGCACCTTCTCGCACACAGTTCAGCCCTCAGAGGAGTGGGCCTAAGCCATCAGTCAGAGAGGCTCCCACCACCACTGCTGCGCTAGCCAGCCATGATTCCAGCTTCTGGCTGAGTGCTGCCCCCCTCTGGGAGCACACTCACCACCAGGGGACAGCTCCTGCATTGAGTATCTGCCCGCTGGTGGTCAATGAATGTCATAGTGACTGTTTGTTCTGTTGTTTGATCAATTTGCATATTAGCCTTTTATTATATAAGATAATGCCTTATTATGGGCAAGATCTCTAATTCAATTTTTTTATTAATTTTTATACATATCTTCCCATTGTCCCCTCTCCCTCCCAGGCATACCCCAACCCCCCAGTGTCTATGTTCATTGGTTATGCTTATATGCATGTCTACAAGTCCTTTGATTGATCTCTTATCTACCTCACCTAACTTTAATCTTCCTGCTGTAATTTCACAGTCTGTTTGAAGCTTTGCTATCTCTGTACCTATCCTTTTGTTCATCAGTTTATAATGTTCTTTATTATCCCCCAATGAGTGCGATCATGTGATGCTTCTCCTTCATTGACTGGCTTATTTCACTAAGCATAAGGCTCTCCAGTTCCAACCAGGTTGCTGCAAATGGTAAGAATTCCTTCTTTTTAATGGCAGCATAGAATTCCATTGTGTAGATGTACCACAGTTTTCTGATCCAATCATCTGCTGATGGGCACCTAGGCTGTTTCCAAACTGTAGCTATTGTAAATTGTGCTGCTATGAACATAGGGGTGCATAAATCCTTTCTGATTGGTGTTTGTAATTTCTTAGGATAAATTCCTAAGAGTGGGATTACACTGTCAAATGGGAGATCAATTTTTTTAGTTTTTTGAGGAAACTCCAAACTGTTCTCCACAGTGGCTGCACCAGTCTGCATTGGGCAGTTAAAAGGAGGGGCAGAATTTTCACTTGAGCCTAAAGCTAAAATTGCCCTTAGCTCCAAAATCTGCATACTACTGAGACACATCTTGGTGAGGCTCATTCTGAACCCCCACACTGCTTTATTATGTGTATAAGTATTGGGAACCATGCTATCTCTTTAGTGAAAGTAACCTTTTGTTATGTTACAATGACTAAATTTATCTCATGAGTTGTGTTTTGGCTTCAAGCCTATATCCAGTATTCATGTAGCAAATTCAGCTCTTCTGTTCAATATTTACCTGGCATATCTTTATTTTATTTTCTCTAAATATTTGTAGATTTTTATGTATTACATAGGAATAGCCCATGGACACAGAAAATAGTCTGGTAAAGACCTAGAAGGGGCGGGTGCAGGTTGGAGGAGATCAATGGAAAAAAAAACAACACAAACTAAAACAAAGGGATATCTGTAATACTTCCAACAATAAAGATACACACACACACACACACACACACACACACTCACACGCGCGCGCGCAAGCGCGGCTAATATGCAGTGTCCCCTTGGGAGTTCTACCGAGAGACTGGGAGTTCAATTACTTTCTATGATGTGCTCTGACCACCAGGGTGTGGCATGGAATGAAGGAAGGCCCAGGCCAGCAGTTGGGGAAGAGAGGGCCCAGCTGACAGCCAGAAGGCCCCCGACCAGCCTGATCGCTAGCCAGGCCTAGGTACCCAACCCATGTAGAAATTTTGTGCACCAATCCTTTAGTTTTAAATATAGAAAAATATCTTAGTTGAAAAGAGTTCTGCCGAAACCGGTTTGGCTCAATGGATAGAGTGTTCACCTACAGACTGAATGGTCTCGGGTTCAATTCTGGTCAAGGGCATATACCTTGGTTGTGGGCACATCCCCAGTGGGGGGGGTGCAGGAGGCAGATGATCGATGTTTCTCTTTCATTGATGTTTCTAACTCTTTATCCCTCTCCCTTCTGTGGAAAATCAATAAAATATATTTAAAAAAGAGTTTTATGTGAAATCATATAAGTAATTGTTCTACACTGTACTTTATACTCTCAATTCTTCTCAAAGAGATATTAATTGACCCTATGTTCACTTAATATTAATTGACCCTATGTTCACTGACTGCAAGATTGACTTCCACTACACCAACCCAGCACTGACTGTCATGAGGGCTGTGGTAAGACCCTACTTTTCTATCCCAGCCTGTTCCAGGCTGGGGGTTCGGCCTCAGTGAAACCCGGGTCAGTCTTTGCATTCAACAAGTGGAATCGCTGATGTCTTTTTGAGAGTTGCCAAGGCTGGGAGCATAATTACGTTCATGAAGGGATGTTATGGGTTCTCATAAAAACAGCCCACATGTGTCTATACTACACCAACAGGGTTGCTTTAACAGGGAAGCCTCTATCCACAAGCCCACCTGCCTCCAGGAGTTGGTGAAAGGTTGAAAGTAGCCCTGGGTCAATGACGCCAGTGCCAGGTGACTTGGTAAGTGTCAGCGGCTCAGCTGTCTGAGCCTCAAGCACTGGGAGACAGGCTCTGATGTCACCACCACCCGCGAAGGATTTGATGGTATTGACAGAGGCTTCAGAGCTTGTTGCTATTTTATTTTATTTATATCTCCCTTTCCCTTTAAACCTCTGCAGGTTGCATTTGCAGCCTCCTCGGTGGAGAGCAGGCCTTTGATTTGGGTTCACATGCAACCAGAGTCCTGTTTAGAAATACGTGTAGGTCTTGCATTGTTTGCTCTATTACCAAAGGGTTTTGGATTCTGGCACAATCCATGAGGGCAGGAGGCCTAGCACAGCCACAGGCACAGCTACAGTTCTCCACTCCTTCACAGGTCTCTGTCCAAGGACAGCAATGCAGGCACTTCACACACAGAGGGAGATGGGGAACAGGTTGGTGCAGCCCTGCTTTTTCCCAGAACTTCTGTCTCAGTCATGATCTTCCCACTCAGGGTCTGTAGCATCTTCCTTTTGAGGCTTATTCAGGCGTCTGGGGGACATGATATTTATCACATACTGTTTCTCCCTGTGGGTGGTCAGTACATGGGGTGGGTGTGTCCTGAATCAGGCTTCGTTCGGCATTGTGGTGGGGGTGGAGGGAAGACAGCATGAAGGTGAAAACACAACCCGTGGGGACTCCTCACTGTGTGCCTTCTGTATACCTTCTGTGTACCTGGTGGGTGTGTCCCCTCAGAAGCGTGCTCCCTGTGCCCGCGACCAGCAGGTGGTGGAGGCAGATCAGGCTGGTTGGCTGCCCCAGTGTCCTCATTGCTGCAGTGTCAGCCAGTGGAGCAGAGTACCTGGGACCCTAGATTCCCTCTGGGGTTTGCAGAACCACCCCCCTCCCTTCCTGCTCCCATTCCCCACAGTGGTGGCTATTGGCAGATGGCAGGACTGATGCATCCATAATCAGACCGACTAGCCATTCTCCAGGGAGGTTTCCTGGCCCCTCTGCATCCCCAGCTCACCTGAAGCCCCTAAAATAGTCGGGGTGCCTAGTATTCAGGGGCTCCCTTGCGCCCATAGAGGTGGGCCCTGGGTCATCGTTTGTTTTTTTTTTAATTTTTATTGATTAAGGTATTACATATGTATCCTTATTCCCCCATTGCCCTCCTATCCTCCGCACTCATGCCCTCAACCCCTGTTGGCTGTGTCCATTGGTTAGGCTTATATGCATGCATACAAGTCCTTTGATTGATCTTTTTTCCCCTTCCCCTCCCTCTGAGTTGTGTTTTCGCTTCAAGCCTGTATCCAGTATTCATGCAGCAAATTCAGCTCTTCTGTTCAATATTTAACTGGGCATATCTTTATTATCACCCTCCCCTACCTTCTCTCTGAGGTTTCAGCATCTGGTTGATGCTTCGCTCTCTCTGGATCTATTTTTGTTCATCAGTTTATGTTGTTCATTATATTCCATAAATGAGTGAGATTATGTGATATTTATCTTTCTCTGGCTTATTTCCCTTAGCATAATGCTCTCCAGTTCCATCCATGCTGTTGCAAATGGTAAGAATTCCTTCTTTTTTACTGCAGCATACTATTCCATTGTGTAGATATACCACAGTTTTCTAATCCACTCATCAGCTGATGGGCACTATGGTGAATTGTGCAGCTATGAACATAGGAGTGCATATATCCTTTCTAATGGGTGTTTCTAGTTTCTTGGGATATATTCCTTGAAGAGGGATCACTGGGTCAAATGGGAGTTCCATTTTTAGTTTTTTTTAAGGAAACTCCATACTGTTCTCCACAGTGGCTGCACCAGTCTGCACTCCCACCAGCAATGCAAGAGGGTTCCTTTTTCTCTACATCCTTGCCAACACTTGTGGTTTGTTGATTTGTTGATGATAGCCATTCTGACATGAATGTGAGATGGTACTGCATTATCATTTTGATTTTCATCTCTTGGATGATTAGTGACTTAGAGCATATTTTCATATGTCTCTTGGCCTTACTTATGTCTTCTTTCAGAAAGTATCTATTTAGGTCCATTGCCTATTTTTTTGATTGGGTTATTTATCTTCCTTTTGTTAAGTTGTATGAGTTCCCTGTACATGTTGGAGATTAAACCTTTATCAGTGATAACATTGACAAATATGTTCTCTCATGCTTTCTTGTTGTTTGTTGATGGTTTCTTTTGCTGTGAAGTAATTTCTTTTTATTTTGATGTAGTCCCATTTGTTTATTTTCTCTTCAGTTTCTATTGCCCTAGGAGCGGTATCAGTGAAAAAATTGCTTCAGCATATGTCTGAGATTTTGCTGCCTATGCACTCCTCTAGTATTTTTATGGTTTCTGGTCTTATATTTAAGTACTTTATCCATTTTGAATTTATTTTTGTGTATAGTATAAGTTGGTGGTCTAGTTTCATTTTTTTGCACATATCTGTCCAATTTTCCCAACACTGTTTATTGAATAGACTGCCTTGACTCAATTGTATGTTCATGCCTCCTTTGTCTAATATTAATTAAGCATAGTGGCTTGGGTCAATATCCTGGTTCTCTATTCTATTCCACTGATCTATATCTCTGTTTTTGTGCCAGTAGCAGGATGTTTTGGGAACAGCCAGCCTCCCAATACTGTTTGCAATGGTAATAGAGGCTGCCTACTTAGGCGAGCCTGGTTAGCCTGCCCTTGAAGGTCCTACAGGATCTAACTGTGATTTACACACACACACACACACACACACACACACACACACACACACACCATGAACACACACTCCTCTTTTGCTCCCTCACTCACTCACGCTGTCTCCCTCACTGTCACTTTCTTCCTGCCTCTGTAGTTGCATCTGGGGTGTTATTGACCTGTTCGTGGATATAGTTTGTTCTCCAGGTGTCTGGTTAATGTGGTTCACTCTGTAGCTCTTGGACAGACAGGATAAAGTTCACCTCCACAAGACACAACACAAAGGGAACAAATCACAAATATACTCATGACACCAATGACCCCCCCTCTATAACTAACCATCTGATAAGAGAGAATTAGGGGACAGAAAATAAATATAGCACAAATGATATCAAAGACAGAAAATAAGAAAGAAAAGAAAAAAGAGAAAATATATATATGTAGTTATATAGTTATATATATAAATTTATATATATATATATATATATATATATATATATATATATTAAACACCACATAACTAATAGATAAACCAAAAGAATACATACACCAAACTCCCATCAAAGAGGAGGGTGGGGGCAGAATCTGTAAAGGAGGCTGATCTTATATACAGAAAATAAGGTTAAGAATTGGATGAATATGTGGAGGTCCTCAGTTCAGTGTAGAGGAAGTAGAAAGAGGATGGGTGGATAAAAAGAAAGAGAATGAGAAGAAAATAATAATAATAATGATAATAAATTTACAAAAAATTTGATTTCAAAAATGGTATAAAAATAGCAAATAAAAATAAAATAGAATAGAGTCATAGAAAAAAAGGAGAAAAGAAACAGAAAATAAAGCAACAAATAAAAACTAAGAAAAAAACAGCAACAAGAAAAACGAGATAAACGGATCTAAATAGAATCTTTTCGAAAGATGACAGAAGGAAGGCCAAGAGATACATGAAAACATGTTCAAAGTCACTAATTATCTGAGAGATGCAAATCAAAACGATAATGTGATACCATCTTACACCTGTCAGAATGGCAATCAATCATCAACAATCAACAAACAACAAGTGTTGGCGAGGATGCAGAGAATAAGGAACCCTTGTGCACTGTTGATGGGAATGCAGACTGGTGCAGCCACTGTGGAGAACAGTATGGAGTTTCCTCAAAAAAATAAAAATGGATCGCCCATTTGAGCCAGCAATCCCACTCTTAGGAATTTATCCTAAGAAATTACAAACACCAATCAGAAAGGATTTATGCACCCCTATGTTCATAGCAGCATAATTTACAATAGCTACAATTTGGAAACAGCCTAGGTGCCCGTCAGCAGATGAGTGGATCAGAAAACTGTGGTACATCTACACAATGGAATTCTATGATGCCATTAAAAAGAAGGAACTCTTATCATTAGCAGCAACCTGGATGGAACTGGAGAGCCTTATGCTTAGTGAAATAAACCAGTCAATGAAGGAGAAGCAACACATGAACTCATTCATTTGTGGATACTAAAGAACATTGTAAACTGATGAACAAAAGGATAGGTACAGAGGCAGTAAAGCATCAAACAGACTGTCAAATTATTGCAGGAAGATTAAGGAGAGGTGGGGTAGATAAGAGATCAATCAAAGGACTTGTATCTATGCATATAAGCATAACCAATGAACATTGACGCTGGGGGATTGGAGTATGCCTGGGAGAGAGGGGGGGCAGTGGGGAGATATGTATACATGTAACACAATAAAAAATAAATAAATGAATAAATAAATAAATAAATAAATAAATAAATAACTAGATAAATAAATAAATAAATAAGATAAAATAATAATAATTTAAAAATGAAAAAGTGAAATGGCATTCTTTTGGCTAGCTTAAGATTCCAGTCTTCTGTACTGTCTTTAGACTAGTCCCTTTGGACTCTCGTGGTCTATTTAGCTTTTTTTTTAAATCCTTTGTACCATTCAGGGTGAGATCTGGGTTTAGCTGCATTGGTTGCCTGGAAACTGGAGAGAGGGGCTATCTCTTCAGGACCAAATGGCTGCCGAGTTCCTGGGCTCAGATATGACTCAGCACCAGACTTGCTGCCACTTCTCCTGGATCCCCTATTCTCCCCAGACTCCAAGAGTCTGTACCTTCTCCTTCACCTCAGCCACAGGTAAGGGTCTGTATTCAAAAGGTCCTATGAACTAGGTTCAATGAAGAAAAGCTCAGGCCACAGAGAGGGGAAAGACTGTGTCTTTGCATGCTCTTCTCCTGCCCATGCTGTGTGGTCTGGCCATCCCTCCAGTATGTACCTTCTGGGTACAGCCTTTTGTGACTGTGGACCCATTTCTAGAATTCCCTGCGGTCCAGCAGTCCTGTGGCTCTTCTTTCCACAGTCAGATGCTTGCCATGTCCCTGGGTGCTGTGCGGTTTCCCTCTGACCCTCTGGGCTCAGAGGTCTGTCACAGACTCTCCTGTCTGGCCTGTCCTCTTGAGATTGAACCTAGAGGACTACTAAAGAAGCCAGTCTCCAGTTCTGCCCCGCCTCCGACCCTGATTGATTAATGTCTGAGGGCTGGAAGGAGGGACCAAGAGGTCTGACTTTCAACTGCTCGCCAGTCACCCCTGCCACTTATTGATCAGCTCCTGCTTCCTCAGCTACCTAGCCTGGTGTGGTTGAGCCTTCGGTTATTGTGGATTTTACAACCCTGTCTCTTTATTATATAGATTGCCTTTTATCTCACTATTATGCTTTTCTCCATCCAGACACTCACTCACTGAAAAAATACTCTTTTCCATTGCAGATGTCAACCACCATGCCTTTTCTAACAGGAACATTGCATTTTTAAGTGAAATTGCTCAATAGTGAATAAAAGGTTCTAACTGCCAAATAAATGCTTTAAGCAATAAGAGCAGATAAAGAGATTTTTTATCCCACAATTTTATTGTATTTATTTATTGTTCCTAGTTTCTTTTTTAATTAAATTTGTTGGGTTGACATGGGTCAACATGAACATATAGGTTTCAGGTGAGGGTTCCTATGTTACAATGTCTGTATTGTGTACCATGTGCCCACCTCCCAAAGGCAAATCTTCTATTGTCACCATATATCAGAGCTCCCTTCTTTCCCACCAGCACTTTCCTCGCAGCCACCACACCTGCTATTTGTGTTCATGAGTTTCAGTTTTATATTCCTCATATGAATGGAATCATGTGGTTCTTAGCTTTTACAACTGACATATTTCACTTAGCATAATGCTTTCAAGGTTCACCCATATTGTTGCAAATGGTGCTATTTCATCCTTTCTTATGGCTGAGCAGTATTCTATTGTGTATAGGTACCACATCTTCCTTTTCCAGTCCTCTATTAGGAAACACTTTATTCCCATGTCTTGAACACTGTGAATAAGGCTGCAATGAACAGAGGAGTGCATGTATCTTTGCAAATACATGATTTCAAGGTTTTTGTGTATGTACCCAGGAGAGAGATTACTGGGTCATATGGTAGCTCTATTTTTAATTTTTGGAGGAATTTCCAGACTGCTTTCCATAGTGTTTGTATTTTAAGGGCAAAATTCCCACTAGCAGTGAATGAATGTTTCCTTTTTTTCCACAATGTCTCTAACACTTGTTATTGCTTGCCTTATTGATAATAGTCATTCTAACAGGTGTGAGGAGGCATCTCATTGTAGTTTTGATTTGCATCTTCCTGATTATTGGTAATGTTGAAAATCTTTTCATGTATCTACTAGAGGCCTGGTGCATGAAATTCATGCGCTGAGGGGGTGTGTGGCTCAGCCTAGCCTGCACCCTCTCCAATCTGGGCTTTCAATGACTGAGGATAAAAACGACTACAACCTACTGGTTCTAATCTTGGCTATACATTAGAATCTTCTGGGAAACTTAAAAGAAAAATCTCCAGAGATTAATCAACTATGTATTTTGAAAAGCTTACAAGAACATTCTAATGAGCTGCAAGGACTGGGACCCACTGACCGGTTACCTAGTAGCAAGTCTATTATGTAACAACTAGAGGCCTAGTGCATGAGATTTGTGCACTCCGGGGGTCCCTCAGCCTGGCCTGTGCCCTCTTGCAGTCTGCGAGCCCTCAGGGGCTGTCTGACTAATGGGTCTAAGTCAGACATCCCCCTAGGGGTCTTTAGTACTGCCATGGAGGTGGGAGAGGCTCCCACCACTGCTGCTGTGCTCACCAGCCATGAGCCTGGCTCTGGACTTCTGGCTGAGCAGTGCTTCCCCTGTGGGAATGCACTGACCACCAGGGGTCAACTCCTGTGTTGAGGATCTGCCCCTGGTGGTCAGTGAACGTCATAGCAACCAGTCATTCCACCGTTTGGCCAATTTGCATATTAGCTTTTTAGTAGCCTTTTATAGGAGGACTAGAGGCCCAGTGCAGGAAATTTGTGCATGGGTGGGTGTCTTTCAGCCTAGCCTGCACCCTCTCCAATCTAGGAACCCTTAAAAGATGTCCTGTGTGATTGGGCCTAAACTGGCAGTCGGACATCCCTTCCATAATCTGGGACTGCTGGCTGTCAACCGCTCGCCTACCTGCCTGCCTGATTGCCCCTAAACACTTCTTCCTGCCAGCCTGATCATCCCCTAACCACTCCCCTGCCAGCCTTATCAATACCTAACTGCTGTACTGCTGGCCCAATTGCCCCTAACTTCCCTCCCCTGCTGGCCTGGTCACCCCTAACTGCTCTCCCCTGCTGGCTTGGTCACCCCTAACTGCCCTCCCTTGCCAGCCTGGTCACCCAAACTTCCCTCCCCTGCAGGCCTAGTTGCCCCCATATGCCCTCCCCTGCTAGCCTGGTCACCCCTAACTGCCCTCCCCTGCAGGCCCAGTTCCACACAATTGCCCTCCCCTGAAGACCTGGGTCCCCCCAAAACTGTCTTTTCCTGCATGTCTCATCATCCCCAACTGCCCTCCTCTGCCAGCCCTGTTACCCTTAAATGCCATCCACTGCAGGCTTGATTGCCCCCAACTGCCCTTCTCTGCCAGCCTGGGTACCCCTTACTGCCTTCCCTTGCAGGTCGATCACCCACAACTGTACTCCCCTGCTGGCCTGATCACCCACAACTGGCTTGCCCTTCAGACCATCTTGTGGTGGCCATCTTCTGTCTACATGGGGGCAGTCATCTTTGATCAGATGGGGGCGGCCATCTTGTGTGTTGGAGTGATGGTCAATTTGCATATTACCTCTTTATTATATAAGTTTGGCTGTTCATATGTCTTCTTGGGAAAGGTGTACTTACAGGCAGGTCCCCTGCTTACGTTTTGATTGGGTTGTTTGGTGTTGTTTTATGAGTTCTTTATATATTTTGGAAATTAAACCTTTTGTCAGAGTTACTGTTAAAATATCATCTACCATCTGATTGGCTGTCTCTTTGTTTTTCTGGTGGTTTCTTTTACTGTGCAGAAGCTTTTTACTTTGATATAGTCCCATTCATTTATATTTTGCACTTACTCCCCTTGCCTTTGGGGTCAAGTTCATAAAACGTTCTCTATTACAAGGTTCATAAGTTTGATACATACAATTTCTTCTATGTAACTTGTTCTTTTGGGTCTTATATTTAGATCTTTGATAGATTTTGAAGTACTTATTGTACATGTAGACAAACTGTAATCCAGTTTCATTCATTCATGTAACTTTCAAGTTTTCCCAGAACTATATATTGAAGAAACTATCTTACTCCATTATGTATTTCTGGCTCTTTTGTAAAAAATTATCTGTCCAATATGCATGTGGTTTTATAGCTGGGCTCTCTATTCTACTCCATTGACCTATTTTTCTGTTTCTTTGCCAATACCAGTATGTTTTATTATTGTAGCTATGTAGTATAATTTGAAGTCAGGTGGCATGCTACCTCCAGCTTCATTCCTTTTTCTCAAGATTGCTTTAGCTATTTGGGGTCTTTTTTGGTTCCATACATATCTGATGATTTTTCATTCTATTTTTTTTAAAAGTGACATAGGGATTTTGATGAGGATTATATTAAATCTCTCTATATTGCTTTGGGTATTATGGGCATTTTAATTATGTTGATTCTTTCAATCCATTAACTATTATTTTTCCCTCTATCCCTGTCCTGTCTTCTCTCTCTATTCCTCAGCACACCTTATCCCTCAATCAAATGTCCTATCATTTTTTATCATACCTTTATTTTTTTTAAAAAAATTCAACATGATTTTTAATTATTCTACATATTTTTGGAGTTAGTAAAATGCTACCTTAAGTTTTAACTATGTTTCCATTACTATAATTCCTGAGTTCACTCTGTCTTTGATATGTTTGGTTCTTCCTGGCATACCATTAAACTTTTCATCATTAAATTACATTTACTAGTATAATCTTACATTCTAGCCTACATTCTTTGAAAAAATACTTAATAAACTTTTATATTTAAATTTAAGAAAGAGTTTAAAGAATATTACATATAGTTATGTATACATTATACTCATTTTCCCTTATCATAAACATTATATTATATGTGTCACAACTACTGAACCAATCCTGGCACATTATTATTATTTAAAGTCCAGGTTTTCTTCATATTTCCTTAGTTTGTATCTAATACTATTTTTTTATGAGCTTCCTCTGGGCTGTAATTTTTTTCTCAGACCCATTTTGTTTTGTTTGCTTTTGTGTTAAATAACTAGTGGTATGTTCATATAATATAAATATACAGAGTAGTAAAAATGGACAAACTACAGAAACATACAACAATGTGAATTTCACAAACTTACTTTTGAACAAAAGAAGCTATCCAAAAGTACTATGTATAATAATTCTATTTATGTAAAGTATAAAAGCAAGCAAAATTAATTGATTTTGTTTAGGAATGCATACTTAGTTATTAAAACAAAGAAAAATAATTGAAGGAACAGATAGGCAGAAGATAGTGATTGGAATGAAGCATGAAGGGAGATCCTAAGGGTATTCTATTTCTTTTTCAAAATTTATTTTTTATTTTTCAATTACAGTTTATATTCAATATTATTCTATTAGTTTCAGGTGACTAGAAATCATGTTCTTTACAGAGTGGTCCCCTGGAAATCTTGTTTTTAATGACAGAGTTTTAAGGAGCACTGTTTGGTTATTTTGCAGAATGTCCTTCAATGATTTTAACTTTACTTTTACTGTTAACAATATTACAGATGTCTCCATTTCCTCCCCTCTTTGCCCACCTCCACCAAGATCCCACCACATTCCTTCTGCCCATCACCACATTGTTGTCTGTGTGTATGGTTTATGCAATTTGAGTTAGTCTAAATATTTCCTCATGCTTAGACTGGAATTATGGATTTGGAGGAAGACTAAAATGTAAAAATGAAATCTGTATCACATCATATCAAGTTTATATATTATCAACATGCATTATCACTGAAATAGTGTTTGTCAGGTTTTACCACTGTAAAATTTACTGTTTTTTCTCTTTCTTATATTACACTTTATGGAAGAAAGTCACTATATGTAATCCACTATTGAGTAGTGGATACTATGCTCTACTCCCTTAACGGTGGAATATCCACAAAAAGTATATGAAATTCTAAATGGAGTGTTTTCTAATTTTTTCATTTACTTAGCTACCCAACCACTTATTTAAATTCCTATCCACTCATGGTTATTTTATATTCTGGGTTGTAATCTAATTTCATTGTATTCATTTTGTTTCTCAAATTGTTCTAACTTTGTTAACTGGGAACTTTTCATTTGGCTGCTATTATCATTTGACATCTCTCTCTCTCCCTCTCTCTCTGTCTCTATGTCTCTCTCAATATCTCTCAAACTCTTTTTTTACCTATGTGTTTGAGTAGTTCTTTATTTTCAAGCACTAAAAGATGTTCCAAGCTCATCTTGTATATTCCCTGCTCCAGCTCTAATCTGTCATCTCTCCAAGTAGCC
>JAAGEH010000029.1:17307573-17323424 GCA_011751065.1 Lasiurus cinereus
CACACACGCACACACACACACACACACACACACACACATATATATATATATATATATATATTCATTTGTAAGTACATGAAGCTAAATATGAGTTTATACTAATGATTTCAACACTGATCAATTATCACATGCATCGTTCTAGCCTTTTCCCCTTGTTTGACTTTAACCTTCCACTCCAACAATGAGTAGCCAGGCTCCCACTATCTGCCATAATTTACTTAATTGTTCAACTCAAGTATGCATGTATAGTGATTTTAGATTTAACTTATTCCCTGTGGGAAACAACTACCAACAAAGGTATAGTGTTTATGTATAGTTTTTATTGCTTCTAGACTTAACATTTTTATTCACTGACAGAGTTACTTAGGTCAGTACCTTAACCCCATCATCCCTTTCAGTGAGTTTCTTTTATGTTTGTACCCATTTAGAATATTTTTTTACAAACAGCACTATATGCTGAGATCCCCCTACCTTCTAATTGATTGGATTTGATTTGACTAAATTAAAGTTTACTCTTTGTGCTATAAATGTCTATGGGCTTCCACAAATGCATTGTATAATGTATTCACCACTACAATATCATATAATGCAGTTTCACCACCCTAAAATAATCATTGTGTTTCATCTAATCAATCTTCCCCAAATGCCTGACTATTATTTACTTGTTTAGTTTTTCTATAGTTTTGCTTTTTCCAGGATATCATATAAATGGAATTATACAATATGTAAGTTTTGAGAATAATTCCTTTCACTTAGAAATATTCATCGAAGAATCTATGTTATTAGATGGATTGATAATTTATTAAGTTTTATAGTGATTCCATTATGTGAATGTACTACTTTGTTAATCCACTCACTGACTGAGGACATTTTTGTTGCTTCCAGTTTGGGATAATTATGAATAAAGCTGTTATAAACATTTATGTTAAAGTTTCACGTGAACACAAGTTTTGAAATCATTAGGAAAAATACCTAGGGTCAGGATCACTAAGTAGTCTGGTGCGCAGTATAAGAAACTTCCAAGATTGCTTCCAAAAGGTGAGGGCCATTTTGTATTCTTATCAGCAATAGATAATGTTCCCATTGCTCCACATTTTCTCCAATAATTTTTATTATTTGTTTTTTGCTAGCTTTGTCTAGTTATTATTAGCATTATAACTAAGACTATACTGGTATTTCAATGTTTTCCTAATTTGAATTTCCCTTAATGAGAAATGTTTTTGAGCATATGTTAAATGCTTGACAAGCATATATCTTCTTTGTTAACTTGTTTATCTCTTTTCCCCATTTTAATCAGATTGTTTGTTTTATTATTGTTCAACTTTAAGAGTCCTTTAAATGTTTTGAATTTGAAAATATTCTCTCCCACTCTCCAGCTTACCATTTCCTTCTCTGAACAGTGTTTTGCAGAGCGAAATTATTTAATTTTAATAAAATCCAATTAATCATTTTAAAATTTCTTATATTGTGCTTTAGGTGTTGTAAATAAAAACTTATAACAAAACCCAAGGCCATGTAGATTTTTTCCCTATGTTTTATTCTGTAAGACTTATAGTTGTATATTTAAATTTAGGTCCATGATTCATTTTCAGCTAAATTTTCTATACGGCGTAAAATCTTTATGTTCAAATTTTTGTTTAGAGTTCCAATTTTTCTAGTACCATGTGTTGAAAATGTTATCATTTTTATTGAAGACTATTTGTACCTTTGTTAAAATTCAGTTTATTATGTTTGTTTGAATATATTTCTAGGCACTTTATTCGTTTTCACTGACAAATATGTGTATTCTTTCACCAATGCAACACTGTCTTGACTATGACAACTTTGATGATTATAAGTCTTAAAATGAGGTAAGTGAATTTCCAAACTTAGTTTATGATTTTAAGAGTTGTGTTGGCTATTCTGTCCCTTACTTGTTCATATAAAATTTAGAGTAAAAAAAGCTTGGCTGGAATTTTTATTGAAATTATATTCAATCTGCAGATCACACTGGGGAGAATTAAATCTTTACAATATTGAGTCTTCCAATCCATCAAAATAGATATTTCTTATTTCATTTATCAGCATTTTATAGTTTTATGAATGCATGCAGATTCTGTATAGATTTTCTTAAATTTACACCTAAGCATTTTATTTTTATGCTATTGTAGTTTGTCTTTCAAACTCCAGTTGTTCATTGCTGATATGTAGGTAAACAATTGACTTTTGTATATTGATTTTTGTTGTATCTTCTAACCTTGCTATGCTAAACTCCATAGTACTAACAGTTTTTCTTTTTGTTCATGCTTTGGCACTTTCTGCATATAAAATAATGCAATTCATCCTCTTCCTTATTGGGACCCTTGCTCGTGAATTTCAAACTATTATAAAAAGTTGTAGAATGAAACACCTTACATGGTGCCTTATAGTACTAAGCAAGGACTAAACATACTGATTTGTTTTATATTTATTTATTTATTTTTATTGTTTAACTAGAGGCTTAGTACATGAATTTGTGCACCAGGAAGTCCCTTGGACTGGCCTGAAGGATCGGACCAAAACCAGCTCTTCAACATCCCCCAAAGGGTCCTGGATTATAAGAGGGTGCAGGTCAGGCTGAGGGACCACATCATTGCATGATCAAAGTTGGGGAGAGATGCGGGAGGTTGGGCAGCCTGGGAGGGACTGTCAGAGGGCTCCAGGGTGTGTCCAGCCCATCTTGCTCAGTCCTGATCAGCTGGATCCCAACGGCAAGCTAACCTACTGGTGGTCAATGCACATTACAGCAACTGGTCAACCAGTTGACTGTCTGCCCCGTGATGGTCAGTGCATGTCATAGCGAGTGATTCAGTGGCCTTAGCATATTATTAGCATATTGCATGTTGATTGGTTGAAGGGACGACCAGACAAGCTTAGCATATTAGGCTTTTATTATATAGGAAATATTACATATGTCTCCTTTTTCCTTGATTCACTATCCCCCATCACTTCCATCCCCCAGAAAAAGCCCCCACCACCTTATTGTATGTGTCTATTATTATGCTAATATGCATGTATACAAGTCCTTTGGTTGATCTCTTACTATTTACCTATTGTGCCTTCTCTCTGAGGTTAGACAGTCTGTTCAGTGCTACCCTGTCTATGGATCTATTTTTGTTCATCATTTTATGTTGATCATTATATCCCACATACAAGTGAAATTATGTGACATTTATCTTTCTCCCACTGACTTGTTTTGCTTAGCATAATGCTCTCCAAGTCCATCCATACTATTGCAAAGGGTAAAAAGTTCTTTCTTTTTTATAGGAGAATAGTATTCCATTGTATAGATGTACCACAGATTTTTTTAAAGGTATTACAAATAATAGTACATATGTCTCTTTTTTTATATATATTTTATTAATTTTTTACAGAGAGGAAGAGAGAAGGATAGAAAGTCAGAAACATCGATGAGAGAGAGACATCGATCAGCCGCCTCCTGCATGCCCCACACTGGGGATGTGCCCGCAACCAAGGTACATGCCCTCTACCGGAATCGAACCTGGGACCTTTCAGTCTGCAGGCCGATGCTCTATCCACTGAGCCAAACCAGTTCCGGCCATATGTCTTTTTTTATCCCCCATTGACCTCCCCCCAACCTTCCCTGGCCCCTGGCACTTGCCCGCCTTCCCCACCCCATGTCTTGAGTCTGTTGTTGTGCTTACATGCATTCATACATGTCCTTTGGTTAAACTCTTACCCCTCTCCCCCAATCCTCCCCTACCTTCCCTCTGAGGTTAGACAGTCTGATAGATGCTTCTCTGTCTCTGGATCTGTTTTTGTTGATCAGTTTATGGTGTTCATTAGATTCTACAAATGAGTGAGATCATGTGATATTTATCTATCTCTGACTGGCTTATTGCAGATCCATCCATGCTGTTGCAAATGGTAATAATTCCTTCTTTTTTATAGCAGCATAGTATTCCATTGTGTAGATGTACTGCAGTTTCAAATCCATTTATCTACTGATGGGCATTTTGGCTGTTTCCAAATCTTAGCTATTGTAAATTACACTGCTATGGATATAGGGGTGCATATATCCTTTCTCATTGGTTTTTCTAGTTCCTTGGGATATATTCCTACGAGTGAGATCACTGGGTCAAATAGGACTTACATTTTTAGTTTTTCGAGGAAACTCCATATTGTTCATATTGTCTGCACCAGTCTACATTTCCACCACCAGTGCATGAGGGTTCCTTTTTCTCCGCATCCTCACAAGCAACTGTTGTTTATTGATTTATTGATGATAGCCATTCTGACAGGTGTGAGTTGGTACCTCATTGTTGTTCTGATTTGTGACTCTCTTATGATTAGTGACTTTGGGCATGTTTTCATATGTCTCTTGGCCTTCCTTATGTCTTGTTTGAAAAGGTATCTCATTAGGTCTTTTGCCCATTTTTGATTGGATTGTTTATCTTCCTTTTATTAAATTGAATGAGTTCCCTTAAATTTATGGATTAAACCTTTATCTGAAATAGCATTGGCAAATATGTTCTCCCATTTAGTGGGTTTTCTTATTGTTTTGTTGATAGTTTCTTTTGGGGTATAGTAGCTTTGAATTTTGATGTAGTCCTGTTTGTTTATTTTCTCCTTAATTTTCATTGTACTAGGAGCTGTATCAATAAAGAGATTGCTACAACATATGCCTGATATTTTGCTGCCTATGGAGTCTTCTAAGATTTTTATGGTTTACCATCTTACATTTAAGTCCTTTATCAATTATGAGTTTATTTTTGTGTATGGTGTAAGTTGGTGATCTAGTTTCATTTTTTTACATGTATCTGATCAGTTTTCCCAGCACCATTTACTTGAGAGACTATCTTGACTCCATTGTATGCTCTTGCCTCCTTTGTCAAGTAGTAATTGAGCATAATGGCTTGGGTTTATTTCTGGGTTCTGGGTTCTGTTCCATTGGTCTATCTGTTTTTGTGCCAGTACCAGACAGTTCTGAGAACAGTGGCTTTGTAATATAGCTTGATATCTGGTATTGTGATCCCTCCAACTTTGTTCTTCTTTCTAGGGATTGCTGTGGCTATTCAGAATCCTTTTTTCCCCAGATGAATTTTTGGGGAGTTTGTTCTAGGTTTTTGGTATTTTAATGGGTATTGCATTGAGCTTATAAATTGCTTTCGGTAGTATGGACATTTTAATGATGTTGATTCTACCAATCCATGAACATGGTTTGTTTTTCCATTTGTTTATGTCTTTGTATATCTCTTTGATCAATGTCCTGCAGTTTTCTGGGTACAGATCTTTCATCTCCTGAATAAGTTTATTCCTAGATATCTTAATTTTTTGGTGCAATGGTAAATGGAATTGTTTTTTTAGTTTCCCTTTCTGTGAGTTCATTATTTGTGTTTAAAAATGCCATCGATTTCTGGGTGTTAATTTTGTATTCTGATACATTGCTGAATTCATTTATTAAGTCTAATAGTTTTTTGATGGAGTGTTTGGGGTTTTCTGTGTAGAATATCATGTCATCTTCTGATAATGGACAGTTTTACTTCTTTTTCAATTTGGATGCCTTTTATTTATTCTACTCATCTCATTGCTAACACTTCAAGTACTATGTTGAGCAGGACCGGTGAAAGCAATCATTCCTGTATTGTTCCTGTTCTTAGGGGAAATGGTTTTAGTTTTTGTCCATTGAATATGATGTTGGCTCTAAGTTTGTCATATAAGACTTCTATTATGGTGAGTTCTGATCCCTCTATTCACATTTGGATGAGAGTTTTTATCAAGAGAAGATATTTGATTTTGTCAAATGCGTTTTCTGCAACGATTGATTATGTGATTTTTGTGTCTCAATTTATTTTTGTAATATATCACGTTTATTGATTTGTGAATATTATACCAGCCTTGCATCCCCTGAATAAATACCACTTAATCATGGAGTATGATCTTTCTAATGGAATACTGGATGTGATTTGCTAGAATCTTTTTGAGGATTTTAGCATCTATATTCATCAAAAATATTGGCCTGTAATTATCTTTCTTTGTGGTGTCTTTATCTGGTTTGGGGATTAGGAAAGTGCAGGCTTCATGAGAGCTTGGAAGTGTGCCTTCTTCTTGAATTTTTTGGATTAATCTGAGGATGATAGTTTTTAGTTATTCTTTGAATGTTTGGTAGAACTTCCCTGTAAAGCCATCAATTCCTGGGCTTTTGTTTGCTGGAAGATTTTTGATTACTGATTCATTTTCTTCTGTAGTTATCAGAGTATTCAGGGATTTTTGTTTATTCTTCCTTATTGAGTTTTGGAAGGTCGTATTTTTCTAAGACTATGTCCGTTTCTCTATGTTGTCTGATTTGTTGGAATAGAGTAGTTAATACTATTTTTTTCATAATCCTTTGTATTTCTGTGGGTTAAGTTGTTACTCCACCTCTTTAATTTCTGATTTTGTTAATTGGGATCTTCTCTTTTTGCTTCTTGGTGAACCTGGCTAGAGTTTCTTCTTGTTTATCTTTTCAAAGAACCAACTCTAGTGTTTATTGATCTTTTGTATTGCTTTTTGGTCTTTATGTTGTTTAGTTCCACTCGGATCCTTATTATTTCCTGCCTTCTACTTCCTCTCAGCTTTTCTTGCTGCTCTCCTTCTAATTCCTTGTGATATAGGGTTAGATAATTACCATTTTTTGTTGTTTTTGAGGTAGGCCTGTAGAGCTATGAACTTCCCTCTCAAGATTGTTTTCACTCTGTCCCATATATTTTGGATTATTGTGTTTTCATTGTCGTTTGTTACCAGGATGCTTTTTATTTTTATTTTATTTTTTTTATCTCTTTGGTAACCCAATCATTGTTTAATAGCATGCTATTTGTCCTTCAAGTGTTTGGGTTTTTTTAATTGTTTTTATTGTAGTTTATTTCTAATTTTGTGCCATTGTGATCTGAGAAGATGCTTGATATGATTTCTATCTTCTTGAATTTGGAGAAACTTTGCTTGTGTCTGAATATGTGTTTTATCTTTAAAAATACTCCATTTATACTTGAGAAGAATATGTATTCTGTAGTTTTGGCATGAAATGTTCTGAAGATCTCAATTAATTCTATCTGATCTAGTGAGTCATTTAGGATTGATGGTTCTTTGATGATTTTTTGTCTAGAGGATTTATCCTGTGGTGTCTATGAGCTATTCAAATCCCCTACTATGATCATATTGCTGTCAATCTCTTCCGTGATATCTTCCAGAAGTTCTGTGATATCTTCCAGAAGGTTTTTTTGGGGGGAGGGGTTGGGAATGTATTTGGGTGCTCCTGTATTGGGTGCATATATGTTTACTGGAGTTATTTCTTCTTGTTGAATTGTTTCCTTTAGTACTATGAAGTAATCTTCCTTATCTCTTGTTATGGCCTTCACTTTGAAGTCTAATTTGTCAGCTATAAGTATTCCTTCCTCAGATTTTTATTTCATTTCCATTCATCTGGCATTTTTTCCCCATACTTTCACTATCACTCTGTGTGAGTCCTTTGTTCTGAGGAGAGTCTCTTGCAGATAGCAGACACATGGGTCATGATTTCCTATCCATCAGCTACCCAATGTCTTTATATTGGAGCATATAATCTATATACCTTTAAGGTTATATTGACAGGTATTTGTTTGTCATCATTTTCATTCTTTATGCCTTAAATGATGACTTAAATGTAAGATGGTACTTCATCTCTCCCTATTTTTTTCTTTTTAAAGTAGTCCCTTTAGCATTTCTACATTTGCTGGTAATAAACTCCCTTATCCCCTTTTTGTCTGTGAAACTCCTGATTACACCTTCAATTTTGAATGATAGCCTTGCTGGGTATAGTATTCTTGAATTCAGTCTCTTGCTTTGCAACACATTGTATATTTCATTCCATTTTTTCTGGCCTGATGTGTTTCTCTTGAAAAATCAATTGATAATCCAATGGGAGATCCCTTGTAAGTAAATTTCTGACTCTCTCTGGCAGCCTTTAAGATTTTACTTTGTTGTTGATATTTGCTAATTTAATTATAATGTGTCCTGGTGTCAGTTTTTTGGGTTCCTCTTGTTTGAGTCTCTGAGCTTCCTGGACTTGAGTGAGTTTTTTCTTACCAATATCAAGGAAGTTTTCTGACATTATTTTTTCAAATAGTTTTTCTATTCCTTGAAGTTTCCTCTCCTGCTTTCCCTTCTATTATGTAGATGTTGTTCCATTTTATTTGTTGTCCCAAAGCTACCTTAGGCTCTCCTGCTTTTTAAGGTTTTTTTTTCCTAGTTGCTGCTCTGTTTGGGTGTTTTTTTCTACCTTGTCTTCTAGCATGATGATGCAGTCCTCAGCTTCTTCTAGTCTTCTGTTGATGTTTTCTATTGTATTCTTTATTGCAGCTATGTCATTCTCCTATGTCTTCTTAGTTGTTCTTCATTTCCTCTTGATTTTTTTATTTTTACACATGTTGTTGAATTTGTCTTACATCTTTTGCCCATTGTTCTGAATTCTTTCTTTGACTAAATACTTAACTCCATTTCATTTACTTCTTTCCTTGGTGATTTCTCCTTTTTTTTTTGTATGGGGACTGTATATTTGTCTTCCCATTTTTGCTTCTCTCAGGGTTTCTGGTTATGTGGCTCACTCGACCATATTGACCAAAAGGCCCAAAATACAACTGAACAAGACATGACACTGAGGGAAGAAAACACAAATGTATTCATGACACTGATAACCCCAAATAAAGGTGAACACTAGAGAAAAGAGAATTTGGGGAGAGAAAAGAGTGCAAAAATTATATTGAGAATAGGAAAAAAGGTATGTGAGAAAAGAAAAGGGAGGGAAAAAAGGAAGAATACATATATATGGAGAGAAAACTCCACAAAACCAACAAATAAACCAAAAAATGCAAACAACACACACACAGAACAAAAGGAGAGGAGCTGAATCTGAATAGGCACAGCTTATTTCCAGAAGTTAAGGTAAAAGAATTGAATGAATGGGGGAATGGCCATGATTCAGTATAGAATTGGTAGAAAGAGAATAAGTGTATAAGAAGAAAAGAAAAAAACAAAATACACAATAAAAATTAAAATAATTTAAAAATATGTATGTATATAATTAAAAATTACCCTAGCTAATAAATAGGGAATATGCAAATTGACCATTACACTGTCACAAAGATGGCAGTGCCCACAGAGGAAGCAGCGTTTTCATAACACAAGATGGTGGCATACACAGTGGAGGCTGAGTTCCCATAATGAGCCTTAAAGAGCAATCACCAGAGATCTGAGGCTACATGGCCCTGGGCTAGGACTGGGGACCTGAGCCTGCATACTCCTGCCTGGTGTGGTTTGACAGAGATTTTTAAACTGTGCCCCCCAAACTGGCAGGACTTGATGGGGGACCTCAGGCTGTACCCCACCCAGACCAGGGAACTGGCACCAGACCAGGGGACCTGAGGCCAAACCCCCACCCAGTGGGGCTTGATGGGGTACCTCAAAGTGTGCCCCGCCCTGGTGCTGAGCCAGGGGACCTCAGGCTGTTCCCCTCACCCTGGGCTGGGAGGCTTCAGGCCATGCTCTCCATCCCAGCACCAGGGGACCTGAGGCTGCACCCCACCCAGCAGGGCTTGACAGGGGACCTGAGGCTGTGCCCCCTGCACTGGCCCAGGCTGGGGTACCTCAAACCATAACCCCCATCCTGGTGTTGGTCCAGGGAACCTCAGGTCATGCCCCCAACCAGCCACTGGGCCTGAGGACCTCAAGCCACATCCTTCACCTGGTGAGGCTTGACAGGGAACCTCAAGGTGCACCCTCCACCCTGGGCCAGAATGGGAGATCTCAGGCTGCACCCATCACCCCAGTGCTGGGCTGGAGGATCTCAGGCTGTGACTCTTGCCTGGCAGGGCTTGATGGGGACCAGAGGCTGTGTCTCTGACCCGGCAGGGATTGATGGATGTGGGGCTGGCCAGGTTTGGATCTTTCACAGTGGGGGGTGGGGCCAGCAGGGCCTGGGTCTCGTGTGATTTTGAGGCACTGTGGGTTGGTGGGGACTTGACACTGGGTCCCATGTTGTGCCTCAGACTCTGACAGGAGGAAGATTTTCATATACATTTTACTTAATTTCTTTCATCTCTGACACCTCTATTAGAGAGAAAGGTCAAATAGCAATATTAAAATATTCCCTCTAATTGATCCCTTTTTGATGTGCATGAATTTTGTGCACCAGGCCACTAGTATCTACCTAATAAAAGGGTAACATGCTCACCAGCCAATCAGGAGTGAATTTGGATATTAACCCAACAAAGATAGTGGGTTTATTTGAATACACAACACCGAGTGGCCAGGGTTGGGGCAGGATGCTTGTATTGTCGTCATGGCAATGATGCAAGCATTCCACACCACCCCAGCCACTCTGGGCCTCTAGGCAGCATGAGAAGGCAGAAAGGCAGCTCCATGCTGGAGCAGAAAGGCAGCTCTAGCCCAGAGTGAAGGTATTGCCAGCAGCCAGAGGAAGGGAGCTCATGGCTGGCAAGTCTAGCTGCAATGGCACAAGCCTCTCCCATAAACATTTCCCCTGTGTGCTGCTACCCCATCCAGAGCAGGACCAGGATTGGCATAGAGACTGCAGCAGAGTGGCATTGAGCATCCTGAGTGGTAGTGCTGGCAAATGCAGCAGTGCCAGGATGAGTGAGAGCAGTGGGATTCCTGGCCCTGGCTTGGGCTCCTCCCTGGTTACCTGCCACTTCAGCACTACTACATCCCTCAGGGGATATAGGAATGTCAGTTTCAGCCAATCCCTGCTGGCCAGACGTAGGAACCCCACTGGTTCACAAATCCAAAATCCATGCACTGGGTCTCTAGTATATATATATATGTATGTATGTGTGTGTGTGTGTGTGTGTGTGTGTGTGTGTGTATAAAATATTTTCTCCTATCTTTAATCTATCTATCTATTATTCATCTATTTTTGGAAAAGGAGAATAAAGAGTAGATAAGCTTGAGTTTGGTGAGTTAAACTAATTAAGATATTAGTAAAAGAAGAGAACAAGGAAGGAGAGAAAAAACAAAAGCATAAAATAAAAACAAAAACAAACAAACAATGAGAAAAAATGGTTAGTGATGAAAAAGAAAAGAGAAGGGTATATGGACTTGGAGAAGGGGAGAGGAAATTAGATATATGAGTAAGCCAACAGATTACTATAATAGTAATGCATCAATAAAGCAGATAAAGAACATCAATTTTTAACAAGGAGTAAAAGGAAAGGAGAGAGAAAAACTAAAGCAGGAACATGAGAAGAGAAACAGGATGAAAGAGGGAGAAGTAAGGAAGAAAAGGTTGGCAAAAAGGAAAAAAATGAGATAAAGTAAAAATAATGATAAATAAAAATAGAATGTAGAACACTAATCAAAAAAAGATTAAAAATAATGTTAATAAAAATATATAGAATAAAGAACAATAATTTCTTAAGTAAAAGATAAAATAGGGAAGCATCACATGATCGCACTCATTGGGGGATAATAAAGAACATTATAAACTGATGAACAAAAGGATAGATACAGAGACAGTAAAGCTTCAAACAGACTGTGAAATTACAGCAGGAAGATTAAAGTTAGGTGAGGTAGATAAGAGATCAATCAAAGGACTTGTATCTATGCATATAATCATAACCAATGAACTTAGACACTGGGGGGTTGGGGTATGCCTGGGAGGGAGGGGGGGCAATGGGAAGATATATATAAAAAATTAAAAAAAAAGAAGTGAAGTACTAAAGTGTTGTTCACTTCAGCTGAATTTTAATGTCCCATTGAGGCTGGTTTAAGACTTTTCTCTACTGTTGTGTCTACCACATCTCAGTTTTCTTTTAGGTAGTCAGCACTGTGTTGAAGTTCCCAGCGACCCACTGCTCCTCTGTTTCAGACTCCACATCTTTGGTTTCAGGCTGGCGGGATCAATCTGCCATCTTTGTTTGACTGCCTGCTTTCAGTCATAATTACACAAGCATCTATTTCTGACACAAGCTCTAGGTGACGGTGTTGCTGTATTAGTTTTTGGGACCAATTCACCCCTCAACCCAGCCCCAAGGGCTCCCTGGGGGGTATTCTGAATTTTTGTTTACCTACCGAGCTGAAGACTGGGTGCTCAGCTGGATGCAGCTACACTGGTTGAAGGAGCCTGGTCTTCAGGAGAAAAATGGCTGCTCAGAGTTGGACGGACTGGACTGTCCCACAGCTGGCTTCCTGGTCGCCTCTCCCATTTTTCTCCCCAGCTTCCACAAAATCAATTCCCCCTGCACCTCAGCCTTAGTTAGTGTTTGCAATTGAAAGATCCTATGTACTGAGTTTTACAAGTAAAATCAAGGAAAATATAAAGACAGAACAACCACACTGCTGCTCGTCTCTCTTTCCCCGGTACTGTATAGCCAGTGCAGAACTTCAGGCTGCCTTACTGAGCGCAGCCTCCCACAGCTGTGGTCTTAGATCTAGAGTCCCTGGCTGCCAGCAGCCCTGTGGATCTCCTTCCATAGTCAAATGTAACTCGTGTCCCCAAGGGATGCAAATTAGATGTAATGCAGTTTCCTTCTAACCCTTTAGTCCCGGTTGCTCACATCTCTCTCTCCAGCCCTGATCCCCAATCCTAACTTTCTCCAAGCATCCTCTGTCCTTTCCGCCCATGGGTTGTCTCATCAGCTGTATTTAATTCACCAATTCTAGGTGGATGTTATTTCATTCAACTGTTTCTTCTATCTTCTCCATAAGAAGGTACAGGACACATCCACCTATACAGCTGCCATTTTATCCCCCCTGAACAAATTTTAGGGGCTCATGACTGGGGAGTCTGGAGTCTCATTGTTCATGGGTTCACAACCAAGGCGGCTAGTCTCTGGCTGGTTTGGCTGTAGGGTCCCTGGTGTTGTCTGAGGTCTCCCTGGGTGGAGGTGAGGCTGATCTCTCAGTCACAGTCACTCTCCCCTTCAAGATGTCATGGTCTCTGCAGCACAGCTGGCCACTCTGGGAGATCGCAGTGGTAGTAGTGGCTGGCCAATTAGTAGGGCCTGATATGCCAGCCCCCAACAATCCTGTAGAATAAAACTGTCCCTCACTCCCACATACACACATGTCCCACACAACCACGCACTCCCCTTTCACTTCCTCTCTTATAACTCTCTTCTTCACTGCCAGCCCATTGGCAGCCATCTTGGATCAATCAATCCTGATTTGTTTTAAAATAGTGCTTTCTAGCCACTAATTCCAGGAGTGCACAATGAGAACTCTGTGTATTTAAGATCCCCATGAAATTAACTGTTAACTGAAATATAAATAACAGTGAACAATCCTTAATAGAAGATTGAATATTTCAAATCAGAGGCTATTCTATTACAATAAAGATAACTTTGAATTGGAATAAAATGCTACAAAGAGTTGTCAATAGCAGAATATGAAGCATGCTCATCTTCTCACTTCAACACTTTGTCGTTGTTGTTAATCCTTACATGAAGAAAATTTTCCATTGATTTTTAGAGTGAGTGGAACAGAAGGGAAGAGACAGAGAGAAAAACATGGATGCAAGAGAGATATATTGATTGATTGCTTCCCACACAGCCCTGACAAGGACTGGAAAATGAGCCTGCCACTGAGGTACATGCCGTTGGCCAAAATAGAACCTGGGACCCTTCAGTCCACAAGCTGAGGTTCTACCCACTGAGCAAAACTGGTTAGAGCATCACCTCAACTTTTTACAACAATTTTTTATTTGAGTTCATTTAGGACAGGTATGAGGGACATTCTTTTTTTTTTTAAATGATTAAACTTTCTTTCCTTTTTTTTAAAGATATATTTTATTGATTTTTTACAGAGAGGAAGGGAAAGGGATAGAGAGTTAGAAACACCGATGAAAGAGAACATCAATCAGCTGCCTCCTGCACGCCCGCTAACTGGAGATGTGCCCACAACCAAGGTACATGCCCTTGACCGGAATCAAACCTGGGACCTTTCAGTCTGCAGGCCAATGCTCTATCCACTGAGCCAAACCAGTTTTGGCAAGGGACATTCTTTTACTAATTAAATATGATAAGCCAGGTCTCTATTCTTTTTTCTTCAGTCAACTCATAAATAAAGCCAGCATCACCCAGCATCTACCAAAACCAGATAAATACCATAGATTACTTGGCGTTAATTCTGTATCCTGTTACCTTACCGAATTCATTTATTGAGTCTAATAACTTTTTGATGGAGTCAAACAGGCACTGAATGAATGAATCATTCCCTCTTAAATTTTGTTGGTTGGTTCATCCAAATGAGTTTATCTTACTCCCACTCTTTCTCCCTACTCCATAGCCTCCTGAAAAAACATGAGAACATTTTTATGAATAAAGAAAATATGACATATCCTTGAGCCTGGATGAGATATGGTCTAGGAATTGCTTTTGAGATAATCCTAATATCTAAAGATGAAGGGAACTTCTTCAGCCCAGCTAGTGTTGCTCAGTGGTTGAACACTGAATCATGCACTAAGAAGTCACTGGTTCAACTCCTGGTCAGGGCACATGCCTGAGTTCGGCGCTGGAATCCTGGAGTGGAGGGGCTGAGAAGTAGGTAGCTGATCCATCTTTCTCATCAATGTTTCTCTTCCATCAATGTTTTCATCTCCTCCTCCCTTCTTCTCTCTCTCAAATCAATAAAAAGTTTTTTAAAGAGAATTCTGCAAGCTTCAGTGTATGACCAATTATTGTTTCAGGTCTGCATTTGAGTCCTAGCTCTGCCTCTGAATAACCATGACTCTTCATAAACCTCTTTCTCTCTTTTGGCCCCAGTCTCTTAACTTGAAAAATAATTGATTGAACTAGATAGTCTCTGAAGTCCCTTGCAGCTCTAAATATTTATGTGTTATTTAAAAAGTACGTGAGAAGTCAATTATATTATTTTAAATTAGTAACAATATATTATTTATATTGTGTTAGAAAGCATTGTATATGGTGGCTGTTGAATAGATAAAACATGAACTTTGAAATCACACTCCTGTGGCTAAGCTTGATCCATTATTTATTTATTAGCTATCTAAACTTGAAAAAATTAGTGAAAGTCTCAGAGCCCTTGTTTCCTCATCAATTAAATTAAAACAATGATTCAACCTATCTGACAAGAATGTTGTGAAAATTAAAGTGATGTTTGGTGTTTCTCATTGCATGTTAGGTATCATTGCTATGTAAACCAATGTGTTTCAAATATTTCATATTCCAGTTCTGTTATTCAGTACAACTTTACTTAAACTCTCTGCTTAACTTTCCTCAAAACTGAAAGGTGGAGAAACCAAGATGGCGGCATAGGTGAACACCTAAACTGCTGCCTAGCACAACAATTTCAAAACTACAACTAAAAGACAGAACGGACATCATCCAGAACCACAGGAAAGCTGGCTGAGTGTAAATTCTCCAACTAGAAGAAAAGAGAGGGGCTCACAGAAACCCAGAGGAGCTGCAAAAAGCTGAGGTACGGAGACGCGTGCACACTGAGAGAGCGGGCGCCAGAGGACCTGGCTGGCTTTCTCTGGCGGGAGGGAAACGGAGACTCTCAACGGCATTGAACCCCTTCTCTTACGACACTAAACCCCAGATCCGGCCGAAACTCATACGGGGAGTTTGGACTGTGAAAAGGGAGAGGTGCACGGAAATTTAGGGAAGTCGCAGAAGATCAGGTCCGGTCTCGCAAGCGCATGGTGCTGCTCGGAGGACAGATTGCTGATTGTGCCGCTGGCTTTCGCGAGTGGGCGGGAGACAGACCCTCCGAACTGTGCCACTTCTGACTCTACTGAGCCCCTGTTTCGGGCGAAACCCTGGGGACCTAGACTCATGTGGTCCTGGTGCGCAGGGGAGATGGAAAGGCAGCGGTTAGAGGCA
>JAAGEH010000029.1:17358424-17374188 GCA_011751065.1 Lasiurus cinereus
TCTTACACTGACATTTTTTTGACATCACTTCTGATGCATTTAATTGGCATGACTTAGCTCTTGCTCTCTCTTCCTTTAAGATAGTAAACCCTAGAATCTCATACTGAGATGTTGATAGAATAGGATGCTGAAGTCTTATAAATATGGGTCTTTAGGTGAGAACAATGGAAGCAAAAATACCTTCCTATCCTACTGACTTACACCTGCCATGTAGCATGGATGAGCTATAAATCTTCGTTGTTATAAACAATTGAGATTTGGCAATTTGTTTTTACCCCAAAGTTACCTACTTTAATCTGACTGATATAGCCACCATGATGGTTCCCTGAAGATTAAAAAAAATAAAATGTATAAAAATTACTTAGAGTAGTATCTAACCATAATGTATAATTTCGTTACTTATAGTTGCATAGCATCTTAGACTTCTGCATATGTTTTTCTTTTTTTAAAAAAATTATTTATTGATTAATACATTACATATTTGTCTTGATCCTCCCATTACCTTCCCAACACCCCCCCCCACACTCTTGCCCTGCTCCCATGTTGTCTGTGACCACTGGCTAGGCTTATATGCATGCATACAAGTCCTTTGGTTGATGTCTCCCCCTTATCCACACCTTCCACTACCTTCCTTCTGAGAATTGGCAGTCTGATCAATACTTCCCTGTCTTGGGATCTGTTTTGTTCCTTAGTTTATATTGTTCATTATTTCCAATAGATGAGTGAGATAACATGGTATTTATCTTTCTCTGCCTGACTTATTTCACTTAGCATAATATCCTCCAGTTCCATCCATGTTGTTGCAAATGGTAGGAATTCCTTCTTTTTTAGCGCAGCATACTATTCCATTGTGCAGATATACCACAGTTTTTTAATCCACTCATCTGCTGATGGGCATTTAGGCTGTTTCCAGATCGTAGCTATGGTAAGTTGTGCTGATATGAACATAGGGGTGCATATATTCTTTCTGATTGATGTTTCTAGTTTCTTGTGATATATTCCTAGGAGTGGGATTACTGGGTCAAATGTAAATTCCATTTTCATTCATTATTATTATTATTATTATTATTATTATTATTATTATTATATTTTATTGTTAAAAGTATTACAAATAGTAGTACATATGTCTCCCTTTTTTTCCCCTATTGACCTCCCCCCTGGCCTTCTCCACCACCCAGTACATGCCCTCACCTATTCCCTACCCCAGTGTCCTGTATCCAGTGGCATTGCTTACATACATGCATACAAGTCCTTTGGTTGATCTCTTATAAGTCCCCCCCCAACCTCCCCTGCCTTCCCACTGTAGCATGACAGTCTGTTCATTTCTTCTTTGCCTCTATATCTGGTTTTGTTTTGTTTTTTTTCCCCTTCTGATTATTTTCTTTAAAAACATCTTGCCTCTGTAGGCTAGAAATAAACTTATAAGAACGAAAGATGTTTGAGCCCCAATTTCAATGTCAAACAGTTCCTTATGTGTACACATCAGCAATGGTATCTGGATGGTGGACAAATTGTGGCAATGCAGGTCTGACCCTCTCCGGTTTGGTCCTAGGCATCCTGTAGCAAGGTTCAGCTGCTGACTGCTAGCATGGCAAGGTGTCGTCAATGTCTTCCATCTCTGAACTGTTTCTCCTCTTGTCTTTCTGGTTGGAGCAGACCTGTCAATTCCTCTCTGTTGCAGGAGTCCACTTGGTCTTGGAGTTGTTTTCTGAAAGTATATAAACATATTCTCGACCAAAAGTTAATAAAGGAATCTTTTCTATAAAATTGACTTGGGGTCCTTCTTATTTTTGCCTACCCACTTTTCCTTTGGCTTATTGTTGACACCATGTGTGTTTGGCATAGGTTTCTTGCTGTTAGCATTACAAATGAAAATTAATTTCCTAAAGTAAAAATTTTTAGATGTAATTTACTTACAAGACATTTTTCCTTACATGATATTATCCTAATATCCCCCTTTTTTGATTAATGGAGACTTTTGTAAAATTTTTAATGCAATCTTGATAACTTTAAATTTTAATTTTTTGCACACAAATATGCCTGTTTTATGTTCATTGCATGTTAAGCAATTTTACTATGAGATGAACTACCAATAGAAATTTTAATTAATACTTTAGAAACAGCTTTTTGTCCAGTACAATTAAATTTTCTTGGGTATTCACTTAATTTACTTAGCCAATTTAAATTAATCTGAAAGCTTGATTACTGTCAAATTTAATACTCTACCAAGAATATTAGATTACCCTGTAAATATTAGTGGGAAGATTTATTTGCATTCTTGAGTAGGCACTGAGCATTCCTAGTGCTAGGCTGAATTTAGATATAGGGCAGCTGCTGTCGGCAAGTTTCTGTCTGTTACCTTGGTCCTGATCTGTGCTGAGCATGGGAAGCGAAGTATAGCCATGGGGGCAGGAGACATCCCTAAGTAGGGGAGAGTGCTCAGACTCCTGCAAGGTTGGGAGGGGGTGAGGGTTTGTGTCCCAACTCTGTTGACCCCCAAGTTCTCTCCTGATGGCCTCTCTGCGACTGTGCCTATCTTAGGTTATTCCTCCCCTGAGGAATCTTACCCATCTCTGGCTAACCAGTCATCCTCCAGGGCCAAGCAGGGTGATGTGAGGTTCAGTTCTGTCTCCTTGGTAGCCTATGCCCCCGTGGCCTCCACATCCAACATCAGCCTTGGGATCCCCTCGCCTGCTGGCGGGGCCCCGGCACTGATCACATATCTCTGGGAATTCAGGTTCCTTCTCCAGGAAGGGCCCAGCTCACACCATTTGGAGAGAGACAGATCCATTATATCAGTCATTTCGAGGCTTCAACCTCAGTGTGAATAGAAAGCTCAGGATATAGCTGAGGGCAATTAAGTGATGAGCAGAGGGTCCCCCTTGGCAAAAGAGGAAAGAGGGGCCAGTATAGAATGTTCAAGTGCTTCCCCAGTGCCTTAATTCCTTCTGAAAGAGATTAAATCTTTTCATGTCCTTTTATAAATTGCTGCCAAATATTCAAAGAATTAGTTTGTAATTTTGGGGGGATAATTGTACAATATGCTGTTGTGAAATATGAAGAATTATAATGACATTGTAGAATAATATCATGTAAGGATATTCTTTGCTCTAGGCCATGGCAATTCAATTTCAAACTGGCTGTCATTTTTTTTTTTTTGTAAATTTATATAAACTTTTTCAGGGAGGCAACCTTAGCTCAAGAGGCCAACTATACTGAGTTTCAATTACAATCCTTGTGGCATTTGACGGAAACTTCTCTTTATTTCATTCCAAAATGTTTTTCATGCTACAGAATTTCATTTAAAAATCTTTGTCACATGAAACAATTACTCTTAAGGTTATGGTGACCACCGTATGGATTCAATTTAATGTTTTATTATAATAACTAAAAAAAAATTTACATGTGCCCTTACTCTTCCATTACTCCCCGCTCCCTTTCATGTCTCAACCCTCCGACCCCTGTTGTCTGTGCCCAATGATTATGTTCATATGGATGTACGAGAGTCTCTCTGTTGTTCTCTCCCCCTAACTCCCACCAACCCCCACCTTCCATGAGATTTGTTGTTTTGATCAACGTTTCTCATTCTCTGGATCCAATCTTGACCATCAGTCTATGGCATTCATTATATTCCACAGAAGAGTGAGATCATGTGATATTTATCTTTCTCTGCCTGGCTTATTTCACTAAGCATAATGCTTTCCATCTCATTACATGCTGTTACAAATGGTAGGAGCTCCTTCTTTTTTTACCGCAGCGTAGTATTCCATTGTGTAGATGTAACACAGTTTTTTTAATCCATGCATCTGCTGAAGGGCACTTAGGCTGTTTCCAAACCTTAGCTATGGTGAATTGTGCTGCTATGAACATAGGGATGCATATATCCTTTTTGATTGAAATTTCTAGTTTCTTCCAATATATTCCTAGAAGTGGGATCACTGGGTCAAATGGGAATTCCATTTTTAGTTTTTTGAGGAAGCTCCATACTGCTCTCCACAGTGGCTGCACCAGTCTGCATTCCCACCAGCAATGCAAGAGGGTTCCTTTTCCTCCATATCCTCGCGAACACTTGTGGTTTGTTGATTTATTCATGATAGCCATTCTGACAGGTGGAAGATGGTACTGCATTGTTGTTTTGATTGGCATCTCTCTGATGATTAGTGACTTTGAGCAGGTTTTCGTTTATCTCTTGGCCTTCCTTCTGTCTTCTTTCGAGAAGTGCCTATTTAGATCAGTTGCTGGTTTTTTTTTTTTTGCTAAGAGCATAGATATTTATTTATTTTTATTCAGACATAATTGATATATAATGTTGTGTAAGTTTAAAGGGGTTAAATATGTTGATTAGATACATTCATGTATTGCTGTATGATTATCAGCATAGCATTAGCTAACACATATATCATGTTACAAGTCACAAAATTATCATTTTTTGTGGTGTAAACAATTAATATCTAGTCTTTTATCAACTTTGATGTTTATAGTACAGTACTGTCTATAGTCACTGTGCTGTGCATTAGATATTGAGGATTAATTTATCTACTGCTTAGAAGTTTGTACCTCAAAGCAATGTTTCCCTAATTCCTCTGCCCACCCTACCCAGCCCCTGGTAACCACAATTTCTACTTAAGAGTGTAGATCTTAAATGTTCTCATCACATAAAAAGAAATAGTAATTATGAAAGGTGACAAAGGTATTAACTAACCCAACCTTAGTAATCATTTTGCAATATATAACTGTATTAAATCATCTGTATACTTTAATTTATAGCAATGTTATGTGTCAATTATATCTCAGTAAAGCTGGAGAAAAGTCAATTTTTCTTAAATTATAAAATTCAATGCACCTATAATAACCACCAAAGGGAATTTTTAATGGTGTTGATTATTTTACTAGGTTAGAATACTTTATTATTTTATTTTATTTTATTTTTTAATTAATTAATTTTTTTTTCTATTGCCCTCCACAACCCCCAGTACATGCCCTCATCCATCTCCCACTCTCCCCCGCATTGCCCTGTATCCACTCCACTGGCTATGCCTACACACACATGCATACAAGTCCTTTAGTTGATCTCCTACAGACCCCTCCCCCCCAATATTCCCTGCCTTCCCACTGTAGCACGACCATCTCTTCATTGCTTCTTTGCCTCTGCATCTGCTTCCCTCCCGCCCCCTGATTCTTTTCTTTAAAAACATCTTGCCCCTGTAGGCTAGAAATAAACCCACCAGAGCAAAAGAGAAATGTTTGAGTCCCAGTTTCAATGTCAAACAGTTCCTTATATGTACATGTCATCAAATAGTGGACAAATGGAGGCAATGCCAGTCCGACCCTCTCTGGTTTGGTCCTAGGCATTCTGTAGCAATGCACAGCTGCTGACTGCTAGCATGGCAAGGCGTAGTCAGCATCTTCCATCTCTGGACTGTTTCTCCTCTTGCCTTCGTGGTTGGCACAGACCTGTCAGTTCCTCTCTGTTGCAGGAGTCCACTTGGTTTTGGAGTTGTTTTCTGAAAGTATATAAACAAATTCTCAACCAAGAGTTAATAAAGGAATATTTTCTATAAAATTGACTTGGGGTACTTTTTATTTTTGCCTACCCTATTTCCCTATGGCTTATTTTGACACCATGTGTTTTTCATGGGTGTCTTGCAGTTAGTATTACAAATGGAAATTAATTTTCTAAAGTGAAAGTTTTCTAGATGTAATTTACTTACCAGATATTTTTTCTTACATGATTTTATCCTACCATCCCCCCCTTTTTAGCTTAATGGATAATTTTGTAAAAATTTTTAATGCAATCTTGATAACTTTAAGTTTTAATTTTTTGCACACAAATATGCCTGTTTTATGTTCATTACATATTAAGCAACTTTACCGTGAGATGAACTATCAATAGAAATTTTAATTAATACTTTAGAAACAAATTATTTTCCATTACACTTAAATTTTCTTAGGTGTTCGCTTATTTCATTTCGCCAATTTAAATTAATCTGAAACCTTGATAACTCTTTTACATCAAATTTAATATTTTACCAACAAACTTAGATTACCCTGTATATATTAGTGGAAAGGTTTATTTGCATTGAGTAGGCTCTGAGCATTCCTAGTGCTAGGCTGAATTTAGATATAGGGCAACTGCTGTTGGCATGTTTCTGTCTGTTACCTGGGTCCTGATCTGTGCTGAGTGTGGGAAGCAAGGCATCCACGGGGGCAGGAGACCTTCCTCAGCAGGGGTGAAGGTTCAGACCCCTGCAAGGTTGGGGAGGGTTAGGGTCTGTGCCCTACCTCTATTGACCCCCAAGTTTTCTCCTGATGGCCCTCTGCGACTGTGCCTATCTTAGGTTATTCCTTCCCTGAGGAATCTTACCCGTCTCTGGCTAACCACTCATCCTCGAGGGCCAAGCAGGGTGTTGTGAGGTTCAGTTCTGTCTCCATGGTAGCCTATGCCACTGTGGCCTCCACACCCAGCTTATACCATTCTTGGGGGATTCAGGTTCCTTCTCCAGGAAGGGCCCAGCTCATACCATTTGGCAAAAGACAGATCCATTGTACCAGCCATCTCCAGGTTTCAACCTCAGGGTGAATAAAAAGCTAAGGCTACAACTGAGGGCCCTTGGGTTGTGAGAAGAGGGTCCCTCTTGGCAAAAGAGGAAAGAGGGCGGGTATAGAATGCTCAAGTGCCTTCCCAGTGCCTTAATTACTTCTGAAAGGGTTTAAATCCTTTCATGTCCTCTTCTTAAATTGATGCTAAACATTCAAAGAATTAGTTTGTAAGCTCATTTGGAATAATTGTATAATATGCTGTTGTGAAATATGAGAAATTAAGTGATATTGTAGGTTAATATCATGTAAGGATATTCTTTGCTTTAGGCCATGGCAATGCAATTTCAAACAGGCTGTGAATTTCTTTTTGTAAATTTATATAAACTTTTTCAGGGAGGCAAAAACACAGATTACTTACCTTAGCTCAAGAGGCCAAGTATATTGACTTTCAATTACGATTCTTATGACGTTTAAAGGAAACTTCTCTTTATTTCCTTCCAAAACGATTTTCATGTTACAGAATTTCATTTAAAAATCTTTGTCACATGAAACAATTTACTTTAAGGTTATGGTGACCACTGTATGGATTCCCTCTCTTACCCCACCTTCCCCATTGTCTCTGCCCAATAATTATGTTCATATTCATGTACGAAGGTCTGTCTGTTGATCTCTCCCCCTTATTCCCACCAACAACCACCTTCTCCGAGGTTTGATGTTTTGATCAATGTTTCCTATTCTCTGGATCTGATCTTGATCAACAGTCTATGTCATTCATTATATTCCACAGATGAGTGAGATCATGTGATATTTGTCTTTCTCTGCCTGGCTTATTTCACTAAGCATAATGCTTTCCATCTCCATCCATGTTGTTGCAAATGGTAGGAGCTCCTTCTTTTTTTACCTCATCGTAGTAATCCATTGTGTAGATGTACCACAGTTTTTTAATCCAATCATCTGCTGATGGGCACTTAGGCTGTTTCCAAATCTTAGCTATGGTGAATTGTGCTACTATGAACATAGGGGTTCATATATCCTTTCTAATTGGAGTTTCTAATTTCTTGGGGTATATTCCTAGAGGTGGGATCACTGGGTCAAATGGGAATTCCATTTTTAGTTTTTTGAGGAGAATCCATACTGTTCTCCACAGTGGCTGCACCAGTATGCATTCCCACCAACAGTGCACGATGATTCCTTTTCTTCCACATCTTCGCCAACACTTGTGGTTTGTTGATTTATTCATGATAGCCATTCTGACAGGTGTGAGATGGCACTCCATTGTTGTTTTGATTTGCATCTCTCTGATGATTAGTGATTTTGAGCAGGTTTTCATGTGTCTCTTGGACTTCCTTCAGTCTTCTTTCTAGAAGTGCCTATGTAGATCAGTTTCCCATTTTTTGATTGGGTTGTTTATCTTCTATTTGTGAAATTGTATGAGTTCCCTGTAAATGTTTGAGATTAAACTCTTATCATTGATATCATTGGCAAATATGTTCTCCTATACAGTGGGTTTTCTTGTTTTGTTGATGGTTTCATTTGTTGTGCAAAAGCTTTTAATTTTGAAGTAGTCCCATTTGTTTATTTTTTCTTTAGTTTTCATTGCCTTTGGAGCTGTATCAGTGGAGAAGTTCCTTACTCCAGCTTTTTACTCATTTCTATTGGCCTGAAAAATGTTTTTCCATCCCTTCACTCTCCAGTCTTTATGAATCCTTTTCTCTGAGGTATGTCTCTTGTAGACAGCAAATGTCTGGGTCATGGTTTTTAACCATTCAGCTACCCTATGTCTTTTGATTGATGCATTTTACCCATTTATGCTTACTGTTATTATTGACAAGTTCATGTTTGTTGTCCTATTTTTCATTGGTGTTTGTGTTTTTGTCTTCCTTTCTCTTTCTTCTTTTTACAGCAGTTCCTTTAGCATTTCTTGCATTGTTGGCTTGGTAGTGACAAACTCTCTTAGCCCTTTCTTGTCTGTAAAGCTCCTGATTCCACCTTCAATTTTGAATGATAGCCTTGCTGGGTATAGTATTCTTGGGTTCAGACCCTTGTTTTGCATCACTTTATATATTTCATTCCATTCCCTTCTGGCCTGGTATGATTCTCATGGGAAATCAGTTGATATTCTAATAGGAGATCCCTTGTAAGTAACTTTCTGTCTCTCTCTGGCAGTCTTTAAGATTCTTACTTTGTCATTAGTGTTTGCCAATTTAATTATGATGTGTCTTGGTGTCAGTTTTCTGGGGTTCCGATTGTTTGGGTTTCTGTGTACTTCTTGGAATTGCATTTTTTTCCCTTGCCAATATCATAAAAATTTTCTGTCATTATTTCTTCAAATAAGTTTTCTATTCCTTGCTTCTCTTCCACTCCTTCTGGGATCCCAATTAATCGAATGTTGTTTTGTTTTGTGTTGTCCTAAAGCTCCCTTAGGCTCTCTTCTTTTTTTTTTTTTTTTAGTCTTTTTTCCAGTTGTTGCTCTGTTTATGTGTTTTTTCCTACCTTGTCTTCTAATTCACTAATGCGGTCCTCAACCTCTTCTAGTCTACTGTTTAGGCCTCCATTGTGTTCCTTATTGCAGCTATGTTGTTCTTCATCTCCTCTTGGTTTCATTTCATGTTGGTAACATTCTTATTCAGCTCTTTATAGTTCTCATTGAGTTGTGTGATATTGTCATTGAGTTGTATGTATTTGTCTTCCATCCGTTTAAACATCCATAAAACCATTACTCTGAATTCTTTCTCTGAAAGACTACTGGCTTCAATTTCATCTAACTCTGTTTCTGGTGATTCCTCTTTTTCTTTCCTTTGGGGATTGCTTTTACATCTTCCAATGTTTTCCTGTAATGTTTTAATTGTAGATCCAATTGCTTTTCTACCCAAGTTTTTTGTTTGTTTGTTTGTTTGTTTGTTTGTTTGTTTTTGGGGGAGGAATGGTGCTACTGGTGTATTCTCTCAGTTCTCCTGTGTTTGTTAATCTATTGTAGTTCCCTACTTGAGCTATTTGGGTTCTCTCAATGTAGATCTGCAATCTTGAGCAGCACAACTGTGGTGTCTAGAAGTCTGCAGCCGTGGAGAAGAGTGCCCCTATTTTTGCTGTTTTGCACCCTTAATTGAGATCATTCATGTCCAGCGGGGATACACAGTCACACCAAGGACCCGTCTGACGGGGTGATGTGTTTCAGGGGGCTTACACCCTAGAGAGACATGACTGTGGTGTCCAGAGTTAAAAAAAATTACACCCGTGGGGGTCCCAGTGGCTCCCAGGCACTCCTTAGGGGGTGGACCTCCAGAAACGTGCTGCTGAAAACCTGCATTGTGTGGCAGCCTTGAGGGCACACCACAAATGAGATGACCAGGTTGCTCCACCAACCAGAAAGGAGGGCAAGTCACAGACAGGGCGACCAGGATACGCAAACAAAGGGACTAAGGTGCTTCGCAAACTGATGCTAAGGCGCGCTGCAGACTGGGGAACCGTGGTGTTTGGAAACACGTTGATCAGGAGTTATGCAGCCAAAACCGTGGTGCGGGCGCAGGGTGCAGTGCGAGTGCAGGCTGCTATGTGTGCATGCGCAGTGACCTGGGAGTTTGGAAGCCTGCACCAGTGTGTGGCTGGCCACAGCCTTGCTGATGTTGCTGGGGAGGGGGAGGTTTGCACTCACTGCTTTGGAGGTGATGGTCCCAGGGTCCGTGGATCTGAGGGTCTCTGGTTGGAGTGGCTGTTGGGTTGCAAGGCAGCCCCAATGCCTGTCTGGTTGGCAGTGTTGATGAGTTCCCAAAGAAAGGCTGTTTTTCCCTTCAAGATGGCACGGGCTCTGCGCCCGAGTCTGGCAGTCCAGAGAGTGAAAGCCTTGATGGCAGTCTCTCCTTATCCAAGAGGACCTGAACTCCCTGTCCCCACTGCTCCTGTGAGATTCAACTGCCCCTTACTTAATTACACACCCACCACACACACCCATAATCTCTCCCTTTATCCTCTCACTCACTTCCTCTCCCTCACCTCCGTCCTGCCAGCCACCATCTTTTCAGGAATCTCTCAGTTGCTGATTTTTTTGATTGGGTTGTTTATATTCTTTGTGTGAAGTTGTATAAGTTCTCTATAAATCTTGGATATTAAACCCTTATTGTTGATATCATTTGAAAATATGTTCTCCCATGCAGTGGGCTATCTTGTTGTTTTGTTGATGCTTTCCTTTGCTGTGTAAAAGCTTTTTAGTTTGAAGTAGTCGCATTTGTTTCTTATCTTTTTAGTTTCCTTTGCCTTAGGAGTTGTATCTGTGAAGAAGTTCCTTCTGCATATGTTGGAGATTTTGCTGCCTGTGGATTCCTCTAGTATTTTTATGGTTTCCCATCTTATGTTTAAGTCCTTTATCTATTTTGAGTTTATTTTTTGTGTATGTTGTAAGTTGATGGTTTACTTTCATTTTTTTTTTTTTTGCATGGAGCTGTCTAATTTACCCAACACCATTTGTTGAAGAGACTGTCTTGACTCCATTGTATGTTCATGCCTCCTTTGCCAAATATTAATTTGGCATAGTGGTTTGGGTCGATTTCTGGGTCCTCTATCCTATTCCATTGATCTATGTGTCTGTTCTTCTGCCAGTACCAGGCAGTATTGAGAACATTGGCTTTGTAATATAGCTCTAAACCTGGCATTGAAATCCCACCTATTTGTTCTTCTTTCTCAGTATTGCTGCAGCTATTAGGGGTCTTTTTTATTCCAGATAAATTTTAGGAATGTTTGTTCTAGGTCTATGAAATATGCCTTTGGTATTTTAATGGGGGTTGCATTGAATTTATAGATTGCTTTAGGTAGAATGGACATTTTGATGATATTGATTCTAGCAATCCATGAACATGATATGTTCTTCCATCTGTTTATGTCTTCCTCTATTTCTCTTTTCAGTGTTGTGTAGTTTTCTGTGTATAGGTCTTTTACCTCCTTAGTTATGTTTATTCCCAGGTATCTTGATTTTTTTAGTCGGATGGTAAATGGGATTGCTTTTTTAGTCTCTCTTTCTGTAGTTTCATTATTGGTATATATAAATGCCATGGATTTCGTGGTGTTATTTTTATATCCTGTTACATTGATGAATTCGTTTATAACACCTAATAAGTTTTTGATGGAGTCTTTAGGTTTTTCTATCTATAGTATGATGTCATCTGCAAACAAGGGCAGTTTTATTGCTTCCTTTTCTATTTTGATGCCTTTTATTTCTTTTTCTTGTCTGATAGCAATGTATTGTACTTCCAGCACTATGTTGAATAGGAGTCGTGAGAGTGGGCATCTCTGTCTTGTTCCTGTTTTTAGGGGAAATTGTTTTAGTTTTGGCCCATTGAGTATGATGTTGGCTGTGGGCTTGTCATATATGACTTTTATTATGTTGAAGTATGATCCTTCTATTCCCACCTTACTGAGATTTTTTATCAAGAAAGGGTGTTGAATTTTGTCAAATGCTTTTTCTGCATCAATTTGATATGACTTTGTGATTTTTATCTCTCAATTTGTTTATGTGATTTATCACGTTTATTGATTTGCAAATATTTTACCATTCTTGCATCCCTGGGATAAATCCTACTTGGTCATGGTGTATGATCTTTCTGTTGTACTCTTGGTTTCAATTTTCTAGAATTTTGTTGAGGACTTTGGCATCTATGTTCATGAAGGATATTGTCTGTAATTCTCTTTCATTGTGTTATCTTTATCTGGTTTTGGTATTAGGGAAATGCTGGCTTCATAGAAGGAGTTTGGAAGTATTCCTTCCTCTTGAATTTTCTGGAATAGTCTGAGAAGGATGGGTTTTATTTCTTCCATGAGTGTTTGATAAAATTCCCATGTGAAGCCATCTAGCCCTGGGCTTTTCTTCCCTGGAAGCTTTTTGATCACTGCTTCAATTTCTTCCATAGTTATCACTGTATTGAAATTTTTATAATCTTCCTGTGTGAGATTTGGAAGGTTGTGTTTTTCTAGGAATTTATCCATTTTTCTCTAGGTTGTGAAATTTGTTAGAATATAGCTGTTCATAATATTTTTAATAATCCTTTGTATTTCTTTGGGGCCTGTAATTATCTTGCATCTCTCTTTTTCTGATTTTGTTTATTTGGGTCTTATCTCTTTGATTCTTAGTGAGCCTAGCTAGAAGTTCTTAAATTTTGTTTATTTTTTCGAAGAACCAGCTGGTGATTTTGTTGATCTTTTGTATTGATTTATTTTTGTCTCTATGTCAGTCATTTCTGATCTGATTTTTATTATTTCCTTCCTTCTGCTCACAGTGAGCTTTTCTTGTTGCTCTCTTTCTAATCCTTTGAGTTGTAGAGTTAGATGATTTACTACCATTTTTTCTTGTTTTTGAGGTAGGCCTGTATAGCTATAACCTTCCTTCTAAGGATTGCTTTCATTGTGTCCCATAGGTTTTGGATTGTTGTGTTTTTATTGTCCTTAGTTTCCATGATGTTTTTAATTTTTTCTTTCATCTCTTTGGTGACCCATTCAATATTTAATAACATGCTATTTAGCTTCCAAGGGTTTGAGTGTTTTGGATTATTTTTAATGTTGTTTATTTTTAATATTATGCCATGTAGTCTCAGAAGATATTTGGTATGATTTCAATCTTCTTGAATTTGGGGAGACTTTGCTTGTCACCAAATATGTGGTTTATTTTTGAAAATGTCTCATGTGCACTTGACAAGAATATATATTCCACTCTTTGGAGTGAAATGTTCTGAATATGTCAGTTAAATCCATCTGATCTAGTTAGTCACTTAGGATTGCTGTTTCTTTGCTGATTTTTTATCCAGGGATTTATCCAGTGATGTCAGTGGTGTATTAAAGTCCCCTACTATGATTGTATTGTTGTTGATCTCTCCATTGATATCTTCCAGAAGTTTCTTTATGTATTTGGATGCTGCTACATTGGTTGCATATATGTTTACCAGGATTATATTCTCTTGTTGTATTGAACCCTTTAGTATTTTGAAGTGGCTTACCTTATTTCTTGTTATGGCGTTCACTTTGAGGTCTATTTTGTCTGATATAAGTATTGCTTCCCCTGTTTTATTTTTATTTTTTTTCATTTCCATTTGCCTTAAAAAATATTTTTCCATTACTTCACTTTCAGTCTGTGTGAGTCCCTTGTTTTGAGGTGGGTTCTTGTAGAAAGAATATGTATGGGTTATTTTTTTTATCCATTCAGCCACTCAATATCTTTTGATTGGAACGTTTATTCTATTTACCTTTAAAGTTATTACTGAAAGTTACTTGTTTGTAACCACTTTTATGTTTTTTAGTTCATGTTCTTTTTCTTTCTTTCTTTCTTTCTTTTTTTGTTTTTACAGCATTCACTTTATCATTTCTTGCATTGCTGGTTTGGTAGTAATAAACTCCCTTCACCTTTTTTGGTCTGTGAAACTCCTGATTTCCCCTTCAATTTTGATTGATAATCTTGCTGGATAGAGTATTCTTAGATTCAGACCTTTGTTTTACATCACTTTGTATATTTCCTTCCATTCCCTTCTAGCTTGATGTGTTTCTGTTGAGAAATCATTTGATAATCTGATGGGTGATCCTTTGTAGGTTACTCTCTGTCTCTCTCTTGCAGCTTTTAAGATTTTTGTCATTAACATTTGCCATTGAAATTATGGCATGTCTTGGTGTGGGTCTTTTGGGATTTTTCTTGCTTGGGACTCTGTATACTTGTGTAACTTTTTCTTTCCCTATATTAGGGAAGTTTTTTGTCATTATTTTTTCAAATAAATTTTATAATCCTTGCTGCTCATCTTGTCCTTCGGGCAGCCCTGTTATATGTATGTTACTTCATTTTGCATTGTCTCAAAACTCCCTTAGGCTCTCCTCCTGCTTTTTATTTATTTTTTTCTCTGTTCAGATTGGGCTTGTTTCTGTACTTTATCTTCTAATTCACTAAATCGGTTTTCTGCTTCTTCCAGTCTACTGTTGAAGTCTTCCATGGTGTTTTTGATTGCAGCTATATCATTTTTCATTTCTTCTTGATTTTTGCATAGGTTGTTATTTTCTCATCCGTCTGGTTTATGAAATGTATGACCATTATTCTGAATTATTTTTCTGTTATGCTGCATGCTTCCATTTCACTTATTTCCTTTCTTGGTGATTTGTCCTTTTCTCTCCTCTGGGGATTATTGTGTTGTCTCCCCATTCTAACTATCACCAGAGGGTTCAAATGTCGAGTTTTGGGGGCCTGGGCCATGTACAATGGGAGTTTTGCACCTCCCAAGTGTCACTGAAGAGCTCTGACACCACAATGTTCAGCTGCTATGAAGTGGTAGAAGTCATACTCACCCCAGGTCAGAATCACAGCTGATTAGTGTGGCCTCATGTGTGCACCTAGAATCTCGGCCCTGCCTACATCACTTTGAAAGAGAGAACCTGCTGACTTGTGCAAAAAATCAAAGTCCCCTAGTGAGTATCAAGAGTCAGATGCTCTCTGTGACTATGCTGATAATTGAATATCAGATTCTCTGTTGCTTGGTGCTACCTTGCATTGAGAATCAGGATCCCTGTGTGCACATGTGCCAAGAATTGGAGTTGCTGGTTCTTAGTGTGAATGTACTGGGAATCACGGATCCCAGGTGCATGCAATGAGAAAGAGTCTAATCACTGGTGCTCATTGCTGCCTCTTGAGTGGAGATTCAGGATCCCTGGTCTGCTTGGCAGAGCGGGTTGCACAGTTGCACTGTGTTGACAGGAGGTCCACTCTTGCCCTGGGGAAAACAACCTCTGTGTGTGCTTTCCCTGAATCAAAGTCAGGTGGTATTGCCGCTTAGTGTGGGTGTGGGGTCTTGACCTGCAGGTGTGCACTGCAGGGAAACAAATTCCCCATGTCCATGCACCCAGGCTCAAATTCAGTGCTGCCCCCTTGTGTGTGCACAGGGTCTAGTCTTAGGGGACAAATTCCCTGAGTTCTCACGTTCAGGTTCAAATTCAGTGCAGCTTCTCTGCTTGGGTGCAGGATCTTGTCTTGGGAAACAAACTCCCCAGGTTTGTGCCTCCAGGCTCAAATTCAGCACTGTCAACCCACATGGGTAGGGGATTTGATTGTGGAAAACAATCTCCCCAAGGTTGCATATCTCGGCTCAAATTCAGCACATCCTCCATGCTTGGGTGTGGAGCCTGTTTGAGGGAAACAAACTTTCTGGGTTTGCACGTCCAGGTTCAAATTCAGCACAGCCTCTCTGCTAAGGTGCAGGATCTGGTCATGG
>JAAGEH010000029.1:17374198-17446518 GCA_011751065.1 Lasiurus cinereus
TCAAATTCAGCACAGCCTCTCTGCTAAGGTGCAGGATCTGGTCATGGGAAACAAACTCCCTGGATTTGCACTCCAGGCTCAAATTCAGCACTGTCTCCCTGCATGGGTGCAGGATCTGGTCGCAGAAAACAATCTCCCCAAGGTCTCATACCTATGCGCAAATTCAGCACAGCCTTCCTACCTGGGCATGGAGCCTAGTTGTGTGAAAGAAATTCCCCTAGTTTGCACATCCAGGTTCAAATGCAATGCTGTCTCTCTGCCTGGGTGTGGAGCCTAATTGTGGGAGACGAATTCCCCTATTTCACGCATTCAGGGTCAAATTCAGTGCTGTCTCCTTGCACTGTGTGGGCGTGGAATCTGGTCATAGAAAACAGTCTCCCAAGGATGTGTGCCTAGGGTCAAATTCAGCAGTCTTCCTGCCTTGGTGTGGAGCCCCTTGCGGAAAACAAACTTCCCCTTGTTTGTAAGTCGAGGCTCAAATTTAGTGCTGTCTCCCTGCACTGTCTGGGTGCGGGATCTGGTTGCAGCAAACAATCTCCTCAAATATGTGCACTTAGGGTCAAATTCAGCAGTTTCCCTGCCTTAGTGAAAAGCCTGCTCACGGGAAACAAATTTCCTGTGTCCAACACCAAGGCTTAAAGTCAGGTAGAGCTGTCACTGCTGTGTGTGTGCAGAAAGCCCTATTGTGCAGCCACAGTCTGGCAGTTCCTATTCACTGCTGAGAGGGTGGTGAGGGAAGGGGATTGGCTTTGTGACTCACATAAATCTGCAGCTGGGGTGCCTGGAGTCTCGGTGTCTGCAGCTGTGGTCGCAGATCTTCTACCAGAGTGGCTATAGGGTCCTGGCTTGCTGCCAAGACCAGACTGAGTGGTAGTGAGGCTAGGATCCTAGTCTCAAGCAGCTCTGCTTTTCAAGATGGTGAAGTCTTTGTGCCACAGGTGTTCTCCCTGGAGTGTTTGAGGCAGCAGCAGGGTTCTGCTGTCTAATACTGCTCAGATTTGCAGCCCCTTGGAGGACCTGCAGGGTCTAACTGTCCCTATTTCACTCACACACACGCACCCACTCAGGTCCACACACTGCTCTATCGCTCCCTCACTCTGTCACACATTCTCCCTCCCTAACTTCCTGCCAGTTGCCATCTTTCCTGCTTATGTTTCTCAATAATTTATTTTATAAGGCTTACCCCACCTCCCACTATTGAAGATGAAACTTTTCTTTTTCAACCTCCCTTGCAATTAAGGTATGATAATATTAAGCCTCTGCCAATCAGAGTAACTCAACCAACTTTAAATGGAAGCTATAAAGGTGATGACATTGGTATCATCCAGAAATAATTCTGGTGATGAGTAGTGGTAGTAGTGACTATTATGACCAATTACTGGAGGTAGGAGTGGTGTACGAGCTAGTAGTAGTTTTCAGTGTCTATAATGTCATTGCAACCCATGAACATTTCAAGTTTTGTTGTCTCCTCCCATTAAACTGAAAGTGTACAAACTACCTTTTTGGCTTAATTTTTTCGAGTCACTTAGTATTTTGCAACTAAAAACCCTGATACATACATTAAGCCTTTACTATAAATTATACATTGTTATTATTTTCCATTGTTACTATCCACCTGATGGGCAGACACCTTGTGTTATTTTTGTTTCCACAGAGCGTAGCACAGTAACAAAAATACATTTGGTAATCAAAAAATATGAAGAATAAATTTAATAAATCTAGCAAAAATGCTCTTCAGAAATTTAATCTACCTCTCTAACTCCCACCTCAATTCTAAAGTTGTCAGCCTTTTATAATAATTTCTACATCGATTTTTCACAATAGAGCATTACTGTCAGGAATGATTTGAAAATGTGCTATTTGACTACATTCTGTGTGTGATTATTTCTTTTTGCATTATAGCTTAATTTTGGAAAACCTTTTTTCATATTAGGAGAGTAGTAGTGAAATTAAAATAAAGTTATTAGAAAAAACTTTGATTCTGATCAGTACAAACCATTTTTTTATAATTTTAATCTACTCCTTTAGATTTGTTTTTGTTTGGTGAAATGGCTTTGCTACATATCCCATAAAGCCTTTTTTATCAAATATCCTGTTCTCTAGTAATCATTTCCTGGCAGTTGTTGAAAGCAAAGTCTCTCTCTCTCTCTCTCTCTCTCTCTCTCTCTCTCTCCATATATATATAGCTTTGCACCATACTCCTTCACCCCATGTATATGCAAATTCAGGGTACTTAGCATAATACCTTGTGCAAAGTAGACATTTGATATAGGCCTGTTGAGTGATCTTTGCCATTTTGACACCACTACAGTTTCATTTATCATGGTATTTTGTTTATCCAGAATACACACATTCTGGAAATGCTCAGTTTTGCTGATGGAAAATCACTTGGTGCTCTGTTTTTTCCATTCTCCTTTAATAATATCCGTGTTAAAGTAAAAGTGTCTATTTAGTATCCCGAATTTAATGAAAAGTATGTGTGTGCAACATTGGTTTGGCACACAATTAATAGCCAGACAGAAATAAATGTATTTAACTACAGATGTTTCATCATATGCAAAACATAGTAATTAGTATAGCTATCTGAATATATGTCTAGTTGTTTCTTCATGTAAAAACACCTGATGAGTTCTCTTTATACAGCAACATGATACGAATATGTGATATAAACATTTTATGATAAGGACAATAATTGTTTGACAACAAATATAATAAGTCTTAAAATATGCATGACCTTTTATGTAGCAATCCTTCACCTAATAATTTCTACTAAGGGAATAATCAAAGATATATGCAAAGTGTAATACATAAGAATTTATCCATTATAATATTCATAATTTTGGAATATTAAGAAAAAATGGTAAGCAATGGACAATTCTTTTAAGTAAATTATAGTAAGTCCATATGGAGGTATGTTATAATGCCATTAAAACCATGTTGTTGAAGAAGAATTATTGACATGTGAAAATGCAATCCAGTTTTAAATTAAAATACAGGATTCAAAAAGTTTGTACAATGGTACCACTTTAGGGTATACACATAATTATAGCTACACAAGTAAGTAAAGGTATATAGATATATGCAAGAATGTTAACAGTGATTATCTCTGGGTGGTGATATAGAAAATGAGGTTTTTGTTTTTGTTCTCTTTTGTTTTTAACACTTTTATGCATTTGGCATATATTTACAGTTTTTATGAAAAATTACAAAAAAGAACATTGAGTATAAAGGAATTTGCTGTTATAACAATTCCTATTGCTTATACATTGTTTATTTAAAAATAAGGCAGCTCTTTTAAAATTGTCTGGTGCAATATTACTCCATTTGTTTGAAATTATATGGAATTAGTCTATTATTTATTTGAGAATGAAGGGAAGCATATTTTAGTTTAAACTGGGATTGAAAGTAATTCCTGGAGGAAGGATAAACAATTTAGAAACAGCACTCTTGATACTCAATCCTGATTAAATCTATTCAGTCTGATTTTTTAAAGCCATAGGTTGTAAGTTGTTGTAAACATATAGAGAGCTTCTGTGATAAATGCATGTTGTAGGGTTCCTTAGAAATTCTCTGGAAATCAGACTTAATAATGAGCTGCATGCCTTACTTTTGTACCTCTTAGAGACTTCCTAATAGGTGCTATTGTCAGTGACTATATGTAGCCATGGCTGCAAATGTCAGCTTAGGAGCTAATTAAAATTAGAGTCAGAGCCATTACTGGAGATAACATTATATGCACTGGAATAAACAGGCTAAATGCACATGTTATATAGATACTTGAGAGAATAAGTCTCATGGTGTTTTAATATGTATAGTTTAGAATATATGGAAGATGAAGTTTGTGCTCTGAGGATTTTGTAATTTTACTTAAATAAAAATGAAATGTTGCCTTTTAACAATTTCTTTAACTATGCATACCAGATTAGTTCAGAAGACAAAGGTGAACTAGATATATGTTCATCTACTATAAATACGGTATATAGATATTTTTTCTGGGTCAAAAGCACTCATAAATATTCCATTAATAAAAGGTCAAAACACTTGTAGAGAAGATACCAGTAATGATGCATAAACCATTTGTAAAGAAAAACAAGGATATATTTTATATATGTAATAACAAAGCCTCAAAAGGATGCCTGAGGCTTGGTACAGGCTTAGAATTTTCAACACAGTATTACCTAAAATATCTCATTCTCATCACTTTTTCTGTTTGATGGTTAACTATATTTGCTACTTTTACTCTTCGTTCAGTTTTAATTTTACTTATTCATATTTTTCCCTATGTAACTTCCACCACAACTCCCATTCACTTGGAAAAGTTGACAAAACCTTACAATGAGAAACTGAGTACACCTCACATATACTTAAGGAAAAATGTATAAACATTTATAACAAATCCAACAATGGATTCAGGTATTACACATACACTCATTGACATCTATGGCAGCTTCCATTGTTTGGTTATATACTTATTTTTTAAAGTCAAATACAACAATTTTAATTTTTTGAGGAAACACCATACTATTTTCCACAGTGGTTGCACCAGTCTGCATTCCCACCAGCAGTGCATGAGGATTATTTTTTCTCTCTATCCTGACCAGCACTTGTCATTTATTGATTTGTTGATGATAGCCATTCTGACAGGTGTGAGAGAGTACCTTGTTGTTGTTTTGAGAAATATATACCAAGAAAACAGAAACACCAATCAGAAAGAATATATGCACCCCTATGTTCACAGCAGCACAATTTACAATAGCTAAGATTTAGAAATAGCCAAAGTGTCCATCAGCAGATGAGTGGATTAGAAAACTGTGCTACATCTACAAAATGGAATACTACACTGCTGTAAAAAAGGAGGAACTCCTATCATTTGAAACATCATGGATGGACCTGGAGAGCATTATGCTAAGCAAAATAAGCCAGTCAGAGAAAGATAAATATCAAATGACCTCACTCATTTGTGGAATATGATGAACAACATAAACTGATGAACAAAAATAGAACCAGAGTCATAGAAGGATCAAATAGACTGTCCAACCAATGGGGAAAGGTGGACGGTGTGAGGGTTAAGAGATCAACCAAAAGACTTATTTTGCATGCATATGAGAATAACCAATGGACACAGACCGGGGTGGTGGTGGTGGTGAGGTCATATGCTGGGGGTTGGGGGCAGCAGGAGAGAGGTTAAAGGAGGAAAAAGGAGACTGATGTAATACATTAAATAGTAAAGAATTTAAATTTTAAAAAAGTCAAATACAACAATAATGAACCTAAACAATGAGATGTTTCAAAGTTTGTTGTGGAAGTGAAAGCACACTTGTAATGACTATATGAGTAGGAACGAACTCTGTTTACAAAACCAAAATTCTATATATTTTTTTCAGTTTTTATGGTAGGTAGTTCGCATATTGTTAGTTGTTTGTTAGGTCTGAGTGAAAGGAAGCAAGAGGAGTGGGGGAGAGGATTAAAACTAATCTGCCAACACTTAACAAGCATTATCTGAGACCTTTTGAAATTGCTATCTTGTTAAGGACATATTAAGACAATTCCCATACATCCAGTTTATTTCTCTGTGTTTTTTTTTTGTTTGTTTTTAACAATGGCAGCTCTTGTGTATGGCACTGAGCACCCGGTGTGCTTTAAAAATCAAATATATGGAGTTTCCTCAAAAAAACTATAAATGGAACTCCCATTTGACCCAGTGATCCCTCTTCTAGTAATATATCCCAAGAAACTAGAAACACCCATTGGAAAGGATATATGCACCCTTATGTTCATAGCAGCACAATTCACCATAGCTAAGATTTGGAAACAGCCTAAGTGTCCATCAGCAGATGAGTGGATTAAAAAACTATGGTACATCTACACAATGGAATACTGCACTGTGGTAAAAAAGAAAGAATTCTTACCATTTGCAGCAACATAGATGGAACTGAAGAACATTATGCTAAGTGAAATAAGTCAGTCAGAGAAAAATAAATATCACATGACCTCACTCATTTATGGTATATAATGAACAACATAAACTGATTAACAAGAACAGATTCAGAGAAAGAGAAACATTGATGAGACCATCAAACCTCAGAGGGAAGGTAGAGGAGGACTTGTATGTGTGCATATAAGCCTAACCAATGGACACAGACAACAGAAGAGTGAGGGTATGAGTGGGGGGGGCGATGGGGGTATAAAGACACATATGTAATGCCTTAATCAATAAATAAATGAAAAATAAATAAAAAGAAAACATATTTTTTTTGCCCTGGTCAGTGTGGCTCAGTTGGTTGCAGAATCAACCCATTCACCAGGTCACAGGTTTGATTCCCAGCCAGGGCACATCACAGACCTAGGTTTTGGATTAGGTCAAGGTCTTAGAGCATGCGAGAGACAACCAATATGTTTCTCTCTAAATAAATAAATAAATAAATAAATAAATAAATAAATAAATAAATGGCAAACATATATTGAAGTGCATTATTGAATTTCTCAGTATGCTACAAGTGTTTCAGAAAGGTTCACAATCATCCTCTTGCAATATTTGCAAAAACAGCCTTTTCTTGTAGGAGATAATCTCTGAAAAAGTGATATTCACTTTATCAAAATTGAGTAAAATGCAAATAACCAACTGGCAAAATAAACAAAAATCCATACCCAGATAAATAAATAATCTAAAGATTTGAGAACGAAATTTTGTTCTTTTGGTATTATAATTGACAGGTGTTCCAGAAAATGATCTGTTAGGATACTTTCAAGACACTAATGGAAAAAATAGAACCAAATTTGCCTGTGCTAGGTAGACATGACCTAAAATTATTTCAAAAGAAACAATAGCACATAGGCGTAGTAAAAATTCAAGTATACTTTATTTACCAAGCTACAGTAAAAAAAAAAAAATCTCGATTTGCCATCTGCCTTTATTACTATACCACACTATCTTATACTACTAGTTAAGAATCTTGAAAACAGATACATAACAGCTTACTTGAACAAGGCTTATATCTGAATTATATGTATTATTCCCCTGTGTTTCCATAGTACATGTAAGTTATTAGTATTTACTATATAGTATTATAATTATACTGTGTGCTGCTATCACATAGGATAACCATAAAAATTAAATCCATAGAATGCTTCTAAGATTTTTATGGTTTCCCCTCTTACATTTAAGTCCTTTATCCGTTTTGAGTTTATTTGTGTGTATGGTGTAAGTTGATAATCTAGTTTCATTTTTTTGCAAGTATCTGTCCAGTTTTCCCAACACCATTTATTGAAGAGAATATCTTGTCTCCATTGTAAGCTCTTGTCTCCTTTGTGAAATATTAATTGAGCTTACTTGCTTTGTCAATCTCTGGGTTCTCTATTCTGTTCCATTGGTCTATATGTGTGTTCTTGTGCCAGTACCAGGCAGTTTTGAGAACAGTAGCTTTATAGTATAGCTTGATATCTGGTATTGTGATCTCTATGTTGTTCTTCTTTCTCAGTATTACTGCAGCTATTCGGGGTCTTTTTTTATTCTAAATGCATTTTTGGAAAGTTCACTCCAGGTTTGCGAAATACACCATTGGTATTTTAATGGGGAGTGCATTGAATCTGTAGCTTGCTTTGGATAGTATGGACATTTTAATGATGTTGATTCTACCAATCCATGAACATTATATGTTCTTCTATCAGTTTATGTCTTCCTCTATCTCTTTTTTCAGTGTCCTGTAGTTTAATGAGCACAGGTCTTTTACCTCCATAATTAAGTTTATTCTTAGGTATCTTATTATTTTTTTTTGTTACAATGGAAAATGGGATTATTTTTTTTTAAGTTTCTCTTTCTCTGAGTTCATTATTGGTGGAAAAAAAGGCATAGGTTTCTAGGTGTTAATTTTTTATATTACTACCAGGCCAAATTTATTTACTAAGCCTAGTAATGTTTTGATGAAGTCTTTAGGGTTTTCTATTGTACAAAACCATCTCATCTGCAAATAATGTTTTACTTCCACTTTTCCAGTTTTTGATGCCTTTTATTTCTTCTTCTTTTTAAAATACAGTGCTACCTTGAGATACGAGTGCCCTAACATACGAGATGTTTGAGATACGGGCTGTTGAGCTAGGGATTTTTGCTTTGAAATACGAGCAACATTTGAGATAGGAATAATCGCGCAGATCGGCCGACTGCACACGACCCACCAGTTTACCATGACTCAGGCGTCTCATAGTTTCCCATGCCTCAAGGTTATGGAACAAATTAAACTCGTATCTTGAGGTACCACTGTTTATTTTATTGAATTTTTACGAAGAGGAAGGGAGAGAGATAGAGAACAATCGATCAACTGCCTCCTGCACACTCTCTACTGGGGATGTGCCCACAACTAAGGTACATGCCCTTGACAAGAATTGAACCTGGGACCCTTCAGTCCACAGACCAATGCGCTATCCATGAGCCAAACTGGTTAGGGCTTATTTATTCTTCTTGTCTGATCACTATGGCTAGCAATTCCAGTACTATGTGTAACAGGAGTGGTGAGAGTGGGCATGCATATCTTATTCCTATTTTTAGGAAAAAATGGTCTTAATTTTTCCCCATTGAATATTATGTTGACTGTAGGTTTGTCATACAAGGCTTTTATGATGTTGAGTTACGATCCTTCTATTCCCACTTTGCTGAGAGTTTTTTTTTTTTATCAAAACAATGTGTTGGTTTTTATCAAATGTCTTTTCTGTATCAAATGACATGATTATGTAAATTTTATAACTAAGTTTGTTTATGTGATGCATCATCTTTATTGATTTATGGATATTGCACCATCCTTGTATTTGCAGAATAAATCCCACTTGGTCATGGTGTATGATCTTTCTAATGTAGTGCTGAGTCTGATTTGCTAGAATTTTGTTGAGAATTTTAGTGTCTGTTCATTAGAGAAATTGGCCTGTAATTCTCTTTCTCTATAGTGTCTTTATCTGATTTGGGGATTAAGATAATGCTGGCTTCATAGAACTAGCTTGTAAGTGTGCCTTCTGCCTGAATTTTTTTGGAATTATATAAGAAGGATCAATGTTATTTCTTCTTTGATCATTGGTAAAACTCCCCTTTGAAGCCCTCTGGTCCAGGGATTTTGTTTGCTGGAAGATTTTTATTATTATTATTACTGCTTCAATTTCCTCCATAGGTATTGGCCTATTCAGATTTTTTATTATCCTGCTTGAGTTTTGGAAGGTTGTATTCTTTTAGGAATATGTCGATTTCTTCTAAGATGACCAGTTGTTGGAATATAGTTCATAGAATTTTTTAACAGTCCTTTGTGTTTCTGTGGGGTCTGTTGTTACTTTGCCCCTTTAATTTCTGATTTTGATAATTGGGCCCACTCTATTTGTTTCTTGGTGAGCCTGGATACAGGTTCATCAATATTGTTTACCCTTTCAAAGAACCACCTCTTGGTTTCATTGATCTTTTTTATTGCTTTTTTTTTTGTTGTTTCTATGTCATTTATTTCTACTCTGATCTTTATTATCTCCATCGTACTGCTCACTCTGGGATTTTCTTTTTTCTCTCTTTCTAATTCTTTGAGTTTTAGAGTTAGATGATTTACTACCATTTTTCTTATTTTTGGAGATAGGCCTGTAGAGCTATGAACTTCCCTCTCAAGACTGCTTTCATTGTGTCCCGCACATTTTGGATTGTTGTGTTTTCATTGTGGTTTGTGTCCATGATGATTTTATTTCTTCTTTGATCTTTCTGATAACCCAGTCATTGTGTAATACCATGCTATTTAGCCTCCAGGTATTTGATTTTTTTATTGTTACTAGTGTAGTTGATTTCTAGTTTTATGCCATTGTGATCTGAGAAGATGCTTGATATGACTTCTATCTTTTGGAATTTGAAGAGACTTTGCCTATGTCCCAACATATGGTCTATCTTTGAAAATGACCTTTATTCAAGTTAGACGAGTGTATGTTCTCTGGCCCCTTTGTGAAGATGCAATTAATTTAATGTGATCTAATGTGTCATTTAGGATTGATATTTCTCTGCTGATGTTTTTCCAGTGGTGTTAGGAGGTATTAAAGTTCCCTACTATGATTTTATTGATGTCAATCTCTCCCTTGATATACACCAGAAGTTTTTTTTATGTATTTGGGTGCTCCTGTATTTGGTGTGTATTTGTTTAACAGAGTTGTATCTTCATGTTGGATTGCTCTCTTTAGTATTATGAAATGGCCTTCCTAATCTCTTGTTATGTCTTTCACTTTGAGATGTAATTTGTCAGATATAAGTATTGCTACTCCAACTTTTTTTTTCATTTCCATTCATCTGAAAAACCTTTTACCATTCCTTCACCATCAGTCTGTGTGAGTCCTTTTTTTCTGAAGTGTGTTTCCTGTAGACAACAGATATATGGATCATGTTTTTTTTTATTCACTCAGCAACCCTATGTCTTTTGATTGGGGCATTTAATCCACTTACATTTAAAGTTATTATTCATAGGTACTTATTTGTCACCATTTTCATGTTTTATGTCTGTGTTCTTTCTTCACTTCCTATTTCTTTTTTTACAGCAGACCCTTTATAATTTTTTGCATTCCTGTTTTGGTGATGATAAACTCCCTTAATCCTTTTTTGTCTGGGAAGCTCCTGATTTCACCCTCAATTTTGGTTGATAGCCTTGCTAGGTACAGTAGTCTTGGATTCAGACTCTTCCTTTGCATGACTTTGTATATTTCATTCCATTCCCTTCTGGCCTGATGAATTTCTGTTGAGAAATCTCTAGTCTGATGAGGTATCCTTTGTAGGTAACTTTCTGTCCCTCTCTGGCCACTTTTAAGAATCTTACTTTGTCATTGGTGTTTACTATTTTAATTATAATGGGCCTTGGCATCACTCTTTTGGGGTTCATTTTGTTTGGGACTCTTTGAGCTTCTTGAACTTGTCTATTTTGTTTCCTATATCAGGGAAGTTTTCTGTCATTATTTCTTCAAACAGGTTTTCTATTTATTGCTCAGTTTCCTCTTCTTCTGACACCCCTATTATGAAAATTTTGTTTCATTTATTGTTGTCCCAAAGCTCCCTTAGGCTCTCCTGTTGTTTTTTAAGCTTTTTTTTACTACATGCTGCTCTGCTTGGATATTTTTTCCTTCCTTGTCTTCTAGATCACTGATATGTTTCTCTGCTTCTTTCAGTCTACTGTCGATGCTTTTACTATTGAGTTTTTTTTTCATTCTTGTTGCAGTGATGTCATTTTTCATCTTTCTTGGTTCTTCGTCATTTCTTCTTGGTTCTTACACATATTGTTGAATTTGTCTTCCAACCTTTTCATCAACCTTATGAGCATTTCTCTGAATTCTTTCTCTGACATATTGCTTGCCTCCATTTTGTTTATTTCCTTTTCTGATGATGCCTCCTTTTCTATTGTATGTGGGCTGTTTCTTTGTCTCCCCATGATGTTTCCTCTCTGGGTGTCTGGTTATGTAGCTCTCTCTGTCCTGCTTTGACTTAAAGGCACAAAATGCAATACAGCAAGGCATAATGCACAAGGCAATGAACACAAATGTATTCACAATACTAATAACGCCAAATAAAGGTGACCTCCAGAGAATAGAGAATTAGGGGATAAAAAAAGGAGTGTAAAAAGAATGGGAAAAACTATTTAATGAGAAGAAAATTGCAATAGAACAACAATCAATCCAAGAAAATGCAAACAACTAACACCCCGATATAAATGCAAACTATAAACAACTAATAACTAGCAAAGAGAGGAAATATAGAAGCAGAGAAAGAAAGAGAGAGAGAGAGAGAGAGAGAGAGAGAGAAACAATCACACAAACAAAAAAATCAATCTTATCAACCATCAAACTAACAACAATAGAACAGAGAAAGAAGTCGAAAGCAAAACAAAATAAAACAAAAAAAATAAATAACAACAATAAAAAACAAAGAAAAAGGTGAAGAGATAAAAAAATTTGGATAGTGAAGAAAGAGAAGAAAGAAGTGTGTATGGACCAGAAATTAGATATATAAGGAGAATGAGTTTTTAACAGGAAGTGAAAAGAAGGAATAGGGAAAATCTAAAGCAGCAATAGGGTAAGGGAAACAAGATACAAAAGGGATAAATCAAGGAAGAGAGTGTTGGCATAAAAGTAAAGTTGAGCCAAAATCTGTTTGGCTCAGTGGATAGAACATTGGTCGGCAGACTGAAAGGTCCCAGGTTTAATTCTGATCAAGAGTATGTACCTTAGTTGTGGGCAGATCCCCAGTAGGGGGCGTGCAAGAGGCAGCTGATCGATGTTTCTCTCTCATCAATGTTTCTAACTCTCTATCCCTCTCCCTTTTTCTCTGTAAAAAGATCAATAAAATATACTTTAAAAAAGTAAAGTTGAGATAGAGTAAAATGATGCTAAAGGAAAAATAAAATCAAATGTGGAATACTAATCCCAGAATAAAATAAAGAGAAAATAAAATTAAAATTAAAAAAGTAAAGTAGTAGTAGAAATAATACTGAGTAAAAATAAAAATATAATAATTAAAAAGTTAAAATCAAGTGAGAAAAAGAAAAAAATTAGTGTCTTAAGTAAAAGATAAAAAATAAAAATGTGCAATAGTGAAGGTCATTCTCTTCCTCTACTGTTCTCTTTGTCATGCCTGTTTCCTGTCATGTAGTTGGGAATATATTGATATTCCACAGCTCCTCTGTGTCATATGCCACGATCTTATTTTTAAGCAGGCAGTATTTCTTTGTTACTCAGCCAGCCTGTGGTTGTATTTACACAAGAGTCAGTTTGTGATTCAACCCCTGGGTTGCAGTGTTTCCGTATTGACATCTGTGGCTATGAGTCCTCTCTAACCAATATTTAGAGGGTTTTTTTTTTGTTTTTTTTTTCCCCTGCTGCATTTAATACTGGTTTGGGAGTATGGACTGCATCAGAGCTGGTTTTCTGATTGTTTCTCCTCGCTCTGATCTCCAGGTTCCACAAAAATAACTTTCCCCTACAGTCTCTGAGAGTGTTTTTAATTGGATGATCCTATGTAGTGGGCTTAGTAATCAAAAGCAAAGATTTAAAGAGAAAAAAGAGCCAGAGTAAGTGTGTGAATGCGTGATTTTTTTTTGCCCCAACACTGCACGACTCTGCTCACTTCTCTGTACATGTCTTTTTCCCCTGGCACAATGTAGCAGGTTTACTGGTAAACCTTCAGGCTGCCACTTTGTTCCCAGACCAGCTATCAGTTTATTTCTATAGTTCCCTTCTGTCAGTAGTCCTGTGGACCCCCTTCCACATTCGCAGACTACACTACCCTCAACATCCACGTATTTTGTGGGGCGCAGACTTCCTCTGAACCTCTAGAATCTGCTGCGTACATTTTCCCCTTCAGCCTGGACTGCAGACTTCACCTTTCTTTGGGAAAAATCTGACTTTCTCATGAGAAGGTGCAGAGCTCATTTGATTCTGTGTATTCGTGCTGCTTGAGACCCAGTGATTGTGAGTCTGCAGCTGGTCCCTGGGTGTTATAGCTGTAGGGTCCCGGGAGGTATCTGATTCGTTCTGATTGTAGGTAAGGCCAGGCTTCTGGTCACAGCCACTCTCTCCTTCAAGATGGTATCGTCTCTGAGGCATAGCTTGGGAGCCAAAGTAATAATCTTAAAGGCTGCCAGAGAGAGACAGAATGTTACCTAGAAGGGATCTCCCATTAGACCATCAACTGATTTCTCAACAGAAACACATCAGGCCAAAAGCGAATGGAATGAAATATACAAAGTGTTACAAAGCAAGGGACTAAATTCAAGAACACTATACCCAGCAAGGCTATAATTAAAAATTGAAGGTGTGATCACAAAAAGAGGTAAAGGGAGTTTATTTCCACCAAACCAGCAATGCAAAAAATGCTAAAGGGTCTGCTGTTAAAGAAGAAATAGGAAGGGAAGAAGGAACACAGCCATAAAGAATAAAAATAGTGACAAATACCTAGCAATAATAATCTTAAATGTAAATTGATTAATGCTCCAATCAAAGGACATGGTTTAGCTGAATGGATAATAAAACATGACCCATACATATGCTATCTAAAGGAGACTCACCTCAAAACAAAGGACTCACAGAGACTGATAGTGAAGGGATGAAAAAAATCTTCAGGCAAATGGAAATTTTAAAAAGTTGGGGTAGTGATATTTATATCTGATAAAACAGACCTCAAAGTGAAGGCCCTAACAAGAGACGATGAAGGCCACTTTGTAATACTAAAGGGACTGAAAAACAAGATGATATGAAAGTGGTAAACATTTTTGCACCCAGTACATGAACATCTAAATATATTTAAAAAAAAAACTTCTGGAAGATATCAAGGGAGAGATTGAAAGCAATACAGTCCTAGTAGGGGACTTTAATAGCCCATTTATGTCACTGGAGAACTCTTCTAGATAATATATCAATAAGAAAACAGCAATCCTAAATGATTCAGTAGATCAGATGGAACTAATTGACCTCTTCAGAGCATTTCATCCCAATGATACAGAAAATACATTCTTCTCAGGTACAATGTAACATTTTCAAAGATAGAACACATGTTAGGACACAGGCTAAGTCTATACAAATTCAAAAAGATTGAGACCATATCAAGCATCTTCTCAGATCAAAATGACATCAAATTAGAACTCAACTATAATAAAAGCAGTGAAAAATAATCAAACACATAGAGGCGAAATAGCATGCTGTTAAATAATGAATGAGTTACCAAACATCTTATAAATAAATAAAAATGAAAACAAACAATCCAAAATCTATGGGACACAGTGAAAGCAATCCTAAGAGGGAAGTTCATAGCACTACAGGCCTACCTCCAAACAAAAACAAACAAACAAAAAAACCCCTTGTAATAAGTTATCTAACAGTACAACTTAAATAATTAGATAAAACTAAATAATAACAATGAAAGAGGTGAAATAATAACTGACCCCACCAAAATATAAAGGATTATAAATAAAAACTAAAAACAACTTTATTCCAACAAACTGGACACCCTTGAAAAATGGACACATTCTTAGAAAACTAAAACCTTCAAATCTCAATCAGGAAGAATCAAGAAACCTGAGGAGGCCAATAACTACATATGAAATTGAAGCAGTGATTAAAAGAAAAGAAAAAAAATTACAGAAAACAAAAGTCCTAGTCCAGAGGACTTCAAAGGGGAGTTTTACCAAATATTCAAAGGAAACCTATCCTCCTCAAACTATTCAAAAATTTAAAAAGGAATATTTTCAAGCTATTTCTATAGGACCATAATTACTCTAATCCAAAAACCAGTCAAAGGAAGAGTATTATAGGCCAATATTCTGGATGAACATAGGTCCTAAAACTTCAATAAAATTTTAACAAATAGAGTCCAGTAATGCATTAAAAAGATCAAATACCACAACCAAGGGAGATTTATTCTGGGGATTCAAGGATGATAGAATATCTGCAATTCAATAAATGTGATACAGCAAATTTACCAATTATAGGACAAAAATCACATGATCATATTAATTGATGCAGAAAAATCGTTCAACAAAATGCAATTCTCATTTTTGATAAAACCTTTCATCAAAGTGAGAATAGATGGATCATACCTAAACATAATAACAGCCTTATATGACAAACCTACAACCAACATCATACTCAATATGCAACAACAAAAATCATTTCCCCTAAGAATTGGAAGAAGACAGAGTTGCCTATTTTCACCACTCATGTTTGATATAGTACTGGAGGTGCTAGCCATAGTGATCAGACAAAAGAAATAAAAGGAATCCAAATTGGAAAGGAGGAGGTAAAACTATCATTATTTGGAGATGGCATGGTATTGTACATGTAAAACCCTAAAGGTTCCATAAAAAACTACTATATTTAATAAATGAATTCAGCAATGTATAAGCATATAAAATTAACACCCAGAAATCTATGGCATTTTTATACACCATCAGTGAACTCTCAGAGAAACTTAAAAAACAAACTCATTTATCATTGCAACAACAAAAAATAACATATTTGGAATAAACTTAAGTAAGGATGTAAAAGACCTGTACTTGGAAAACTATAGGACATTGAAAAAAAAGAGATAGAGGAAGACATAAACAAATGTATACCATGTTCGTGGATTGATAAAATCAACACCATCAAAATGTCCATACTAACCAAAGCAACCTACAGATTCAATACAATCACTATTAAAGTATCAAAAGCATATTTCACAGACCTAGAACATACTCTCCAAAAATTTTATGGAGTAAAAAAGGACCCCAACTAGCTGCACAAATCTTGAGAAAGAACGAAGTTCAAGGGATCACAATATCAGATATAAAAATTATATTACAAATCCACTGTACTCAAAAAACCTGATACCGGCACAAGAACAGGTACTATTATATAGACCAATGGAACAGAACAGGGATCTCAGAAATCGACCCAAGCCTTTATGTTTAATTAATATTTGACAAAGGATGCAAGAGCATACAATGAAGTAAAGACAGTCACTTCAATAAATGATGTTGGGAAAATTTGGCACATATACACAAATAAAATGAAACTAGACCACCAATTTACACCATACAAAAAAGAAACTTAAACTGAAGGTAATACTTAAAAAGAAGATGTGAAACCATAAAAATATTAGCAGAAACCATAGGCATCAAATCTCACACATCTCTCATAGCAGTATAATAACAGATGCATCTCCTAGGACAACGGAAGAAGATAATTAAGAAATGGGATTACATCAAAATAAAAAGCTTCTGCACAGTAAAAGAAACCATCAACAAAACAAGACAGCCCACTGCATGGGAGAAGATATTTGCAATGTTATATCTGATAAGGGTTTAATGTCCAAAATATATAGGGAACTCATACAACTTTAAAAAAGGAAGATAAACAATCCAATTAAAAAATCAGCAAAGTCCCTAAATAGGTGCTCCTCCAAAGTGGACATACAGAAGGCTAAAACACATATGAAAAAATGCTCAAGAAAAAAAATAGTGGCAAAATAGACGGACATATCCCAACTCTTGTCCTTGAGCAGACAGAAAGAACAGCTGAGGGTCACACTGAGAGTGTTTGTTGGCAAGTTAAAGGACAGCTATATTCCAGGAGAAGGTGGGGGACTGCCTGACAGGGCTCCCCAAACCAGGCAGCCCCACTGCTGCCTGGTTTTTCTATTGGAGCCACCAGCTCAGACGCGGAGACCATGCCATCTTGAAGGGGAAAGTGGATGTTACTGAAAGCCTGAAAATCTACAAATGCAGTACCCACGGAACAATTGCAAGCCCCAGAACACTGGTCCCCAATTGGCACAAACATTCAGAATCAGAAGAGCTCTACACTCCACACAGAAAGGTCAAATTTCGCCTGGAATAAGGTGAGGTCTCTGGTCCCACAGGACAAAGAAATGTGCATATTGTGGGAACTGGAGGACTGGGGGAAGTCTGCACCTAGAGAAATCCATGGCTGTTGAGGCTGACATAATCTGTGAATGTGGAATGGGTTCCTCAGAGATGCTATCAGAGGGGATCTCTAGAAAGCAACCCATTTTGATCTGATGCAGAAGAACAACCTGGGAGTTATTAAAGTGTGCCAGCTGCTTGGGCAAGAGCAGGGAAGGGGGACTGGGCAGACTTGGGCTCTTTCCTTTTCAGATTCTTGCTTCTGATTGCTAATTCCAATACACAGGATCACCCAGTTGGGGAAACCCTGGGAGACTGCAGGGAAAAGTTCTTTTTCTGGAACCTGGAGATGAGAGTGGAAAGTGGCTGTCAGAGAACCAGCTCTGGGGCAGCCCACTCCCACAAATTGGTATTGAGTGTCACAGGGAAAGCAGGATCTAAGCACAGGCTATAGAGGACCTATATTCTGAGAGGTCAATCCACAAACACTGCCACTCAGTGGCTGACTCACAAATTGACTCTTATGTAATCAAAAATAATAGAATAAAGGGATTAAGACACACCACCTGCTTAAAAACCCAGGACTGCCTTACAACACTGAGCACGAGTGGAATGCAGGGAACTGCAATACTGTAACTGACTCGGAAACGGGCATGCCAAACAGAACAATAGAGGAAGTGAATGAACTTTACTACTGCACATTCTATTTTTTTATTTTTTATTTTTTTAATTTTTAATTTTTTCATCTTTTACTTAAGAAACTATTTTTTTCTCTTTGCTGATTTTACCTTTTTAATTATTACATTTTTATTTTTAATCAGTATTGTTACTACTATTATTTTACCTTTTTGAAAAAAAAAGTCATTTTATTTTCTCTTTATTTTACTATGGGATTAGAGTTCTACATTCTATTTTCATCTTTCCTTTAGTATAATTTTTACTCTATCTCAACTCTACCTTTATGCCATCATTCTCTTCCTAATTTTTCCCCTATTGTTGTCCTGTTTCTCTTAACCTTTTCATACTTTAGATTTTCCCTATTCTTTATTCTTACCCACTGGTAAAATTTCACCCTTTTAATTATCTAATTTACAATCCCTTGCTCCAATTCCATACACACTCTTCTCATCTCTGTTTTCACTATCCAAAAATTGGTTTTCTGTCTGTCCTTTTGTTATTGTTTGCTTGAATGTTGATGACATCAATTTTAAATTTTTTTGTGAGATTGTTTTGCTTATTTTTTGATTTTTTTGTTTGCTTCATTTTTCTTCTGTTTTCCATCAAATTGTTTGATATTAGTTGTTTGTACTTTGTATTAATCTGCAGGTACTTGTTGCTGGCATTTGTTAGGATTAGTGGCTGTTCTATTGGAATTTTCTCATATATATATATATATATATATATATATATATATATATATATATATATGATTTATTCACTTCTCTTTCTTTTCTCTCTTACTTTTTTCTTTTTTCTCCCTTCACCAAATTTCTTTATGACACTCCTTCCTCTTTTTTCCTTTTCTTTTATTTCCTTTTCTTTTCTTTTCCTTTTTCTTCTTTTATCTCTTCTTATTTCTCTACTATCCCCTGATTTGTCTCTCTCTGGTGATCACCTTTATTTGTGGCTATTAATATGATTAAAACATTTCTGTTTAGAGCCTTGTGCATTGTACCTGATTGTGTTCTATTTTGTGCCTTTAAATAAACTCAGGAGAGAGAGCACTACATGACAAGATACTCAGAGAAGAGCAACCATGGGGAGACAAAAGAACAGCTCACATATGAAAGAAAAGCAGGCATCACCAGAAAAGAAAGTAAATGAAATGGGGCAAGCAACCTGCCAGAGAAAAAATTTAGAGAAATGGTCACAAGGTGGATGAAAACAATGGAAGAAAAATTCAACCATATGAGTAAGAACCAAGAGGAAATGAAGAAGAACAAGGAAGAAATGAAAAATGACATAGCTACTGTAAATAATTCAATAGAAAGCATAAAAAGTAGACCTGAAGAAGCAGAGGGCTGAATCAGTGAGAGAAAACAAGGTAGGAAAAAAATACCCAAATAGAGCAGCTTCTAGAAAAAAAAATTTAAAAAGCAGGAGTAGAACTTAAGGGAAATTTAGGACAATATGAAACAATAAAACATCCACATAATAGAGGTTTTAGAAGGAGAGGAAACTGAGCAAGAACTGGAAAACCTATTTGAAGAAATAATGACAGAAAACTTCCCTGATATAAGGAAGGAAAAACCCACACAAATCCAAGAAGCTCACAGAGTCCCAAGCAGAATGAACCCCAAAAGACCAATGCCAAGGCACATTATAATTAAACTGGAAAACAACAAAGTCAGAATCTTAAAAGTGGTTAGAGAGAGACAAAAAGTTACCTACAAAGGAACCCTCATCAAACTAGGGACTGATTTCTCCATAGAAACACATCAGGCCAGAGGGTAATGAAATGAAATATGCAAAGTCATGCAAAGAAAGGGTCTGAATCCAAGAGTACTGTACCCACAAGGCTATCAATAAAAATTGAGGGTGAAACCAGGAGCTCACAGACAAAAAGGGACTAGGGAATTTATTACCACCAAACCAGCAATGCAAGAAATGCTAAAGGGTCTATTATAAAAATAATAAAAGTAAGAGATAGAAAGCAAAGAAGGATCACAGGGATAAATAATAAATGGCAACAAATAAGTACTTATCAATAATAACTTTAAATGTAAATGCATTAAATGTTCCAATCAAAAGATATAGGGTAACAGATTGCAAAAGAAAACATGATCCATATATCTGTTGTCTACAAGAAACCCACCTCAGAAAAAAAGATGCACTAGGCTGAGGGTGAAGGGATGGAAAATGGTTTTTCAGGCAAATGGAAATGAAAAATAGCTCAGGTAGCAATACTTATATTTGACAAGTTAGATTTCAAAGTAAAGGACATAACAAGAGATAAGGAAGGCCAGTTCATAATATTAATGAGATCAATCCAACAAGAAGAAATAACTCTGGTAAACATATATTCACCCAATACAGGACCAACCAAATACATAAAAAAATTCCTGGAGGATATAAAGGGAGAGATTGACAGCAATACAATCATAGTAGGAGACTTTAATACCACACTATCACCATTAGACAAATCCTCTAAACAAAAAATCAGCAAAAAAAACACATTAATCCTAAATGACTCACTAGACCAGATGGAATTAGTTGACATCATCAGAACATTTCACACAAAAGCCACAGAATACACATTCTTCTCAAGTGCACATGGGTCATTTTCAAAAATAGATCATATTTTTGGTCATAGGAAAAGTCTCTTCAAATTCAAGAAGATAGAAATCATATCAAGCATCTTCTCAGATCACAGTGGAATAAAACTGGAAATCAACTACAATAAAAACAATCCAAAGAAATAAAACACGTGGAAACTAAAGAGCATGCTATTAAACAATTACTGGGTTACCAGATAGATCAAAGAAGAAATGAAAAACATCATGGCAACAAATGATAATGAAAATACAACAATACAAAATCTATGGGACACAGAGAAAGCAAACTTGAGAGGGAAGTTCATAGCTCTACAAGCCTACTGACAAACAAAAAACAAAAAACAACAACAACAACAAAAATGGTAATAAATTACCTAACTTAACTGTGCAATTCAAAGAGTTAGAAAGAGACAACAAGAAAGGCCCAGTGTAAGTAGAAGAAGAAAATAATAAAGATCAGAGCAGAGATAAACAAAGTAGAGACCAAAGAAACAACACAAAAGATCAACAAAACCAAGACCTGGTTATTTGAAAAGATAAACAAGATTGATGAACCTCTATCCAGGATCACCAAGAAGCAAAGAGAGAGGACCCAAATAAACAAAATCAGAAATGAAAGAGGCGAAATAATAACAGACCCCACCAAAATACAAAGGATTGTAAAGAAATACTATGCGCAACTCTATTCCAACAAACTGGACTACCTGGAGGTAATGGACATATTCCTAAAAATAATATAACCTTCCAAAACTCAATCAGGAAGAATCTAAACATTTCCATAGGCCAATAACTATGGAAAAAATTGAAGCAGTCATCGAAAAGCTTCCAGAAAACAAAAGCCTAGGGCCAGACGGCATCACAGGGGAGTTTTACCAAACATTCAAGGAAGAATTAAAACCTATCCTGTTCATACTATGCCAAAAATCAAGAAGAATGAACTCTTACAAGCTCCTTCTATGAAGTCAGCATCACCCTAGTAACAAAACCAGATAAAGACAACTCAATAAAAGAGAATTACAGGCCAATATCCTTCATTAACATAGATGTCAAAATCTTCAACAAAATTCTAACAAATTGGACCTAGCAGTACATCAAAAAGATCATACACGATGACCAAATAGGATTCATCCCAGGGATGCACGGATGGTACAATATCTGCAAATCAATAAACGTGTTACATCACATAAACAAATTGAGATAAAAACCACACAGTCATATCAATTGATGCAGAAAAAGCATTTGACAAAATCCAACACCCTTTCTTGATAAAAACTCTCAGCGAGGTGGGAATAGAAGGATCATACCTCAATATATTAAAAGCCATATATGATAAACCCACAGCTAACATCATACTCAATGGGCAAAAACTAAAACCATTTCCCCTAAGAACAGGAACAACATAGGGATGCCCACTCTCACCACTCCTGTTCAATATATTATTGGAAGTATTACCCATTGCAATTAGAACAGAAGAAGAATTAAAAGCCATCCAAATTGGAAAAGAACCAGTAAAAGTGTTCTTATTTGCAAATGACATGATATTGTACATAAAAAACACAAAGACTCCATCCAAAACTAATAGATTTAATAAATGAATTCAGCAATGTTGCTGGATACAAAATTAATGCCAATTAATCTATAACATTTCTATATACTAGTAGTGAACTTACAGAGAGACTAAAAAAGTAATCTCAATTACCATCACACCAATAAACTTAAGATACCTGGGAATAAACTTAACTAAAGAGATAAAAGACATATACACGGAAAACTATAGGACACTGAAAAAAAAGATAGAGAAAGACATGAATAGATGGAAGACCATACCGTGTTCATGGATTGGTAGAAACAAAATCATTAAAATATCCATACTACTCAAAGCAATCTATAGATTCAATGATCTTCCCATTAAAATACCAACTTCTTATTTCACAGAACTCAAAAGAACTCTCCAAAAGTTTATGTGGAACAAAGAAATACCCCAAATAGCCACAGCAAACCTGACAAAGAAGAATGAAATAGGTGGGACCTCAACACCAGATTTCAAGCTGTATTACAAAGCCATTGTTCTCAAAACAGCCTGGTACTTGTACAAGAAAAGACATATAGACCAAAGCAATAGAATAGATAATCCAGATATCAACCCAAACCACTATACTCAATTTATGTTGGACAAAGGAGACATGAACATACAATGGAGTCAAGACAGTCTCATCAATAAATGGTGTTGGGAAAATTGGACAGATACATGCAAAAAAGTGAAACAAGAACACCAACTTACACCATACACAAACATAAAGTCAAAATGGATACAAGACTTAAATGAAGACTGGAAAGCATAAAAATATTAGAGTAATCCACAGGCAGCAAAATCTCAGACATATGCTGAAGTATCTTCTTCACTGATACTGCTCTAAGGGCAATGGAAGCTAAAGAGAAAATAAACAAATGGGACTACATCAAAATAAAAAGCTGTTTCACAGCAAAAGAAACCATCGACAAAGCAACAAGATAGCCCAATGTAATGGAGAATATAATTGCAAATGGTATCACTGATAAGGTTTAATCTCCAACATCTACAGACAACTTGTACAACTGAATAAAAAGAAGATAAATGACCCAATAAAAAAATGGTCAAGTGACCTAAATAGAATCTTTTGAAAAGAAGACAGAAGGAAGGCCAAGAGACACATGAAAACATGCTGAAAGTCACTAATTATTCGAAAGATGCAAATCAAAAGGGCAATGAGATATCATCTCACTCCTGTCAGAATGGAAATCATCAACAAATCAACAAAAGACAAGTGTTGGCGAGGATGTGGAGCAAAAGGAACCCTCATGCACTGCTGGTGGGAATGCAGAATGGTGCAGCCACTGTGGAGAACAGTATGGAGTTTCCTCAAAGAACTAAAAATGGAACGCCCTTTTGACCCAGTGACCCAACTCCTAGGAATATATCCTAAGAAACTAGAAACACCAATCAGAAAGGATATATGCACCCCTATGTTCATAGCAGCACAATTTACAATAGCTACAATCTGGAAACCACCTAGATGCCTGTCAGCAGATGAGTGGATTAGAAAACTATGGTACATCTACACAATGGAACTCTATGCTGCCATCAAAAAGAAGGAATTGTTACCGTTTGCAGCAACCTGGATGCAACTGGAGAGCCTTATGCTAAGTGAAATAAGCCAGTCAATGAAGGAGAAACACCATATGATCTCATTCGTTAGTGGATAATAAAGAACATTATAAACTGATGAACAAACAGGTACAGTGGCAGTAAAGCATCAAACAGACTGTTAAATTACAGTGGGAAGGTTAGGGAGTGGTGAGGTAGATAAGAGATCAACCAAAAGACTTGTATGCATGCATATAATCATAACTAATGGACATAAGTCACTGGGGGATTAGGGCATGCATGGGAGTGAGCTGGTGGAGCAATAGGAAGATATGTACACATGTAATACATTTATAACAAATTTAAAAAATAAAAGAAAAATAAAATGCTCAAAGTTAATAATCATCTGAACTATACAAATCAAAATGACAATGAGGTACCATCTCACTTTTGTCAGAATGGCTATCATCAACAAACCAACAAATGACAAGGAATGGTGAGGATGTGGAGAAAAGGGAACTCTAGTACACTGCTGGTGGAATGCAGAGTGGTGCAGCCTTGTAAGAAACAGTATGGAGTTTTCTCAACAAACTAAAAATGGAACTCCCATTTGACCAAGTGATCCTATTTCTAGGAACATATTTTAAGAAATCAGAAACACCAACCAGAAAGAATGTATGTACCCTTATGTTCATAGCAGCACAATTAATAATAGTTAAGATATAAAACAGCTTAAGTGCCCATCAGAAGAATAGATTAAAACTGTGGTACATCTACACAATTCAATATTTTGTGGCTCTAAAAATGAAATAACTCATCATTTGCAACAGCATGAATGGCCCTGGAGAGCATTATGATAAGTGGAATAAGCCAGAGATAGGTAAGTATCACATGATATCACTTATATTTGGAATATAATTAACAACATAAACTGATGATCAAAAATAGATCTGGAGACATAGAAGCATGGGACAGACTCTCAAACCTCAGAGGAAAAGCAGGACAGGTTAGGGTGGTTGGGAAATGATCAACCAATGAACTTATATGCATACCAGTGACCTGGTACATGGATTCATGAACATTGAAAGGAAAATAATTAGAAGGTGGTCAACAGGGTGGGACTGGATGAGATGGGCCAGACAGGCCCTGGAGCCAACCTCCCGGGCTCTCTCCCTAGCATTGTGGACTGAGTGGGCTCTCTCAGGCAGGATGGGTTTCTTGGCTTTGCCTGTGGGGATCAGGCAGAAACCAGCTCTCCAACATCCCCAGAGTGGTCCCAGAGTGTGAAAGGATATTCTGAAAAGTTACTGTCATAGAGGGTGTAGAATGCAAGAGTGCAGTAAAACAGGTTTGGGGCCAATAATGCCCCAGCAACAACATAACCCATGGCTGAAGGTGGAATTGCATGTCTCCGTGAGGAATCAGGCTCCCTCCTCTCTGGTTTTGGGGTGTGTCACCCATGAACCACTGCTGCCAATCACTGCAACTTGGCAGCTCCTGCATTGAGCATCTGCCCCTGGTGGACATTGTGCATCATAGCAACCAGTCAGATGGTCAGACACTTAGCATATTAGCCTTTTATATATATAGATATGCATAATCCATGGACACAGGCAATAGCATAGTGAATGCTTGGGGAGTGTGGGGGTAGGTTGAGAAATATCTATGGGGGCACAAAAGGGATATATGTAATACTTTCAACAATAAAAAATTTAAATAAATAGATAGATAGATAGATAGATAGATATTATAATATTACTGTACTTCAAAATTATAAACATTGTATTAATATAATGATGATCTGGGATAAGTGTTTTTATAGATACTATTACTGAGGAGTTAAATCTGAATAAAAACACAGTAATATCCAAGTTTTAAATTCTATTGTGTCTAACCGGATCCTTAAAAAAGCAAATTAAAATGTGTCATGATTAAAAGAATAGGGAACCTCTCCTGGGAAATTTTGTGTTCAAGTTACTGTTGTATACTTTCTAATTTTATGAATAATAATAAAAATAGACTATTAAAATTGTTCACAGTGCAATTTCTGAGAGTTTAGAGAAATAAAATGAACTTAATGAGCTGAATCCCTAGCCTCATCAGCAATGATCCTAAATGTACTTTTGTGATAAGCCATGTCAGCTGCAGGTCTACAAGTGGCCCACAAATCCCAAACACCAGGAAGTTGCTAGATGCAACCTCTGTCCAGCTAACAAGACTCTTTCCAAAGTCTTTTTAACTGTAGAATTACTTTATTAACTATTGAAGTCATCCTATCTAATAAGAGTAATATGGAAATTTATCATACCTCCGCTACACTCACCAGCCACGCCCACCAGTCACGACCACCAGCCAATCAGAGTGAGTATGCAAATTAACCCAACCAAGATGGCTATGGCCACAGAAAGAACAGGAAAGAGTAGTGGGTTGCCCCTGGTGATGGAAGAAGCCAAGCTTTCCCCAAACCCTGGCAGGTGTTTAAGGCAACAAAGTTTCAATGGCTCTGCCAGCAGAAGGCTTGGCTCCACTCCAGGCTACAAAGTTTCCATTATAGAATATAAATAAATCCCAGATACCAGAGTTGCCCAGGGGTGTGGCCATCCTGCAAACAACCACAGGCCCCTCAACCAGGCCACCCCATGCCCCAAGGGAACACCCAACCTGATCCAGGACACCCTTCAGGGCAAATCAGCTGACCCCCCACCCGTGTATCAAGCCTCTATCCTATCTAATAAAAGAGTAATATGCAGATTGACCATCAGTGCAACACAGAAGATGACTGCCCCCATGTGGTCACAAGATCTTGCCCCCATGAGGACACAAGATAGCCACCACAGATGGCGAGCAGGAAAGGGCAGTTGGCAAGGACCAGACCTGCAAGGGAGGGCAATTGGGGGTAATCAAACCTACAGGGAGAGCACTTAGAGATGACCAGGCTGGAAGATTAGTTAAGTTGGAGGTGACTGGGCCTATAGGGAAGGGCAGTTGGGAGTGACCAGGCCCACAGTGTAGGGCAGTTAGGGGTGAATAGACTGGCAGGGGAGTAGTTAGGCATCAATCAAGCTGGCAGAGGAGTGGTTAGGGGGTGATCAGGCTGGCAGTCAGAAGTGGTTATGGGCAATCAAGAAAGTAGGCAGGTGAACAGTTGGGAGCCAGCAGTCTTGGATTGTGAGAGGGATGTCCGACTGCCTGGTTAGGCCCAATCCAGGTAGGGCAGTCTGACATCCCTCAAGGGGGTCCCAGATTTGAGAGGAAGCAGGCTGGGCTGAAGGATACCCCCTCCTGTGCACGAATTCCATGCACCAGGCCTCTAGTTGGTACATAATTGATATTATCAAAAGCAAAAGGACTTTTAGAAAAGAGTATCCACCAAAACCGGTTTGGCTCAGTGGACAGAGTGTCGGACTGTGGACTGTATAGTCTCAGGTTCGATTCTGGTCAAGGGCATGTACCTTGGTTGCAGGTACATTCCCAGTAGGTGGCATGCAAGAAGCAGCTGATCATTGTCTCTCTCTCTCATCAATGTTTCTATCTCTCTATCCGTCTCCCTTCCTCTCTGTAAAAAAATCAATTAAATATATATTTTTTAAAAGAGTATCAAACTACTTTACAAAAAAAATAAAGAATATATAAAACAATAAAGTCTTAGTAAACTATGAGCTCTTGGGAGAGCAGAAATCCTTAAGGAATCTGAGAGAAAGCATTGAACAGCAGCAGTCATAAGGGTGTAGAGCCCTGACTTTTAAGTAGGCAGCTTGGGCCCTGTTACTGTGTGACCTTAGACTAGTCACTTAAAGTCTTGGAGCTTTCATTTCCTCGTAGTATTGTTTTGAGAGTTAAATGATATAATGTACATAAAGTACTTACAGCAAGTTCGGCACATTTAAGAATGAGATTCATGTAGCTATTATTGGGAAGCATGTGGCAGTAATCTCTATGTTTCCATATCCCACCAAAGTGCTGAACATAATGTAGATGCTCAATTAAATATTTGTTCAGTTAACACTAATAATTAAATGTGACTGTGCTACAGAGCTAAGAGGAGGAGTGTAGGTTCCTTAGGGGTCAAAGTTGTATAAGATTCTAGATCACCTGAGCAAAGTACTCTAGAAATGATTCCTTTATATGCTATATACTCTTCCCTACTATAGTTGAGTCTTTAATGCTATTTACCCATTCATGAATAGAGTTAACTCTCAGCCTATAAGGATAGACTTTGTTCACTGTGTATGAGTCACAGTTCAAGGGTCCTTGATCTTCTCCCTTGGCCTAGTTTTGCCATCCCAATGAAAGGCTTTCTTGATTTGTTTACCCAAGTCCCTGGATCCCTTTTTGCCAAATTTGATCCTGCAATCGGGGCAGCTGGCTTCACCCAACCTGAACCTATGGTATGTACCTCCTTGGGGAGCTAGTGCTGGAGATTTTTCAGGGACTAAGTGGTATGTCTCTGGAGTAGGGGCCACACTGTCCCCATTGAGTTCCTGATAGATGAATTCAGACTTCAGGGGAGCTTTCTAATTGTATTTATCTGTTCCTAGCCCAGCAATTTGGGAAGCTAATCCCCGGGTGCACAGCTTGGCCCCTCCCACACACACCAGGGCTCAATAGACACAATCACAAACAATGAATAGTGTGATAGATCCAAATAGGTAGTTCAAGGCCTGTTAGACACAATGTCTCACATCCACCTGCACCAGAGCTCTGGCCAAGGGGGGAAAAAACCAACACCAGCAGTTGTAGGCTTCAAAATGCACCAGAATTTGACCCAGCTGGCTACACAAAAAGCAAGAAAAACGGAGACCCTGGCAGATAGAAGGACATGCTAGAACAACTCTGCCCCAGAAATCAACCCCTGAACAGTGACTCATGCACAATGAACAAGGTATATATTTATAGTCAGTCATGCTGAGAGTTAATTCTACCCACGAATGTGTGAATAACATTCAAGAGCCAGCTACAGCAGGAGAGGGCACATAACCCACACATTTCTGGAGCAACCAGCTCAGGTGATCTAGATGATTACACAACTTAGACATGCAAGGCACCTACATCAGAAAGGCCTCATAACAAGTTTGGGAATTATATTAGATCTACCTAATAAACAGAGACAAACACAAAAAGGCAGACAAAAAAGGAAGACAAATAAATATGCTCCTAATGAAAAAAAAAAAGTTTCCAGAAGAAAAATTAAATAAAATGAGAAAAAAAAGCCAACAACAATCAGATGCAGGGTTTAAAACAATGGTTATAAAGAGGCTCAACAACCTCAGGGGAAGAATGGACGATTTCAGGGAGAACTTTAACTAAGAGATAATAAGCATTTAAAAGTACATAGAAACCATTAAAAAGAACCAGACAAAAATGAATAATATAACATCTGAAATGAAGAATACAGTAGAAGGAATTAACAGCAGGTTAGAATAAATTGAGGATTGAATCAGCAATTTAGAGGACAAGATAACAGTAAATACCCAAGCAGAGTATAAAAAAAAGAGAATTTTAAAAAATGAGTAAAGCATGAGGGACCACTGCTACAAGATCAAACATAACAACATTGGAATCATAGGAACAGCAGAAGTAAAAGACAGTGAGGAAGCAATAGAGAGCCTGTTTGAAAAAAAATAAAGCCTGGAAAATTCCCTAACCTTGTGATGAGAAGTCACACAAGTTCAAGAATCACAGAAAATGTCAATCAAGATGAACCCACAAAGGCCCACATCAACACACATCATAATTAAAATGGCAAAGGTTAAAGACAAAGAGAGAATCGTAATAGGATCAAGGAAGAGTTAATTAGTCATCAACAAGGCTATTACCTGGTTTCTTACCAGAATAACTTTAGGACAAAGGGAATGGCATGAAATATTTAAAGTAATGAAAAGCAAGAACATACAACCAAGACTACTCTATGCAGCAAGGCTATCATTTAAAATTAAAGATGAAATATCTCTGACCAAAAAACAAAGCTAAAGAAATTTATTACCACCAAACTGGTATTGATAGAAATGTTAAAGAACCTGCTTTAAGAAGAAGAATAAATAAATATAGAAACATACAGGTATAAAATATAATGACAATAAATAAGTACCTATCAATAATAACCTTAAATATAAATAGATTTAATGCTCCCATCAGTAGAAAAACAAAATATGATCCATATACATGTTGTCTACAAGAGACCCAACTCAGAACAGAACATACACATAGATTGAATGCAAAGGGGTGGAAAATAATATTCCATTCAAATGGAAACAAAAATAAAAGCTGAAGTAGCAATAGTTATATCTGACAAAATAGACTTCCAAACAAAGGCCATATTAAGAGACAATACATAATACTAAAGGGATCCATCAAAAGGATATAACCCTTGTAAACATATATACACCCAACATAAGAGAAACTGAATATATAAAGAAAATCTTAGTGGAAATTAAGGGAGAAATTAGCTGCATTATAGTCATAGAAGGGGATTTTTATACCCCACTGGCATCAGTGGATAAATCTTCTAGACAAAAAATCAACAAGGTAAGAGCAAACTTAAATGATGCACTGGATTTGATGGATTTAATGGATTGTTACAGAACTTTTTATCCCAAAGAATCAAAATATAAGTTTTTTTTCAAGTGCATGTAGATCATTCTCAAAGATAGGTCACACATTAGGACACAAAATAAGGCTTAATAAATTCATGAAGATTGAAACCACATCAAGCATCTTCTCTGAGCACAATGGTATGAAACTAGAAATCAACTACAAAAAAATTGAAAACATTTAAACACATATAGACTAAATAGCATGCTATTAAACAAGGAATGGGTTAACAATGAGATCATGGAAGCAATCAAAAGTTATCTGGAAACAAATGAAAACGAACACACAAAAAATAAATCTATGAAACAGTGAGAAAACAGTACTTAGAGCAAAGTTCATAGCATAACAGTCCAACCTTAAGAAATTATAAAAATCTCAAATGAACAATCAAAACCTACACCTAAAAATACTAATTAAAAATCAACAAACAAAACTCAGAGTAAGTAGGAGGAAGGGAATAATAAAGATCAGAGCAGAAATAAATGACATAAAGACCAAAAATCAATGCAAATCATCAATAAAACCAAGAGCTGGTTCTTTGAAATGATAAATAAGGTTGAAAAATCTTTAAAATCAATATGACCCAATAAATAAAATAAAAAATGAAATGGAAAAAGTAACAACTGACACCACAGAAATACAAAGGATTGTAAGAAAATGCTATGAACTATTTGCCAACAAACTGGACAAACTGGGCAAAACAGATACATCCTTAGAAACATACACTTTTCTAAAACTGAATTAGGGAAAATAGGAAACATGACTAGACCAATTATAACTAATAAAATTAAAGCAATAATCCTAATATATAAAAACCCAGAGTCTGTAACATCCAAAACAACTGAAGGCTCAACTGACTGGACATCAGTGCTGAGTTGCCATGGTGACCTAACACTGACTGCTGCTGCTGCAGGAGACATGATCCAGAACTGACTGCCCAAGGGGCTTCAGATCAAGCACTAAGAAAGGCCTGGAGGGAAAAACAAGGTCTGATCCATAGCCTCCATAGCAGCTGTTGATCAATCCTTTCTCTTTCTCTCAGGGACTGGCCAGCAGCTATGCCTTTCTCTCTGTCAGGCCTTCCAATGGAGCTGCTGATCAGCCTTGCCTCTCTGATAAGGCTTGTTGATAGTCCTGTAGATGCTGACTGGCATAGAAACTAACCAAGGAACCAAATTTGGGTGAAGTGCAAGGAGCCAATGGCTGCCCAGGATGTGGAGCTTTTGACACTGATTGGCATGGAAACTGACCAATCAGAACCTAATCTGGGTGAACTGTGAAGGCAGAACCTAAGATGGGGGCTGAGGAGGGTTTTAAGGGCAACAATTGTTTGGTGTAAGGTATAAGAAAGCAGTTAAATTTTTTAAATGACTGGTTTGACAGTATAGTGCACAAGGCTATCAGTCCAGATATAGGGATTATGTATTTTTGTCTGCCAAGAGCATCTTTTCCTAATGAAAAAGGCTCCCCACCCCCAATTTAAGCAATCCTCTCCTATATAATCTATATATACTACTAAAAGGGTAATATGCCAATTAGACCAGGTCAACCAGCCATCTTCCAGACATCCGACTTCCTTCTGGATCAAGCCATGGTAGTAGGGGCAAGGCAGAGGCCATTAGGGGCAATCAGCCCAGCAAGGCAAGGCAGTTGGGGGCAAGATCAGGCCAGCAGGGGACAGCAGTTAGGGGTGATCAGGCAGGCAGGCAGAGAGGTTAGGGGTGATCAGGCAGGCACCCAGGTGAGCAGTTAGGAGCCAGGGGTCCCATATTGTGAGAGGGATGTCTGATTGCCAATTTAGGCCTGATCCCCCAAGGGGTCCCCAATCGGAGAGGGTGCAGACTGGGCTGAGGGACTGCTCCCTCACCATGCATGGTTTCGTGCACTAGGCCACTAGTAATAAATAAAAACCTTTGAGCAAATATAAGTCATGGACCAGATGTCTTCACAGGTGCATTTTACTAGATATTCAAAAAGAAGTAACACTTATTCTCCTCAAAGTATTCCAAAAAATTTAAGAGAATAGAAGGCTTCCAAGCTCTTTTTATGAGCTTATGGGATCATCCTTATTCCAACACCAGAGAAAAAGACACTATTAAAGGAAGAAAATTATATGCCAATATCTCTGATAAACATAGGTGCTAAAATTCTCAACAAAATATTGAAAACCAGATCCAGAAATACATTAAAGAGGTGATACTCAATGGTAAACTGAGATTTATTTCTAGGATACAAGGTCAGTACAATATCTGCAAATCAATTAATGTGATAAGCTACATAAAATATTAAGGATGAACATTGCATGATTATATCAATAGATGCAGAAAAAGCACTCAACAGAGCATCTATTTATAATAAAAATGTTCAGCAAAGTGGGAATAGAGGGATCATACCATGAAGTAATTAAGGTTATATAAGACAAACTTACAGCCAATATCATACTCAATGGGACAAAACTAAAATCATTTCTCTTAAAATCCATAACAAGAGAGGGCTATCTTCTTTCACCATTCATATTCAACATTATAATGGAAGTCCTAGCCACAACAATCAGAAAAGAAGATAAAATTAAAGGCATGTGAATTGGAAAGGAGGAAGTAAAACTGTCATTATTTGCAGGTGATGATATCATATACAGAAAACCATAAGACTCCAACAAAAACTATTAGATTTAATAAATGAATTTGGCAAAGTAGTAGGATAAAAGTTAATATCCAGAAATTGATGGCATTTTTATACACCGGTGCATGAAATTTGTGCACAGGGAAGGTCCCTCAGCCCAGCCTGCACCCTCTCCAATCTGGGACCCCTCGAGGGATGACCAACTGCCTGTTTAGGCCTGATTGTAACCGGACCTAAACGGGCAGTCAGACATCCCTCTCACAATTCAGGACTGCTGGCTCCCAACTGATCATCTTCCTGCCTTCCTGCTTGCCCCTAACTGCTTCTGTCTGTCAGCCTGATTACCCCACCTCTAACTGATTGATGCCTAACTGCTGCCCTGCCAGGCTGTTTGTCCCTAACTGCCCTCCTCTGCAGGCCTGTGTCCTCCCAACTTCCCTTCCCTGCAGGCCTGGTCACCCTCAACTTCCCTCTTCTACTGGCATGATCACCCCTAACTGCCTTATCCTTCAGTCTTGGTTACCCCTAACTGCTCTCCCCTGCAGGCCTGGGTCCCCCCAACTGCCCTTCCCTTCAGGCCTGGTCACCTCAAACTGCCCTTCTCTGCTGGCCTGGTCCCTCCCAACTTGTGGTGGCCATCTTGTGTCCACATGGGGGAAGGATCTTTGACCACATGGGGAAAGACATCTTGTGTTTTGGAGTGATGATCAATTTGTATGCTACTCTTTTATTAGATAGGACAAAGGCCTGGTGCATGGGTGGGGGCCAACAGGTTTGCCATGAAAGGTGTCCCAGATCAGGGTGGGGGTTCTCTTGGGACCTGGGGCAACCTGGGCAAGGAGCCTGTGGTGGTTTGCATGCTGGCCATGCCCCCAGGACCCAAGTGGAGGTCCTGGTATCTGAGATTTATTTATCTTCTATAGTTGAAACTTTGTATCCTGGAGCAGAGCCAAGCCTCCTGCTTGCTCTGTGGCAGCAGTTATTACTGTTGGGATTTATTTATCTTCTATAATTGAAACATTGTAGCCTTTAGTGGAGGGGTAGGCCGGCCAGGGTGTGTGGAAAGCTTGGCTCCTTCCATCGTCAGGGGAAATCCTAGCTCTTTCCAGCTCCGTGGCTGCCACCATTTTTATTTATCTTCTATAATTGAAATTTTGTAGCCTTGAGTGGAGGCCTGGGACCACCAGGGTGTGTGGAAAGCTTGGCTTCCTCCATTGCTAGAGAAACCCTAGCCTTCCTCCTTCTTGCTCTGTGGCTGCAGCCATTTTGGTTGAAGTTAATTTGCATACTCACTCCTGATTGGCTGGTGGGTGTGGCTTGTTAGTGTAGTAGAGTGATAGTTAATTTGCATATTTCCCATTTATTAGATAGGATAATGATCTTTCAGAAAGAGATAGTAAAAAGCAATCCCAGCCGAAACTGGTTTGGCTCAGGGGATAGAGCGTCGGTCTGCAGACTGAAGGGTCCCAGGTTCGATTCTGGTCAAGGATATGTATCTTGGTTGTGGTAAAATCCCCAGTGGGGGCCGTACAGGAGGCAGCTGATCAATGTCTCTCTCTCATCGATGTTTCTAACTCTCTATCCCTCTCCCTTCTTCTCTATTAAAAAAAAAGCAATCCCATTCACCATGGCAACAATAACAACAAAAATAAGATACCAAGGAATAAATTTAACCAAAGATATAAAAGACCTATATTCAGAAATCTAGTACATTAAAAAAGGAAATAGAGGAAGACAAATAAGTGGAAGCATATACCATGTTCATGGATTAGAAGAATTAACATCATTAAAATGCTTTGTCTTTTGTTGTCCAGTCTTTTGCTGTGCAGAAGCTCTTCAGTTTGATATAATCCCATTCATTTATTTTTGTCTTTATTTCCCTTGCCTTTGGGGTCAAGTCCATAAAATGTTCTCTACCACCCAGGTCCATAAGTTTGGTACCTATATTTTTTCTGTGACTTATAGTTTCAGCTCTTATGTTTAATTGAATTAATTTTTGTACATGGGGACAAACTGCAATCCAGTTTCATTCATTTTCATGTGGCTTTCCTGTTTCCCCAGCACCATTTTACTCCAATGTGCATTTCTGGCTCCTTTGTCAAAAATTACTTATCCATATGCCTGAGGTTTTATGCTGGGCTCTCTATTCTCCTCCATTGATCTCTGTGTCCTTTTCTCTGCCAGTGCCATGTTGTTTTGATTATTGTAGCTCTGTAGTATGTTTTGAAGTCATGTAGCATGTTACCTCCTGTGTTGTTCTTTTTTTTTTTCCTTCAGGATTTCTTTGGCTATTCTGGATCTTCTGTGGTTCCATAAAAATCTGATGATTTCATGTTCTATTTCTTTAAAAAATTACATTGGGACTTTGATGGGGATTGCATTAAATCTGTATAGTGCTCTGGGTAAAATGGCCATTTTAACTATGTTGATACTTCCAACCCATGAATATGGGATACTTTTCCATTTCGTGTGTCTTCTCAATCTTTTTTAATGATGTTTTGTAATTTTCAGTATATAGGTCTTTCACATTCTTTGCTAAGTTTATTCCTAGGTATTTTATTCTTTGGGTTTCAATTTCAAAAGGAATTATGTTCTCCATTTATTTTTCTGAAGTTTTGCTATTGATACACAGGCAGGCACTATTTTTTTGCATACTGATTTAGTGTCCTGCAACTTGACTGTATTTGTTCACTGTTTCCAATAGTTTTTTGGCAGAGTATTTAGGGTTTTCTATATACAGCATCATATCATCCACACACAAAAAAAGTGACAATTTGATTCCTTCTTTCCCTTTTTGGATTCCTTTTATTTATTCCTCTTGCCTTATTGCTCTGGTTAGTACTTCTGGTACTATCCTATCTAATAAAAGAGTAATGTGCAAATTGACCATCACTCTAACACACAACATGGCTGCCCCATGTGGTCAAAGATGGCTTTTTTCATGCAGACACAAGATGGCCACCACAAAATGTCAGGCAGGCGAGAGCAGTTGTGGGTGATCAGGCCACAAGGGCAGTTGGGAGGGACCAGACATGCAGGGGAGGGCAGTTGGGGCAGACCAGGCCTGCAGGGGAGGGTATTTGGTGATGACCAGACTGGCAGGGGAGGGAAGTTAGGGGCAACCAGGCTGGCAAGGAAGGGAAGTTAGCAATGACCAGGCCTGCAAGGGAGGACATTTAGGGGTGACCAGGCCAGGAGGGGAGGGCACTTAGGGGCAATTGGACTGGCAGGGGAGCAGTTAGGCATCCATCAGGCTGGCAGGGGAGTAGTTAGGGGGTGATCAAGCTGGCAGGCAGAAGCAGTTAGGGGCAATCAGGCAAGCAGGTAGGCGAGCAGTTAGGAGCCAACAGTCCTGGATTGTGAGAAGGATGTCGATTTCCCATTTAGGCATTATCTCACCAGGATTGGGCCTAAATGGGCAGTCAAACATCCCTCGAGGGGTTCCAGATTGGAGAGGATGCAGGCTGGGCTGAGGGACACCCCCCCCCTCTGTGCATAAATTTCAAGCACCAGGCCTCTAGTATTGAATAAGAGTGGTGAGAATGGATATCCTTGTCTTGTTTCTGACCTTAGGGGAAAGCTTTCAGTTTTTCACCACTGAGTATGATATTTTCTGAAGTTTTATCATATATGGCTTTTATTCTCTTGAGGTACTTTCTTTCTAATCCTATTTTATTGTTTTAATAATAAATGTATGTTGTATCTTATCAAATGTCCTTTCTGCATCTATTGACAAGATCATATCATTTTTGGCAGCCAACTAGATGGGAGATGATATTTGTAAACAGTAGCTCTGACAAAGTTTTAATTTCCAAAATATGTAAAGAACTCATAAAACTCAACACCAAACGAATAAACAATCCAATAAAAAAAGTGGGTAGAGGACCTGAAGTTAAACCTCTCCCAAGAAGACACACAAATAGCCAATAGATATATGAAAAGATGTTCAACTTCACTGGCAATCAGGGAAATGCAAATTAAAACTACAATGAGATACCACCTTACACCAGTTAGGATGCCATTATTAAGAAGACAAGCAACAGCAAGTGTTGGAGAGGTTGTGGAAAAAAGGGAAATCCCATTCACTGATGGTGGGATTGTATTCTGGTACAACCACTATAGAAAGCAGTCTGGTGATTCCTCAAAAAATTAAAAAAAATAGCTACCATACAACCCAACAACTCCACTCCTGGGTATATAACCAAATAACTTCGAATCATTTATATGCAAATATACATACACCCCTATGTTAATTGCAGCATTATTCACAGTGGCCAAGAGTTGGAAAAATCCAACGTGCCCTATGATAGAGACTCGATTAAGAAAATGTGGTAGATATACAGAATGGAGTACTACACAGCCATATGAAAGGATGAAATACTAGATATACCAGTTAATAATGTCCGATTTTATAATCAAAGAAATCATGATAATTTCAAGAGAAACATCAAAAGTGCTTTATTCAAAATAATGTCCATTGCTAGCTATACATTTTCCCCATCTTTCACGTAATTTGTGGATATTGTCTCAATAAAACTTTTCCTGTTTTGAGGCAAACCATTCAGAGACCCAATTTTCCACTTTTTCATGTTTTGAATTGCTGCTCAGAAAGTGAATGTGCCATTGATTGGAATAAGTAGTAATCTGAAGGAGCAAGGTCTGGTGAATATAGTGGGTCAGTTAATAGTTCCCACGCAAGATGCTTTATCATGTCTTTAATAGTTTTGAAGTATGTGATGGTGTGTCATCATGAAGCTAAATTACTTCACTGTATCTTCTGGTAAATTCTGGTCATTTCATGATCAAAGCGTGGTTAAAATTGATTATTTATTGTTGGTAGCAATCAGTATTAATCATTTCACCTAGTTTAAGAAACTCATAATACACCACACCTTCCTAATCCCACCAAACGCAGAGCATTGTCTCTTTCTGATGCGATTTGACCTTGCAGTCCATGTTGATGGTTGGCCTGGATCAACCCATGATTTTGTGCTACTGGGATTCTCAAAACAAATCCACTTTTCATCACCAGTCACAATTCAATGCAAAAATGTCTTTCTTTCATGCCGTTGAAGCAACATTTTACTGATAACTTTTCGGTTTTCCATTTTTTTGATGACTTTTGTGTTTCATTTAGTTGATCTGACACCCATTTTCCTTCTTTTAAAATATTTATATTGCTTGTAAATGATTGGAAATTGTTTAATGAGCAACGTTTAATCTTTCTGCAAGTTTTTATTTTTATTTTTTTATTTCTTTATTTTTTTTCTTTTTAGATTGACACACATCTTCATCCAATAATGCATGTAATTATTGGTCTTTGAACATTTTTGGTTGATCTGGACGTTGTTAGTCTTTCATACTGAATTCATCACTTTTAAACCAGTGTTCACAAGTATGTTGAGATGAAGCATGTTCACCATAAGCTTCCTAAAATATATGATAACTTTTTCTTCAAAATAAAGTAATGAATTAAAACTTCCCTTAAATGTTCTTTTTGGGGGGCACGAAATTCGACATTGTTAAGCGTAAAAATATCTATGATGTTAACACCTTCAGAAAATTTGACATATGAAGTTTTGAAGCTTGCTGCCAATACAACAAAATAGCATACATATCAAATCGCATATACTGGTATATCAACATATGTGTAACTCCATCTATTGAAAAATCTGCATTATTTTTAAAATATATTTTATTGATTTTTTTACAAAGAATAAGGAAGATAAATAGAGAGTTAGAAACATTGATGAGAGAGAAACATCGACACACCATCTACTGGGGATGTGCCCCCAACCAAGGTACATGCCCTTGACTGGAATCGAACTTGGGACCCTTCAGTCCATAGGCCTATGCTCTATCCACTGAGCCAAACCAGTTAGAGCAAAAACCTGCATTATTAACTGGTACAACCTGTAGTGTCATTACAACATGGATGGACCTTGAGAACATTATGTGAAATGAAATAAGTCAAACAGAAAAAGTTAAGAAATATATGCTTTCACTCATATGTGGAATGTAAAACTGAAACTTATGAACACAAACAGCAGTGTGGTGGTTACAAGAGGGGTTACAAGGGGAAGAAAGGGGTCCTAAATTAGGTTACAGAATATTTGACTTTAGTTGGTGGGAACATGGTCTTATATACATATTTTGTAAATTAGTAACCCACAAATGAAACCTGTAAGTTCATGTTGACTAATGTCACCCCAACAAAATTTTTAAAAATGCTTTGCCATACTACTCAAAACAATCTACAGATTCAACACATTTGCCATTAAAATACCAAAGGCATACTTCAAAACTATAGAACAAATATTCCAAACATCTTTATGAAACAAAAAATGACCCAGAATAGCCACAGCATTCTTGAGAAAAAACAAAGATGAAGGGATCATAATTCTGGATATAAAACTATACTACATAACAATTGAAGTAAAAAAATCTGGTATTGGTACAAGTACAAGCATATAGACTAATTGAACAGAACTGAGACCGCAAATATTGATTCATGCCAACATGGTCAAATGATATTTTACAAAGGAGGAAAGAGGAGAAAACATTGTCTATTCAATAAATGTGTTGGGAAAATTGGTCAGATACGTGCAAAAATGCAAGAATGAAACTAGACCACCAACTTATACCATACATAAGAATAAACTCAAAATGGATAAATAATTTAAACTTAAGTTGTTAAACCATAAAATCCTAGAAGGAAACATAAGCAGTGAGATCTGGAAACTCCTTTCAGATCCCGTATGGTTCAGGGTTCCAGTTCAGGGTTCGGCCTCTGGAGGAGGCCACACACAAATTAAAAGAGACTAGAAAAGTATTAATTTGGGAATATTGTCGGGAGGGGGTAGGCGGGAGACCACCTCTGGTGGGAGGACTACCCCTTGCTTTGGCCTTGCCATCCCTTTTAGTAAGGTTTGGGATATACCCATTGCCCTGAGACAGGCAATTCCAGTAACAGATTATTTTATCAGTAAGGATTTACATGATTATTTGGTGGGAAAGTTGCTTCAGCTACCATTGTCTCAATTAGATAGGGAGTGGTCAGCTCTGACCTCTCAGAGCTTCAAGGTTGACCAGCCTTCCAGGTTCCTTGTTCACATTTTCTAATTAGTGAGACAATGATCGGTTTCTGGTAGTGATATCTCATGTAGCAGTATTTTCACAGGTACAACTCTGAGTAAATAATAAACAAATGGTACTCTACCAAACTTAAAAGCTTCTGCACAGCAAAAGAAATCATCATTAAAATTAAAAATACAAGGTAAACCACTGTATGGAAGCACTATTTTCCCAGGACACATCTGATAAAGGGTTAATTTACAAGATATACAAAGAACTCATACATCTCAACATCAGAAAGACAAACAATCCAATTAAAAAAAATGGACAAAGGCCTGAATAGACACTTCTCCAAAGAAGTCATACAGATAGCCAGGAGACATATGAAAACATACTCGACATCACTAATAATCATAGAGTTACAAATTAAAACTACAATGAGGTATCTCTTCACAATTTCAGAATGGCTACCATCAATAAATTCACAAACAAGTGCTGGCAAGGATGTGGAGGAAAGGAAACCCTAGTAAACTGCTGGTGCAGCCACTATGGAAAACAGTACGGAGTTTCTTAAAAAAAAAATTGTATCTGGAACTGTCATTTGACCCAGTGATCTCACTTCTGGGAATATAATCCAATTTTCCTGAAACACAAATCAGAAAGAATATATGCAACCCAATGTTGATAGTATCATTATTGGCAATAGTTAAGATCTGGGAACAGCACACTTGCCAATCAGTATATGAGTGGTTAAAACATTTGTGGTACATTTATACTATGGTATACTGTGCAGCTATAAAAAGAAGGGTATTTTACCATTTGAGACAGGATGGAGAAAGTATTATACTAAGAGAAATAAGCCAGACAGAGAAATATGTACAAGTATCACATGATCTCACTTACATGTTGAATCTAATTAACAAAATAAACTAAAAAAATAAATCCAGATGAATGGAATCATGCAACAGGTTGAGGATTCTCCAAGGGGATGGAAGGAAAGAGATCAACTAAATAACTTATATGCATGAACAGACAATAGTGGGGTAAAGACCTGGGTTGAGGAAGGGGCTGGCTAAAGAGAGGCGAAGGAGGGGTTAAATGGGAGATATCTGTAAAAATTGTCAATAAATAGTAATCAAAACAGTATGGTCCAAGCATAAAAAACAGACATATCGATCAATGGAACAGGAGAGGCCAGAAATAAACCTGTGCCTTTACGGTTAATTAATATGTGATAAAGTAGGCAAGAAAATAAAATGAGGTAAAGATAATTTATTCAATAAAGTGGTGCTTGGAAAATTGGGTATATATGTGCAAACAAATAAAATTAGACCATTTTCTTACATCATACACAAGAATGAACTCAATGTAGATTACAGACTTAATTGTGAGATTCAAAACCACAAAATTTATAGTAGAATACAGGTAGACACTTCTTTTGGACTTTTCTTGTAGCAATATTTTTTTGCTGATATATATATTTGGGGGGGGCAAGGGAAACAAAAGAAAAATAAACTAATAAAACACTTCTGCACAACAAAAAAACCACCATCAAAACAAAAAGAAATCCCACTAAATGAGAGAATGTATTCACCAATGATACATCTGATAAGAGGTTAGTTTCCAAAATTTATACAGAATTTATACAACTCCACACTAGAAAAACAAACAAATCAATTAAAAAATGTGGAATGGGCCTGAACACAAACTTCTTACAAGATGACATACAGATGGTCAATAGATATAGGAAAGATGTTTGATATCACTAATAGTCAGATAAATGCTAATTAAAATCACAATGAGCTATCACCTCACACTTGTGAGAATGGCTATTATCACTAAATGAACAAAGAACAGTGTTGGTGCAGATGTGGAGAACATGAAATCCTCTGTCACTGTAGGAGGGAATTTAGACTTATGCAGCTGTATGGAATTAACTCAGAAAAATTAAAATGGCACTATTGTATGACCCAGTGATTTCCCTTTTGGGAATATATCTGAAGAAATTTGAAATACTAATTGAAAATAATATATGCACCCCTATGTATATTGCAACATAATTTACAATAGCCAAGATTTGGAAGCTGCCCAGGCATCTATTGGTAGATGAGTGGATAAAAAAGAGGTGCATAATGGAATACTACTTGGCCTTGGAAAAGAAGGAATTCTTAAACTTTTGATTGGATCTGGAGATTAATATGCTAAGTGAGATAAGCCAGTCAGAGAAAAATAATGACTATATGATGTCACTTATATTTGGAATCTAGCAAACAAAATAAACTAACAAACAAAATAGAAACAGACTCTTAGACAAACAGAACAGACTGATGCTGTTAGATGAAAAGGGTGTTGGGAAGCTGAGTGTAAAAGGTGAAGGGATTAAGCACACACAAATAAATCCCACAAATAAAAATAATCTCATAATGATAACAGTATGATGATTACCAGAGAGAAAGGAAGATCAAGGGAGATAGAAGACTGTAAAATGGATATAAACAGTGACTAAAGGAGACTTCACTTTGGACAAATAAAGTATACAGATGATCTATACTAATAATAGGGGAATATGCAAACTGACTGGGATGCTGTCACAGTAACAATAACAACCAAACAGCAGGCTGCGTGGGGTGACCAGACCAGCAGAGAGGTTAGTGAGGGATGACCAAATGACTCAACAACATGCTGCATGGGGTGATCAGGCTGGCAAAGGGTAGTAGGGGTGATCAGATTGGCACGAGGGCAGTTGGGGGCAACCAGGCTGACAGGGGATCAGTTAGGAGCAACTAGGTTGGCAAAGAGGGGCAGTTGAATGCGACCAAGTTAGTAGGGGGTCAGTTGAGGGCGACCAGGCCAGAAGGGGGGGGGTTAGTGAGGGACTAATAAACAACTCAAGAAAATGTTCTGTGGGTAACCAAGATGGCAGAGAGGGCAGTAAGGGGCAACCAGACCAGTGGGGAGGCAGTTAGGGGTGACTAAGTTGGCAGAAGGGGTAACTTGGGGGTGACCAGATGGAAAGGGGGCAGTAAGGGGTAACCAGGCTGACAGAATGGGCAGTAAAGGGGTACCAGGCCAATGGGGGTGGGCAGTTAGGGGCAACCAGGTCAGCAGAGGAGGTAGTTAGGGGTGACCAGGCTCACAAAGGTGGCATTGAGGGTAAATATATTAGAGGCCTGGTGCATGAAAATTCATGCACTGGAGGAGGTTCCTTCAGCCTGGCCTGTCCCCTCTCACAGTCCAGCAGCCCTCAGGGGCGGGACGTGACCCAGCAATCAGGGGAAGATGATGCCCCATCACAACTCTGCTGCTGCTGTTGCTGGCAGTGCAAACCTCAGCCAGCCCTGGTTACCTGAGCCTCAGGTGGCCCTTGGTGGCTGGGCAGCCACCATTTGAGGCTTTTCTGTGCCTGGGCCAGCTCTGGGCTGCTGGGCAGCCAAAACCTGAGACTTGACTGCACCTTGGGAGTCAGCTGGGCAGCTGCCATCTGAGGCTTGGCTGCACCTTGGGCTGGCCCTAGGTGGCTGGGAGGCTGAGGGGACTTAGATATACTGGAAGCAGTCATGCAGAGTGCTTGGGCCTGCTGGGGGTGGACCTGGCCTTGCTACAAGATTCCAAATATAAATGATATCATATGGGGCTGAGGGGACTGGGAATCATGATCTTTGATGGTGGGGCAGTCAATTAGCATATTTCCTCCTTATTGGCTACAGGTGCCACCATCTTTTCAATGCCATGAAGGTCAATTAACATATTCCCTCTTTATTAGATAGGATATATATATCAACCAACATTACCCCAATACATTCGATAAAAATAAAAAGTAAAAAATAAATATAATTATTCTATATAATAAAAGCCTAATATACTAAGTGACCGACTTTTCATCTGTTCGACCAGTTGCTATGACTCACACTAACCACACGGGGGCAGACACTGCTACTGGTAGGTTAGCTTGCTGCCAATTGGAACAGGGCAAGAAGGGTGGACATTCCCTGGAACCAATCTCCCGCAATTCCTCCCTGGCCTCTAAAATATTTCTTCTAATTAATTTCCTTTCAATGTGCATGAATCCGAGCATTGGGCCTCTAGTAAATCCTATATAATAAAGAGGGAATATGCAAATTGACCATCACTCTGACATAAAGATTGTGGTAGCCACCATAGAGACGGTGGTTTCCATAACACAAGATGGCTGAGCCCACAGTGGAGGCTGAGTTCCCATAATGAACCTTAAGGAGCAATGAGCAGGGACCTCTAGCCACGCTCCCCACCCAACAGGATTTGAAGGGGGACCTGAGGCCACACCCACTTCCTGGCAGGGCTTGACAGGGGACCTCAGGTGCAGCCCCTACCTGGTGGGGCTTGACAGGGAACCTCAGGCTTCATCGCCATTATGGTAGGGATTGACAGGGGACCTCAAGGTGAACCTTCCACCCCAGCCCAGACTGGGGTACATCAGACCGTGCCCCTTGCCCCAGCACCAAACCAGGGGACCTGAAGCTGATCCCCCTCATCCAGCAGGGCTTGACAAGGGTGGGACTTAAAGCTGTAACCCCACCCTAGTGTCAGGCTGGGGGACCTGAGTCCATGCCTTGTATCTGTCACGACTTGACAGGGAACCTCAGGTCATGTCCCCTGCCCAGCAGGGCTTGATGGGGGAGCTCAAGGTGCTCCCCCCTGCCCAATGCTGGGCTGGGGGACCTCAGGCTGCTGCCCTCACCCCAGGCCAGGGGACCTCAGGCCACACTCCCCACCCAGTGGGGCTTGAGGGGAGACCTGAGGCTGTGTGCGCCCCCTCTTGACACCAGGCTGTGGGACCTGGGCTGCAAACCCAACCCAATGTGGTTTGACAGGAGACCTCAGGCCACACCCTCCACCCAGCAGGGCTTGACAGGGGACCTCAAAGCATGCCCCCCATCCTGGTCTGGGCTGAAGGACCTCAGGCCATGCCACCCCACCTGGCACCAGGCCAGGGGACCTGAAGCTGCACCCCCTCTCAGTGGGGCTTGATAAGGGTGAGACCGGCTGCGTCTGGATCTAGCCCAAAGGGGTGGGGGTCAGCTGAGTCTGGGTCTTGCGTGATTTTGAGGCACACATGTGTGGGCGGGGACTTGACTCTAGGACTCTGACAGGCGGAAGATTTTCATATATATTTTACTCTGACACTTCTATTATAGAGAAAGGGCAAATAGCAATATTAAAATATTTCCTCTAATGAATCCACTTTTAATGTGCACACATTTCATATACTCAGCCACTAGTAATTAAATAAAGAGCTATTATTCTTTATAAAAATTAAAATTTTCAGTTTATATTTTTCTGTTTTCTCACTTATAAACTTTCCTTAGTCTTAGAATTTATATGACCCTCTTTTACATCACATATTTAGATTTTTTCCATAAATTTACAATCTTTACATTTAAAAAGTAGTATCAACCCATTACATTTAATGTAATCATTGATATATTTGAATTTATATTCTTTGTGCTTTGTGTTTTCCCTGGCAAATATTTTTTCTTTTTTCTTCCTTATATACTTTTTATCATTGGTTTTGTTTTTATATTTTAAGTTATTACCTGACATTTGTTTGGAAACTATAGATTCTATTTCTCATTTTTAATGTTTACTCCATGAATTGTAATACTCAAACATAAAAAAATAAAAGTCTAAAGTAAGCAAAAATGTTTATTCTCCTCCCAAGCAATTAAAAAATCTTTGCAGTGCTTTAATTTTACTTCTTCTCTTTCAAATTATGTTATTGATTTCACATATTTTAATTTGAAACCTTCTTAAAAATTGAATTGCACAAGGTATTATTACTATTCTGTATTGTAAATATTCATTTAAAATTATGCACATATTTAGTACTTTCTTTTCTCTTTATTTCTTCTATTTAGTATTATTTCTTTTTCTAAATAATTCTTAAAATATTTCGTTGTAAGGGTTGGTGTGTGATAACTCTTTCAGTTTACTTTTGTGTGATAATATTTTCATTTTACACTCTTCTTGAAAGATATATTTTTACTGGATATAGAGTTCTAAATTGGCAGGTTTTTTTTAATTTTCAGAACAATGTCTATATTATCCCATTGTCTTTTGATTTTCATTGTCTTTATTGAAAAGCCATAACATCAGTTCATCTACCACTCCTTTGATGATAGTCCCTTTTTATTATATTTGTGCACATTAAAAGTGGATTAATTAGAGGAAATATTTTAATATTGCTATTTGCCCTTTCTCTATAATAGAAGTGTCAGAGTAAAATATATATGAAAATCTTCCTCCTGTCAGAGTCCTAGAGTCAAGTCCCCGCCCACACATGTGTGCCTCCTTTGATGATAGTCCCTTTTTTATTATACTGTCCCTTTTTTATTAAAGTTCTCTTTGGTATTTGGCTGTTTATTGTGATGTCTAAATGTGGGTTTCTTTCTCTTTTTTTTCCTGGCAGAAATATTTACTAATTTTGCTTTTTTTATTTTATATTTATCTGAGTTGTACAGTATAGTGGTTAAACAGTTACATCATTTATGAAGTGGTGTTGGTTTTCTTCATTTACCTTTTTCTTTATTGATTACATATGTGTTCTTATAGTCCCGTTGTCCCCTATCTCCCACTCATGCTCTCACCACCCTGTTGTCTATGTCCATTGGTTAGGCTTATCTGCATGCATACAAGTCCTTTGGTTGATCTCTCCCCATTATCCCCACCCTCCCCTACCTTCCCTCTGAGGTTTGATGGTCTTATCAATGTTTCTCTGTTTCTGGATCTGTTTCTGTTCATCAACTTATGGTGTTCATTATATTCCACAAATGAGTGAGATCATGTGATACTTATCTTTCTCTGACTGGCTTATTTCACTAAGCATAATGCTCTCCAGTTTCATCCATGATGTTGCAAATGGTAAGAATTCCTTCTTTTTTACAACAGTGTAGTATTCCATTGTGTAGATGTACCACTGGTTTTAATCCACTCTTTGCTGATGGGCACTTAGGCTATTTCCAAATTTTAGCTATGGTGAATTTTGCCACCATGAACATAGGGGTGCATATATGGTTTCTGATTGGTGTTTCTAGTTTCTTGGTATATATTCCTAAAAATGGAATCACTGGGTCAAATGGAAGTTCCATTTTTAGTTTTTTGAGGAAACTCCATACTGTTCTTCACAGTGGCTGCAACAGTCTGCATTCCCACCAGTAGTGCACAAGGGTTCCTTTTTTTCCACATCCTGGCTTCCACTTGTGGTTTGATTTGTTGATGATAGCAATGAAGTATGTTGAGTATAGCTGCTAGATCCTGACTTGATAAAAGCCTCATATCATGAAATTTTGTACATGCCTAATTGTAAGGCTTGGAGGACTCCATTTTGTCTGAATTATTACTATTTCTCTTACTGGGGAGTGTAAGGCAGGGAGTGAGTGGATGATTGTAGTAGTGGAGGTGGAGACATTTAAGCATTTAATTACTTTAAGGTGAGTGTAACCAAATTAATTTTGTCTTATACCTTGGAAATTTTACATTAATAGGCTTAACTATAGTTAAAATGGTAGCCCACTTCAAGGCCATTAGGGCATTTGTAGTGTTTCACCAATGGCTTGCCTGATAGAATTTTGTAATACCCTCCCAATTTGTTCTTCTCTATGTAGCACCCCCTGTATCTGGAATTTACCATCTTTCTTTCTTCCTTCATTTTAATTTTTTTGTAAGGTTATCAAGGAATAATAAGCATATTATTACTTAAGACAAATTGTTCTTATTTTTAGAAATTCCTTGACTATAGGCTTAAGATGCCTATAATATTCTTGCCTTTCTTATTTTGTAAAGGTATGATATTCATTTTTATACAGTTGTGGCTTGTAAGATAGTGTCAATAACTAACATATGATTTAAGAGAATAGGCCTTCATTTAAATAACATCGGCTTTAAAAATAAATACTTTCCATACATTAACACTTTGGTCATTCACTAAATTTATATGTTACTTAAAAAGAAGTACACCTAATCCTTTTTGCATATGATCTAATAGTTTCTCCACACGTATAAGAAATTTCAGGTGTTGTTGTACCATGTTCATTTCAACCTTCTAAAACAAGTAACATTCCACAAATAAGTGAGATTATGTGATATTTATCTTTCTCCAACTGGCTCATTTGTGACAATATAATGAACAACATAAACTGATGAACAAAAATAGAGCCAGAGTCATAGAAGCATTGAACAGACCATCCAACCTAAAAGGGAAGGCAGGGATAAGTGATGGAGAGTAAGAGATCAACCAAAGATACTTGTGTACTTGCATATGAACACAACCAATGGACATAGACAGTAGGGGGGAGGAGGGCATGTGCTAGGGAGTGGGAGCAGCTGGAGAGAGGTCAAATGGAGGGAAAGGAGACTTATGTAATACTTTAAACAATAAAAAATTTAAATATAAATAAATAAATAAATAAATAAATAAATAAATAAATAAATAAATAAAAACAAGTAACATATTCTATTCCTATTCTAACTCTTCCAATTTCAGATAACTTTTCTTAGGTCTTATTATTTATTTATTTATTTAATTTTTTATTTTTTAAATTTTTATTAATTTTTATACATATCTTCCGATTGTGCCACCTCCCTCCGAGGCATACCCCAACCCCCCAGTGTCTATGTTCATTGGTTATGCTTATATGCATGCATACAAGTCCTTTGATTGATCTCTTATCTACCTCACCTAACTTTAATCTTCCTGCTGTACTTTCACAGTCTGAAGCTTTACTGTCTCTGTATCTATCCTTTTGTTCATCAGTTTATAATGTTCTTTATTATCCACCAATGAGTGCGATCATGTGATGCTTCTCCTTCATTGACTGGCTTATTTCACTAAGCATAAGGCTCTCCAGTTCCAACCAGGTTGCTGCAAATGTTAAGAATTCCTTCTTTTTCATGGCAGCATAGTATTCCATTGTGTAGATGTACCACAGTTTTCTGATCCAATCATCTGCTGACGGGCACCTAGGCTGTTCCCAAATTGTAGCTATTGTAAATTGTGCTGCTATGAACATAGGGGTGCATAAATCCATTCTGATTGGTGTTTGTAATTTCTTAGGATAAATTCCTAAGAGTGGGATTACAGGATCAAATGGGAGATCCATTTTTAGTTTTTTGAGGAAACTCCATACTGTTCTCCACAGTGTCTGCACCAGTCTGCATTCCCACCAACAGTGCACAAGGGTTTCTTTTTCTCTGCATCTTCGCCAACACTTGTGGTTTGTTGATTTGTTGATGATTGCCATTCTAACAGGTGTACGATGGTATCGCATTGTCATTTTGATTTGCATCTCTCGGATGATTAATGACTTTGAACATGTTTTCATGTGTCTCTTGGCCTTCCTTCTGTCGTCTTTTCAAAGGTTCTATTTAGGTCCGTTGCCCATTTTTTTTATTGGATCATTCATCTTCCTTTTATTAAGTTGTATAAGTTGGCTGTAGATTTTGGAGATTAAACCTTTATCAGTGATAACATTTGCAAATATGTTCTCCCATACAGTGATCTTTCTTGTTGTTTTGTTGATGGTTTCTTTTGATGTGCAAAAGCTTTTTACTTTGATGTAGTCCTATTTGTTTATTTTTTCTTTAGTTTCCATTGCCTTCTTTCGGCATATATCTGTGATTGTGCTGCCTGTGGATTCCTCTAGTATTTTTATGGTTTCCCTTCTAATGTTTAAGTTCTGTATCAATTTTGAGTTTATTTTTGTATTTGGTGTCAGTTGGTGGTCCAGTTTCATTTTTTTTGCATGTATCTGTCCAATTTTCTGAACACCATTTATTGAAGAGGCTATCTTGGCTCCATTGAATGTTCATGCCTCCTTTGTCAAATATTAATTGAGCATAGTGGTTTGGGTGGATATCTGGGTTCTCTATTCTATTCCATTGGTCTATATGTCTGTTCTTGTGCCAGTAACAGGCTGTTTTGAGAACAGTTGCTTTGTAGTATAGCTTGAAGTCTGGTATTGAGATCCCACCTACTTTATTCTTCTTTATCAGAATTGCTGTAGTTATCCATGGTCTTTTTTTTTGTTCCAGATGAATCTATGAAGAATTCTTTGTAGGTCTGTGAAATATGTCGTTGGTATTTTAATGGGTAGTGTGTTGAATCTGTAGATTGCTTTGGGTAGTATGGACATTTTAATGATGTTGATTCTCCCAATCCATGAGCATGGTATGCTCTTCCATCTGTTAACATCTTCCTCTATCTCTTTTTTCAGTGTCCTGTAGTTTTCTCCATATAGGTCTTTTACCTCTTTAGTTAGGTTTATTCCTAGGTATCTTAATTTTTTGGTGCGATGGTATATGGGATTGCTTTTTTAGTTTCTCTTTCTGTAATTTCACTATTAGTGTATAGAAATGCCACAGACTTCTTATCATTAATTTTGTATCCTGCTACATTGCAGAATTCATTAATTAAGTCAATTAGTTTTGGAATGGAGTCCTTTGGATTTTGTATGTACAATATCATGTCATCTGCAAATAAGGACAACTTTACTTCTTCTTTTCCAATTTGGATGCCTTTTATTTCTTCTTCTTGTCTAATTTCAATGGCTAATATTTCCAGTACTATGTCGAACAGGAGAGGTGAGAGTGGGCATTCCTGTCTTGTTCCTGTTCTTAGGGGAAATGGTTTTAGTTTTTGCCCATTGAGTATGATGTTAGCTGTGGATTTGTCATATATGGCTTTTATGATGTTGAGGTGTGATCCTTCTATTCCCACTTTGCTGAGAGTTTTTATCAAGAAAGGGTGTTGGATTTTGTCAAATGCTTTTTCTGCATCAATTGATATGACTATGTGATTTTTATCTCTCAATTTGTTTATGTGATGTATCACATTTATTGATTTGCGGATATTGTACCATCCCTGCATTCCTGGGTTGAATCCTGCTTGGTCATGGTGTATGATCTTTCTGATGTACTGCTGGATCTGGTTTGCTAGAATTTTGTTGAGGATTTTGGCATCTATGTTCATGAGAGATATTGGCCTATAATTCTTTTTCATTGTGTTGTCTTTATCTGGTTTTGGTTTAGGGTGATGCTGGCTTCATAGAAGGTGTTTGGAAGTGTTCCTTCTTCTTGAATGTTTTTGAATAGTCTTCCTTGAATGTTTGGTAAAACTCTCCTGTGTAGCCTTCTGGTCCCGGGCTTTTATTTGCTGGAAGCTTTTTGATTACTGCTTCAATTTTTTCCATAGTTATTGGACTATTGAGATATTTGGCTTCCTCCTCATTGAGTTTTGGGAGGTTATATTTTTTTTAGGAAAAAGTCCACTTCTTGCAGGTTGTCCAATTTGTTGAAATAGAGTTGTTCATAGTATTTTTTAACAATCCTTTGTATTTCCACAGGGTCTGTTGTTATTTCTCCTCTTTCATTTCTGATTTTGTTTATTTGGGTCTTCTCTCTTTGCTTCTTGGTGAGCCTGGCTAGAGGTCCATCAATCTTGTTTATCCTTTCAAAGAACCAGCTCTTTGTTTTGTTGATCTTTTGAATTGTTTCTTTGGTCTCCAAGTTGTTTATTTCCACTCTGATCTTCACTATTTCCTTCCTTCTGAGTTCACTGGGCTTTTCTTGTTGCTCTCCTTCTAGGTCTTTCAGTTGTAGGTTTAGGTAACTTATTATCATTGTTTCCTGTTTTTTTGCAGTAGGTTTGTAGGGCTATGAACTTCCCTCTCAAGACTGCTTTCACTGTGTCCCATAAATTTTGGATTGTTGTGTTGTCATTGTCATTTGTTGGCATGATGTTTTTTATTTTTTCCTTGATCTCTCTGGTTACCCAGTCGTTGTTTAATAGCATGCTGTTTAGTCTCTTATTATTTATTAAATGTTTATTTTTCTTCAATGATAATATTTGTCATAGAGGTTGAAAATGCAACATTTTAGAGAGATACTTAAGAGTGCAATCATGTAGGACCTAAATTGCTCATGCCTTAAAATATGTCTTTGCTTTCACCCTTTCTCTGTAACACCCACTCCTCTTTATCTTCTATCCCTATCATGCTCTCAGTGCCTACCTGCTGTCTCTCTCTACCTCAGTCCAATAAAGGGACTGATTTGCTGTTGATAAAGAACACTTTAGCATTAAAATTTTCTAGAACATTGGGTATTAATATAAAAATTGTTTCTTTTTTTTTTTTTTGCTTTCTTTAGAGCAGGATGAACAAAGCTGAATTAGGGTGTCAATCCCAGTCCCAGACATAGTTAACAAATGTACAGCAATGAATGCTGAGTAAGAATCTTGATCTACCTGAGGTACAAGGGACCTAGGCCCTCTTACCAACTTTTCAATGACCTCAAATAATTCTAGATATTTCAGAAACTCTGAGATTGTAAAGTCCATAATGGTTTGACTCAATGTTCTTAGCTTTTGTCCATGCAGACACCTATACCAAGATAGATGATTAGTGATCCTCATTGCCCTAACCATTGCTCACAGTGTAAATAAGTAATATATCATTCAAGCCAACTATGGACTCCAAATTCCTGGGCACACTTGTTCCACCATCTGTGCCATCACAGTAAAGCTACTTCTTCCTTAGCCCTCAACTTGACCTTTCCTAGTTAAGCATATAGTAAAGAATCTTAATGTATTAATTATTTTCTGGCATAGTGGTAGAAATCCCCAAATTTTTAAGCTAGCTTTTAACTAATTTGTCAATTCATTCAAATAAACATTTATTGTGTGTTTACTATGTGTTCTACCTTCTTGGAATATAGCTATAAATAATATAGACAAGATACTTTTTCTCTTGAAGCTAACAGTATAAGGGGAAAGAAAAAGACAATAAGGAAATATATACCATAATATCATATAATGGTAAGTTGTATGAGAAAAATTAAGGCTGGGTTATGTTGTATAGAGTATCAGAAGGGAGTGTAACTTTTTTTTAGTTAGGTAGACATGGCATAATATGGATATTATAACTTCTGTATTCATGAATTTACTGCCTTCAAGACTTTTTGATGCTCAAGATATAAAGTAGCTCATTCCTGGGAGAAAATAGGGAGTATGCACCAGTCAGTTCCACTGTGCATGACCCCTGAGATAGAAGGTAAGAATATGAAAACCGCCGAAACTGGTTTGGCTCAGTGGATAGAGCATCAGCCTGCAGACTGAAAGGTCCCAGGTTCGACTCTGGGCAAGGGCACATACCTTGGTTGTGGGCACAACCCCGGTAGGGGGTATGCAGGAGGCAGCTGATCAATGTTTCTCTCTCATCAATGTTGCTAGCTCTCTATCTCTCTCCCTTCCTCTCTGTAAAAAAATCAATAAAATATACTTAAAAAAAGGAATATGAAAACATCTGCCCTTCGCCATTGAGGTGAAACTAAGGAAGAATTATCCATAGAGGGCTTGTTATATTAGGTTCATGACTTCTCTGTTGTGATATGAAAATGTTTAATACACACAAACATAAAGAGAGAATGATGAAGCCCCCATACATGGATAACTCATATTCAACAATTATCATTTTGCCACATTGTTTTATCTAAACCTTTTCTTTGTTGAAATATTTAAAAGAAAACCCAAACATCACTTCTTTCCATATCTATATGTTTTGGTATACATCTCTGTAAAAATGGACATTTTTTTTTACATAATCACTGTTAACATCATACCTAACAAAAACAAAATGTTGGTTTTTTTATGTGTGTGTCTTCTATTTTGCAGTCCATAATCAAATTCCCCCAGTATGACCTATTTTTAAAGAACATGGATATCACATAAACATAGAAGGAAATATAGCAAAGGGCTTTTAAATATATTGGGCTTTAAAGTTAGGGACAATTACATTTGAATCCTGTCTCTTTTTTTCAAACAAGTTTTGTGAAGTTAACCTCTTGTGACTAGGTTCTTTCTCTGAAAATGGGGATAATGATTTCTCAAAGCATTGTTTGAAGCTTAAATGAGAGAATATATGTAAAGAATTTATTTGGTATATGATATGAGATTATCTATAGATATAAAAGCAAAATGACCAGAACAAACAGAATAACTGGTGGCTATGTCACTCACTGCAGCAGCCAATCAGCCTGATGAAGGGCAGGGCCAGCCGCCAACCTCCCCCCACTTGCCCTATTTGGCCCCATGGACCCTCTCTCTAGCCAGCCCCACCTTTGATCATCCCCCAACACCCTGATCAGTTGACTATGTAAAACTCAAGCTAATTAAGGTCATTTAAATGAAATGTTTGCAATTTTTCATTACTATCAGTAAAATATTGATTATTCATAATTTATATTCTCATCTTAAAACAGAGTTAAATCCCTCCTCTCCAGATAAAAAATTAAAAAAAAATCCCTCCTCTCCAGGAGAATAAATGAAATGACATATGGGAATTGTATGTTGTTCAATATTGTGGGAACTTAATAAGTGTGAAATAAGATATGAGATTTAAAATGTCTATTTATAAGTTTTATTTGATCACACAAAATTATCCATATATGCTGAATATTCATCATAGTTTATTGCTCTTGATGTACATGGATTAAAAGTTTTACCAGAGTGTTGTTTAGGAACAGGAGAGTTAACTATATGAACACTTTTGGTCCTTGGCAGACCTATAATTCTAATATCAGAATACCAATGATGATGTATGTCCAGGTAAAGATTATCCTTAAGATTTGAGAGTATTGGCCATTATCCCTAGGTGAATTTGTTCAGAATAAAGAAGGCATTAATGAAAAATAGGTCTAATCCTTTTGTCTCTAAAACAGAGTTTGCCAGAATTGTGGTAATCTTAACACCCATTTTGAACAAGCAATACTTTTAGGTCCATAATATTTTACACACTATTTGACCACCCACCTCTGTTTCTGAAGCTTATTTTAGACTTTCAGTGACAACCCTGGCCCATGTCATACAGCCTTTGTGAGACTCAGCTTAAATTTAAAACTGTCTTTTGCTAATTTACCCAACTAAAATGGACATCCTTAGAAGATGTAACTGCTATCCCTGACTTCAAATTATTTAAGAATACTTTTGATTATTTTTTATAATGTTAAAGGTAAATTAAAAAACTAGGATAAATTAAAGTATTACCACTACTTAATAACTTAACTATTTGATAGTAATATACCAAAAGAGTAAATTAGATTAAATTTACTTCCTAAGTAAGTTATTCTATTTAAAATTAGAAAAGTGAATTTGTAAGGCACAAATACAATGAAATGTTTTCACTCCTTTCAAACATTAATTCATTTTCAGCTATATTTCATATGTTTTTTTAAAAATACATTTTATTGAATTTTTACAGAGAGGAAGGGAGAGGGATAGAAAGTCAGAAACATTGATGAGAGAGAGACATCAATCCGCCGCCTCCTGCATGCCCCCCAAGAGGGGGATGTGTCCTCAACCAAGTACATGCCCTTGACTAGAATCGAACCCAGGACCCTTCAGTCCGCAGGCCGATGCTCTATCCACTGAGCTCATATTTTAATAACAATAAACATATTTTCTTTTGCTCTTGTGGGTTTATATCTAGCCTACAGGGGCAAGATGTTTTTAAAGACAAGAATAAGAGGGTGGGGGGGGAAGCAAAAGACGCAAAGAAGCAATGAATAGACTGTCATGCTACAGTGGGAAGGCAGGGGAGGTTGCGGGGGAGGGGCCTCTAGGAGATCAACCGAGGGACTTGTATGCATGTGTGTGTAGGCAGAGCCAGTGGATACAGGGCAATGAGGGTGGATTGGAGGGGAAATGGATGAGAGCATGTACTGGGGGGTGGGGAGGGCAATAGGGAAAAATAAATTAATTAATTAAAAAAAATAAATTAGCTAATACTTCCCACTTAGCTTCAAACTACTTTTTCATATTCTGTCCTCATAGTTTCATTGTCCTATACCCTCAGTGTGGTGGTAAATGCAAATACCTAACCAGGCTCTCTCATGATGGGGAAGCTCTGATTTGTACTGATTTCTGATTTTCATTGTGTTACTTTCCCCACCATACCAAGTGACAGGGTTGGGAATAAAATCACATAATCATCTCTCTGGAGCAAGTTCTCACAGGCTCCAATATACCACTTTCATTATTCACCTAATCCTCTTCTTACCCACTTATTCCAATGAAGGAGAATATTTAATGTGCCTATTTATAAAATGATCAAGGTATTTGATATAATACTAGAGGCCTGGTGCATGAATTTGTGCACCAGTTAGGTCCCTTGCCCTGGCCTGTGCTGTCTTATAATCCAGGACCCATCGGGAGATGTCAGAGAGCCAGTTTCAGCCCAATTCCTGCAGGCCAAGCCAAGGGACTCCACTGATGCACAAATCTATGCACTAGGCCTTTAATATGCATATAAGGTCTTCATTTCATCTCTTTCTGCCCTCTTCCCTCTTCCCTTCCCTCTGAGATTCATCAGTCTGTTCCATGTTTCCATGCCTGTGCATTGAGCATCTGCCCCTTGGTGGTTATTGCACATCATAGCTACTGGTTGGTTGCTTAGGCTTTTATATATAGAGATTTGAGTAACAGAAGGAAGAAAATGTACGTAGGGAGATAAAAGACTACATTAATATTTAAAACAAATTAAAATGACAGCTCTACTGAAGCTACAATTCACACAGTATAGAGAATTTTCCAGCTTTTAAAGAAGTAATAAACCATGGTTTTGAAATTATTATGCAATACCTTAATACTAAAGTCTTGGCCATGAAGAACAAAAACAGTGGTGGGTTAACAGCAGTACCAAATATGCATAACCTTAGGCTACATTGCCAGTGGGATATGCTAAATGTTAAGAAAATAGCTTCTGTCATACTAACTAGCTAGGTCATTATTAGAAATCTGTGCTGTTAACACTGTTGATTTAGATTTTTAGATCATATACAAAGCTCACATGTATTATATCAACTGAGAAAAATGGGTTATATTGCAAGACAACTCAAACAAGCTTATTTATATATTTTCCCTATACATTGTGTCACCAAATAAATTTGAAATGATAAAATGAAACTCAGTTTCAGTGACCAGCAAAGGGAGTGAATCCAAACAACACAAAATGGATCAATATTCTGAAGCAGATTGTGGAAAAATATTAATAATTAAAATAAACTTTTGTAAGGCAATCTTGTAATATGATGATACAATATTTCCATACAGTCTTTGTAATGCACGCCAGTTGTATAAAATAGTATAAAGTTTTGAAAAGGAATCATGAAAAAATTTATTACGAAATAATTTTTATGTCATTTAGAAAACTTACTCTAATGGAAATAATACTTATTATTTATACTTGAAAGAGAGCTATTACCTCATAAATTCTTATAAGATATCCAAAATACTTAATGCTTTGAGTTGTGGATGAAAATAGAGGCCACATACTAAACCTAGCAAGCTCAGGAGAGGCCTCCATGGTAGGCCATACAAACTAAGAGATCAAAAATAACCACATAGGATGGTCAGAAATTAAAACTTCTTAACTAAACACAAGTCATTACAGGTAATCATGCCCTAGACCAGTATATTCCTTACAAAGGTCAGTCTGTACCTTAACTGAGCCTTTTGTATTTTTACATCCTATATAATAAAAGTGTAATATGCAAGTCGACCAAACAGTGGAATGACTGGTGGGGGGAGGAAGCAGTGAGCAGGTGACACCAGGCCAGCCAAAGAGCATGCCAGCGGGAAGAGGGATGGGGCAGTGATGGGGTAAGGGGTGTGGAGGCAACCAGCAGCCAGAGGGGGGGGCGATGGGGTCTAGCGCCATCCCCTGATCCCCGCCCAGTTGCCTCCTGCAGAGGGAGGCCATAGGTTGTGGCAGCAGCAGGGCGATACAGGGCAGGGTTGGTGGCTTACTGTCCCAAGATAGGCCCACCAGAGTCAGGGTCACCTCCCATAAAGGGAGGCCACTGGCAGCTGTGGCACAATGGAGAGTGGGGCCTGCCACTCGGCACCTGTGCCCTCCCCTGATCAGCTTGCCAGTCACCTACCTCAGAAGGAGGCCATGGGGAGCAGATCTAAGCCTTTAAGTAGAACATCCCTCAAGGGATCCCAAGCTGCGAGAGGTCGCAGGCTAAACATCCCCTCACCCCCCGCTCTGAGTGCATGAATTTTCTTGCACTGGACCTCTAGTCTATCATAACATGAAGTTGGATTGTGGTAGTAATCCCCTTTATTCCAGACCCCTCAGGGTATAATCTCCCACCAGAGCAAGAGACCATGAACCCCTCATTGTTACCTTGTTCCCCATATACCATCTCTATGTGATGTAAATGTTAACTATCCTATACTCACCAATGTAAAAGAAGTGTTTCACTTTTCTTTTTACTCTTTATTCAATCTTAGAGATTTTCCCGCTTTGCTTTCTCCCATGTCTACAACCAATGGATTTCATGTAATCATCCTTACACCTTCACACTTCATTGTAATGTATAAAATAAACTGCAATATCATAATTTTCCAGAGCATTTTCTCAATCCGTTAAGATTTTGCTTCTCGGTAATTGTCAAATTGGCTAAAAAAACTCATAAAAATTCTCTACAGGTTTGGATGTTTCTTACATCAATGGGATTTTATTGTCAAAATCTGACTGTTAGAAGGTATTACTTTTCCACCGCCACATTCTTCATCACAGCCAGGTGTTCCTAATCACTTGCTCCCACTCTCAGGGCCCAGTTTTGTCACAGTAGATTATAAAAGTTCAAGTATAAGGCTGAAGAACTCTCTCATTTATCAGGATCCACGTTGGCATTAATATCTGTCTTTTCACATGCTCTGTGCTTTAAGCTTCTATGGCTTCCATATCCTGATTTGCCTTGACTACTGATCACTCAGTTTCTTGATCACTAAATAACTCAAACTGGCTTGAGTTTATATTGCTTGACATGACCTTTGTGTTTGAATCTGCCCAAATTTTTGCCTGTCAACATGTTATTTCCCTAATTTCTAAAGCTTATTTTCTTTAACTGAGTTCTTGGTTTCTATAACCAAGCCTGACAATTCTGAATCGAGAATGTTACCTGCTGTGACTTCTGTTACATGTCTAAACTTTCATGATTTCCCTGATGACCTATAATTTGGGCCTTACTATTTAGTTCTGACTATTGGACCTTCCATGTGCACCTACTTTGTTCAATTCTCATGGCTTCAGATCAATAGTTCTACCTTGACTTACACCCAGACCTTGGATGGATCCATTAATTGGCTTTGCCAAACCTTACCTCTTTCAACTTTCACCTATGACCTAGGACTGAAAATGACATGATTGTTAAAAATAACTTTCAAATGACCATCAAATCTATTTTATCAATAGTATAAAACTGACCTCTTCTCCCTAGGTAATTCACTTTTCTTCTATTTACTTGATTTTCTCACAAATAAAAGTGATGGCAAATTAGTGTAAAAATTCATATTTTCTTATTCAATTTATCTCTAAAATAGCAAATTCAGGTGTTTTTTTTGTATTTTTAGTGGTAAGTGGTCTATCAAAAGCATATCAAATGATTAAGAATTTTTTAAAATTTTCTTTATTGATTAAGGTATTATATATGTGTCCTTATCCCCTATTGCCCCCACCCTCCAGCTCATGCCCTCACCATCATGTTGTCTGTGTCCATTGGGTGTGCTTATATGCATACACACAAGTCTTTTGGTTCATCTCTCCCCCTTATCCACCCCCCTCCTTTGCCTTACCTCTAAGGTTTGAAGGTCTGATCAATACTTCTCTGTCTTGGCATCTGTTTTTGTTAATCAGTTATGCTGTTCACTATATTCAACAAATGAGTGAGATCATGTGATATTCACCTTTCTCTGACACAGTAATTTCACTTAGAATAATGATTTCCAGGTCCATCCATGCTGTTGCAAATGATAGGAGTTCTTACTTTTATAAAGCAGCATAGTATTCCATTGTGTAGATGTACCACAGGTTTTAACCCACTCATATCCTGATGGGCACTTAGGTTGTTTCCAAATCTCAGCTATTGTAAATTGTGGTGCTATGAACATAGGGGTGCATATATCCTTTCTGATTTCTATTTCTAGTTTCTTGGGATATATTCCCAGAAGTGGGATCACTGGGTCAACTGGAAGTTCCATTTTTAGTCTTTTGAGGAAACTTCATACTGTTCTCTACAGTGGCTGCACCAGTCTGCATTCCCACCAGCAGTGCACCAGGGTTCCTTTTTCTCCTTATTCTCACCAGCACTTGTCTTTTGTTGATTTGTTGATGATAGCCATTCTAACTGGTGTGAGATGGTATATCATTGTGGTTTTGATTTGCATCTCTCAGGTGATTCGTGACTGAGCATGTTTTCATGTGTCTTTTAACCTTCCTTCTGTCTTCTTTTGAACAGATTCTATTTAGGTCCCTTGCCTGTTTTTTTATTGGATTCTTTATTTTCCTTGTGTTAAGTTGTATACATTCCCTGTAAATGTTGGAGATTAAGCCCTTATCAGTGATAACACTGGCAAATATGTTCTCCCATGCAGTGGGATTTCTTGTTGTTTTGTTGATGGTTTCTTTTGCTGTGAAAAAGTTTTTTTTTTTTTATGTAGTCCCATTTGTTTATTTTCTCTTTATTTTCCATTGTCCTAGGAGCAATATCACTGAAAAAATTGCTTCAGCATATGTCTAAGATTTTGCTGCCTGTGGATTCCTCTAGTATTTTTATTGTTTCCTGTCTTATATTTAAGCCCTGTTTGGTAAAACTCCCCTGTGAAGCAAACTCCCCCTGGGCTTTGATTTGCTTGAAGCTTTTTGATGACTGCTTCAATTTCTTCCATAGTTATTGGCCTATTGAGATTTTTAGAATCTTCCTGATAGAGTTTTGGAAGGTTGCATTTTTCAAGAATGTGTCCATTTCCTCCAGGTTATCTAGTTTGTTAGAATAGAATTGTTTAGAGTATTTTTTTTTTAACAATCCTTTGTATTTCTGTGGATTCTGTTGTTATTTCATCTCTTTCATTTCTGATTTTGTTTATTTTGGTCCTCTCCCTTTACTTTTTGGTGAGCTTAGCTAGAGGTTCATCAATCTTGTTTATCCTTTCAAAGAACCAGCTTTTGATTTCATTGATCTTTTGTATTGTTTTTTATTTTGTTTTGTTTCTTGGTCTCTATGTCATTTATTTCTGCTCTGATCTTTATTATCTCCTTCCTTCTGCTCACTCTTATATTTTCTTGTTTCTCTCTCTCTCTAATTCTTTGAATTGTAGAGTTAGATGATATATTACCATTTTTCTTGTTTTTTTGAGGTAGGCCTGTAGCGCTATGAACTTTTCTCTCGGGACTGCTTTCATTGTGTCCCATTGATTTTTTTTAATTAAATCTTTATTATTCAGATTATTACATTTGTTTCTCTTTTTTCCCCTCCATAGCACCCCTCCACCCAGCTCCCTCCCCTCCCTCTGCCCTTAGCTCCCTCTCATTGATCTCATCCATAGGTGTATGATTTTTGTCCAGTCTCTCCCTGTACACCCCTCACCTCTTGCCCCCTGAGAATTACCAGTCCACTCCCTTGCTGTGCTCCTGATTCTATTATATTCACCAATTTATTCTGTTGATCAAATTTTTAATTCACTTAATTTTTAGATTCACTTGTTGATAGATATGTATTTGTTGTTCATAATTTTTTGGCTTTTACCTTTTTCTTCTTCCTCTTCTAAAAGAGTACCTTTCAGCATTTCATATAATACTGGTTTGGAGTTGATGAACTCCTTTAGCTTTTTCTTATCTGTGAAGCTCTTTATCTGCCCTTCAATTCTGAATGTTAGCTTTGCTGGATAGATTATTCTTGGTTGTAGGTTCTTGCTATTCATCACGTTGAATATTTCTTGCCACTCCCGTCTGACCTGCATCGTTTCTGTTGAGAAATCAGCTGACAGTCGTATGGGTGCTCCCTTGTAGGTAATAAACTGTTTTTCTCTTGCTGCTTTTAATATTCTCTTTGTCTTTTGCTCTTGGTATTTTAATTATGATTTGTCTTGGTGTGGTCCTCTTTGGATTCCTTTTATATGGGGTCCTGTGTGCTTCCTGGACTTGTAAGTCTTTTTCTTTTACCAGATGTGGGAAGTTTTCAGTCATTATTTCTTTAAATAGGTTTTCAGTATCTTGCTCTCTCTCTTCTTCTGGCACCCCTACAATTCTAATATTGGTATGCTTAAAGCTGTCCCAGAGTCTCCTTACATTATGTTCACATTTTTGGATTCTTTTCTCTTCTTGCTTTTCCAGTTGAATGTTGTCTGCTTCTTTATATTTCAAATTTTTTACTTGATTCTTGCCTTTCTCTAGTCTGCTGTTAGGACTCTGTATAATATTTTTTATTTCAGTCAGTGTATGTTTAATTTCTATTTGGTCCTTTATCATCTTTAGTTGGACCTTTTCCATCTCCTCTTGGGTCTCACTAAATTTATCCAACTTTTCTAGCATATTCTTGAAAAACCTTTTAAGTGTGGTTTTGAACTCTATATCTAGTCATTTTTTTCCCTCCATTTCTTTTGTTTGTGATCCCTTCCCTTGTCTCAGCATTTTCACTATGCCGGGGAAACTTCTGTGTTGAATTCAGCTTTATGATACCAGACGCAAAGCCCCAGAAGCCTCTGTTGAGCTTGGGAGGGGTGGAATCTCAGGGCTTAACGGACCGCCTTGCCTTCCAGTCGGCCCCACCCTCCACGGCCCCTGAGTCTCACGTGACTGGGTAATCCCTGGAGCAATCCTTGTGGGCACTCACACCCACAGTGCCTCCAACCGTTGCCTTTCCAGCTCCCCTGTGCACCAGGACCACACGAGACTAGGTCCCCAGGGTTTCGCCCGAAACAGGGACACAGTGGACTCAGAAGTGGCACAGTTCGAAGGATCTGTCTCCCGCCCACTCGTGAAAGCCAGCAGCACAATCAGCAATCTGTCCTCCGCGCAGCACCATGTACGTGCGAGACGGGACCTGATCTTCTGCGACTCCCCTAAATTTCCATGCACCTCTCCCTTTTCACAGTCCAAACTCCCCCCGTATGAGTTTCGGCTGGATCTGGGGTTTAGTGTCGTAAGATAAGGGGTTCAATGCCATTGGGAGTCTCCGTTTCCCTCCCGCCAGAGAAAGCCAGCCAGGTACTCCGGCACCCGCTCTCTCAGCGCGCGGGTCTCTGTACCTTGGCTTTTTGCAGCTCCTCTGGGTTTCTGTGAGCCCCTCTCTTTCCTTCTAGCTGTAGTACTTACACTCGGCCAGCTTTCCTGTGGTTCTGGATGATGTCTGTTCTGTCTTTTAGTTGTAATTTTGAAATTGTTATGCGAGGCAGCAGTGTAGGTGTTTACCTATGCCGCCATCTTGGATTCTCCTGTGTCCCATTGATTTTTTATTGTCCTTAGTTTCCAGGATGTTTTTAATTTCTTCTTTGATCACTTTGGTAACCCACTTCCAAGTGTTTTCATTTTTTCGGCTGTTTTTATTGTAGTTTATTTTTAATATTATGTTATTGTGGTCTGAGAAAATGCTTGATAGGATTTCAATCTTCTTAAATTTAGGGATACGTTGCTTTGAGAAGAACATATATTCCATGGCATTGGGGTGAAATGTTCTGAAGATGTCAGTTAAGTCTATGTGATCTATTGAGTCATTTAGGATTATTTTTTCTTTGCTAATATTTTGTCTAGAGTATTTATCTATTGATGTCAGTGATGTATTAAAGTCTCCTACTATGATTGTATTGTTGTCGATCTCTCCCTTTATATCTTCCAAGAGGTGTTTTTTTTTATGTACTTAGGCGCATATATGTTTATCACGGTTATATCCTCTTGTTCTATCAGTCCCTTTTCTATTATGAAATGGCCTTCCATATGTTTTGTTATGGCCTTCCCTTTGAGGTCTATTTTATCAGATATAAGTATTTCTAACCCAGCTTTTTTTTTTTCATTTCTATTTGCCTGAAATATATTTTTTCATCCCTTCACATTCAGTCTGTGTGCATCCCTTGTTCTCAGATGGGTCTCTTCTAAACAGCATGTATATGGGTAATATTTTTTTTATCCATTCACTCACACATTATCTTTTGATTAGAGCATTTTGTCCATTTATATTTAACATTATTATTGAAAGGTAATTGTTTGTAGCCATTTTTTTTGTGCCTGTGTTCTTTCATACCTTTTTATTTCTTCATTTTACACCAGTCCCTTTAGCATTTCTTGCATTGCTGGCTTGTAGTGATAAATTCCCTTAGCCTTTTTTTTTTTTTTGTCAGGGAAGCTCCTTATTTGCCTGTCAATTTTGCATGATAGCCTTGTTGGATAAAGTATTCTTGGATCCAGTCCCTTGCTTTGCATTTACTTTGTAAATTTCCTTTCATTCTTTTCTAGCCTGATGTGTTCCTGTTGAGAAATCTTTTGATAACCTAATGGGAACTCACTTGTATATAACTTTCTCTCTCTATCTTGCAGTCTTTAAGATTCTTTCTTTGTCTTGAACATTTACCATTGTAATTATGATGTGTGTTGGTGTGGTTCTTTTCAGGTTCATCTCATTTGGGACTCTGCGCTTTTATGACTTTCTTCTTCCCCACTGCATGGAAGTTTAATGACATTATTTCTTCAAATAGGTTTTTCGAACCCTTGTTCCTCTTCCTGTTGTTCTGGCACCCCTATTGTTTGTATGTTGCTTCATTTCATGTTGTCCTATAGCTCCCTTAGGCTCTCCTCCTGTCTTTTAATTTTTTTTCTCCAATTTTGCTTTCCTGTCTTCTAATTGGCTAATTTGGTCCTCTGCTTATCCTAGTCTACTGTTTACTGTTGAAACTTTCATGGTTTTTTTTTTTTATCTCTCTTTCTTTCTTTCTTTTTTTTTTAGCTATATCACTCTTCATTTCTTCTTGATTCTTCCATATGTTGTTGATTTTTTCCTTCATCCAGTTTATGAACTGTATGACCCTTATTCAGAATTCTTTTTCTACATATTGCTTGCCTCTGTTTCACTTGGCTGCTTTTCTGGCAATTCCTCCTTTTCTTTCCTTTTGGGGTTCTTTGGTCTACCCATTTTTGGTCTCACCAACTGATCTAGATGTCGAGTCATGCAGGGGCTGCTCCTTGGGTGGCAGTGGCTTTTTGGTGGTTGCTGAAATGGCTGCTCCTCAGTTGGTAGTGGAAAATTTGCTGGGTGCTGTTTGCAGCAGTATTGTCTCCTCTGGCTAGTGGGGGAGGCTGCTCGCACAGCTGCTGCTCCTTGGACAGAGATGGGCTGCTTACATGACTGATGTTCCTAGGATCAGGGCTGTCTGCACACTGCTGCTGTTCCTCAGATGGGGCAGGTTGCTTGTGAGGCTTCTGATTCTTGGACAGGGGCAGGTTGCTTGCCAGACTGGTGCTCCTTTTAAAGGAGCAGGCTCCTTGTGCAGCTACTGCTCCTCAGATGGGGGACAGGCTGCTTGTGTGGCTGCTGCTCCTCAGGCGGGAGTGAGCTGCATGTGAGGCTGCTGCTCCTCAGACGGGGGGAGGCTGCCCACCCAACTGCTGCTTGTTGTACAAGTGCAGGCTGCGTGTAGCTGTTGCTCCTCAAACCAGTGTAGACTGTGCAGGTCTGCTGCTCTTCAGACATGGTGGTCTACTTGTTTGGCTACTGTTCCTTGGATAGGGGATAGGCTGCTTGCACTGCTGCCGCTCCTTAGGCAGGAGTGAGTTACACGTGTGAATGCTGCTCCTTGGATGGGGGAGGCTGCTCATGCATCTGCTACATGTCAGTTAGGTTCAGGCTGCGTGTGGCTACTGCTTCTCAGACCACTGCAAGTTGTGCAGGACTGCTGCCTCTTGGATGTGGGTTGTCATGTGGCTGCTGCTCCTTGGTCTGGAGTGGGCTGCTCAGACAGCTGCAGCTCCTCAAATGGGGGCAGGCTGCTCACAGCTCTGCTGTTCCGTATAAAGGGATAGGCTGCTGACACAGCTGCTGGTTCTTGTACAGGAGTTGGGCTGCTTACACAGCTGCTTCTCTTCAGGCAAGAGTGAGTTGCATGTGTGGCTGCTGCTCTCAGATGGGGGCAGGCCGCTCACCCAGCTGCTGCTCGTGAGACCAGTGCAAACTAAATGTAGCTGCTGCTCCTCAGACCAGTGTAGGCTGGACAGGGCTGCTGCTCCTCAGTCTTCTCATGTGGCTGATTTTCCTCACTCTGTGGTGGGCTGCTCAGGTGGCTTCTGCTCCTCAAATTAGGGCAGGCTGCTTGCGGTGCTGCTGTTTCTTATATGGGAACGGGCTGCTAACACAGCTGCTACTCATTGGATGGGGGCAGGCTACTGATGCAGCTGCTGATCCTTGGGCGAGTGTAGGGTTCTCACACAGCTGCTGCTCCTCATATAGGTTCAGGGTGAGGACTGCACACCGCTACTGCTCCTCGGATGGGGGTGGGGTGTGCAGGGTTGCTGTTCCTCAATTATGGGAAGGCTGCTCTTGCAGCTGCTGCTCCTCAGATGAGGAGGCTGCTCACATCATTGCTGTTCCTCAGATGGGGGGGGGTAGGCCACTAATACAGTTGCTGCTCCTTGTACAGGGGCAGGCCATGTGAGGCTGCTGCTCTTAGGCTTGTGGTGGGATACTCATGGGGCTGCTACTCCTCAGATAAGGGAGCAAGCTGCTCACACAGTTGCTCCTCCTTGGACTAGGGCAAGCCACATGAGGCTTCTGCTCTTAGGACAAGGGTGGGCTGCTCACAAGGCTGCTGCTCCTTGGACGTGTCTGCTGCTCAAGTGTTTGCCCTGGGTTAAAAGTGTCGGGCCTCTCAGAGGGGACCGTGCTTCAGAACTCACAGAAGCCTGCGCCCCAGGTGGCTGGAAACTCATTGACTGTGGGACCACAGCCAAGGTAGCAGGTTCCTTGCAGGGGTGGCTGTAGATTCCCACATATTCTCTGGGGGAACCCTGGGGTCCCAGTTATAGCAGCTCTCCCCTTCAAAAAGGCTAGGCCTCTGAGGAAAAGCCAGCCTCCTGGTACAGTTTGCAATGCTAGCAGAGGCTACTTAGTTATGCGAGCCTGTTTAGCATGCCCCTGAAGGTCCTGCAGTATCTAACTGGGCCTTATTCAGATATACGCACATACACACCTCTTTTGCTCCCTCCCTTACTCACTCTCTCTCCTTCACTGCCACCTTCTTCCTGCCTCTGTAGTGGCATTTCAGGTGTTATTGATACCTTCATGGATGGGGTTTCTTTCCAGGTGTCTGGTTAATGTGACTCGCTCTCTAGCTCCTGGCCAGAAAAGATAAATTCACCTTGACAAGACACAACACAAAGGGAACAAAACATGAATATATTCATGACACCAATGACCCCACTATAAATAACCACCTGAAAAAAGAGAATTAGGGGAGAGAAAAGAGAGCACAAATGATATCAAAGAGAGAGAAAATATAAGAGAAAATAAAAAGGCAGACACCACAAACCAATAGATTAACCAAAAAAATATCAACACCAAACACCCAGCAAAGAGGGTGGGGGGCAGAATCTGTAGAGACTGAGCTTATATACAGAAAATAAGGTTAAGAATTGGATGAATATGTGGAGGTCCTTAGTTCAGTGTAGAGGAAATAGAAAGGGGATGGGTGGATGAGAAGGAAGTGAATGAGAATAAAATAATAATAATAATAATAATAATAATAATAATAATAATAATAATAAAAATAAATTTAAAAAATTGATTTCAAAAATGGTATAAAAATAAAAATGGCAAATAAAAATAAAATAAAATAGAGTGATGAAAAAATAATGCAAAAAAGAGAAAATAAGCAACAAATAATAACAGGGAAACAAAGAAAAAAGAAGGAAAAAATAGATGAAATAATAATAAATAATAAATAAAAATAAAAAAGTGAAGTGTCTTTCCTTTGACTGGCTTAAGATCCCAGTCTTCTATACTGTCTTTAGGCCAGCTCCTTTGGACCCTCAGGGACTATTTAAAAATTTTTAAATCCTTTATACCATTCAGGGTCGGATCTGGGTGTAGCCTTATTGGTTTCCTAGAAACTGGAGGGAAAGGCTATCTCTTCAGGACAAAATGGCTGCCCAGGTCCTGGACTCAGGTATGACTCAGTGTCAAATTCACTGCCACTTCTCCTAGAAGCCCTCCTCTGCCCAGACTCCAAGAGTCTGCACCTTCTCCCTCACCTCAGCAATGGGTAAGTATCTGTATCTGAAAGGTCCTATGAACTAGTATCAGTGAAGAAAGGCTCAAGCTATAGTGAGGGGAAAGACTGGCTCTCGGTACGCTCCTCTCCTTTTGGTGATGCATGGTCTAGCCAGCCCTTCAGGCTGCACCCTCTGGGTTCAGCCTTTTGTGACTATAGACCAAGTTCTAGAATCCCTTGCAGTCCAGCAGTACTGTGGCCCTTCTTCCCACAGCAGACGCTGTGCCTGTCCCCAAGGATGCAGCTTGGTGCTGTGTGGGATCCCTCTGTCCCTCTGGGCTCAGAGGTCTGGCAGACTCTCCTGCCCAGATCCTTGATTTTACCTTTGTCCAGGGATCCTACGCCCTTCCTGGTTGCAAACTGCCTCACCCTCTGATTCTCCTTCTCCAATTCAGGTTGGATGTTATTCGTTTCAGCTGTTCATTCTCTCTGCTCCAGGACAAGGCTTGGGACACATCCGTCTATTCCACCACCATTTTGTCTCTCCTTCATAGTGTTTTTTATTGTAGCTATATCACTCTTTATTTCTTATTGTTTTTTACATAAGTTGTTGATTTTTTCACCCACCCTTATTCTGAATTCTTTTTTGACATATTGCATGCCGCTATTTCATGTGGCTCCTTTTTGCAGGGTGATTCCTCATTTTCTTTCCTTTGAGGGTTTCTTTATATCCCCAATGTTGCTCTCACTGAAGGATCTAGATGTTCAGTTATTTAGGGGTTGCACCTTGGGCAGTCATGGCAGCAGCTGCCCCTCAGTTGGCAGCAGTTCCTCTGGTGAATGCTGCTCGCAGCAGTGGTGGCTCCTCTGTTGCTGGCAACTCATGTTGCTGCTGCTCCTCCTATAGAGGTGGACTGTGTGTGGCTGCAGCTCCTCAGGTGGGCAAAGACAAGCTGCTCATGTGGGTGCTGCTCCTCTGGCTGGTGGGAGCAAGCTGCTCATGTGGTTGCTGCTCCTTGGATAGGGCGGGCTGCTCACACATCTGCTACTCATGTGGTCATGGGACCCTGGTCTAAAGAGTTGGGCTTGACAGAGGGGAGTGTTCTTGAGAATTCACAGGAGCCTGTGGCCAGGGTGGCTGGAGTCTCAGTGACTATGAAACTGCAGTTGGGGCAGCAGGTCCCTGGCAGGGATGGCTATAGACTCCCAGGTGGTGTCTGAGGGCACCCTGAGTGGAAGTGAGGCTGTGCTCCCAGTCACAGCAGCTCTCCTCTTTAAGAAGGCATGGCCTCTGCAGTAGAGTTGGCCACACAGGACTGTTTGCAATGGTAGCAGAGACTGCTAGGCTAGGCAAACCCGGTAAGCCTGTCCCCAAAGTTCCTGTGGATTCTAACTGTCTCTCATTCACTCTAATACACACACATATCCCAGATATCCACACATTCCCCTTTTTCTACCTCACTCACTCACGCTCTCTCCCTCACTGCTAACATATTCCTGCCTCTGCAGTAGGATCTTGTGTATTATTCACCTTTTTGTAGATGGAGTCTCCTTTCTGGGTGTCTGGTTATGTGGCTTGCTCTCTACCATATTGGCTAAACAGGACAAAATGCAACTCAACAAAATATGACACAAGGGGAACAAAACACAAATGTACTCACGACACCGATAACCCCAATATAAGTGACCACCAGAATTAAGGGAGAAAAAAGAGAACAAAAATTATATCAAGTAGATAAATAAAAACAGTAAGAGAAAAGAAAAAGAATAAAAAGGAAGAAAAAGGGAAATATATATATATATATATATATATATATATATATATATGAAGAAACTATCACAGAACAAACAGATAAATAAAAAAAAATGCCAACACCAAACACCCAGAAAAGAGGGTGGATGCAGAATCTGCAGAGGCCAAGGTGATATACAGAAAGTAATGTTAAGGAATTTGATTAATATGGGGAGAACCTCAGTTTAGTATAGAGGAAGTAGAAAGAGGATGAGTAGATAAGAAGAAAGAGAAAGGAAAGAAGAAAAAATAACAAAAATAAAAATAGGATAAAATATAAAAAATAACTAAAAATAGAATGATGAAAAATAATGTGAAAAAATAGAAGTAAAGAAACAAATGAAAAAAGAAAATGAAGAACAAAAGAAAAGAGAGATAACAAAATAATAATAAAATAAAATAAAAATGAAAATGAAAAAGTGAAGTGTCATATGTTTCTGCTGAGTTTTAATGCCCCATGGGGGCTGGCTTAAAATACTTCTCTTCTGTACTTTGTGCCACTTCTCAATTTTCTCTTAAATTGTTAAAGTTCCAAGTGATCCACCACTCCTTTGTGTCTATTTCCGCAGCCTTGACTGCCAGCTGGTGGGACTAATCTTCCCACTTATTCTATCTGCCCACTTTCAATCTTAATCAAGCGGCTGTTTCTCACAGGGCTATAGTTGAGGAGGTTGCCTTATCACGTTCTGGGACTGAATGTCCTCTCTTCAGGCCAGTGTCCCAGGGCTCTGAGGGACTATTCAGATTTTATTTTTAATCCTTTGTAACACTCAGGGTATGGTCTGGGTGTGGCCGTATTGGTTGTTTGGAGATTGAAGAAGGGGCTATCTCCTCAGGAGAAAATGGCTGCTTAGGTTCAGCATTTCATGTATGTCTCAGTACCAGACTCCCGGCCACCTCTCCCCAAACCTCTCTTCTCCACAGCCTCTCCCCAGATTCCACAACTTCACACCTCCATCTGTACCTCAGCCACGGGTGAGTGTTTGTAATATTTGACAGGTCCTATTAACTGGGTTTAATGAATAAAATCAAAGACCATAAAGAGGGGAAAGAGCTGCACTACTGCAAGTTTCTCTCCCCTGGCATGGTGTGGGTTGGGTAGTTGTTCAGGGTACCCCCTGGGCTGAGCCTCTTGTGGCTATGGGCTTAGACATAAAATCCCCTGATTCCAGAAGCTCTGTGGGTTTCCTTTTCACAGTCAGAGGTTACAGCTGTCCCCAGGGGATGCAACAGCTGTGTGGCTTCCTTCTCACCCCTTGGGCTTGGAGGTCCCTCACCTCTCTCCAGCCCAAATCTCTAATTTTACCATTCCCCAGGTTTCCAATCCAGACTGTGGATTGTCTGACTAGCTGCGTCTACTTCGCCAATTCAGGGTGGACATTGCTTGATTTAATTGCTTATTCTATCTGCTCTGGGACAAGGATCAGCCATGTCTTCCTATTCCACCACCATTTTGTTTCCAAAACAAAAGCTAATTATGGATTTTTAAGAGCTCTTATTTGCTTCCCACCCCCAAATCTTGGTTTAGAATAATTGTCCTTTTTGCTATCTTTTTTTTTCATATCATAGATACAAAACATGTTATTAGATATATCTTCCACTAGATTCTGCTTATTTGGGCAAAGTATTCTCAATGTATATTATTTGATTTGACTTGAGGATTACTACTCCCTTTAGCTTTTCAACTATTATAATGCCTCTAAGGCTAAATGAAATTTGTGATCAAATTATGGGTGTCTGGTTGTTATTCAAAGCATATAATAGGACAGTTAATTCCTAGAATATACCCATTCCAACAAATTTACAAATGATCTATAGGAAATCTGTGGAGTCCTTCCACAATTAATACCATGCAAATTTATATATGTGTATGTTTCTGGAGAAAGGATAATGGCTTTCATATTAGCAAAAGTATCCCCAATACCCCAAGTGATGAAGAACCACTTAAAAATTTAAAATGTGGTGCAGCCACTGTGGAGAACAGTATGGAGTTTTCTTAAAAAACTAAAAATGGATCTCCCATTTGACCCAGCAATCTCACTCTTAGGAATTTATCCTAAGAAATTATAAACACCAATCAGAAAGGATTTATGCACCTCTATTTTCATAGCAGCACAATTTACAGTAGCTACAATTTGGAAACAGCCTAGGTGCCCGTCAGCAGATGAGTGGATCAGAAAACTGTGATACATCTACACAATGGAATTCTATGCTGCCATTAAAAAGAAGGAACTCTTACCATTAACAGCAACCTGGATGGAACTGGAGAGCCTTATGCTTAGTGAAATAAGCCAGTCAATGAAGTAGAAGCACCACATGCTCTCCCTCATTGTGGATAATAAAGAACATTGTAAACTGATGAACAAAAGGATAGATACAGAGGCAGTAAAGCATCAAACAG
>JAAGEH010000029.1:17446528-17510957 GCA_011751065.1 Lasiurus cinereus
TGAACAAAAGGATAGATACAGAGGCAGTAAAGCATCAAACAGACTGTCAAATTATAGCAGGAAGATTAAGGAGAGGTGGGGTAGATAAGAGATCAACCAAAGGACTTGTATGATTGCATATAAGCATAACCAATGAACACAAGACACTGGAGGGTTGAGGTATGCCTGGGAGGTGGGGGGCAATGGGAAAATATGTATACATGTAACACAATAAAAAATTAATAAAGAGAAATTGGGACTCAAACATTTTTTGTCTTATAGGTTTATTTCTAGTCTGCAGAGGCAATATTTTTTAAATAAAAGATTCGTGGAGAGGAAATAGATACAGAGGCAAAAGAGCATTGGATAGACTGTCAAACTACAGCAGGAAGGTAGAGGAAATTGGGGATGTGGGCTGTAAGTAATCAACTGAAGAACTTGTATGCATGTATTATGCATAACCAATTAATACAAGACACTGGGGGTGGGTTAGATGAAGGCAGGTACTAGGAGGTAGTGGAAGTTAGGGGGAGGTCAATGGAGAGGAAAAAGGAAACATATGTACTACTATTAGTAATACCTTAACAATAAATAAATAAATAAATAAATAAATAAATAAATAAATAAATAAAATATGAAGAAGAAGAAGAAGAACAAGAAGAAGAAGAAGAAGAAGAAGAAGAAGAAGAAGAAGAAGAAGGAGAAGGAGAAGGAGAAGGAGAAGGAGAAGGAGAAGGAGAAGGAGAAGGAGAAGGAGAAGGAGAAGAAGGAGAGAAGGAGAAGGAGAAGGAGAAGGAGAAGGAGAAGGAGAAAGAAGAAGGAGGAGGAGGAGGAGGAGGAGGAGGAGGAGAAGAAGAAGAAGAAGAAGAAGAAGAAGAAGAAGAAGAAGAAGAAGAAGAAGAAGAAGAAGAAGAAGGAAGGAAAACGAGTGCCTGAGTAAGTGTGTGCCCTTTGGGATTGCGTACAAGTCTGTGTAGTCTTTTTTCTCCTTTGGGTCTAAGCACCCGACACACTTTTACAATTTTTAGGCTGTCCTTTTGTATCAGATCAAAACTGGTTGCTTTTTAGAGTTCCCTTATGTTAGCATCTCAGGACCCCCTTCCACATTCACAGATTATGCAAGCCTCAACAGCCACAATTTTTTCCAGATGCAGACTTTTCTAGGTTCTCCAGCTCCTGCAGTGCACATGTTACTCTCTCTTGCTGGGACCACAGACCTCACTTTATCCCAGTTGAAATCTGACCTTTCTGTGAGGGAGTGTAGAGCTCCTCTAAATCTGTGTATTTATACCACTTGGGGATCGGTGTTGCCGGGTTCACAGCTATTTGGTGGGTGTCATAGTTGTAGATTCCCTGGGCTGTTCAGACTTCTGATAACATTCACTTTCTCCTTCATGATGGCATGGTGTCCGCATCTGAGCTGATTGCTCCAGGAGGGAACCCAACAGCAGTGGGGGCTGCCTGGTCAGGAGAGGCCCATCTAGCAGACCCTCACAGTCTCCTGGAGTATAGCTGTCCCTCAACTCCCCAAGAAACACTCCCCGTGAGACCATATACTCTCCCTTTGTTTTCTCACTCACACACTCTCTTGCAGTCTGCCTTTCTGTTAGCAGCCATTTCTTTTCTCACCACATTTTTTCTAGTTGCTTGTTTATTTTTGGATTTGTTGTTGTTCTATTGAAGTTTTATCCCCATATAAATAGTTCCTCCATTTTTATTCTCTTTCCTTTCTATCTTACTTTTTTCCTTTTCTCAATATCATTTTTACACTCTTTTTTCTTAATCCCCTAATTCTCTTTTTTATTGTGGTAACTTTTTTTTAGGGGGGTTATTAGTATCATGAATACATTTGTGTTCAGTGCCTTGTACATTGGGCTTTTTGTGTTGCATTTTGTGTCTATGTCAATGCAGGAGGGAGAGAGCTACATAAACAGACAACTGGAGAGGAGAGATTATGGATAGATAAGAAAGAGCCCACATACGAAAGAAAAGGAAGTATCACCAGAAAAGGAAGTAATGGAGACAAGCATTATGTCTGAGAAAGACTTCATAGAAATGGTTTAAGGTTGCTGAGAAGCTTGGAAGACAAATATAACAATATGTGTAAGAAGAAAGAGGAAATGAAGAAGAACCAAGAAGAAATGAAAAATGACATCATTGCACTAATGAACTCAATAGAAAGCATCAACAGAATACTAGAAGAAGCAGAGAACTGCATCAGTGAGCTAGAAGACAAGATATGAAAAAATTCCCAAGCAGAGCGGCATATAGAAAAAGAAAATTAAAAAACAGGAAGAGAGCCTAAGGGAACTTTGGGACAACCTGAAACAAAACAACAACTGCATAATAAGGATGCCAGAAGGAGAGGGAACTGAGCCAGAATTAGAAAACTTGTTTGAAGAAATAATGATAGAAAACGTCCCTAATATAGGGAAGGAAAAACTCACACATGTCCAAGAAGCTCACAGACTACCAAACAAAATGAACCCTAAAAGAACGACACCAATGCACATTATAATTAAAATGGCAAACAACAATGACAAAGTAACTATCTTAAAAGTGGCCAAAGAGAGACAGAAAGTTTCCTACAAAGGATACCCCATCAGGCTTGTGACTGATTTTTCAACAGCAACATATCAGGCCAGAAGGGAATAGAATAAAATATACAAAGCCATGCAAAGGAAGGATCTGAATCCAAGAATTCTGTACCCAGTGAGGCTATCAATCAAAAGTGAGGGTGAGCCGAGACCGGTTTGGCTCAGTGAATTGAGCATTGGCTTGCAGACTGAAAGGTCCCAGGTTCGATTCTGGTTGGGGGCACATACCTTGCTTGCAAGCACATCCCCAGTAGGGGGTGTGCAGGAGGCGGCTGATCAATGTCTCTCTCTCATCGATGTTTCTGAATTTCTATCTCTCTCCCTTCCTCTCTGTAAAAAATAAATAAAATATATTTTTTAAAAAAGTGAGGGTAAAATCAGGAGCTTCACAGTCAAAAATAGACTAAGGGAGTTTATCACTTCCAAACCAGCAATACAATAAACGCTAAAGAGTCTGCTGTAAAAAGAAGAAATAGAAAGCGAAGAAGGAATACAGGTATAAAGAATAAAAATGGAGAAAACAAATACCTATCAATAATAACTTTAAATGTAAATGGATTAAATGCCCCAATTAAATGACATAGGGTAGCTGAATGGATAAGAAAATTTTACCCATATATCTTCTGTCTACAGGAGACCCACCTCAGAAAAAAAGTTCTCACACAGACTGATGGTGATGGGATGGTAAAAGGTTTTTCAGGCGAATGGAAATGAAAAAAAAAGGTGTGGTAGCAATATTTATATTTGCCAAATTAGATCTCAAAATGAAGGACATAATAAGAGATAAGGAAGGCCACTTCATAATACTAAAGGGTGCAATCCAACAAGAAGATAAAACTCTGGTAAACATATACACACCTAATACAGAAGCACCCAAATACATAAAAATACAAATAAAACTTCTGGTGGATATCAAGGGAGAGTTTGACAACAATACAATCATACTAGCAGACTTTTATACCCCAACAACACTACTGGACAAATCCTCTAAACAAAAAATCAGCAGACACATCAATCCTAAATGATTTACTAGATCACCTGGAATTAATTGACATCTTCAGAACATTTCACCCCAAAGTCATGAATATACATTCTTCTCAAGTGCACATGGATAATTTCTAAACATAGACCATTTAAACAAAGTCTCTTTAAATTCAAGAAGATAGAAATCATATAAAGTATTTTCTCAGATCACAATAGCATAAAACTAGAAATTAATGACAATATAAACAATCAAAAAATCAAACACCTGGAGGCTAAATAGCATGCTATTGAACAATGACTGGGTTATCACACAGATCAAAGAAGAAAGAAAAAGTATGATGGCAAGGAACCACAATGAAAACACAACAATACAAAATCTCTGGGACACAGTGAAAGCAGTGTTGAGAGAGAAGTTCATAGCTCTACAGGCTTATCTCAAAAACAAGAAACAATGGTTGTAAATTATTTAACCATACAACTCAAAGAGTTAGAAAGAGAGCAACAAGAAAGGTGCAGCATAAGCAGAAGGAAGTAAATAATAAAGATCAGAGCAGAGGTAAGTGAAATATAGACCAAAAACAAAACAATAACAACAAAATTAAACTATAGAAGATTAACAAAACCAAGAGGTGTTTTTTTTAAAAGATCAACAAGATTGATGAACCTCTAGACAGGTTCAGTAAGAATCAAAGAGAGAAGACCCAAATAATATCAGAAATGATAGAGGTGAAGTAACAACTTATCCCGAAGAAATACAAATGATTATGAAAAATACTATGAACAACTCTATTCCCACAAAATGGACAACCTTGATGAAATAAACATACATTTTATTAGAAAAATACAAGCTCCCAAAGCTAAAACAAGAAGAATAAAAATCCTAAATAGGCCAATAAATACTGAAGAAATTGAAACAGCAATAAAAAAATCTTCCTGCAAACAAAAGCCCTGGTTTGGATGGCTTTATATGCAAATTATACCAAGCATTCAAAGAAGAGCTAAAACCTATCCCTTTTAGACTATTCCAAAAAATACTAGAGGAAGGCACATTTGCAAGCTCTTTATATGAAGTGGCATTACCCTAATCTCAAAACCAGATAAAGATACCACATAAAAAGAGAACTACAGGCCAATATCCTTGGTGAACATAGGTGCTAAAATCCTCAACAAAACTGTAGCAAATTGGATTCATCAGTACCTTAGAAAGATCATACATCATGACCAACTTGAATTTATTCTGGGGATGCAAAGATGGTACAATATCCAGAAATTAATAAGTGTGATACATCATATAAACACACAGAGACAATAATCAGATAATCATATCAATTGATGCATAAAAAGCAATTGACAAAATCCAACATCCTTTTTTGATAAAAACTCTAAGCATAGTGGGAATTAAGGGATTATACCTCAACATAATAAAAACCTTATATGACAAACCTACAGCCAGCATCATACTCAATGTGCAAAAACTAAACCCATTTTCCCTAATAACAGGAACAAGACAAGGATGACCACTTTCACCACTCCTGTTTGACATAGTACTAGATGTACTAGCCATAGTGATGAGACAAGAAGAAGAAATAAAAGGTATCCAAATTGGACAAGAAGAAATAAAACTGTCCATATTCTCAGATGGCATGATACTATACATAGAAAACCCCATAGACTCCATCAAAAACTACCAGACCTAAAAAAAGAATTTGGCCATGTAGCAGGATACAAAATTAATACTCAGAGATCTATGGTCTTTTCATACACTAATAAAGGACTTACAGAGAGACTAAAAAAGCAATCCCGTTTACCAATGCACCAAAAAAAATTAAGATACCTAGGAATAAATTTCACTAAGAACATAAAAGATCTATACTTGGAAAACTAAAAGACATTGAAAAAAGAGATAGAGGAAGACATAAACAAATGAAAAAACATACTATGTTATTGGATTGGTAGAATAAACATCATTAATATGTCCATACTACCCAAAGCAATCTATAGATTCAATGCACTCTCCATTATAATACCAACGGCATATTTCAAATATCTAAAAAAATCTTTCTAAAAATTCATTTGGAATAAAAAATAGAGCTTGAATAGCCACAGCTATTCTGAAAAAGAAGAGTAAAGTTGGAGGCATCACAATACTAGACATCAAGCTATATTACCAAGCCACAGTTCTCAAAAGTGCCTGGTACTGGAACAAGAATAGACATGTAGACCAATGGAACAGATTAGGGAACTCCAAAATTGACCCAAGCCATTATACTCAACTCATATTTGACAAAGGAAGCAAAAGCATACAATGGAGTCAAAACAGTCTCTTTAATATGTGATGCTGGGAAATTTGGACAGATACATGCAAAAAAAAATTAAACTAGATCACCAATTTACACCATACACAAAAACAAACTCAAAATGGCTAAAGGACTTGAATATAAGATGGGAAACCATAAAAATCCTACAAGACTCCATAGGCTGCAAAATTGCAGACATATGCCGTAGCACTATCTTTACAGACAAGATCCTAGGGCAAGCAAGATTAAGAAGAAAATAGACAAATGGGACTACATAAAAATAAAAAGCTTTTCACAGCAAGAGAAACCATCAACAAAACAACAGGAAAGCCCACTGCATGGGAGAACATATTTGCCAATAAAGGTTTAATCTCCACCATTTACAGGGAATTCTTACAACTGAACAAAAGAAAGATAAACAATCCAATCAAAAAATATACAAAGGACCTAAAAAGACACTTCAGAAAGCTAAGAGACATATGAAAACATGCTCAAACTCACTAATCATTTGAGGCATGCAAATCAAAAGAACAATGAGCTATCACTTCACACTTGTCAGAATGGCTATTATCAACAAATCAATAAATGGCAAGTGCTGGAGAGGATAGAGAAAAAGGAACCTTCCTTCATTTGCTGGTGGGAATGCAGACTGGTGCAGTCATTGTGGAAAACAGTATGGCATTTCCTCAAAAATTTAAAAATAGGACTGTCATTTGACCCAGTAATCCCACTTCTAGGAATATATCCCAAGAAATTAGAAACACCAACCAGAAAGGATATATGCACTCCTATATTCATAGCAGCACAATTCACCATAGCTAAGATTTGGAAACGGCCTAAATGCCCATTAGCAGATGAGTGGATTAGAAAACTATGGTACATCTACACAGTGAAATACTATGCTGCTATAAAAAGAAAAGAATTCTTGCCATTTACAGCAGCATGGATGGAACTGAAGAGCATTAAGCTATGTGAAATAGGTCAATCAGTGAAAGAAAAATAGCATATGATATCACTCATTTATGGATAATAAAGAACATTATAACCTAATGAACAAGAAAATAAGTACAGAGGTAGAGAAGCATGGAACAGACTGTCAAATTACAGCAGGAAGGCTGTGGAGGGTTATGGGGTGAGGTAAGAGATTAATCAAAGGACTTCTATGCATGCATAAAAGCATAACCAATGGACGCAAGGCACTAGTGGGGGAGGTGAGGGCATGTGCTGGGAGGTAAGGGAGGATGGGGGAAGGTTAAAGGAGAAAAAAAGGAGATATATGTACTAGTATTTGTCATACTTTAAAAAATAAAGTAAAATAAAAATATTGCTATGAGAGATGTCTGAAATTTTACTAGGTAATGTGAGATTTTACTGCCTATATTTTCTTCTAGGATTTTTATCATTTTACGACCTACATTTAAATGTTTTACCCATTTTGAATTTATTCCTGTGTATAGTGTAACTTGTTGGTCTAGTTTCACTTTTTTTTCTTGTACCTGTCCAATTTCCCCAAACCATTTGTGGCAGAAACTATCTTAATTCCATTTTATGCTCTAGCCTCCTTTGTCAAACATTAACGTTGTAGGTTTATTTCTCAGGTTTCTGTTATTTTCCACAGATCTATATACCTGTTCTTATGCCAGCACCAGGCTATCTTGATTACAATGGCTTTATAATTTGCTATTACACAACTGCTAAATTGGAGCTATACAGGAATATAGATGTTGACATTTCAGAAATACAACTTTACTCTGCAAAGGGCACCACTCATATTCATATCTTCACATTACCTTGATTCACACAAGACTCTTGTACCTACCTCACCCATCTCTAGCTGATTATTTTGCATTTGCTGTTTAAGATTGTAATTGCTGTACTAATCTGTGAATATTTTGAGAACAAAAATCATGTCTTAATAAATTCAGTGTGGCTGATTCATAATAGAAACAAGTAAATATCTGCAAAATATAATTATCTATATTATTAACCTTTATATTTATAGCTTAAAACATTAGAATTATACAGAATAATGACTTTATGCAAAGTTTTATTACATAAGAATTCACATTATCATACATCAGTATTCCCTGGAGAGTTTGCTAAAACAGTGGTTTCTAGGTTTTACTCTCAGTTTCTGAATTTGTGGGTTGGGCCCTCAAATTTTCATTTCTAACAAGTTTCCAGGTGTTGATCTTGGAAAAACACTCTCATTTTAAAGTAGAAACAAACAATATTAGTGTTAAAGCATACCAAAACAAACAAACAAAAAAACAACAAACAAATAAGTAAACAGCATACTCAGGAATGTTTTATTTTAAAAATCTGTAAGGTGAACCAGTTTCATTAATATATTTTCTCTAAAATGAGGTATCTTAATAAATAAAATAAAAAGAAGAAATTTAGTATTCTCCAGAGGTTACTTACAGAACCATTAGAGCAAATGAGGATATATTAATGATTTTAAGGAATTTTCCACCAAAGCTTTGTGCCAGAGTATATTTTTCCTTTTGATTTTACTCTTACTTGGCCCACAGTAAGGAGGGGGAAGTTAATCCAAATGACATCTCTTTAACCAAACTACTAAGAACAAGACTGTTATAGATAATTCAAATTTATGAATAACCTATAAACTTAACATTTATTTATCTTAAAATTATTATCATTATGCTTTGAATCAGGAGGATTTAAATGGAAAACTCTTAATTTTAATATCCTCAACAATGTTTCATGTACAACTTTGATTAGTAATGTCAGTAAGCTGTAAAATGCCTAAAAATTGGACAGCAAAAAGTAAGAGAACAGTCTCAGTAATCCACAAACAAAGCATTGAGACTCTGATTAATGAAAACCAGCTCTTCCAGATATATCAACATAATTTTAAATAATTTTGTACTCTTTTTTGGCTTTCATTTTGACTTATGCATAACTATACAATAAGTCACATCTGTTTGCACCTATAGTCTTTCAAATATTTGAGGATAGTTATATTTTCTCCTGGTTTCCCCCCTCTTTAAAATAAGCATCCTTAGTTGATTGAGTCTTGCATTATATCATATATTTTTATATGCCACTTCATTCCTGTTTTATTTTTAAAATAAGGGACTATCAGATGAATATAGTAGATACAGTCTGATTAGTATAGAAGACAGAGGGGCTCTTAACTTTTTTGTTTAGATGTTAAATGTTCTTAATGCAGTTTAAGCCTCAATTGTATTGTTTAACAGCTATGGTATACCAACTCATTAAATTTATAATTTTTTAGTATAAAATATCCCACTTTAAATATTTATTTACTATCCTTTAATTCTACACCTGATTTTTGTAAACCTAAAAATAAGATGTATTGTTTAGGTCTGTTTTATTTGTATATTGAGATCTTTGAAATATTGGTTAATATCCATGTTTTTATTATTCCTCCCAGATTATTTTCACCTATAAATGCAATAAGCACAGATAAATGCTGAACAGGATAAGTATGGTACTTAAAGTATATACAATTTCTGAATACTTGTTACTCTATTCTACACTACACAATTTATGCTTTCCTACATTCATTTATTGAATAAAGCTTCACTGAGTGCCTATTACATGACAAGTTCTGTTATAGGTACTGGGGTTATAACAATAAATAAAAGAAATAAAGACCTTACTACATGGGGAAAAGCAAAATAAACAGGTATAGAAATTGTGTGATTTACCATATTGATATGAGAATAGTAAAGCACAGCGATAAAGTAGAAGAGATGGAGTGATTTGGGATTGTTATTTTAAATAAATTGATCCATGAAGACACATCTGAGGGGCTCAAAATAACAGACAGATAAAATTAAAGAAATATTCTAGGTAAAAATATGGGGAGGAGTTTCCCAAGAAGGCATAGCTAGTGTCTGAAGATGGAATAGGTTTTATAGGAAGGAGTAGAGGCAAGCTTAGGGCCAGTGTGGCACAGTGAAACAAAGCAAAGACAAGTAGTGGCAAGTAAGTCATAAAAAAGATTCAGGGTTTGATTGTTAATGTAATGAGAAACATTCAGAAAGCTTTAAACTGGAAGAGTGATATGATTCAACTTTATAAAGACTATTTTTTATGCTTTTAAGATAAAGTATTAAAGAAGGACAATGGTAGACAATAGAAAACCATATAAGATGCTTTTGTATTTGTTTAAGCTATAGTTGATAGTGACTAAATAGTAGTGATGGAAGAAGTAAGTAGTGTTCAGATTTGGGACATATTTTGAAGGAGTCATCTATAGAACTTACTGATGACTTGGATATGGAGTGTGAGGGGGAAAAGAAGAATGAACAACTACATGAATTTAATTATCTTTTTATACTGTGGTTTCATATATGTCTTCTCTTGTCAGTTGGGGGGAGGGTTAAGGACCATGCCCTGCTTTTTCTCTCAAATCAACCAAGTTCAAGATATACAGTGGTTCATAATGAATCTGTTAATCCATCATAGGTATGTCATCTCTGAATCAACACTTTGACCTTTATCATTCTTTCTTTAAAATGTCTAAATTTTAATAATTTATCTTCACTTCTGCTCTTAATATCCTGATATAAGCCCAAGTTTTCTAGAAGCTGGATGACCACAACTGTCTGGACTATCTCACTCTAGTTTACCTGATTCAATTGAAAACTGATGACTAAATTATTACTTTGCAATTGAATCAGATTGGGGATCAACTAGAGTTTGCATTCAGACATTCCATCAACAAGTGCTTACAGATTGTTCTAGTTCTTGTCTGGAAGTCTTCTAGATGATAAGAATATAATAATAAGCAAAGCAGACCAAAAACTCCTATCTTCATTGAGCTTATATTTGCAATGACTAAATATAGAGTATATTTAGGCAATAAGTGTTATGAATACAAACAAAATAGGAGTTATAGAGAAGTATAAGAGATGCTGAAAAGATCATAATTTGAAATAGGGTTATAGTACAATCTCTTTAAAAATTTAAAGAGGTTACTTTTAAAGAAGTTACATAACTTACTTAAAATTGTTACATTTGAACAAATTAAATGCTAGTTTTAAAGAGGTTGCATTTGAGCAGAAACTTGAATCAAGTGAGAGAGTTGGTCATTCAGACAGAGGGAGCAACATTGCAAGGCCCTGATGTGGACATGAGCTTAATTTGTTTGAGAAATGGAGAGAAGGCCAGTGTGATTGGAAAGTGAGTGAATGGCAGGAGGTGAGGCCAGAAAAGTGGCAAAGGCAAGATCATTCAGGACCTTTGGGTTATGATAAGAAGTTTGCATTTTATAGTATATATGATTGGAAGATGTTGGATATTCTGGAGGTAAGCATGATCTAACTTATCCTTTTAAAAAAATCACACTAACTGCTCTAATCGACAGTAGTAGAATATTGAGGAACCCTGATTTTAGGACCATTGGTGGCTTTTAATAAAAGCAAAGTGCTTGCCTACTTTAAAAGCTTTTGTTATCAGTCTGTCTTATTCTCTACTAGTCCTAATCATATACCATCTATTTGTCACATCATATATATCTATAGTTTTTTTTTTACTTTTACCTCTTTCTTCCCCTTTATGACAGTGATTTTTATCCTCTCCTATCCACCATTCAAGACCATTTCAAGCTTTAACCGCAGTATAGAATGCTGCCCCAACTATCAACACTGCGCTGATGTCTCCAGTCATTAAATGATGTAGCTTGTCTGTAACTCATGACTGACTGAGCACATTATCATGTCCTTTATTTTATTGTCGTGAATATTCAATCCGTGATAATTTTGTTTTCTGAATAACGCTGCAAATTCTAAAATAGCAGAGAACCAATACATTCTACAGCTCTCATTACATACAACAACTTTTAGGACCGTATCAAGTGAGTGTTAAAGGATATAGCATATGGCTTGAGGTTTTTTTGTTTTGTTGTTGTTGTTGTTGTTGTTTTCCTGTAATGGTACAATGGTGATCACTCAAGTAACTTCTGGGAGAACAAAGATTGAGTTTAGGTGAACAGAATCCATAATTTTAATTTCTGGCTTTAGTAGTCAAAGTGAAAAGGTCACATCAAACAGTGCACTATCACTTATTGACAAATTTAAAGGCTTGATGAACATTTCCTTGACTTTAGGAATACTGGACTATATAAATGTCAATTCAACATTGACCACAGCAGACTATAATTCCTAATGTGTTCATTTGATTTGGGCAGCTTTCAATAATTCTGCTGAAAGTGAATCTCAAGATGTAAGACCAGGCAGCACCTGCTCAAATGGCTGGCATATAACTACTACAGGGATGCTGGGCATTCACCGCTATTCAAGAAGGGAGAGGTACAGAGATGCGTAGCCTTGCACTCAGCTCAGAGGTGCAGGGAAGAAGCAGCTCCACTGCAAGCAGCCATCTCCACTCCCCCTCCCTACTCCTGGGCCTGGGCTGGGGCCAGAGACTGTCCGGAGCTGATCTCGGGCTCCCATTGGCTGCTGTCTTTTGTGACGTCACGATCATGATGAGAATTGATGATCGGACACGCTGATTTCATTGTGTGAAGAGGCAGTGGAGACCCAGGAAAAATCTCGCTGAATCCGCCGGCCCCAACAGTGGTCTGATCTGGGATCCTTGATCCCTCCCGTGACTGCATCACGCCCGAGGTAAGCACCCAGATTGGGTGGGTATGAAGGGCGAAGGAGAACAAGCAACATACCTAGCTAATCCTCTGCCCAGTGGGGGAACTGTAGGTTCAGAGGCCTAATGAGGCTGACAACAAACTCGTGAGGGTTTGGGGGGAGCTAACTGCCCCTGTTTCCTGAGCGAAGGCTGAAGGCAGCTTGAGGTTCCAAATAAGCTGAGAATAGCGATATAGTGGTCATTGCCAGAAAGTGAAGGACCTTGCTCCGAGATAAGGCGACTTTGGGGATGAGCTTCTGGCCTCGGAATAGGAAGTGGTGCCTCTACCTCGGAAGAAAGGAGTGGTGGTGGTGGTAGTGGTGGGGTGAATTCTATCACTTCTAGATTTTACTGGACAGTAGATTTCTCATAACCCTACTCAGGCGCACTGAGGGTGCTGCGCCTGCGCACTAACAACTTGGAGGGGGCTGTTCTAGGCAAGGAGAATAGGCTTGGAGTATGCGCAAGCGCTTTTAACATTTCGCTTGAAGGGGTGGGGTTTGGCTCTGTCTGGGCAGAATAAGGGGAGGGTTAGGGGTTGGCCCTGTGATGTTACAAGTGCCAGTTGATGAAGAGGAATCTGCCAGTTACTTTTGTAACTGGCCTACTGAGTATACCCAGACCCAAAATGGGCCTGATAAATTTAAGAAGGCAAATTCTTAATTTACAGATATCAGGTTTGGAATAATGCAAAGAATTCAGAGAATCATTTGTGGAATAGAAACTATTGAGATGAGAAACAATTTGGAGAAAAAAACCCCACACACACTAATTATTCAAGTGAATCAAACTTTTATTCTTCAAGGAATTCTGATTTGGAATGCCACTCAGTGATTATGAAACAAACTCTTTGGAAAGAATCAGAGTGAGGTCTATTTTAGAGACTCAGAATAAGACATTTTTATTTCTTGTCTTTTCTTTTTCTTTTTGGAACTATCTCTTATAAAGCCTTGGTCTCTGTTTCAGGTTTGGTGCTAAGCTCTTCTTTCTTCTTCCTCTGTATCTCTGCTAGAACCACCAATGGCAAATCTTATTTTGAGAGAGCACGTCCAACTCCCCTTCATTGGGAGAGGCTACATTACTCAGAAACTGTGAGAAACAACCTGCCTGCCTCTCCTTGGTGGATAAATTTCACAGTAATGTTACTTTTGCTCTACTTTTTGATCATGAAGTATTGAGTATTTCACAGCCAAATCTGGACTTTTCTCCATTTCTCATAATTAAGGGGTCATCAAGTCTTAGGGAATTTTTATTTGAAAGAGTTCTGCTACCATTTTTCTCTTATCACCACCCATCCATTCACATCAGGAGCTTCCTAGTCAGCCTTCCCTTGTGTTCCAAATCCCTAATTCATCCTGCCAGACTAATGGTTTATAAACACTTCTTTCATCACGTAATTTTTCTTTACCAAAATAATATTGGTTCTCTATAATCTATTTTTTCCAAGCCCAATTCCATTTGCATTGAAAATGGCTGTATAATCTGGTTTAATTGTACCAGAGGTACCTTATTTTACTGTATTCTTCACTGCATGACTGTCCTTAATGTCCCATAAACAGTCTACCTTCAGAATTTTGCTCCTTACACCACTACCATTTTCTTCACCTACGATACCCTCTCTTCTGCTTATTCATATTTACCTACTTTGGAAACTTATCTCAAGTTACACTTCTCCTAAAGTACCTTCCAAGTCAAACCCAACCCTTATTAAGCTCAACTTTTCTAGAACTTTTACATCATTTCTTACCTTCGCCATTTTCTCAGTTTGTTTTATTTTCTTGTGTGTATGTGTGTGTGTGTGTGTGTGTTAGACTAGACCTTATTAAGGGTTGAGACCATGCTATCTACTTCTTTATCTTCTGCCCACAGCTCCTGGGTCTGGATGAGTATTTGAAATATCTGCAGCCATATATAGTCTTTGTTCCCCATTTTTTAGGAATTGAGAAACAAAGCAATATATATATGCACACTTTACACAGCTGATAGCTTTATATAGTGGGTGGCCTCTAAATGTGTTCTGTCCATATAAACAAAACTAAAGGATCATTATCCCAGAAGTGGTTCTCTCTATAATTTTTTTCAGTTATAAAAATACTAAGACTTTTTATTTTTTCTAGATTTCTTTTATATGACATTGCATTATGTATCTTATCTTAATTATTCACTCTTTACTGCAATATATTTTACAACTGCTGCTTTATACTATCACTTATAGTTCTCATTTGTATGTCTCTTGAACCAGAGATATTCATTGCAATGGTTGCTATAATTGCTATTATATAACATATCAGTTGTCAATTTTTCTACCCCTTGGGCTTCAAATTGCATTGTTTGTTCCACAGAACTGTTTTGTTTGAAAGAATGCATGACCATTGTTTAAAATAGAGATTTTAAATATATTTTACTTCGAATGCTGCTTCACTTGGAGGCACCATACCAGTATTACATCAAGGTTCGTGGTCTAGGAACATGGACAAAAAGGAGTCCAGAAGGATATTGGAACATGTAAATTTAAAAATCATTGTTATAGATTATTGTAAGTGGACTATGAATGTTATTTACTATAAGTGAGAAATTCTTTCCCTCTGTTTTTTTCTCTTATTACCTACATTATATGAATCCCTCCAAAGCATTTAGCTTATAGCCAGCTTGTATAGTAATTAATAAAAATTACCTAGACATTTACATGTAGACCAACAGATAACACTGTTGAAAGGTAGGATATTCTAATAGACTATAATGCTTAGAAATGTGCTCCTTACTTTAGAGAGAAAATAAAATATGAGAAAATATAAAAATGTAGTATTTGTAATTTTAAGGTTTATTTTTCAATTACTTTCTGAATGAGAGAATGACATTAGGATTTCTCATTTAAGTTGTAAATTTGAGCTGATTTTCTAATGATAAGCCAATTTCCCCATTTTACATAGGACTCTGAAGCCCACAGCAATGAAATACCTTAACAGCATTAATGAATGCCAGAATTGTACTGACAACTTTATATATGTTATCAAATTTAAACTTCACAACATTCATAGGAGATCATTTCTGGTATGGTTTTCCATTTTACAAAAGAGGGAGCTGGAAAGGCTCTAAGTAGTTGACTTTCCTGGAACCACATAGTTACAAAATGCCACAGGAAGTAAATATAGGTAGGTCTATTTGACTTAATCACCAAGCTGTACTTGACCAAGTTAATATGCAATGATTTTTTTGGCAGAGCTTTGATGAGGATCTAAATCCCTGGAGACCCAGCCTAATGAGTGTGTGTGTGTGCGTGTGTGTGTGTGTGTGTGTGTGTATGTGTTTTATACCATAATGTTTTCTATGAAACCAATACTATTTCTAAAAAGTCAGTCATTTCTGACCTTTACCAAATAGTGTATACCTACATTTCTTTTTAAATATTTCATTAAAATACTCCATTAGTCTTAGTTGAAAAAAGATGACATGAAATTGTATATAAAATGTGTTCTTAAAAATTCATGCACTGGACCCCTAGTCCTATATAATAAAGAGGTAATATGCAGATTGACCCTCACACCCTCAAAAAATGGCTGCCTATAACCAGAGGTACAACCAAATGACTGAATAGCAGGCTGTGTGGGCAACCAGGCTGTCAGGGGGGACAGTTGGGAGTGAGATAAGGCCAGCAGGAGAGGGCAGTTGGGAGGGATCAGGCCTGCAGGAGGGGCAGTTGGGGCTAACCAGGCAGGCAAGGGGTCAGTTAGGGGAAATCACGCAGGGAGGCAGGTGAGCAGTTAGGAGCCAGCAGTCATGGATTGTTAGAGGGATGCGCAACTGTCCATTTAGGCCTGCTCCCTGGGATTGGGCCTAAACCAGCAGTTGGACATTCCCTGAGGGGTCCCAGATTGGAAAGAGAGCAGGCTGGACTGAGGGACACCCCCCTGCACAAATTTTGTATACCAGGCCTCTAGTGAAATATAAATGACAGATTAAAGTGACACTTTCTGAGAACAGATTAACTATAGCAATCCATTTTTTATTGTTGACAGTATTATAGATATTTTCCTCCCCACTTTGCTCTCCTCCACTCAATCCCTACCCCACATCAGGCCTTCATCACACTATCACTTGTGTCCATGGCCTATGCATATATGCATAAATGTTCTTTGGTTAATCTCTTTCCTTCACCCCCAGCTCTACCTCTCTGAGATCTGTTAGTCTGTTCCATGCATCCATGACTCTAGACCTATTTTGTTCATTTGATTCTACATATAAGTGAGATCATGTGATACTTGTTTTTCCCTAACTGGCTTATTTCACTTAGCATAATACTATCTAGTCCATCCATTATGTTGCAAAGGGTAAGAATTCCTTCCCTTTTACAGCCATGTATTATTCTGTTGAGTAAATGTACCATGGGATTTTTATCCACAAAATCTTCTGATGGGCACTTGGGCTGATTCCAGATTTTAGCTATTGTAAATAACACTGCTATGAATATGGAGGTGCACATATTCTTTCTGATTGGTGTTTTGGGATTCTTAGGTAATTTTTCCAGAAGTGGGATTGTTAGGTCAAATTGCAGTTCTTTTATACCTATTAAAGTTTCATGAAGTTCAATTCCCAAAACTACTCTGACTTCTCCTCCTGTATGTTATTTTTGAAAGGACAAGGTTCAAGCAATTTGTTTACTTTTGATGTACGGTTATTCTGATGTTTTACTTGCTCCTAGCATATGACTTATAGTTATTTGTCTTTCTGTATTTGTTCATTTGTTTTTCAAGTTAAAGCTTTCTTTTTAGTTTAAGAGCAATATGATCTCTTGTGTTTCATGTTTCACCTAATTCACAAATAAAGGTGGTGCTCTGAAAAATAAAAGTATAACACAAAAACTTTTTTCTCCACTAAGTTCAAAGTGTTGTTGCTTCATAAATTTGGCTAGTAGCTTCTCAGGTGTAATGTGAAACCTCACTAATCCCCATCTCCACACTAAGTAAGTCAAGAGAGACCAAAAAAGAGGCAGACCTTTTCAGATTGGAAGGGGGTAGCTTTAACAAACAAGAAACTTTACTTAGCAGGATTATCTTGAGTGGCTGTAAGATAACTAGATTTGATGACTGATATTTCTGCACCTTCCCATCAGAATCTTAGAAGTTTATATAGAGGCCTTAACAGAGTTCAGTCATGTACTTACTCCAGAGAGCCTCAATATCACATTTATGTCTCAAAAAATGTATCCTGGGAGGAGCTTCAGGGAGCTCAAAGACAAGCAAAATGTACATTCAAGAATAGAGAAAGGGGTGAGGATTCTTTGATTGCCAAGTCTAGGTCAAGAGTCAAGTGTCAGTCATGTGTTCTGATGACCTCCCTTAAAATTCTATCTTTTTTGGAATGTGTCCTGAGTAGTCATCATGGAGCTTTATTAACATATAGGTGACTCATTTGGTGGATATCTGGCTGCATTAAAGGCAGATTCCATATCAACAATACAGGCACATGCAAGAGAAAACACATTTTTTTCCATGAAGAGCCCTATTACTTGAAACATTGATTTGCTAAGTTCCTTAGAGTGAGGTTCAGATCACTCAGGGTGTTCACTTGTGTTTTTATGTGGTTTAATAAAGATGACACATTAACAGATTCATCAGATATGAACACAAAGCTTTCAATAATGTCCAAGACCATTTTATTTTATATGACTTTTTTTAAAATTAGAAACTTGCCATGGGTGTCATTGATTTATCAGCCAGGACACAGAAAATAGTAAGGATTACTTCAGACTCTTGCAGGAGGACCCAAATAGCCTGACCCTACAGGGTTTCTTCATGGTCATTCATCCTTGGGTTTGCCATTGTCCAAGCTATAAGGTTAATCTCTTTAGAACAGCCTACTGTCAGTGCAAAGGATTAAAGACCAGGGCTCATGAGTGATCATTAACCAAACAGTTCTGATTTCAGCACATTGGCTGCTAGGGTTCATTCTGTTCTGAAACTTGCCACCTGTAGAAATCCTGTGCACACTGATAGTTTCTATTGCTCTATGGAGCATATTTGTTTTTGTCCCATTCCTTTTGTCCTGCCACAGGATCCATACATTTTGGAATCTCAGACACATGTAACTTAAAGCATAGCATTGTTTGGAACATGCTTATAACTTCAATCTGCTTCACAAGTATTTTTGCCTTCTCAAAGGTGACTTGTCACTCTGATCCCCAGTCCATATGTCCCTCATCCATTTTTAACCAAGTGTCATAAAGAAAATAGAAACTGTACCAGCTTCGGAATAAGAATCTTCCACAACTGCAAAATCACTACAAAGGTTTGCATCTTTTTCATAGTCTTAGTGGTTGGATAAGTTTGCACTTTATCCAATACAGCTTCTGGGACAAAACACATCATACTTGACTAATGTAGTCCCAAAACATTAAAGTGGTGTTTAGGCCTTGAATTTTCTGTGGATTGGTCACCTATATTTTACCTCACAGATGTTCCAGCAAAACCGTTAGTATCTGGAAGCAGAAGCAAGTCTTCACGTGTTAACCTTATATCAATTTACTCATCAATGTAATGGTACAATTTTACTATACAGTGCAGAAAAAACAGGGACACGTTTCAGAGACTCTTCAGGGACTGAAGAAAAAAAAAAGGCCCTTTAAAAATATGAACTGCTGCAGGCAACACAAACTGATATATAAAAGAGCTACATCCCATGACATATTTTTAGGCTGTGCAGTTAGCCTTGGGAAACACTTGAAAGATTCATTATTGTCCCTTACAGATGAAAGCAAATTGATCTGTTATAAGAAATCTGTACTTGTCAGAGCCTTCCCATCAATCTCTTGGAAACCAAAACACATTTATAGGAACACTTTTGCAAAAGCATCAGGTAAACCAATTAGTGTCTGCAAATGACAAAACTTAAAAATGCTATTGGTTAAATATCTGATAAGAGTACACATACACAAACAAAAATGATGCAATTGAAAAATAAATCTAGTTATTTTTAAATATATATATATATATATATATATATATATATATATATATATATAATTATGACTGATAATTTTATGCCAGGACATATCTGTTTTTAAGGAATTTGATATAAATATACCCAATAGGAAATTTAACATTACTTTATATATGAGACTAGAAGCCTGATGCACAAAATCCGTGCAACAGTAGGCCTTCCTTCCCCTGGCTGCCTTCACCAGCTTCCCTCTGGCACTGGGGATCCAGGCTTCCCTCCAGTCCCCAGCTTGGTCCAGAAAGTCGTTCAGAAAGACTTCTGGTCTTATTACAGATTGCTTTCCATAAAATTTAACATATTCAAAGTTACATAGTTGTAAGCAAAACTTAGCTCTTTTAATAGAGAAGACTCAGCTTTCTTAAGTAGTCAAAGACCTAATGAAAACAAGACATGTACTTTGTTTTTAGGCAGCTTTCATTTAAGGTAAAGAAAAACTTTTTTTTTAAATAATTTATTGTTAAGAGGAGACCAATAATCTAAGAAATCCTTGTCTTTTTAAAAGAGAGAGAACCAAATCCTTATTTTGTACTAGTGTCATTTGATATTAAGTCTCTTTTTTTTCCTTTATAAATTAAATCAATTTCAATTTTATCTTAACCACACATAAAATTACTTTTTAAGAGTTTTTTCTATAAGTCTTCTGAATTTGTTATATCTAATTAAGATTTGTTCTATTTTTCTCTTTTCTTACTCTGGAACAATACTTTTATTTTAGAACAAAATTATTTTTTCCCCTTCACTTGAAATGCATCTCCACTCCTCATACCTTCTACCAGAAATACATGTCCTACTTTTTATATACAGTCATTTTTTTCTCCTTATTATTTGTAATAGTTTTGTAACAAAACAAAAACAAAACTTTAGCTCTTTTATAAGTGTTGGCTACTGCAATTTGTATTTTTTTTAAAGCCTTTTATTATTCAGACTCTGAAGACAATGTTTTGGCTATCTGCTGGGATGTTTACATTTTAAAAACATGATAATACTTTCAACTTCAAAGAATAGAAAAATAATGTAAGGTTTGTCCTAGGCATTTTTGGGATAATTGTTATTTTAAAATTTCCTTTGTATTAGGAATCTGATGGCATGGGGTAGTTTATCTTTTCACTCATCAATCATCACAACATCATCCTCTTCATTTAATCATTTTTCCAGTTTCCACTTCTTAGATTTCATCTCTTAGTTCTAATCTGGCTTTCTCAAAAACTTTCTGGATCTTAATCTTCAGTATTTTTTGTCCTACTACTTTTGAAAAACATCACTCTAAGTTCTCAAACTTATTATCTTACTCTCCCACTTTAGCTGCCTGTTCTGAAGCTAGTAGAGTAGTGAATAACCCACATGTCCTCTAATCTCAGATCTTCTTTCAACTTTCTAACTTGAATTTTAGCCTCTATTTGGGCATCAGTGACCAAGTGAAATGTCCACAGTAGAGGCTAACCCACTGTGGCAATCATTTGTTTTCCTTCTTTGCCACATTGTTTGTTCCTCAAATAAGTGCTTTAAGCAACTAGTGTTTTTGTGGTATCCCAAGAGTGGCATAGCAATCCATAAGCACCTGTTATGTAGGCCATCTCTCCCCACATAGATGTTAATGGCCAATGTGAGATTTGTCCCAGTAGTGCCTATTTCCCAAAGCTCATTTCTTCTTTCTCCTGGTTGGGTCACCAATTGTTGCTTCACAGACCATGTCTGGAGTTCCTCAGGTATAATGAGAAACTGATTCCTGTGTGCAGATGGAAGGGAAAGACAGACGAAAGGCAGATCACTCCAGATTTGAAGATGGCAGGCTTCATAAACAAGGGGATTTACTTACTAGGCTTGCCTTGGATGGCCTTAATTGGATTCAGTCATCTACCTACTCTAAATAGTCTCAATATAATATTTCTATATCAAATCTGTATCCTTGAAGCAGTTCCTAATACCAAGGAAGGTAAGCAAAATGCACATTCCAATGACAGAGGGGAGGATGAGGAGCCTCCAATTGTCAGGATCTAGCTCCTGGGTTAGGTTGTGGCCATATCTTCTGATGACTTCCCCTAATAGGGTCAGTTCATTATTCTATACTGAATTAAACTTTGGATAAGTAAAACACTGTTAAATAACTTAGTTTTTAATAGAACAATTCTACTATTTTAATATGTTATACTGTTATTTTTAATATTAAGCTTACATTAAAAATTATGAGGAGGCATCTGCATACATGGGCATCATAACCATTAGTGTTATGCATAATTTTTGCATTCTCCAAATTTTTAAAAAATCAAGCTCTTATTGCCTAAAGGGATCCTTAAAAAGAAGGAACTTTTACCATTTGCAACAGCATGAATGGAACTGGAGAGCATTATGCTAAGCGAAATAATCCAGTTGGAGAAAGATAAATATTACATGATCTCACACATATGTGGGATATAATGATCAACATAAACTGATGAAAAAAAAATAGATCCAGTCACAAATTGCTATGGAGGAGGGGGTTAGAGATCAACCAAAGGACTTGTATGCATGCATAATAGCATAACCAATGAATGGATACAGACTCTGGGGCGGTGCGGGCTTGCTAAGGGTTGGAAGTGCTGAGTGGCAAGTCAATCAGGGAAAAAGAAGACATATGTAAAACTTTAAGCAATAAAAAAATATTAGTCTCTTTTTACATGATTATAATAATAATAAATAATTTTTTCATTTGAGGTTTATTATAGCGGCCTAGTGTATGAAATTCATGCACTGGTAGGGTCCCTAGTGGCTGGTGGCAACTAGCTGGGTACTCCCACTCTTCCCCCAGCCACCTGCAGTCAGCCAGGGCCTCTCTTCCTTCCCTGGTCATCCCGTACCTGGCTGAACTCTCAGAAGAACTCCTGAGGAGATAACTTGCATACTATACTTTTATTATATAGAATGATGTGGGTGGCTTGGTGTATATTATTCCTTGTAAGATTTATCAGTTGGTTATAAAAATGTTAACTATTAACCAAAAGTAGCTTTCACATGGAACATTATAGTTGACCAAAAATATATCCTGGTAATTCATTATGTGAATAATGGAAGGAGAGGTTTTATAGCCCATCCTCTAGATGAAACTGAGAATGAAAACATCAATTATTTCTTTTAAGGCCATAAGATTAGCAAGTAGTGAAACTTAATAGGAGTGGAGGTGTTCTGACTTTTAATGTAGTGCTCCCACTCTATCATTCCAAAAGGCTACCTGAACTTCTTCTTACAGCCATGATGAAGTAGGATTTATCCTGTCATCTTAAATATCTACAAAGAAAAATTAATAAAAATATATATGAAATAATGGATTTCAGCTATTTTTCAAAAAGCAGCACAGGACCATAAATCCTAAAAGAAGGGAAACAAATAAGATGAGTCCTGTGATTGTTCCACTGACAGTCTGGACAAATTTCCAGACCACAACCTAGGGAAAAGGGAACTAAGCCCAAAAGTCTCTGAGTTGAAGAGCCAGAGTTTAGATTTCAGGGAGGACTAGATGGTTAGAATTTGAGGGATAGTGTACCAAAGAAGAAAAAGCTCATAGCAGAAAACAACACATTGAGAGAATTCTGGGAATTTGTATAGGGATTCCCTCAAGTTTTTGGCTGAATACTGATTAGTGCTAATGTGTAAGTGAACTAGTGAGGACAGGGAAAGATCCACTAGAAATAATCAGGCAAACATTTCTCAGAGGTCACATAGGACCAGGGATAGAAATATTCCATATTCCTAATAACCAAAATGGAAAACATCATATTTCATGGAATATCTAGAAAACTCCTCAGAAGGGTATTGCTTCAGTAATGTGGCAAATTAACCCTAAACTAAAGGCTATTCTGAATTTTCTTAACAAAAGCAAACCTCCAAAGAATCTATTCTAAGTAACTTTAAATATATCTCAGAACAAAGCCCACAAGTAGTTAAAGAATACAAAATTATCCACTATTCAGCAATAAAATTTATATTATTTGTAATTAAATGGAAGAAATCAAGCATGCAAAGAAATAGTAAAATATAATTCACAGTTTGGTGAAAAAGCAATTATAAAAACAGAATGAATAATAATAACCTAGTATATAATTAGTAGAAAATAATGTTGAAATAGCTATTATAACTATATTCTTTATGTTCAAGAAAGTACAGAAAAGCAACAACATGATGAGGTAAAAAATGGAAGATTTATTAAAAGATCTAAATTGAAATTCCAGAGACAAAATGCAGTATATGAAATTACAAATACAGTGGGTGGTTCTGACAGCAGATTATTCACAGCAGAGGAAAACATTTGTGAACTTAAATACATACAAGCAGAAATTGTCCAAAATGAAAAATATGGGGAAAAATAAAGAGCAAGAGTGAGTTATGGGACCTTCCTCAACATAACATACACATTTTTGAGTTCTAGAAGTGTAATAATATAGTTAATTTTTTTCCAAATTTGATGAAAATTATAAACCCACATATTTAAGAAGCTCAACACATTCTAAGATAAAGAAAGCAGAATAAATGTTTCTATGACATTTCATAATCTAATTGCTGAAATCCAGGAAAAAATACACACACAAAAAAATCTTAAAAACAGCCAAAGTGAGATGGGGAAAATCTTATGTATAGGTAAATAAACATTAGAATGATAGGAGGCATCTCAATGAAAAAATGCAACCCAGAAGACAATGGAGCAATGTTTTTAACATACTGGAAAATAAAAATTGTTAAACTTGAAATATATACCAAAATAGCAAAACAAAGATTTTCTTATTAACACAAAATGAAAAAAAATATATATATATTGCCAGCAGATTACATTACCAAAAATGTTCAAGAAAGTCTGTCAAGGAGAATAAAAATGATACAAAATTAAAATTTTGAATTAAGTGCATTGAAAATAATACACAATGGAATTAAGTGCATTGAAAATAATAAATATGTAGATAAATACAAATGATTTTTTAAATTTAAAACATCACTTTCAAGTGACATTTTTTAAAATTTAATTTTATTTTTTTAATTTATTTTATTTTTATTTTTTCTCTATTGCCCTCCCCTGCCCTCCCCACACCCCCAGTAAATGCCCTCGCCCTTCTCCTCCCCCCACCAACCCCAATGCCCTGTATCCACTAGCTATGCGTACACACATGCATACAAGTCCCTCAGATGATCTCCTACAAATCTCCCCGCACCCCAACCTCCCCTCCCTTCCCACTGTAGCACGACAGTCTTTTCATTGCTTCTTTGCCTCTGCATCTGCTCCCCCCCCCAATTCTTGTCTTTAAAAACATCTTACCCCTGTAGGCTAGAAATAAATCCACAAGAGCAAAAAAAGATATATTTGAGTCCCAATTTCAATGTCCAATAGCTTTGAGTCCTAGTTTCAATGTCAAACAGTTCCTTATGTGTACACGTCATCAATGGTATCTGGATAGTGGACAAATGGTGGCAATGCAGGTCCACCCCTCTCTGGTTTGGTCCTAGGCATCCTGTAGCAATGCATAGCTGCTGACTGCTAGCATGGTAAGGTGTCAGCAGCCTCTTCCATCTCTGGACTGTTTCTCCTCTTGTCTTCCTGGTTGGAGCAGACCTGTCAGTTTCTCTCTGTTGCAGGAGTCCCCTTGGTCTTGGAGTTGTTTTCTGAAAGTATATAAACAAATTCTCAACCAAGAGTTAATAAAGGAATCTTTTCTATAAAATTGACTTGGGGTACTTTTAATTTTTGCCTACTTGTTTTTCTTTGGCTTATTTTGACATCATGTGTGTTTTTCATGGGTGTCTTGCAGTTAGTATTACAAATGAAAATTAATTTTCTAAAGTGAAAATTTTCTAGATGTAATTTACTTACCAGATATTTTTCCTTACATGATAGTATCCTACTCTTCCCCCCTTTTTTTTATTAATGGAGAATTTGGTATAATTTTTAATGCAATCTTGATAACTTTAAATTTTAATTTTTTGCACACAAATATGCCTGTTTTATGTTCATTGCATATTAAGCAATTTTACATGAGATGAGCTATGAATAAAAATTTTAATTAATACTTTAGAAACAGTTTTTTGTGCAGTACACTTAAATTTTTTGGGTGTTCACTTATTTCGTCGCCAATTTAAATTAATCTGAAAGCTTGATAACTCTTTTACGTCAAATTTAATATTCTACCAACAATCTTAGATTACCCTGTATACACTGGTGGAAAGGTTTATTTGCATGCTTGAGTAGGCCCTGAGCATTCCTAGTACTAAGATGAATTTAGATATAGGGCAGCTGCTCTCTGCATGTTTCTGTCTGTTACTGGGTCCTGATCTGAGCTGGGCCATGTCTCTGTCTGTTAACTGGGTCCAGATCTGTGCTGAGCATGGGAAGCGAGGTAGCCATGAGAACATGAGACCTCCCTCAGAAGGGGTGAAGGTTCAGACCCCTGCAAGGTTGGGGGAGGTGAGGGTCTTGTGCCCTATCTCTATTGACCCCCAAGTTCTCTCCTGATGGCCCCTATGGAACTGTGCCTGTCTTAGGTTGTTCCTTCCCTGAGGAATCTTAACTGTCTCTGGCTAACCAGTCATCCTCAGGGGCCAAGCAGAGTGTTGTGAGGTTCAGTTCTGTCTCCTTGGTAGCCTATGCCCACGCCCAGCTCCTGCCTTGGGGATCCCCTTGCTTGCTGGCGGGGGCCCTGGCACTGATCACTTATCTCGGGGAATTCAGGTTCCTTCTCCAGGGAGGGCCCAGCTCACACCATTTGACAGGAAACCAATCCATTATATCAGCCACCTCGAGGCTTCAACCTCAGAGTGAATATAGAGCTCAGGGTACAGCTTAAGGCCATTGGGTTTTGAGAAGAGGGTCCCTCTTGGCAAAAGAAGAAAGAGGGCCAGTATAGAATGCTCAAGTGCCTTCCCAGTGCCTTAATTTCTTCTGAAAGAGATTAAATCCTTTCATGTCCTTTTTTTAAATTGCTGCTAAACATTCAAAGAATTAGTCTGTAAGTTTCTTTGGAATACTTGTACAATATACTGTTGTGAAATATTAAAAATTAAATGATATTATACAATAATATGTAAGGATATTCTTTGCTCTAGGCCATGGCAATGCAATTTCAAATGGGCTGTCAATTTCTTTTTGTAACTTTATATAAACTTTTTCAGGAGGCAAAAACACATATTACTTACCTTAGCTCAAGAGGGCAAATATATTGAGTTTCAATTACAATCCTTATGACATTTAAAGGAAACTTCTCTTTATTTCCTTCCAAAATGAATTTCATTTTACAGAGTTTCATTTAAAAATCTTTGTCTTATAAAGCAACTTCTCTTAAGGTTATGGTGACCACTGTATGGATTCCATCTCATGCCCCACCTTCCCCGTTGTCTGTGCCCAATGATTATGCTCATAAGCATGTATGAAAGTCCCTCGGTTGATCTCTCTCCCTTATTCCCACCAACCCCCACCTTCCCCAAGGTTTGATGTTTTGATCGACATTTCTCATTCTCTGGATCTGGTCTTGACCATCAGTCTATGTCATTCATTATATTCCACAGATGAGTGAGATCATGTGATATTTATCTTTCTCTGCCTGGCTTATTTCACTAAGCACAATGCTTTCCATCTCCATCCATGTTGTTGCAAATGGTAGGAGCTTTTTCTTTTTTACCTCAGCATAGTATTCCATTGTGTAGATGTATCACAGTTTTTTAATCCTGTCATCTGCTGATGGGCACTTAGGCTGTTTCCAAATGTTTGCTATGGTGAATTGTGCTGCTATGAACATAGGAGTGCATATATCCTTTCTGATTAGAGTTTCTAGTTTCTTGGGGTATATTCCTAAAAGTGGGAGCACTGCGTCAAATGGGCATTCCAATTTTAGTTTTTTGAGGAGTCTCCATACTGTTCTCCACAGTGGCTGCACCAGTCTGCATTCCCACCAGCAGTGCAGGAGGGTTCCTTTTTCTCTGCATCCTCGCCTACACTTGTCGTTTGATGAGTTGTTGATGATTGCCATTCTGAAAGGTGGAAGATGGTACCACATTGTTGTTTGGATTGGCATCTCTCTGATGAATACTGACTTTGAGCAGGTTTTCATGTGTCTCTTGACCTTTCTTATGTTTTCTTTCGACATGTGCCTCTTGAGATCAGTTGCCCATTTTTTTGTTTGGGTTGTTTATCTTCTTTTTGTGAAATTGTATGAGTTCCCTGTAAATGTTGGAGATTAAACCCTTATCATTGATATCACTGGCAAATATGTTCTCCCATGCAGTGGGCTTTTTTGTTGTTTTGTTGATTGTTTCCTTTGCTGTGCAAAAGTTTTTTTATTTTATTTTGAAGTAGTCCCATTTGTTTATTTTTTCTTTAGTTCCCATTGACCGAGGAGCTGTATAAGTGAAGAAGTTCCGTTTGCATTTGTCTGAGATTTTGCTGCCTGTGGATTCCTCTAGTATTTTTATGGTTTCCCATCTTATGTTTAAGTCCTTTATCCATTTTGAGTTCATTTTTGTGTATGATTTAAGTTGGTGGTCTAGTTTCATTTTTTTTGCATGTTTCAGTCCAATTTTCCCAACACCATTTATTGAAGAGGCTGTCTTGACTCCATTGTATGTTAGTGGCTCCTTTGTCACATATTAATTGAGCATAGTGCTTTGGGTCGATTTCTGGGTTCTCTATCCTATTCCATTGATCTATGTGTTGGTTCTTGCACCAGTCCTGGGCAGTTTTGAGAACAGTGGCTTTGTAATACAGCTCGAAACCTGGCATTGAGATCTCACCTTCTTTGTCCTTCTTTCTCAAGATTGTTGCAGCCATTTGGGATCTTTTTTTATTCCAGATGAATTTTTGGAAAGTTTGTTATAGGCCTGTGAAGTGTGTTTTTGGTATTTTCATGGGGATTGCATTGAATTTATAAATTGCTTTGGGTAGAATGGACATTTTGATTATATTGATTCTCCCAATCCATGAACATGGTATGTTCTTCCATTTGTTTATGTCTTACTCTATTTCTTTTTTTAGTGTCGTGTAGTTTTCTGCATATAAGTCTTTTATCTCCTTAAATTTATTTCTAGGTATCTTAATTTTTTTGGTGCGATAGTAAACGGGATTGCTGTTTTAGTCTCTCTTTCTGTAAGTTCATTATTGATGTATAGATACGCCATAGATTTCTTGGTGTTAATTTTGTATCCTGCTACATTGCTGAATTCATTTATCATTTCTAATAATTTTTATGGAGTCTTTAGGGATTTCTATGTACAGTATCATGTCATCTGCAAATAAGGACAGTTTTACTTCTTTTCCTATTTGGATGCCTTTTATTTATTTTTCTTATCTGATAGCAATGGCTAATGCTTCCAGCACTATGTTCAATAGAAGTGGTGAGAGTGGGCATCCCTGTCTTGTTCCTGTTTTTAGGGGAAATGGTTTTAGTTTTTGCCCATTGAGTATGATGTTGGCTGTGGGTTTATCATATATGGCTTTCATTATGTTTAGGTGTGATCCTTCCATTCCCACCTTGCTGAGTTTTTATCAAGAAAGGGTGTTGGATTTTGTCAAATGCTTTTTCTTCCTCAATTGATATGACTATGTGATTTTTATGTCTCAATTTATGTGATGTATCATGTTTATTGATTTGCAGATATTGTACCATCTTGGCATCCTTGGGATAAATTCTACTTGGTCATGGTGTATGATCTTTCTGACATACTGCTGGATTCGATTTGCTAGAATTTGTTGAGGATTTTGGCATCTATGTTCATGAGGGATATTGGTCTGCAATTTCCTTTCATTGTGTTATCTTTATCTGGTTTTGGAATTAGGGTGATGCTGGCTTCATAGGAGTTTGGAAGTGTTCCTTCCTCTTGTATTTTCTGGAATAGTCTGAGAAGAATGTGTTTTAGTTCTTCTATGAATGTTTGGCAAAATTCCCCTGTGAGGCCATCTGGTCCTGGGCTTTTGTTTGCTGGAAACTTTTTGATGACTGCTTCTATTTCTTCTATAGTTATCAGAATGTTGAGATTTTTAGAATCTTCCTGTGTGAGTTTTGGAAGGTAGTGTTTTTCTAGAAATCTGTCCATTTCCTCTAGGTTGTGAAATTTGTTAGAGTCGTTCATACTATTTTTTAACAATCCCTTGTATTACTGTGTGGTCTGTGGTTATTTCACCTCTCTCATTTCTGATTTTGTTCATCTGGGTCCTCTTTCTTCACTTCTTGGTGAGTGTGGCTAGAGGCTCATCAATGTTGTTTTTTCTTTCGAAGAACCAGCTCTTAGTTTTGTTAATCTTTCTGTATTGCTTTTTTTTTGTCTCTATGTCATTAATTTCCACTCTAATTTTCATTATTTCCTTCTTTCTGCTCACAGTGGGCTTTTCATGTTGCTCTCTTTCTAGTTTTTTTGAGTTGCTGAGTTAGGTGGTTCATTATCATTTTTTTCTGTGTTTGTTTGTTTGTTTGTTTTTGGTAGGCCTTTAGACCTATAAACTTCCCTCTCAGCACTGCTTCCATTGTGTCCCATAGCATTTGCATTGTTTTGTTTTTATTGTTATTAGTCTCCAGAATATTTTTAATTTTTCTTTGATCTCATTTATAACCCAATCATTGTTTAGTAACATGCTATTCAACTTCTAAGTGTTTGAATTTTTCGGAATGTTTTTATTGTAGTTTATTTCTAATCTTATGCCACTTTGGTCTGAGAAAATGCTTGATATGATTTCAATCTTTTTGAATTTGGGGAGACTTTGCTTGTGACCCAATATGTGGTCTATATTTAAGAATGTCCCATATGCACGTGTATTCTGTGGCTTTGGGGTGAAATGCTCTGAAGATGTCAATTAGGTCCATCTGATCTAATGAGTTATTTAGAATTGCTGTTTCTTTTCTGATTTTTTTGTCTACAGGATTTGTCCAGAGATGTCCATGGTATATTAAAATCCTCTATTATGATTGTATTGTTGTTGATCTCTCCCTTGATATCCTACAGGTGTTTTTTTTATGTGTTTAGGGGCTTCTGTATTAGGTGTGTATATGTTTACTAGAGTTATATCTTCTTGATGAATTGCTCCTTTTAGTATTATGTAGTGACCTTCCTTATGTCCTGTTATAGCCTTTACTTTGAGGTCTATTTTACCAGATATAAATATTGCCACCCCAGCATTTTTCATTTCTATTTGTCTGAAAAATGTTTTCCCATCACTTCACTCTCAGTCTGTGTGAATCCTTTGCTCTGAGATGGGACTCTTGTAGACAGCAAATGTATGGGTCATGTTTTCTTAACCATTCAGCTACTCTATGTCTTTTGATTGGTTCATTTAACCCATTTACGTTTAATGATATTATTGACAAGGTCATGTTTGTTGTCATATTTTTCCTTAGTGTTTGCATTTTTTTCTTGCCTTTCTCTTTCTTCTTTTTACGGCAGTCCCTTTAGTGTTTCTTGCATTGTTGGCTTGGTAGTGATAAACTCTCTAGCCCTTTCTTGTCTGTAAAGCTCCTGATTCCACCTTCAATTTTGAATGATAGCCTTGCTAGGCATAGTATTCTTGGGTTCAGACCCTTGTTTTGCATCACTTTATATATTTCATTCCATTCCCTTCTGGCCTGGTGTGTTTCTGTTGAGAGATCAGTTGATATTCTAATAGGAGATCCCTTGTAGGTAACTTTCTGTCTCTCTCTGGCTGCCTTTAAGATTCTTACTTTGTCGTTAGTGTTCACCAATTTAATTATGATGTGTCTTGGTGTCAGTCTTTTGGTGTTCAGCATGTTTGGGACTCTGTATACTTCTTGGACTTGCATATTTTTTTTCCTTGCCAGTATCAGAGTAATTTTCTGTCATTATTTCTTCAAATAGGTTTTCTATTCCTTGCTTCTCTTCCACTCCTTCTGGGATCCCATTTAAGCAAATGTTGTTTTGTTTTGTGTTGTCCCAAATCTCCCTTAGGTTCTCGTTTTTTAAGTCTTTTTTCCAGTTGTTGCTCCGTTTATGTGTTTTTTTCTTGCCTTGTCTTCTAATTCACTGATGCGGTCGCTTCAGCCTCTTCTAGTCTACAGTTTAGGCCTTCCATTGTGTTCCTTATTGCAGCTATGTTGTTCTTCATCTCCTCTTGGTTTAGTTTCATGTTGGTGACATTCTTATTCAGCTCCTTATAGTTCTCAATGAGTTGTGTGATATTGTCATTGAGTTGTATATATTTGTCTTCATCTGTTTAAACATCCTTAAAACCGTTACTCTGCATTCTTTCTCTGAAAGTCTGCTGGCTTCAATTTCATCTAAGTCTATTTTTGGTGATTACTCTTTTTCTTTCCTTTGGGGATTGCTTTTATGTCTTCCCATGTTTTCATGTAATGTTTTAATTGTAGAACCAATTGCTTTTCTACCCAAGTTTTTTTTTTTGGGGGGGGATAGTGCTACTGGTGTATTCTCTCAGTTCTCCTGTGTTTGTTAATCTATTGTAGTTCCCTACTTGAGCTATTTGGGTTCTCTTGATGTAGATCTGTGAGCTTGAGCAGCACAACTGAGGTGGCTAGAAGTCAGCAGCTGTGGAGAAGAGTGTCACTATTTTTACTGTTTTGCACCCTTAATTGAGATCACGCATGCCCAGCGGGAATACACAGTGGCAGAAATGACCCATCTGTAGGGGTGATGAGTTTCAGGGGCTACACCCTGGAGAGGCATGACTCTGGTGCCCAGAGTTAAAAAATCATACCCACAGGGGCTCTCAAGCACTGCTTAGAGAATAGGCCACCAGAAACACACTGCTGAAAATCAGCATTGGGTGGTGGCCACGCGGGTGCCTGCAAACGTGGTGACCAGGGAGCTCCACAAACCAGATAGGAGAGCACACCACATACAGGGTGACCAGAACACACAAACACAGGGACTAGGGCACCACAGAAAGGGAGACCAGGATACGCAAACACAGGGACTAAGGTGGGAAGACACGCTGTAAACTGGGAAACCGTGGTGAGTGCAATTGCAGTGACCAAAAAGTTCTGCAAGCCGGTACCAGTGTGTTTGGCTGCAGCTGCATCATTGTTGCTGGGAAGGGGGAGGTTGCACTCACTGCTTTGGAGGCCGAGGTCCCAGGGTCCGCAGGTCTACAGGATCTGCGGGTCTGCGGGACTCTGGCTGGAGTGGCTGTTGGGTCACAGGGCAGCTCCAACGCCTGTCTGGCTGGCGGTGTTGATGAGTTCCCAAAGAAAGGCTGCTTTCCCCTTCATGATGGCATGGGCTCTGCACCCGAGTTCCACAGTCTGGGGATTGCCAGCCTAGATGGCACTCTCTCCTTGCCCAAGAAAGCCTGGACTGCCAGCCCCCACTGCTCCCGTGAGATTCAACTGTCCCTCACCCAATCACACACTCACCACATACACCCATACACTCTCATTTTGTCCCCTCACTCACTTCCTCTCCCTCACCCCCATCCTGCCAGCCGCCATCTTCCTAGGGATCTCAAGTGAAATTTAAAACAAAATTATTCAGTGTTTTATAACATGTAAAACCAAAATGCATAATAACAATAGCAAAAAGGCTAGTAGAAGAGAAATAAAATATAGTATTTTAAGATTCTTCTGTTATTGTAGGGTAGTATATACAACATCATGGAAAATTATCTTGACAAATTAAAAATGTATACCAGCCAAAACTGGTTTGGCTCAGTGGATAGAGCCTGCGGACTGAAAGGTCCCAGGTTCAATTCCGGTCAAGGGCATGTATCCTGGTTATGGGCACATCCCCAGTAGGGGGCATGCAGGAAGCGGCTGATCAATGTGTCTCTCTCATTGGTGTTTCTAACTCTCTATCCCTCTCCCTTCCTCTCTGTAAAAAAAAAATCAATAAAATATATATTAAAAAAAATAAAAATGTATACCATGCCCAGCCAGCATGGCTCAGTGATTGAGCATTGACCTATGAGCCAGGAGGTCATGGTTCCATTCCTAATCAGGGCACATTTCCAAGTTGTGGGCTCAATACACAGTGGGGGCCTGCAGGAGGCAGTTGATCAAGGATTCTCTCTCATTAGTGTTGTTTCTATCTCTCACTATCTATTCCTTTCTCTCTGAAACCAACAAAGTATATTTAAAAAAAATGTATATCATAGTCACTAATATAACCACTAAAATAAAATGACAATAGGATAATGAGTTAACCAGTAAAAATAAAGTTATAAAATTTTTAATTAAACCCAAATAGTCCAAAAGGAAAAGATGAAATAAAGAATTAATAAGAACAGAAAGCAACAAAATTACAGATTTAAACCCAACCACATTAATTGCAAAATGGCATAAACATACTAATTAAAAGGTATATATTGTCACATTAGACTTTTCTATATACTATCTATAAGTATTCCCATTTTAAACACTGTATAAATAAATAGATAAGTTTAACATCAACAAATGAAAAACAATATATCATGAATCAAAAAAGCTGACCATCCCAGCCAGGGTGGCTCAGAGGTTGAGCATCGACCTATGAACTAGGAGGTCAGGGTACCATTCCTGGTCAGGGCACATGATTTGATTTCAGGCTTCATCTCCAGTAGGAGATCCACAGGAGGCAGCCAATCAATGATTCTCTTTCATCATTGATGTTTCTATCTCTCCTTCTCCCTTCCTCTCTAAAAACAATAAAATATATTTTTATTTTTATTTTATTTTATTCATGTTTTTATTTAGAAAATAAAATTATTTTCATTATAACATTGAAGTCACTAAAGTTTCTATTTATGTTATTACTATAAAAATTAATAATTTTATATTTAATGTTTAACCTTTTAACTAAATTTACTATTGAATTTATAATAATGCCTGATGTTTTTCATTTGATGGACTAAAATTCCAAAAGTTTTGTGAACCAGACAAAAAAAAGGAAATCATTATTAAAATTAACATAAACTATTTTCTATTTGAAACAGCTCATGACAGTGATATATAGCTGACATTCTCAACTTTTCAGGGCATTCTTCTTCTATTGGAACAACACATCTATAGCTATTGCTCCGCTTGACCTCTGTACATGAAAAACTTAGAATTGAAAACAAGTTAATTAATTTAGAAAAACAGTCACCTTATATCTGAATGAAAAATGACACTTTCCAGAGTGATGCATAACAGTCCCTTCTCAATGGGGTAAATATATATATCAGCCGTGGACACAGTGGAATATTATTCAGGCATAAAAAAAGGAAATCCTGCCTTTTGTGACAGGGATGGACTTGGAGGGCATTGTGCTAAGTGAAATAAGCAGCTTTCATTCTCACAAATCGCTCATACATATTTCACTTAGCAACTAGGCTTAACATAAGCTTCTCTGCTTTGCCTACATTGTGCTCTTCTTTTTTTTAATTAAATCTTTATTATTCAGATTTTTACACTTGTTTATCTTTTTTCCCCTCCATAGCACCCCTCTGCCCAACTCCCACCCTTCCCTCTGCCCTTACCTCCCTCCCATTGACCTCATTCATAGGTGTATGATTTTTGTCCACTCTCTCCCTATACACCCTTCACCCCTTTCCCCCTGAGAATTATCAGTCCACTCCCTTTCTGTGCTCCTGATTCTATTATATTCACCAGTTTATTCTGTTGATCAAATTTATAATTCACTTAATTTTTAGATTCACTTGTTGATAGATATGTATTTGTTGTTCATAATTTTTTGTCTTTTACCTTTTTCTTCTTCCTCTTCTAAAAGAGTACCTTTCAGCATTTCATATAATACTGGTTTGGAGTTGATGAACTCCTTTAGCTTTTTCTTATCTGTGAAGCTCTTTACCTGCCCTTCAATTCTGAATGATAGCTTTGCTGGATAGATTATTCTTGGTTGTAGGTTCTTGCTATTCATCACATTGAATATTTCTTGCCACTCCCGTCTGGCCTGCATCATTTCTGTTGAGAAATCAGCTGACAATCGTATGGGTGCTCTGTTGTAGGTAATGAATTGTTTTTCTCTTGCTGCTTTTAATATTCTCTCTTTTTCTTTTGCTCTTGGTATTTTAATGATGATGTGTCTTGGTGTAGTCCTCTTTGGATTCCTTTTATATGGGGTTCTGTGTGCTTCCTGGACTTGTAAGTCTATTTCTTTTACCAGGTGTGGGAAGTTTTCCATCATTATTTCTTTAAATAGGTTTTCAGTATCTTGCTCTCTCTCTTCCTCTGGCACCCTCACAATTCTGATGTTGGTATGCTTGAAGCTGTCCCAGAGGCTCCTTACATTATCTTCACATTTTTGGATTCTTTTCTCTTCTTGCTTTTCCAATTGAGTGTTTTCTGCTTCTTTATATTTCAATTTTTTTACTTGATTCTTGCCTTCCTCTAGTCTGCTGTTAGGTCTCTGTGTAATACTTTTTATTTCAGTCAGTGTATGTTTAATTTCTAGTTGGTTCTTTTCCATCTCTAGTTTGTTCTTTTTCATCTCCTTTTGGGTCTTGCTAACTTTATCCAAGTTTTCTAGAATATTCTTGACAAACCTTATGAGTGTGGTTTTGAACTCTATATCCAGTCATTTGTTTTCCTCCATTTCTTTTGTTTGTGATCCCTTCCCTTGTCTTGGCATTTCCACTATGCCCGGAGAACTTCTGTGTTGGATTCAGCCTTATGATAGCAGACTTGCAAAACCGCAGAAGCCTCTCTGTTGAGCTTAGGATGGGTGGAGTCTCAGGGCTTAAGGGACCGCCTTGCCTTCCAGTCGGCCCTCACCACTGGCCCTGAGTCTGTGACTGGGTAATCACTGGAGCGGTCCTTGTGCGTGTGCAAAGTGCCTCTAGTCCGCTGCCTTTCTGACTCCCCTGCACTCCAGGACCACACAAGTCTAGGTCCCCAGGGTTGCACCAGAAACTGGGGCTTAGTGGAGTCAGAAGTGGCACAGTTGGGAGGGTCTGTCTCCCACCCACTCGCGAAAGCCAGCAGCATAATCAGCATTCTGTCCTCTGTGCAGTGCAGTGCGCGCCACCAGCCCTCTGATATTTTGTGACTCCCCTAAATTTCCGTGCACCTCTCCCTTTTCACAGTCCAAACTCTCCTCTTATGAGTTACAGCTGGATCTGGGGTTTAGTGTCATAGGATAAGGGGTTCAATGCCTTTGATAGTCTCTGTTTCCCTCCTGTCAGAGAAAACCAGCCAGGTACTCCTGCACCCACTCTCTCCATGTGCGTGTGTCCATACCTCAGCTTTTTGCAGCTCCTCTGGGTCTCCGTGAGCCCCTCTCTTTCCCTTTAGTTGTAGAATTTCCACTCAGCCAGCTTTCTTGTGGTTCTGGATGATGTCCATTCTGTCTTTTAGTTGTAGTTTTGAAATTGTTGTGCAAGGCAGCAGTGTAGGTGTTTACCTGTGCCACCATTTTGGATTCTCCCCTAAAAGCAATGAAATATATTTTTAAAAAGCTGACCACTGTAATATCTCATAAAGATCTCAGAGAAAAATATTATCAGAAATAAAGAAGTTCATATGAGTAAAGGAATCAGTTCTGTAAGGGAACATAAAAACCATAAATATTTAGGAACCTATAACAGAGCTCTAAAATATTTAAAACGAAAACTGATAAAACAGAAACAGACTAAATATGGAATTATTTTCAGAGATTTTAATATCTTACCCAGTAATTACTAGAATAAGTAGAGAGAAAATCAATAACTGTCTAAGACTTGAACAATACTCTCAACATACTTGACCTAATTGACTAGTACACTCTAACCTAAAGGAGTAAGGTGCACATTATTCATGTACATATAATTACTCAACATGAGCTATATTTGGGATCATAAAATAAACCATTGAAAGCTTAAAAATTGAAATCACATCAGGGATGTCCCCTGATCATAACAGGGATTAAACTAAAAATCAATAAAAGAAATATATCTGGTAAATCTCCAGACAACTAGAAACAAAATAACATACTTGCAAGTTACCAATGGTTAAAGGAGAGCCCCCAAGAGAAATTAAGAAGAACTTGGTACTCTGTGAAAATGAATTTTCAATAAATCAAAATATGTGGAATATAGTTAAATCAGTGCATACAAGTTAATTTAGAGCATTAAAGACATTCTAGAAAAAGAAAAAGTTTGAAAATTTATTATTTGAGCTTCACCACAATGAACTATTACTAGAAGAGTAAATTAAAACCAAAATAAGAAGAAGAGAAAAAAAAAACTCATGCAGACACAGACAACACTTTGGTTATTACCAGAGCGATATGGGGGTGGGGAGAGGTAGAAGAGAGTAAATGATGACAGGACTTTTGTGGTGAACACAAAATACAATGTATAGATAATGTATTGTATTATTGTACATCTAAAATAAACTCAAAATGGATAAAAGACTTTTGTGGTGAACACAAAATACAATATATAGATAATGTATTGTATAATTGTACACCTAAAACCTATATAATTTTATTAACCAATGTCACCTAAGTAAATGTAATGCAAAATTTTAAAAAAAACAAGCATCACCGGAAAAGAAGAACAGAAGTAAATGAAATAGAATACAGAAAAAATAAAGACTTGCAATGAAACCAAAAGCTAGACTTTTAAGAAAAGACTTCACAACAGAAATTACCATTATCAGTAATGAGGGAGAAGGCATCACCACAGACTAAACAGACACTACACAATATATCTGTAGTCTATTAAATTTATGCCTACAAATTAAACAACTTAAAAGAAATGGACATATTATTTGAAAGACAGAATTACCAAAGCTTCTTTGAGAAGAAATAGAAGAACTGAGTAGTATATATCTGTTAATGAAATTGAATTTGCAATTAAAACCTTTCCTTTGAAAAAATCTCCAAGCCCAAATTAATAAACTATTGAATTCTATAAAATAAGAAATAATATCAACTATATGCAAACTTTTCAGTAAATGGAAGTGGAGGTATAACTTTGCAATTCTTTGAGCACTTACTATATCCCAGACATTGTTCTCAAAGATGGAAATTTAAAAAGATGAAATTTTGCTCACTGTCTCCCAGAAGCTAATAGTGCTGTGAGATAAAATTAAATAATTGCTTATCCCTTTGTCTATTATGGGGACATAAAATTTGATAGAATGGCTACAATGTACTAGAAGTATAATACATAAGTTAAATAACCACTTCAAAAACATGCAAAGAAATGTAGTCCAAGAGTCAATGAATTAAAATATTCTGAAAATATTCGAATAATTCAAATGAAGTTGGAGAAGGAAAAACAAAACAAAAACTTAGAAGGACAAACAGAAAACAGCTAATAAAATGATATATCTAAATCCAGGATTACCAGTAATTACATTAAAGATAAGTGGTCTAGACACATAAGTTGAAAGAGGTATTGTCATACTAAGTTTTTAAAACCCAACTATATTCTGTAAATAAGAAACTCATCCATATATATATATATATATATGGATAAAGTTAATATGCAAATTGTCCCCACAGGAGTTTGACAGGGAGACCAGGAGTTTGATCACTCACTAGGATGTATGCTGACCCCCAAGGGTGGTATGGAACGAAAGGAGGCCCCAGCTGGCAGCCAGAAGGAAGGCACCAGCTGGAAGCTAGAAGGCCCCGATCAGCCCTGATCTCCAACCAGGCCTATGGACCCTACCTGTTCATGAATTTCATGCACTGGGTGTCTAGTTTTATATATAAAGACATAATTTTAAGGAAAAATGTTAGAAAATTATGTACGATTACAGAGTATTCAAAATGGAAGTATATATATTAATTTCAGAAAAGTTAGAATATAGAACAAAGTATAGTACAAGGAATAGAGAGGGTTATACCATAATAAATAAAGGGTCAGTTCACCAAAAAGATGTAACAATCCTAATTGTGTATATTCCTAACAACAGATCTTCAAAATACATAAAGCAAAACTGATAAAATTAAAAATAGAAACATTTAAGTCCTTTATCCATTTTGAGTTTATTTTTGTGTATGGTGTAAGTTGGTGGTCTAGTTCCATTTTTTTTTTGCATGTACTGTCCAATTTTCCCAGCATCATTTATTGAAGACACTATTTTGACTCCATTGAATGCTCTTGCCTGCTTTGTCAAATATCAATTGAGCATAATGGCTTGTATTAATTTCTGGTTTCTCTGTTCTGTTCCACCAGTCTATATATCTGTCCTTGTGCTAGTAACAGGCAGTTTTGAGAATATTCACTTTGTAATCTAGCTTGATATCTGGTATTATGATCCCTCTAACATGCTTCTTTCTCCAGATTGCTACAGCTATTCAGGGTCTTTTTTTATTCCAGATGAATTTTGGAGGAGTTTGTTCTAGTTCTTTGAAGTATGCCATTGGTATTTTAATGGGGGTTGCATTGAATTTATAGATTGCTTTGGGCAGTATGGATATTGATGTTGTTGGTTTTACCAATCCATGAACATGGTACATCCTTCTATTCATTATATCTTCCTCTATCTCTTACTTTTTTCAGCATCCTGAAGTTTTCTGAGTACAGGTCCTTTATCTCCTTTTTTAAATTTATTCATAGGTATCTTAATTTTTTTGTTGCAATGGTAAATGGGATTTTTTTTTTTAGTTTCTCTTTCTGTAAGTTCATTATTGGTGTATAGAAAGCCATATACTTCTAGGTGTTAATTTTGTATCCTGCTCCATTGCTGAATTCATTTATTATGTCTAGTAGTTTTCTATGGAGTCTTTGGGTTTTCTGTCTATTAAACATAAGATGGGAAACCATAAAAAATCTTAGAAGAAGCCATAAGCAGGAAAATAACAGACATTTGTTGTAGTAATATCTTTACCGATGCAGCTCCTAGAGCAATGGAAATTAATGGGAAAAGAAACAAATGGGACTACATCAAAATAAAAATTTCTGCACAGAAAAAGAAACCATCAACAAAACAACAAGAAAGTCCACGATATGGGAGAACATATTTGGCAATGTTATCTCGATAAGGGTTTAAGCTCCAAAATTTATAGGGAATTCATACAATTTAACAAAAAAAAAACACAAAAAAAACCCCATAAACAATCCAATCGAAAATTGGCAAAGGACCTAATAGACACCTTTTGAAAGAGGACATACAGAAGGCCCAGTGATATATGAAAACATGCTCAAAGTCACTAATCATCCAAGAGATGCCAATCAAAACAACAATATGGTACCATCTTCCACCTGTCAGAATGGCTATCACCAACAATCAGCTAAGGACAGGTGCTGGCAAGGATGGAGAGAAAAAGGAACTCTCCTTCACTGCTGGTGGGAATGCAGCCACTGTGGAGAACAATAACTAAAAATGAAACTTCTATTTAACCCAGTGATCCTACTTTTAATAATATATCCAAAGAAACTATAAACATCAATCAGAAAGGATATATGCACCCCTATGTTCATAGCAGCACAATTCACCATAGCTAAGATTTGGAAACAGCCTAAGTGCCCATCAGCAGATGAGTGAATTCAAAAATAGTGATACATCCACACAATGGAATACTAAGCTGCTGTAAAAAATAAGAAATTCTTACCATTGGTAACATCATGGATGGAACTGGAGAGCATTGTGCTAAGCAAAATAAGCCAGTTATTGGAAATTAAATACCACATAATCTCACTCATTTGTGGAATATAAAGTTTATAAATTGATGAACAAAAATAAATATGGAGGCAAAGAAGCATTGAACAGACTGTCAAACTACAGTGGAAGGTGGGAGAGGGTTGGGAAGTGTAAGAGATCAACCAAAGGACTTGTATGCATGCTAATAAGCATAACCAGTGGAATCAAGACACTGGGAAGGGGAGTGAGGGCATGTTCCAGGTTGTATGGGATGCCTGGTGGAGGTCATTGGGCAAAAAAGGAGACATACATCTTACAATTTATAATACCTTTAAAAATAAAAAGTAAGAGTGATATTTTGACAAAATATAAAAAAGAAACAAACTCAAATAGATTAAAGCCTTAAGTGTTAGACTCAAACTTTAAAAATCATAAAGAAAAATGAAGGCAGTAAAATCTTGGGCATTTCTTATAGCAATATTTATTTTTCTGATATATTACCTCCAGGAATGGAATAAAAGAAAAAATAAAGAAATGAGACTACATCAAACTAAGAACGTTTTCACAGAAAAGTAAACTATCAACAAAATTAAAAGACAACCCACTGAATGGAAGAAGACACTTGTCAATAATATATGTGATAAGGGGTTAATATCCAAAATATCCAAAATATAAATTATTTATTAAACTTAAGAATAAAAAAAAACACTATCAATTTAAAAATGGGCAAAGGAGCTGAATAGTCACTTACACAAAGAGGACATAGAGATGGCCAACAGACATATGTAGAAATGCTTGACATCACTAATCATCAGAGAAATGCAAATAAAACAATGGGAACATTGGCCTGGTGGCTCAGTTGGTTGGAGTGTCGTACGATACATCAAAAAGTTGTGGTTTTGATTCTTAGTTAGGGGACATATTTAGGTTGTGATATTTCTCTCTTACTTGTACAGGGATGTTTCTCTCCCTGTCTCTAAAATCAACTAACATATCCTCTGGTGAAGATTAAAAAAAACACCATGAAATATCACCTCACATCTTTCACAATGACTATCATCAATGAGTCAACAAACTATTGTTGGCAAGGATGTGGAGAAAAGAATACCCTTGTGCACTGTTGGTAGGAATGCAGACTGGTGCAGCCACTGTAAAAAGCAGTATGGAGTACCTTAAATATTTAAAAATGGAACTATCTTATAACCCAGTGTTTCAATTTCTGGGAATTTATTCAAAGAAACTGAAACACTAATTTGAAGGAATATATACATGCCTATGTTCATGGCAACGTTATTTGCAATAGCCAATATTTGGAAGCATCCCAAGTCCCCATTAGTAGATGAGTGGATGAAAAAGCTGTGGTGCATTTATACAATGCAATAATACTAGACCATAAAAAATCTTACCTTTTGCAACAGCATGGATGGACCCGGGAATAATGCTAACTGAAATAAGCCAGTTAGATAAAGGCAAGTACCATATGATTTAATTCATATGTGTATAATGAACAAAATAAACTAACAAACAAAAGAGAAACTGACTCCTAGACAGATAACAGATTGACTGCTGTCAGAGGGGAAGATACTTGCAGAACTGGGTGAAAAAGGTGAAGGGATTAAGAAAAATAAAATAAGAAATCACTGACACAGACAATAGTATGGACATTACCAGAGGGAAAAGGGGTTGGGGGGGGGGGTTGAAGAGGATATAAGGAGGATAAATGGTGATAGAAGGAGACTTGACTTGGGGTGATGAACACAAAATATAATATATTGATGATGTATTATAGAATTGTACACCTGAAACCTACTCTATGAATGCATAATCTTTCCACTCAGTGTATATCCTATATAATAAAAGGCTAATATGCAAATTGTCCCTTTGACCAGGAATTTGACCAGCAGGCAGGCTGGCTGGACCCTACCCATGCACCAGTTCATTTACTGGACCTCTAATACACACACACACACACACACACACACACACACACACACACACGAACTGAGTGGCCAATGCTTAACAAACTGGAGGCCTAGTGCATGAAATTCATGCACAGGAAGGGTGTCCCTCAGCCCAGCCTGCACCCTCTCCAATCAGGAACCCCTCAGGGGATATCTGACTGCCAGTTTAGGCCTGATCCCAGCAGTCAGACATCCCTCTCACAGTCCGGGACTGCTGGCTCCCAACTGCTCACCTGCCTAACTACCTGATTGCCCATAACCACCTCTGCCTTCCAGCCTGATCATTTCCTAATCACTCCCCTGGCAGCCTGATTGACACCTAACTGCTCCCTTGCAAGCCTGATTGCCCTCAACTGCCCTCCCCTGAAGGCCTGCTTGCCCCCAACTGCCCTCCCTTGCTGGCCTGGTCATCCCAACTGCCCTCTCCTGCTGTCCCAGTCACCCCTAACGGTCTTCCCTTGCTGGCCCGGTTGCCCCTAACTGCCCTCCCCTGCTGGCCATCCTGTGGTGGCCATCTTGTGGCCCCATGGGTGCATCCATCTTGTGTGAGGGCATGACATTCAATTTGCATATTACCTTTATTATATAGGATGTTCTCTAACTGTAGCCAAATGAAATCAATAACAAAGATATCTTGGAAATCCTTAAATATTTCATTAAACTGTAAACAAGGGAAAATAGGGAATGTTTTAATCTGAATTACAATTTAGATGCACCTTGTGTTATAGTTTTGGTTTGCATTTCTCTGATAACTAATAGTGATGGGCATCTTTTTAAATATCTCTTGGGCATTTGTATATTTTCTTCAGAAAAGTGTGTTCAAGCCCTTTTAGCATTTATTTTTAAATTGAGCAATTAGGTGTTTTTTTCTCTATTGAATTGTAAGAGTTTCATATATACATATGTGTGTGTGTGTGTGTATGTATATGTACATATATATGATATATTTTGAAAAGTAACCTCTTATCAGATATATTGTTTGAAATATTTTTCCCATTTCATGAATTATTTTTTAATTTTGTTGATTGTTTCTTTTGTTATGCAAAATATTTTTAGATTTATGTAGTCCCACTTAACTATTTTTGCTTTTGTTGTCTATAGTTTTGGTGATGTGTTCAAGAATCATTGGCAAGACAAATGTCCAAAAGTTTTGTTTCTTTTTTCCTATACTTCCTTCTAGAAGTTTTTAGTTTCAGGTATTATGTTTAAGTCTTTAATTTACTTTAAATTGATTTTTTTGTGAATAGTTGTTTACATCTGTTGGGATAGCTATTATTAAGAAGCCAAAATATAACTGGTCTTGTCAAGGTTGTGGAGAAACTGGAACCCATGTACCTTGTTGGTGGGGATGCAAAAATGTTCAGGAACTATGGAAAGCTGTATGGAGATACTTGAAAAATTAAAAATAGAACTACTATATAAACCATCAATATCACTTTTGGATATTATATTGAAAGTATTGAAATCAGGATCTTAAAGAAGTATCTGCATTACCATGTTTATTGCAGCACAATAGGGAAACAAAATGTCCATTTACATATGAACAAAGAAAATATAGTACATACATACAGTGGAATAATATTCAGCCTTAAAAAGGGAAATTATGTCATTTGCAACAACATGCATAAATCTGTAGGATCCTATTCTGAGTGAAGTAAGCAAGTCAGTGGACATATAATGCACGATTCAACTTGTACGAGGGCTGCAAAATAGTTAAACTTATAGAAACAGAGAAAGCCATAGTAGTTAACAGGAGACAGAGGGTGAGGAAAATGGGGAGTTGTTATTCAATAGATATGAAGTTTAAGTTATGTTGAATGAATAAGTATTAGAGATATGCTGTACAACATAGTAGTTACAAATTAACACTACTGTTTTGCACACTTCAAAATTTGTTAACAGGTTAGATTTCCTGTTAAGTGTTCTTGTTACAAAACAAACAGAAAATCCATGAGATACCAAAAAACTCTGGGTTGTGTTGGGTATGTTGATTACTTTGATTATAGTAATTGTATCATTGGTTTTTGCTTAACTCATCAAATTGTGGACTTTAAGCTCTTTGTATATCAATTTTACCTTGATAAGTCTGTTAAAAAATGCAGCCTATCAAAATTAGACAAAACCATCCTTAGAAGTAAATTTTTAATATTAATTGCTGAAATTTTTAAAAAAGAAGAAAAGCCAAAGATCAACACTCTAAGTTTCCATCTTTAAATAAACTAGAAAAAATAATAGAAGATTTAATCCAAATTAGCAGCATGAATAGAATAGTAAAGATAAGAACAAAATTCAATGAAAATGAAAACAGATAAACAAAAGACCAAATTCAATGAAACCAAAAGCTACTCATTTCAGAAGGTCAATAAAAGTCACCCTAGCTGGTTTGGCTCAGTGGATTGAGCCTTGGCCTGTGGATTGAAGGGTCCTGGGTTCAATTCTGGTCAAGAGCATATGACTAGTTTGCAGGCTTGATGCACAGTTTGGGAGCATGCAGGAGGCAGCCAATCAATGATTCTCTCATCACTGATGTTTCTATCTTTCTTTCCTTCTCCCTTCCTCTGTGAAATAAAAAATGTTTAAAAAATAAAAGTGGTAAGCCCCTGGCCAAACTGACCAAGACAAATAATAGGGAAAGAACAAACTGTCAAACTCAACCAAAAAAAGGTGCATCTAAACCAATCTTATAGCCAAAATAATAATAAAATAGTATAAAAACCTTTTACATTAAATACAGAAACTTAGATAAAATTGACCAATTCTTTGAAAAAAACACACACAAATTGCCAAAGCTTACTCTAAAAGAAACAGATATGACCAGAATAACACAAATAAATAATTTTTAGTTTAAAACTTTCCAACAAAGCAAATCCCATGCACAGATGGTTTCATTCATGATTTCTCACAAAGATTTAATGGAGGGGGGAGAAAAATAGTTCTATGTAATCTCTTGTAGGACATAAATGGAAAAATGAGCCATAAACATAAATGCAAAATGAAAAAATATAAAACTGCTAGAAGAAACAGAAAATTTTTGTGACCACGAATTAAACAAATATTTCTTAGATATGACACTAATACTATAATCCATTTGCCATATGAACCAATGATCCCACTCTTGGAATATATTCTAAGAAACCTGAAACACCAATCAGAAAGAATATATGCACCCTTCTGTTCATAGCAGTGTTACTTAAAATAGCTAAGATCTGGAAACAGCCCAAGTGCCCATTATTGAATGAGTGAATTACAAAGCAGTGGTACATTTACACAATAGAATATTATGCAACTGTAAAAAGAAGAATTTTTTACCCTTTGTGACAGCATGAATGGACCTAGGAAGTATGCTGAGTGAAACAAGCTAGTCAGAGAAAGACATAGCACATGATCTCAATTATATGTCAAATCAAATGAGCATAACATACTGATGAACAAAACAGGTCCAGAGGCATGGATGCATAGAATAGGCTGACAAATCTTGGCAGGTATACTGGAGGAGATTAACCAAAGAACTTATCTATATATATATATATAAAAAACCAGCAACCATAACACCTTAATGACCAGAACAACCGGTCGCTATGACACCCACTGCAGCCAGTAAACTGGCCTGATCAGGGGTTGGGGATGGCTGGCCAACTTCCCACGGCCCCTTGCCCCAGCCATCCCTGCCCCTGATCAGTGTTTCTTGCCCCAATAGAGGACAGGGAGCCCTAGCCAACGCCCCACAGCCTCTCCCCCTGGCTGCCTCCTTCGTGATGGGGAGACCATTGGGGGTGGGACCAGTCTGCCAACCTTCTGCAGTCCTTCTCCAGAGCCTCCCCCACCCCCAATAGCTCCACCCCCACCCCAATCAGGGGCAGGGCCGGCTGGCCAATTGCCTGCGGCCCCCAGCCAGCTCCACCCCCAATCAGCCCCGCACTCCGATAAGGGGCAGGGCCAGCTAGCCAACCATTCATGTCTCCTTCCCCAGGTCGCTGACCCCAAATTAGTACCCCCAAACCCAGTACATGGCAGCTGTCAGCAACAGATGGCAGAGCACAGAACATGGGAGGCATCGGCCATGGTGGGATGGTGGAGCAGGTGCGTGGGGGCACTAGACCAAGGTGGGGTGCTGGTCACTGTCATTAGGGTAAGCCTCTGGTGGTTAATGAAAATTCTTTGCTCCCTCATGCCATGGTCCCACTTGGCTCTCACACCTACTGCCAGCACCTGGTGCTGGTCCCAATCACTCAACTCCATCAGGTGTGAGTGTCGACTGCCAGCCTTGATCACCTCTGAGGGCTTCTCCAACTCCCCTGCTGCTGAGGGGCGATCAGGAAAGTAGCCACCACTCGCACCTGCTGAAGGTGCCAGGCCTGCTTGCACTTACTGTTGGCACTGGCCACAATCCTCTCCACTCCATCAGCAGTTATGGAGTGGGAAGGCTCTGTCAGCACATGGATGTGGCAGTGGCAGGACCAAGGGGCTGCAGTTGGAGGGTCTGGACAGGAGCATGGATGATGGGCTGAGACCTGCCCCTATGCCCACCACAGCCTCATGGCTGACAGTTTCTTTTAAGCTGTAAAATTCATGCACTGGGCCTCTAGTATACATAACCAATGAACACAAACAAGAGTGTGGCAAAGGCCTGGAGTGGAGCAGGGGTTGGGAGAAAGAGGTTTAAGAAGGGGAAATTGGGGGACATCTGTAATATTGTCAACAATAAAAATAAAATTTAAAAAAGAAGAATAATACACTTGATATATCAATATAATAACAGCACAATTTATAATTTATAATAAGATTTGGAAACAGCCTAAGTGCCCATCAGCAGATGAGTGAATTACAAAGCTGTGGTACATTTACATAATGGAATACGGTACTGCTACAAAAAGAAACAACTCTTGCCCAGCCCAATGTGTCTCAGAGTTTGAATGTTGACCCAGGAACCAAGAGGTCACCAGTTTGATTCCTGGTCAGGGCACATGCCTAGGTTGTGGGCTCGATCCCCAGTTGGGGGCCTGCAGGAGGCAGCCAATCAATTTTTCTCTCTCGTCATTGATGTTTCTATCTCTCTCTCCCTCTCCCTTTCTCTCTGAAATCAATAAAAATATATTTGGGAAAGAAATAAATCTTACCATTTGCAACAGCATGGATGGACCTAGAGAGTATTATGGTTAGTGAAATAAACCAGTCAGAGAAAGACAAGTATCACATGATCTCACTCATTTGTGGAATATAATGAACAACATAAACAAAATAGATCCAGAGTCATAGAAGTATTGAACAGACCATCAAACCTCATAGGGTAGACAGGGAAGGGAGAGAAGGGGAGTAAGATATCAATCAAAGGACTTGTATGCTTGCATATAAGCATAATCAATGGACACAGACAATGGTGGGCTGTAACAGCCTGTGCTGGGCAGTGAGAGTGGACTGGTATAAATCAATGAGGGTAAAAGAGACAAATGTAATACTTTCAACAATAAATAATTAAAAAAGAAAATGTGTTTGTGAACTACACTGTTAATAAATAAGAAGACAAACCAAAAGCAGGGAGAAAATATTTGCAAGTCATATTTCTGATGACATGTATACAGAATATGTAATAAATCCTAACAACTCAATAATACCTAAGCAAACAATCCAGTTAAAAAATTGCAAAATATTTGGACACTTCTACAAAGAAGATATATGGATTGCAAATAAGCATATTAATAGATGCTCAACATCATTAGTCACTAAGAAAATGCAAATTAAAACCATAATAGTAATATACAATTATACAGATATTAGAATGACTAACTTTGAACAAATATGATAAATGCTAGTGAGGAGATAAAAGAAACACAAAGAAACTTCATAGAATATTATTAAGAAAAACATTGTGTACTTTTGAACACAAGCCACTTTTCAAAAACAGTTTAGCAGTTTCTTATAAAGTTAAGCACATACTTACCATATGACCTAGCAATTACAATCCAGAGTATGCTCAAGATAAATTAAATCTTATTTGCAGAACTAAACCTGCATATAAATGTTTTTAACAGCTTTATTAATAATAGTCGAGAACTTGAAAAAGCCCAAATGTCCATTGATGGATGAATGGATAGACCATGGTATATCCATTGAATGGAATACTACTCTGAAATAAAAAGAAACAAAGTACTGATACATACAGCACAGGTAAATTTCAAATTCATTGTGGTAAATGAAAGAAGCTAATTTCAGTAGGATACATATGTGTATCTTCATTAATATGGCATTCTATAAAAATTAAAATTATAGAAACAGATTAGTTCTTGTGTAGGTAGAGGGGTTGATTATAAAGAAGCAGCATAAGGGAATTATTTTGGAGTGATAGAATTGTTTTGTGTTTTTGTGGTGGAAGTGGTTTCATGACTACTATATACATATATTTGTCTTAACTCATAAAACTATATACCAAAAGAGTGATATTTATTGTATGTAAATTTAAAGATGAATAATAATAATGGATTAATAGGACAATGTTAATAGAGACATATTGGCCAAGATAAAGATACTCAAGGTGTTATATTAACCTAGGCTTAGCTCTTTCAAAACAATAACAAAAAATGGCTTACACAAACTTCAAATTTTTATTGTTGGAAAAAATGTAAAATATTTGAATTGAATTTTATGGACTCCCCATTTTAATATCATATTTTTTGATAATGAGTAGTTATGAGTAAAATACTTGGTACTTTGCAAATTAGTTAACCAGTTAAGACATTATTAGGGCATTATTAGAGCAGATTTTAAGTATGACATCAGATGTATAAGAACAATGTTATATAGGAATTTATCTGATATATTACCATATGAAAATATATCCTTAGCTACCAGGAACTTCTAAAGAGGTAGTCATTCCTAGAAACTATTTTTCAAGTACTTCTGAAGCAATAAATCTAAAATATATAACTCACCATTCTCCTTGTTTGAATACAATATACTGAGCATAATTTAATCTTTTCTCAATGGCTCAGGGTCCTCATAAAAACATGAAATTTTAAAGCTTAGAGTAATCTAACAAATCCCATACCTGAATACTATAAACAAAAGGTCCTAGTTATACTTAAAAATATAAATACATTACAACTGTAACATCCTTTATAATTTAAGAAAAAAAACAGTTTGCATATCTCAAATGATTGTACCAATCCAGACTGAAAAGTAAAATAAGTCATATAAATCTAATATTTTATAGACTAGGAAATGGATGCTCATAGAAATTAAGTGATTTACCCAATATATCAAGTGGAGCTGAGAGTAGGTTACAGGTTGTCTTCTTTTTGAGGGATGGCATGTGCTAAGTGGGTGGTGCAGTGCAAAGACTAAATCTTGGGGTAAAGCTAAATGACTTATTTCAGCATTTAATCCCTTCAGTTACCTTCCCTATCCCAAACCAGTGGACCTCCATTTTTATGAAACCAGTGGATTATTATTTTATCTACCACATATACTGTATAAGACCCCAACTTTTAAATTGAAGGTTTTTACAACTCTTAATTTTTGTGCAAATGATTAAAAGTTTTTCGTAGTATAGTCATCCAATATTGTTCCACTTAATAGACCAAGATAACTAGGATGGATGGAAGTAATGACAAACTATCTTGCATCTGTTTGTCTACTTGCTGTAATTTGAAAGAAAAATAGTAGATCTCTTGAGTGAAGTGGATTTCCTGATGTTGCTACTGAATTTAAGGGAAAAACTAAAAAGTTAACACTATTGTTAGAGTTGTTGACTCCAGAAATATGTTTAGTACTGGTTACCTATATTTGGCTGTTAGTATTAGTGACAAAGGACTTGCTGTGCTTTTAAAGATTTGTATCATATTTGGGTAAGTGTAGCAGTTTTAGCCACCCAATAGAAAAACATTCCTATACTATTAGGTCAGATATCATCACATCTGGGTATCTCCCATATGTTGCACTCTAAGCTTTTTATAATATTTCAGCCCTGCAGAAAATGATCAGAGCCTTTACTTTGATTATGCATTAGTGAACTGAAGTTTATTCCCCTCCTCAGAACTCATTCCAAAGTTCTTTGCATATAAATCCACACCAGATGAAGCTTTTCAGGTATTTGACTTCCATCTTTTGTCTCAGCAAAAACAATGTGATCTGAAAGCTGGCAGCCATAATAGTAAATATTGTTTTGATGGATGCTGTCCTCTGGAACCAACATCTTTGAAAATTTATCAGATTTCACATAAAAGGTTTATATTTTTACATGGGTAACCCTTCAAAAAATTACTGGAGTTCTTTGTTTCTTAATGTCCCAGGAAAAAGCTCTACTCTCATCTTTCTGGTGTCCTTTCCAATATCTGACTTTGTTCCATCAGATTGCTACACATTACATAGGAAGATGTTTGTATGGCCAAGAAAGGAAGTTGGGTATACAAATACAGAGGACTGCTATATGATTGTCTTTAATTTCTTTATGAGTTAGCTTTATAATTTAAAATATTCAGACAAAGAGAAGTTAATTTTTATGTCAGTGTACTTTTCCCCCCCCATACCTAGTATACTAGAATGATTTCTATTTTGTTTGGCTTATAGGGCTGTTGTTTTTGTTGTTGCTGTTTTTCTAATTTTGAGAGACACTTTCCTTGGGAAGATATTTTTCTGACTATCCACTTTTAGCAATAATTTCAGTATGACAGCTTTTAACAAGAACCTAAAATTGTCTTAATCTAATTATAAGTATCCTATCTAATAAAAGAGTAATATGCAAATTACGTCCACTACACCCACCAGCCATGCTCACCAGCCACGCCCACGAGCCAATCAGAGCGAGTATGCAAATTAGCCCAACCAAGATGGCTACAGCCACAGGGAAAGCAGGAGGGAGGCTTGGGTTGTCCTTGGTGATGGAGGAAGCCAAGTTTTCTGCAAACCCTGGCTGGCGCTTATGGCAAAAAAGTTTCAAAAGGCTACCACCACTGAGCGAGGCTTAGATTGCCCCTGGCGATGGAGGAAGGCAAGCTTTCCAAGGCAACAAAGTTTCAATGGCTGTGTGAGCAGAAGACTTGGCTCCACTCCAGGCTACAAAGTTTCAGTTGTAGAAGATAAATAAATCCCAGATACCAGGGCCTCTGCTTGGGTCTCAGGAGGTATGGCCAGCTGGCAAACCACCATAGGCCCCTTACCCAGGCCACCCTATGCCCCAAGGGAACACCCACCATGATCCAGGACATCCTTTAGGGCAAACCGGCTGGCTCCCACCTGTGCACCACATCTTTATCCTATTTAATAAAAAAATAATATGCAGATTGACCATCACTCCAACACACAAGATGACTGCCCCCATGTGGTTACAAGATCCGGCCCCTATGTGGACACAAGATGGCCACCACAAAATGTCCAGCAGGGGAGGGCAGTTGACAGGGACCAGGCCTACAAAGGAGGGCAGTTAGGGGTGACCAGACCTACAGGGGAGGGAAGTAGGGTCAAACAGGCTGGCAGGAGAGTAGTTAGGGGGCAATCAGACTGGCAGGCAGAAGTAGTTACAGGCAATCAGGAAGGCAGGCAGGTGAGCAGTTGGGAGCCAGCAGCCTTGGATTGGATCGGGCCTAAACAGGCAGTCAGACATCCCTCAAGGGGTCCCAGATTGGAGAGGGAGAAGGCTGTGTTGAAGGGCACACCCTCCCGTTCATGAATTTTGTGCACCATGCCTCTAGTTTTATATAAAATGCACTATTAGAATTTATCTTCTAAAAAAAGAGTTTGACTTGCTTTTTACTTCTGATATTACTAGAGTTGTTTTCCCTTAATATTAAATATATTACATATTGACAGGAAGGATAAAGTATTTTGTAAATTTCTCTTATCTAATTATTATGGTATGTTAATTTAATTAAAAGGTTTATAGTTTTTATGTGGGTTTTTTTTAATAAAATTAAATGATTTTGTTTTTTGATTTTGTATACTATATAGTTATTAAAATAATTACTTTATTATCACCTAATAAATTTTCACAATTTTCACAGTCACTAAAACTTCTTGTTTTTTTCAAGCTTTAAAAAGGGGGTTTGTTTTAATATATCAAAAGTACCCTTTTACTCAGAAAGAAAGAAAAAGAAGACACTTTTTTGTTCCAGAGCACAGCTTCTGGCTATAAGACATATACCAGATGCCTTGCTTGACAAAGAACAGTAGGTGTCCCTGTTGATAATTGACCACATATTGCTACCACCATCTCTGGCTTTATTAGCCATAAATATTTATTTCAGTGAAAGACACTATCCAGATAAAGCTTTCATTTTATTGTCTTTAATGTTGGTGTTTTTTCTAAGCAAATTCAATGTATTTCCATTATGTATAATTTTTTAGTGAAAATCTGACTCCCTTTGGCACACAGATTTTTGTCCACTAATGGAGATTAATTGACTTTTTAAAATATCTTGCAGCTTCAAAGCACTGATTTTTTTTAAACTTGCAAATTCTACACATACACAGTTTTTATTCCAATTTTCAGAGTATCTTCTTTTATTTTTAGATGAATCTACGTTCTGTATTTACTGTAGAACAACAAAGGATTTTACAGCGTTATTATGAAAATGGAATGACAAATCAAAGTAAAAATTGCTTTCAGCTAATATTACAGTGTGCACAGGAGACTAAGCTGGACTTCAGTGTAGTCAGGGTAAGTATTGAGGTCTTACATTCTCAAGTTTATAGCTTTTTATTCCAAGTTATAATTGCTTAATATAAGAAAAACTATGAGAGTATGAAGTCACTAAGTTTATAAGCAGCTTAATTTCCCTGGCATAAATATATCAATTTTAAAATAAACCAAGCTAATTACTTATTATTTGTTTCTATGAATACCTTGAAGAAACTAAAAAAGAGTTGCATTTAAATATATCTTTAAATATCCCAATCCTTTGAACTAATGACCTTTAAAATTAGTTGTTTATTTTATGCTGTCTTTAACCTAGAATTAATATAGATAGATAGCCCTACAAAATTGTATTAGTAAAATAGGCATTTACGGAGGGACTATTGTGTATCTAGCATATTTTCTTTTATCTAAAAACAAGAAAAAAAAGCATATTTTCAGGCATTTATACCTTGAATATTTTTGTCTTTTTTGGAAAAATCTAGACTTTCTTATAAATACTTCCTCTGTCTTTTAATTAAAATGCATGCATTTTAATGGGTTAGCAAGTGAAGGACAATAAATCACAAGGGAGGAAAATTTTCTTGATCACAGTCATATTCATCTGTAAAAATTAGAGCTGTTAAATGTTTGAGAAGGCAATGAGAAGGTGATAGAGAGGAGGCAAGAGAAAAATCTATCAGAACTAGACACAGATGTCACTGAGTGCATAGGTCCTTTTATGTTTGCCTGGACATGCTACAAATCCTGCTGGCATGAAACCTTGGGGATTTAAATATTAGCAACTTTCCCATCCTTGTCATCATCAGACTAATTTGGGAAAGAGAAAAAATGTCTCTTTTATTATTATTTTCTCAGAGGAACTTTTAAAGACCATAAAGATAAAAATACCTTGATAAAAATTTTATTTTGAAAATTAATTTATTAAAAACTAATTGATATATTCATCTTCAAATAATAAGGGAGTTGTGCCACCAATTCTAGGGATATTCAGGATATCTATTACTTGAGATCAACATCATAAGCTAGAAATTTTTCCTATTGATAGGTTAAAATTTCCTATTTGAAATGCCCGTTAGTGAACCTGAGAGAAAAATATTTAATTGCTTTAGAAAAAATAATATCTTATTTAATAAAGAGGAAATATGCAAATTGATCATCACACCATCACAAAGATGGCAGCACCCACAGCTGAGGTGGGGATCCCATAACACAAGATGGCTGCACCCACAGTGTAGGCTGAGTTCCCATAAGGAGCCTTTAGGAACAATCAGCAGGGACCTGAGGCTGTGTGGTACTGGGCCAGGGAAGGGGACCTGAGGCTATGCCTCCTGCCTGGTGGGGCTTGACAGGGTACTTCAGGCCAAGCTCCCCACCTGGCAGGGCTTGACAGGGGACCTGAGGCTGATCCCCCAGCCCTGCTGGGTTTGACAGGGGTGGGGCCGGCTGGCCCTAGATTTTGCCCAATGGGGGTGGGGCCATCGGGGTCTGGGTGGTCTTGCATGACTTTGAGGTGTCACAGGTAGGAGTGGACTTGACTCTGGATCCCATAGTGTGCCCCAGACACTAACAGGAGGAACATTTGCATATACATTTTACTAATTTTCTTTCAATTCTGACACTTCTATTATAGAGAAAAGGCAAATAGCATATTAGAATATCTCCTCTAATAAATCCCCTTTTAATGTGCACAAATTTGTGCAAAGGGATACTAGTAAAGTGTATAATATTTCAAATTGATGAGATTTCACTTTATAAGTACAAACTTATTCCCCCTGCACCTATGGTAACTTCTTTCTTTTTTCCTTTTTTTCCCTGTTTACCTTTCATATTTCAAATTTGTTATTAAATCTTTCCTAATAACATACTGATTGTACTTAAATATTCAGAGTGTTGAAATACACACATTTATATTTATGCTTCAAATAATGTGAAATCTAAAACAAATGATAGAAATAAAAAGAAATAAATTCGTAGAATGTAAGTTTACAAATAAAATGTTATGTAAATTACAAGGAATTGTGTCAAAGAGATTCATTCTCTATATTGTAGGAGAGTATACAGAAATTTGGTCTTCCAAGTCTAAATTCCAACAGTTTTGGTGGCTTTCCTAGTCAGACAAAAAGGGAGTTCTTTATCAACTCATCATCCACAATGTCCCCTCCCCTCAATATTTTGCTTGGTCTGTATATTCTTTTGAAACATAAATTTTCTCATTTATAATATAGTGTTTGTTGTGTTTTTCTTCATTTTATTAAATGTGATCTTAATGTAAATAGAACTTAAAATGTTAAAATATCCATGCAAAAATAAATATGATGGGGTACAGGGAAACAAAGAGGAAGGTCTAAAAAAAGAAAAATAAGTTGGGAATTTTTAAGAGAAAACTGAAAAGAATTGTATGGACACTAAGGATTGATGACCCAAGCATCTTTCCATTTTTTATCTGGTATCACTTTCCTACTCCAAATCCAAAATTAACATATCTATTTGTTTGACTTATTTTTTTCTCTCACATTAATAAGGCCTTCGCAAAGAAAAATAATGTATATTCTATGAGCACTGGTAAATTTTGGATTCTGTAAGTGAATGACTTTTAGGAAAAAACATTTTAAAATATATTTTATTGATTTCTCACAGAGAGGAAGGGAGAGAGATAGAGAGTCAGAAACATCAATGAGAGAGAAACATCTATCAGCTGCCTCCTGCACAACCCCTACTAGGGAGGTGCCCACAACCAAGGTACATGCCCTTGACTGGAATCGAACCTGGGACTTTTCAGTCCGCAGGCTGGCGCTCTATCCACTGAGCCAAACCGGTTTTGGCGACTTTTAGGAAACTTTTTTTCAGCTATTTGGAAACTTCAGACAATGAATTTTCTTTATTTTTAACATTTTAAGTGGAAATATTTTTAATACATACTTTATTACTTTACTTCAGTAGATGATATTGATAATAATTAAACCCTTACTTTTTGACTCAGTTTTGTTATGGAAATCAATTATTGTACTGTGCTCACATAATAGTGCTCACAACATGCTAAGGTATATGCAGTGACTTACCCCTTTACTAAAAAACACCAGTCTAATGATTTCTCACATCAATTCTCGTGTACAGTGGTACCTCGAGATACGAGTGCCCTAACATACGAGATTTTTGAGATACAAGCCTTCAAGCGAGCGATTTTTGCTTTGAAATATGAGCAACATTTGAGATAGGAGTAATCGCGCAGATCAGCCGGCTGCACACGACCCACCAGTTTACCGCTACTGGGGTGTTTCCTAGTTTCCCACGCCTCAAGGTTACGGAATGAATTAAACTCGTATCTTGAGGTACCACTGTATGTGTATATGTGTGTGTTTCCTTCTCTTTTTTAGTGAGCAATATGCATTTCTTAAACATTCTTAGTTTTGGTGCTAACAAAGTGTCTCCAAAATCTCAATCACCAAGGCCCCTCATATTTGTGATTTCTAACTTATTATAAATTATAATACCAAGTTTATTAAATCCTATATAATAAAAGGCTAATATTCAAATTGTCCCCTCACTCAGGAATTCAATCAATAGTTCAACCAGAGGGTGGGGCCAACCAACCACCTGCAGCCCTTCCCCTTGGCTGGCCCTGCCCCTTGATCACACTCACCCTGATTGGGAATGGGGCCAGCCCACCAACTGCCTGCAACCCCTCCCCCCTGCCTACCTGCCCCGATTGGGGGCTGGCCAACTGGACCCCACCTGTGCATGAATTACTGCACTGAGCCTCTAGTTATATTCAAAACAAAATAAAGTGGGTTTTAAGGTCAGGGATTGTTTTAGTAAAATCTATGTATCTTGTTACATCTAGGTTGTCTGCCTTCTGAAGTTAGATAGCTGAGTGTCATATGCACATGATATTGCACTGAATTTTATATTGTGATGGGTAGATAATATAAATACTTAGGGATTTATGTAAGTAATATTTACACTATGTAATTAAGTCATAAATTAGCAATGCACTGGGATCACTCTTAAATTTCTGTGTTAGGGTAGATATTCTGATATTGTAATGAGAACATGGGAGGCTATTTATTTGTTTTCTCAGAAATATTGCCGAGCTGCCCTTCCAATGTAGTAGCTCTTGAGTTCACATTTTACCAATTCACTACAGTGTCATGTTTATAATTTTTAAATACAATGTTTATGTTTATGAAAAATATGCCTCATAATTCTTTTGCATATTTTTTATACTTGAAAAGCCATATCACAATAATTTATTTGGAATATTTGTAAAACTTACCTTTTTGAACCATACATTGAAATTACATTCATGCAAAAACATTTCTTTTTCTAAAAATTTTTTTTATTAAGATGTTACATATGTGTCCTTATTCCCGTATTACTCCCCCCATCCCCCTAACTCATGCCCTCACCTCCCTGTAGTCTGTGTCATTGGTTAGGCTTATATGCATGCATACATGTCCCTTAGTTGATCTCTCCTTCTTACCCTCACCCTCCCCTACATTCTTTTTAGATATTATCTTGAATATATACTTTAAAACCTTCTAGATTTTTTCTCCTATATCATTCCGTGACATTTATATTCATTTGTCCTTTTGCATATAATTCTCACTTCTGCAGTTTAGTAAAACTAAATCAGAGTTCATTTAAAATTCCCACAGCCTCATATAAAGCAAAATGGAGCCATCTCAGTTTCTTAAACATTTTCTTTATTAGAGAAATATTAATTACAAAAGTATAAAATGGCCAACAGAGATGACCATTTCAGGAATTTCTCACCATAGTGGAAGAAGAATATGTTTTGAGATCAAGAAAATTGATTTTAAATTCTGGTGGCAGGTATCCACAAGTCACTTATCATTTCTAAACCTCAGTTTCTTCACTTACACTATTTTAAAGTAACACCTACCAAAGGAGATAATATCTAAAAAAACATATGATGGGTATTTAATACATGATATCTTTTATTTATAGTATTGCAGCAACATCAGTATAGCTTACAGTATAAATAGCATAGCAAATTGGATAATTTTTGTGGTTGTCTAAAACTTTTGGTCACAAAAAAGTTAACCAAATATTAAATTTACCCTGCACCATATCTGTGTGAAGGTAGTTCATTTAATGTTCCCACTTATTTATTTTTTAAGAATTTTTAATAGATTAATGTGTTTTGGTAGTTTATAATCTGGTGTACATTTTGAAATAATTATAGAGTTTTTGATCACATTATGGAGTGAAATATTTCTTATTGCACATTTTAAAAAGAATCATGATTAAATATAATAATACAGTGGTACCTCGAGATACAAGTGCCCTAACATAAGAGATTTTTGAGATACGAGCCATCGAGCGAGCGATTTTTGCTTTGAAATACGAGCAACATTTGAGATAGGAGTAATCGCGCGGATTGGCCGGCTGCACAAGACCCACCAGTTTACCGCGACTCGAGCGTCTCCTAGTTTCCCACGCCTCAAGGTAACGGAACGAATTAAACTCATATCTTGAGGTACCACTGTATTAAGATTATTATAACACATTATTTATATAAAAATACATTTTTGTAATCAATTCCCAAATGCCAATCACTATTGTTATTTTATTAATAATATATTTTTGTATATAAAAGCAATACATATTCACAGCATAAAATTTGGTAAGGAGACAAAAGTGTAAAGAAGAAAATAATTACCATAAATTAATGACAAACAGGAAAATATTTGCAACTTGTGACAAAGTGGTGCTACCTTTAATAGAAAATTGCTCCTATAAATAAATTAAAAAACAAATACCCAATATAAAAATAAGTAAAGGAAATGAATAAGCTGTTCTATCAAAGCAATATAATAACCATAGAAATTTAAACCCAAACAGTAATTACATACCACTTATTAACTCCTGGAGTACACAAAAAGTAATGCAAAGTCTTGGTAAGTGTTTGGAGAAAGCAGAACTCTTATAAATATATAGCAGAGTATTTTGAAAATATCAAAAAGCACAAGTTTCTTTCTAGAATAACATCCTAACAGACCGATAGCACAAGGATGCATGTATAATGATGTGTGTTGTAGTATATTTTATAATAGTGAATATTTCTAAAAATAACCTAAATATCTAGCAATATTAAATTAACCAAGTTATAAAATATTAATAAAAGAAAAATTCTTAAACCTGAAAATTGCAAGTATATATTTGTTTATCACTATTATAAGCATTTTCCAATGACATTAAATACCTTAACTATGCCTCCAATTTTCATTATTATAAAGAAACATATGATGAACTTCAATACATACAAATTTATATACCTCTATAATTATTTTTAGGATAAATTCACAAAAGTGGACTTACTAGGTCAAAGGATATAAACATTTTTAAGGTTCTTGCTGTGGATTAATTAATTGGTTGGATTTTAAGGACAGGAACAACAATACAATTCCATTATCAAAGTTCCTTGGTATTTATTAAATACAAGCCCCTGAACATTCTGACCTTATACTTTAGTTATTTTTAATTTTATTATCTCTCTCTCTTTTTCTTTAATCTGTGTAGGCCTTGGTTCTCTGACAAATGGAAATACAATTTATCATACAGGAATCATTTTATCTTGTCTTTTTTTTGTTAAGAATTTTTCTATAACATATTTTTTTTTATTCTTCCAGACGTGGGTCGGCAATAAGAGAAGGAAAATGAGCAGTAAAAATTCTGAATCAGGAGCAGCAACAACAGGAACTATTCCTGGTACCTCTTTGGCAGCTCCAGACATTACTGTAAGAAATGTGGTTAATATTTCTCAACCCTCAAGCCAACAGTCTTCTTGGTCATCTGCCAATAATGATGTCATTGTGACTGGAATATACAGTCCAGCCAATTCATTAAGTAGGCAAGGGACAACCAAATATACAAATACACAAATTACAGAAGCACATAAAATACCCATTCAGAAAACTGCCATTGAAAATGGTACTGAATTTCAGCTGCACATTCCTGTTCAAAGACAAGTAGCACACTGTAAAAATGCCTCTCTGCTCTTGGGTGAAAAAACGATTATTTTGTCAAGACAGACAAGTGTGCTAAATGCTGGAAACTCCGTATACACAAAGAAAAACTATGGGAGCTCTTCAATGCAAGCCTCTGATATCATGGTACCTCAAAAGTCATCTTGCCATCGACCTTGCAAAATTGAACCAGTTGGAATTCAAAGGCCATATAAGCCTGAACACACGCGTCTAACATCACATAACTTATGTGGGCAAAAGCCACCTATTAGAGATCCTTACTGTAGAACACAAAACTTAGAAATCCGTGAAGTATTTTCATTGGCAGTTAGTGATTACCCCCAGAGAATTCTGGGAGGAAATCCTCCACAGAAGTCTAGTTCAGCAGAAGGAACTTGTTTGTCCATTGCAATGGAGACTGGAGATGCTGATGATGAGTATGCCAGAGAGGAAGAGTTAGCACTAATGGGAGCACAGATACCGAGCTACTCAAGATTTTATGAAAATTGCAGTTCCCTTCGAGCTGAGAACCAAAGTACAGCTTTGTCAGGACCAGGAAGAAATATGCCAAATTCACAGATGGTGAATATTAGAGACTTGTCAAACAATGTACTGTATCAAAACAGAGACTACCATTTGACACCACGGACCTCATTACATACAGCATCTACAACAATTTACAGTAATACAAATCCACCACGGAATAATTTTTCTTCACATTTTGCATCATCAAACCAATTGAGGTTATCACAAAACCAAAACAATTACCAGGTAATGTGTACGTTTGTTATATAAAGGTTTTAAAAACCATTGTTTGGTATAAAAAGCTGTGTTGGTATTCAGTTAGACTTGGGACCTGGGTCCCATAATTCAAATTTTGAAGTCATTTGAGATTTTTTTTTTTGCTTCAAAATAGTGGTTTGGGGTCATCTCTTTGAAGAATCTAGCACTATTTTTGGTCATGTTTAATTATGTTATTTTTCTTTGTGGAATATAATAATTTTTATAACATGGCAGCCTTCTCCTGACATTTAAAATTATTTGACCAGCAAATAGTAGCCTTATAGGAAGCAACTCATTTGCCATTACTAAAATAGGACTAAGTTGGCCACATTCATCCCCTTGAACATAGATTATTCCTATAATGATTTTTACTTGTAGTATGAGGAGATGTCATTAGATGAGTGGTGCTTTCCCTGGATACATTGCAAGGGAAGTCAATCATTTTTCTAGGTGATGATGGCTGGGAAGTCAGAGCCTGCTGCAACTCAGCCAACTCCTTTCTCTAAAAGGAAGTGCTTTATTTAAACATTTAAGTGGAACATTAATCACAAAGTCTTTTTAAATATGTGTATAAGGCATGTTCAGAATAAAAATTAAAGCACATTTTACCTGTGAAAAAATAAATTACATTTCTTTATTTTCCCACATATTTAATTATCTACATGTTCTTCAAATATTCTAAAGAGTGAGGTATAAGCCTTTCTTAGAACATCCTTTAAAGTCATACATCATCTCTTAAAAATCTGTTCCAGAGAACTTGAATTGCAGAACATGAATATTTGCCTTTTTTCCTTGGTACTAGCTAGACTCTAATTTATTTCAACACAATTTTTAAATTTTATCTGAATTTAAGGTGCTTCCTGGCTATCCCCAATTACTATAAAAATAAACTTATCTTAACTCCCTTCATTTTATAGTACTCTACTTCAAAATGAAAAGCAATATTAGAGTATGTGAACTATCTCTCTGGCACTTAGCCCTAACCAAAGAGAACTCTATCATCATCATTGGTCATCATTTTTTATTGAGAACCTACCGATTTTTCTGTATTTGCTCTTTCCTAAAGCATGCTTAAATTAACATTGAATCATACCATAAAGTTCCTCCCCAACACCCCTTTCATTCCCTACTTTTTTTTTTACTTTTTCACCCCTTCAGTTTGTTTTTAATAACAATATTAACAATACATTTAGCATTGTTGGAAGTTTTACACAAGCATCATCAGTTACTTTATATACCTGATCTCACTTAATCTCCATGGCTATCTAGACATACAGATACTTAATCCACATTCCAATAACTTGTCCAGGATCACATAGCCAGTACATGTGAGAACCATGATACAACTCAGATATATTTCATGCTTTTTTTCCTGCTTTACCATACACCCTAACAATGTTAAATGCATTAGAGTATTTGGAGGTCTGAGAGTAAAATTTTAATTTTTAATTTTTCATAAACTGTTCCCATAAGGACAATTTATCCTGTATTTATACCTTTTTATAGTCTCTATTTTTTCCTGAAAGAACTTTGAAAGGGATTTAATTTATATAAAATAACTTTACGTGGAATAAAACTTAGCTAATTTTAAAAGAGCAATATTTTTAAAGAAAGGCAGTCTGACATAATTTCGAGCATGGCCTTAGAGCCTAATATACCTGGGTTCAATCTAGGCTCTGCCACTTTCTACTTGTATGATTTAGGCAAGTGACATAACCTTCTTTGTGGCAGTTTTTTTCATTTGTATAATATGGTTAGTAACACCTACTTTTCAGAATGCTGTATCAAGAAATGGCACAATCTGTGCCAGGCTCCTTGCATGCTCCATGGTTTAAATTTTCTTATACTTACAACCTCACAGTTAGAAAGTTAATGAAATTGCTAGTTTAGGTTTTTATATTATATTTCAGGTAAAATATTGCAATATCACATTGTAGTTGGGGAAATAATAGATGTAGTGTTGGCTGAGAGAAGACTGGAGATCAGCTATCAACTTCACCATCATCTATCGATTAAAATCCCACGTATTTTTCTTTATATTATACTAGACCTCTTCCAACTTGACTTGGGACAGTATGGGAGAGACTGCAGAGAACCCTTGGGGCATCATTACCCCACCCCTTCTTTTAATTAGTTGATGGTTGAAGAAAACAAGGCAGCCTGGGGAAGTGTAGTAAATCAGGTTTAGCATCTTAGTCTACTTGGGTTGCTATGGTGGTTTAAACAACAAAAATTTATGTCTCCCAGTTTTGGAGGCTAAGTAGATCAAGATCAAGGTGCTGGCAGATTCTGTGTCTGGTAAAATCCCACTTCCTAATCTATAAAAGACCATCTTCTCACTGTGGCTTTATAAGGTAGGAGTAAGGAAGTCTCTTTTAGCAGCACTAATCCCATTCTTGAGGGCTCCATTATTATGAATTAACTACCTCCTAAAAGCCCAACCTCAAAATACCATCACATTAGGTTTCAACAAGTGAATTCAGCTGGGACACAAGCATTCAGACCATATTATTCTCCAAGATTTTACCAAGCTGCATTACTGTAACATCATGACTTAGAAAAATAGAATGTATGGCCTCTTGGCAGCTTTCTAGCTGTGAAACTATAAGCAAACAATTCTATTTCATTTCTGACCCTGGGGATATGTAACAGATATTTGCCTCTTCTTTTTGTTACACCTGCTATCTTCAATCGGGTACTGAAGGATAGTGTAATTCCAAGCTATCTTGGTGAATAAGTACAAATTGAGGGAATCTAAAGGATGCTAACAAGTTTAAATCAGCTGTTTTCAGAGCCTTGGGAATCATAATAAGGTTCAAGTTGTAGTAAGGAAACTGTTAGGAGGTTGCTGTACCACGATACCATAGACCAATTACATTTCAAAAACTCCAGGCTAACGTCACTCCTTAGAGGATATACTGCATCTCTATTGGTCTCCAAAGTGCCATTTACTTTTTTTTAATTCTTTTTATTTATTTTTATATTTTTAAATATATATTTTTATTGTTTAAAATATTATAAATAGTAGTACATATGTATCCCTTTTTTTTCCCCTATTGACCTCCTCCCCGGCCCGGGGGGGGGGGGGGGGGGGGGGGGGGGGGGGGGGGGGGGGGGGG
>JAAGEH010000029.1:17511057-17658407 GCA_011751065.1 Lasiurus cinereus
TGTCCTGTATCCATTGGCTATGCTTACATACATGCATACAAGTCTTTCTGTTGATCTTTTACAGCGCCCCCCCAAAAAACCTCCCCTGCCTTATCACTGTAGCATGACAGTCTGTTCATTGCTTCTTTGCCTTTGTCTCTGTTACCCCCTCTCCCCTCGATTCTTGTCTTTAAAAACATCTTGCCTTTGTAGGCTAGAAATAAACTTATAAGAGCAAAAAAAATGTTTGAGTCCCAATTTCAACGTCCATAGTTATGAGTCCCAGTTTCAATGTCAAACAGTTCCTTATGTGTACATGTCATCAATGGTATCTGGATAGTGGACAAATGGTGGCAATGCAGGTCCGACCCTCTCTGGTTTGGTCCTAGTCATCCTGTAGCGAGGCTGAGTTGCTGACTGCTGGCATGATAAGGTGTCGTCAATGTCTTCCATCTCTAGACTATTTCTCCCTGTCTTCATGGTTGGAGCAGACCTGTCAGTTCCTCTCAGTTGCAGGAGTCCACCTGGTCTTGGAGTTGTTTTCTGAAAGTATATATTCACTTTTCATGATATTGCTGTTAGTCCACTATTTATCATTAGTTTTTAATTATTAAAGATTTATAATTAATAAGAATCTATGTAAAGATATAAGAACATTTTGGAAGATAAGTGCTACAAGATTTTTTTTGCAATTATCATATGGCTTAATAATTAACTGCATTTCCATTCTTCATGAATTTCATAAAGATTTAATAGTTAATAGAATACTTAGAGGTTCTTCTTCTTTTTTTTTAAGTGCCCTTGACCAGAATTGAACCCAGGACTCTTCGATTCCCAGGCTGACACTCTATCTACTGAGTCAAACCAGCCAAGGGTTGAACTTCTTTTAAAAGATACTTTATAAGTTCAATGGATTTATCCCTATTAGTGAAATGCTTTGGTAGTGCCTTCCAACTTTCATCAGTATTTCTGGGTTTTGGTTCATTTAAAAAAATAAGTATATAAGATTAATAGTTGCAAAATGTTTAAACATCATGACATTCTAAACTAGTATAAATGATATTTTGCTCTGAGAAAAGTGAAGGTCAGTAACATTTAGTGACTGTTAAAATACTAATAATTATTAGGCAAGTATTCAGTTCAACAAAGTAACAGTAGTCTGTATTGAATAGCTTTAGTTAGCAGGTGTAATTTTACAGAACTTTATTGTGATAAAATTCACATAGTTTAGACTTCACATATTAGAAGTGTATAATTGGTCCTGGCCTGGTAGCTCAGATTGTTAGAATGTCTTGATATGCCAAGGTTGCAGGTTTGATACCCAGTTAGGGCACATACAAGAATCAACCAATAAATGCATTAATTAGTGGAACAAAAAATTAATGTTTCTCTCTTCTCTCTCTCTCTCAAATCAACCAATAAGTAAAAAGTGTATAATTAAGTATTATTAATATATTCAGGGAAATGTTCTTGCAGCACTGTAATATAATTTTAGAACATTCCTTCACTTCATAAATGAACCATGTACCCATTAGCACACCAAATCCCCCATCCCAGCAGTAGACAATCACTAATCTTTTTTTCCATTTCTGCAGAATTACCTATTTTAGATATTATTACAAATGGAATTATATAACTTGTGGTCTTTTGTAACTGGTTTCTTTCAGTTACCATAATGTTTCCAAGATTTATTCAGGTTATAGTAAGTGTCAGGTTATAGTAGTTATTAATCTTTATGTATATTGCCATCCATTAGTTGCTGGACATTGGATTTTTTTCTACATTTGTCTATTGTGAATAATGCTATGAACATTCACATGCACATTTTTGTATGGGACTATGTTTTCAAGTCTTCGAGATATATATCTAAGAATGGATGTTCAGTTCATATTGCAAATCTATGCTTAACATTTTGAGAAACTGACAAAACTTTTTCTAAAGTCTCTGAACCACTTCACACTCCCATATTAATGTGTAAGGGATCTAGTCTCTTCACATCCAAACTAATATTTATGTCAGTCATTTTTTATTATAGCTGCTCTCATGGGTGTGAAATATCTCATAGAGGTTTTGATTTCCATTGCCCTGATAGCTAACAACATTAACCCTCTTTTCTTGTGCTTAATAGCCATGTGAATATTTCATTTGGAGAAATATTTATTCAGATAATTGGTATGTTTTTAATTTTTTTTGTTTTGAGTTGTGTTCAGTTTTTTTTATATATTCTCTATATTAGTCCTTGTTATATTTATGATTTGAAAATATTGTCTCCCACTCCATATGCTGTCTTTTCACTTTCTTGAGGGTAATGTTTATACATGAATGTTTTTAATTTTTATGAAGTTCAATACATCTATTGTCACTTATGCTTTCAGTGTTGTATCAAAGAAAATAATATCTAAGGCAAAGTAGCAAAGACTGCAATTTATGTTTTCTTCTAAGAATCTTATATTTGTATATCTTATACTAGTATGTAGGCCTTTCATCTGTTTTGCTATAGTGTTTGCATATGGAATGAAAGAGGAGTTCACTTTGATTCTTTTGCATATGTATATCCAGGTGTCACAGCACTATTTGTTGAAAACACTATACATTCCCCAATGAATGCTGTTGCTATTCTTCTCAAAATGAATTGATCATGTGTAAGAGTTTATTTCTGGGTATATAATCTGTCCATTTGCATATCTATTTATATATGTGTATTTTTATGTTAATACAACATTGTTTTGATTACTGTAACTTTGTTAGAAGTTTTGAAATTGGGAAGTGAGTCCTCCACCTGAATTCTTTTCAAATTAATTTTGTCTATTCTGGGTACCTTGCATTTACATATGACTTTTAGAATCACCTTGTCACTTTCTGCAAATGAAAGCCACCTGGACTATTTATAGAGATTATGTTCAATTGTAAAGCAATTTGGGAATATTGCCATATTAATTATATTGAGTCTTCTGATCCATGTATGCCTTTCCACTTATTGTATTTTTTAATTTTTAAATAATTTGTTCTAGTTTTCAGTAGATAATGCTTGCATTTATTCTGTTAAATTTATTTTGAAGTATATAACTCTTTCTAATGCTACTTTAAATGAAATTTCTATACTAATTTAATTGTTGGATTGCCATTGACTTTTGTATATCAAACTTGTGTTCTAAAAAGCAATATATCACTTATAGTAGACAACAGGGAATTCCATCAACAAACACAGATAGCTTTTACTTGTGTAAAATTTTACTTCTTTTTATTGACTAATTGCTAGTAACTTTAGTACAGTGTTGATTAGAAGTGGTAAAAAATATGTTTCTCTTCCTATTGATCTTAGGTGGAAAACGTTAAATATGATGCCATCTGTTGGATTTTGTAGATGCTTTTTGTCAGGATGAGGAGGTTATCTTTTATTCTTGGTATGTTAAGTGATTTTCTTGTGAAAGGATATTTATTTTTGTCAAGTGATATTTCTGTATCTAATGAGAAATTCTGTGCATTTCTTTATATTTTATCAATATAGAGTATTACATCTTTTTCTTTTTTCAGTAATTATTTTTGTATACCTTTTCAGATTAAGATATAATTGACATAAAGCACTGTATAACTTAAGTTGTACAGCCATAATTATTTCAGTTACTTATATTGTAAAGTTGCCATAATAAGTTTAGTTAATATCCAGTGTTTTAGTTAATAAGTGTTTCTCTTCTTGTGGTGAGAACTCTTGGAGCTAATCTCTTAACAACTTTCAAATATACCATACAGCAATGTTAACTATAGTTATCCTATTATACATTACATTCCTAGTACTTAGAATCCTTATCAAATATAAGTTTATAGCAAATGCACTAGTATATTTCTGAGATATTTATTTTATTCTGTTGGCTTATGCATTTTTTCTAATCTTTATTGTTGAAAGTATTATATAACTGAAAGTTTGTACCTTTTGAACACCTTCATCAAATCCCCCCAAACACTGGTACCAACAAGTATGATCTCTTTTTCTAGAAGATTATTTTTCTTTTACATTTCACATATAAATGAGACAATATGGTTTTTGTCTTTCTCAGTCTGACATATTTAAATTAGCATAATGCCCCTAAAGTCCATTCATGTTGTCACCTATACCAGATTTTCCTTCTTTTTCAGAGCTGAATATTTATCTGATACATACAGGGTGTCCCAAAATAACATATACACAGTTTGAATGATTATAGACCCAGTGTTTATTAACACACAGTTCATTTTCAAAATTTAAAAGAATCTACAGAAATGAGTAATTTTTTTTTCAATGCCTGTTTTTAAACTGATGACTTTTCTGGTCCAGGCATTGCTGATAATGTAAAGCAATGGAATCGCACACATCAAAAATCATTTCATTTGGCATTTGTGCACCCTCAACTCATCAACTGTAGCAACCTTATCTGTTGTGTGTCCTTATTTTAAAAAGTCTAGTGGCACTAAATTTTCTCTGTTCAAAGCTTAGTCTGGCTTCACCCGTTATTTTAAATAACTAAACCTGAAAAGGAGTGAACATTAAGTGAGTTGTCAGCTTTAAAGTATGTATACAACCCTAGCCAACTTGGCTTAGTGAATAGAGCATAGGCCTGCGGACTGAAGGGTCAGGAGTTTGATTCCTCTCAAGAGCATATGCCTGGGTTGTGGGCTCCATCCCCAGTAGGGGGTGTGCAGTAAGCAGCCAATCAATGATTCTTTCTCATCATTGATGTTTCTATCTCTCTCTCCCTCTCCCTTCCTCTCTGAAATCAACAAAAATATTTAAAAAATATGTATACATTTTAAGAACACCCTATATAGAGTAAAAACTACATATATACAAATACATTATGTAGTTTTTCTAATACATATATAATTATAGTATCATTATTTACAACAGCCAATATATGGAAACAGCTTAAGTGAATGGACATAAGCCATTTCTATATCTTGACTATTGTAAATAATGCTGATATGATTATGGGATGGAGATATCTCTTTGACAAAGTGTTTTCATTGACTTTGGATCTACTTGAAAAGTGGAATTGCTGGGTCATGTGATAGCTTTATTTTTAATATTTTGTGGAACCACCATACTGTTTTTCATGGTGACTACAGAAATTTATAATCCCACCAACAATGCACAAGTATTACCTTTTATCTACATTCTGTCACCACTTTTTATCTCTATTTAATGTTAGCTATCATAACAAACTTAAGGTGATACCTCACTGTGTTTTTTAAATAATTCTTTATTGCTGAAACTATTACATATTTCCACTTTTTTTCTCCATTGACCTCCTCCAGCCTGCCCCGGCTCTCCTACTCCAGGTCTTCAGCACCCTATTGTCTGTGACCATGGGTTATACATACTTGCATACAAGATCTTTGGTTGATTACCTCCCACCCTCCACTGTGGTTTTGATTTGCATTTTCCTTTTTTGATAAGTTGAGCACATTTTCATGTATCTATTAGTCCTTTATATATTTTGGATATTAACCCCTAATTAGACACATGGCTTTCAAATATTTCCCATTCCTTAAGTTGTCTTTATATTTTATTGATCTTTTTTATTTCTGTGCAGAGTTTTCTAGTTTGATGTTGTCCCACATATATTGCTGTTTACTTTCTTCCTTGCTTGTGCTTAAGAATCACATGCAATAATATCATTGCTAAGACCCATGTCAAAGAGATTTTTTCTATTATTTCTTTGAGAAGTTTTATGATTTCCAGTCTTACATTTAAGTCTGCAATCTATTTTGAGTTAATTGTTGTGAATGGGTTAAGGTAGAGGTCTAGCTTCATTTTTTTTGTATGCGAATATCCAATTTTCTCAGCACTATCTCTTGAAGAGAAAATACTTTCTCCATTGAGTTTTCTTGGTTTCCTTATCAAATATAAGTTTATAGCAAACACACTAGTATATTCCTGAGATCTTTATTTTATTCTGTTGGCTTATGCATTTTTTTTCTAATCTTTATTGTTGAAAGTATTACATATGTCCCATTTTTTCCTCATTGACCCCTTCTAGCCTGCCTCCATCCTCTGCCCCTGTTCTTTACCACACTATTGTCTGTCTGTGTCCATGGGTTATGCATATTTGCATAAGAGTTATTTTTTGATTACTATAACTTTTTCATATAGCTTGAAATTAGGAATTATGATGTCACATGCTTTGGTCCTTCTCAGCATTACTTTGGCTATTTAGAGTCTTTTATGGTCCCATACAACTTTTAGGATTATTTTCTACTTTACTAAAAAATGCAATGAGAATCTTGATAAGGATTGCATTGAATCTATAGATGGGTCTTTGTTTTATGGATATTTTGACAATATTACTTTTTCCAGTCCATGAAAACAGGATGCTGTTCCATTTACTTGTGTTTTTTTATTCTTTTTTAAAAATATAATTTATTGATTTTTTACAGAGAAGAAGGGAAAGAGATAGAGAGTTAGAAACATCAATGAGAGAGAAACATCAGGCAGCTGCCTCCTGCACACCCCCTACTGCGGATGTGCTCACAACCAAGGTACGTGCCCTTGACCAGAATTGAACCTGGGATCTTTCCATCCACAGGCTGATGTTCTATCCACTGAGCCAAACCAGTTTTGGCTACTTGTGTTTTTTTCAAATTCTTTTATCTTGTATTATAATTTTTAGAGTAGAGAATTTTTACCTACTAGATGAATTTATTCCTGATTATTCCATTGTTTTTAATGCTATTTAAAATTGGATTATTTTCTTTACTTATTTTTTCAAATAATTTATTGTTAATGTAAATAAATGTTGCTAGATGGCAGAATAGGTAAACACTGGTACTTGGCACCTTTCAAAACCACATAAAAATTACAACTACAATACAGAACAGTAATCATTCAAAACCACCTGAAATTTGGCTGGATGGAAGTACTACAGCTAGACAATTAAAGAAGAAAGCACATCGAAAGTGGTAGGAGGGGTGGAGGCTCAGAAAAGGCTGGTTTGAGACACTCATGTGAGAATATTGTGACTGGAGAGGTCTCTCGTGAGGAATAAGGGATCCCAGTCCCACACCTTTCCCCCAGTCCTGGGATCCAAAACTAGAAAGAAAAGCCCCCATAACTTTGGGCTGTAAAAATGAGTAGGAATTGTGGCTGAGTGACACAGAAGCTACTGGAGACCCAGGAAGTTCCTCTTAAAGAGCTGGCATGCAGACTTACTCATACTCAATTCCTCTAGGCTCCCATGCTGGGATGGCAGCTTGAAAGGAACCTGGCACATTTGGGGAAGAATTGGACTGTCTGAGATCAGGGCAAGAATATGAATTTATCCCAGACAAGAGTGTTCACATAGATCATTGTTCCTGTGCTAGGACCTCCCACATTGCAGAGCTGACTGGCAGCCATATCTGAGTTTCCATCAGCTTGGCTCATACTGTTGGCTCTGCCCTGGTGATTCCCTGAGACCTCACCCCACCCAAGCTGTTTGCAGTGGCTTTGACATATGAATGGCCTGTGCTGGTTCAGGCTTCAAAATTTCTAAAACCCTCTTAAACAAGCATCAGCTGGCATCATTGTGCCCTACACCTGTAAATAAGATGCCCAAGACAGTTTGGCTTCACCCAGGCACTTCCAAGGCCAAAATAGAAACCATTTGCAGATTGCTTTGTACTTCCTGCCAGATGCGCCCAGACAGTGGCTGATTTTGCACTTCCCAGGAGGCCGCAGAGCCAGTGCCTCTGGTGGACATATTCAGATTATACCAGATTAAAACTCTACACATCCAAAGTGATACACTCAAGGGGCAGACTTAGTGTGCACCAAAGCCCCACTGAAGTGAGTTCTCCAACATAGGGGTGTCTCCTGCACAGCGTCTCTTCCACTGTTCTCACAGCTGGTCTTCACATGTAATTAGACTGGGGTTTAATTCCTCCCAGTGTGGCCCACAGCAGTTAACACTCAACTGCAACAAACCAGTGCACACAGTCTACTTAGGTACACACCTATAGTGCCCAGCTCAGGTGACTGGAGAGGTTGGTCCTTACAGGAAACCTACTAAACAAGGTATTGCTACCAATTCCAGGAGACATAGCAGCACTACCTAATACATAGAAAGAAACACAGGGAAGGAACCAAAATACAGAGAAAAAAAAAAGAAAAAAAAAGAACATGCCACAAATGAAATAACAGAAGAAATCTCCTGAAAAAGAACTAAATGGAATGGAAGCAAGCAAGCTACTAGATACAGAGTTCAAAACAATGGTTATAAGTTTGGTCAAGAATCTTAATGAGAGATTCAAGAAACTTAGTGAGACTTTCAAGGATCTTAGTGAGAATTTCAATAACCTTATTGAGAACATCAAAGGCATAAAAAAACTAGTCAGAAATTAAACATACACTAACTGAAATAAAAAATAATTTACAGAGATTCAACAGTAGAATATAAGGTTCTGAAAATCAAATCAGCAATTTGGAATATGAAGGAGTAAAAAACACCCAGTCAATAGAGCAATAAAAAAAAAAAGAACCCAAAAAGATGAAGATAATATAAGGCAGTGGTCAGTAAACTGTGGCTAGTGAGCCATATGCAGCTCGTGAGTCACAATTTGCCACTGTGATGACTAATGAGTTTGCCAACCACTGGTGTAAGGAGTATGTGGGACAATTTCCAGCATACCAACATTCATATTATGGGTGTGCCAGAAGGAAAAGAAGGAAAAGAAGATGTTGAATATCTATTGGAAGAAATAACAAAAGAAAACTTCCTCTACATGGTGAAAGAAATAGTCTTACAAGTCCAGGAAGTACAAAGAATCCCAAACAAGAGGAACCTAAAGAGGCCCACACCAAGACGCATTATAATTAAAATGCCAAAGGTTAAAGACAAAGGGAGAATCTTAAAAGCAGCAAGAGAAAAGCAGTTAGTTACCTAGAAGGGGGTGTTCATATGGCTGTCAGCTGATTTCTCCAACAGAAATTTTGCAGGCCAGAAGGGAGTGGCAACAAGTATTCAAATTGATGAATAGCAAGGTCCTCAAACCAAGATTACTCTACCCAGCAAAGCTGTCATTCAGAATTGAAGGTCAGATAGTTTCACAGATAAGAAAAAGCTAAAGTAGTTCACCACCACCAAAATAGTATTGCATGGAAGGCTGAAAGTTATTCTTGAAGCTGAAGAAAGAGGAAGAGGAGGAGGAGGAGGAGGAGGAGGAGGAGGAGGAGATGATAAATACCTATCAAAAATTGAATCTAAAAATCAAAATACCCTGAACAAGTAATTGAATGAACAAAATAAATTGGTAAATAAAATATACACAGAAACCTGGAACAGACTGACAAATCGCAGAGGGAAGTGGGGAGGAGGTGGGAAGAGATTAACCAAAGATCTTCTATGCATATATGCATTACTTATTGACACAGATAAAAGGGTGGTGAAGGCCTGAATTGGGCTCAGGAACCAGGTGGAAGGAGGCAATGGGTGTGGGGGGACAAGGGAACATTTGTCACACTCCCAACAATAATATTTAAAAAAAAGAAATGTTACTGATTTTTGCACCTTAATTGTGTATCCTGCAACTTTACTGAATTTGTTTATTGGATCTACAGTTTGTGTGTGTGTGTGTGTGTGTGTGTGTGTGTGTGTGTGTGTGTATGTGTCTGAAGCTTTTAGGGTTTTCTATATAGAGAGTCATAAAACACTACTATGTCTTTCTTTCCAGTTGTGATGTCTTTTATAACTTTTTCTTGTCTGATTGCTCTGGCTGGGAATTCCAATAATAAATTGGATAGGAATGGTGAAAATGAGCATCTCGGTCTTCTTCCTCATCTTAGAGAAACATGTTATGCTTTCGTTATTGAGTGTGATGTTAACTGTGGACTTATCATATATGACCTTTTTTGTTGAGGTGTGTTACTTATATATCTAATTTTAATAGCTTTTTTCATGAACAGATGTTGAATCTTGTCTAATTATTTTTCTGTATCTGTTGAGATGAGATTATTTTTTTCTTTTCCTGATAATGTGATGAATCAGATTGATTTATATTTAAACTAGTAGCCCTGCACTCAAATCCATGTGCCAGTAGCTGGCTAGTAGCTCACTGCCACCCTCCAGTAGCTCTCCGCCCACTGCCCTGCCCTCCTGTAACTCCCCCCGACCCTCCACACCCCATAGCTTGCTGCCTGCTCCCTCCTATAGCTCTCTGCTGCCCTCTTGTAGCTCCCTGCCCCACCCTTCTGCTGATCCATGATCTGGTTGTTACACGGTTGGTCATTACACTTCATAGTGCAAAGACCATTTGCATATTACATCTTTATTATATAAGATATTGAAGCATCCTTGCCTTACAGGAATACATTCCATTTGGTAATAATAAATTATCCTTTTTAAAGTGCTGCTGAATTCAGTTTGCTAACATTTTCATGAAAATTTGTGCATTTCAATTAATCAGGGTAGTATTCTTTTCTGGCTTTGTTAGCATAACACAGACTTCATAAATGAGTTTGGGAGTATCCCCTCTTTTTTTAATGTTTTTTTAAAATATATTTTATTGATTTTTTTTACAGAGAAGAAGGGAGAGATATAGAAAGTCAGAAACATCCATGAGAGAGAGACATCAATCAGCTGCCTCCTGCATGCCCCCTACTGGGGATGCACCCGCAACCAAGGTACATGCCCCTGACCAGAATCGAACCTGGGACCTTTCAGTCCACAGGCTGATGCTCTATCCACTGAGCCAAACTGGTCTCGGCGCGAGTGTCTCCTCTTGTTTTACTTTATTTGGACGTGCACTAATGTTTTCTAAAATCTTTGGTAAAATTCACTAGTGAAACCATCTGGCCTTGGCTTTTCTTCATTGGGAGACTTTTTAATATTACTAACTCAAATTTCTTATGAGTAAGTGGTGTGTTGAGTTTTTCTATTTCTTTCTTATTCAGTCTTGGTATTTTCACATTACTTCTAGATTTTTTAATTTGTTGGCATATACTTGTCCACAGTAGACAATTATGATACTTTGCATTTCTGTGGTCAGTAGTGTCTCCTTTTTCATTTACAATTTCATTGATTTGAGTTCTCTTTCTTTTTTCATTGGTTAGTCTAGCTAAAGGATTGTCAAATTTGTTTATCTTTTCAAAGAACCAACTCTTAGTTTTGTTAAATTATTATATTTTTCCTGTTTTATATTTAATTTATTTCTTTTCTATTTTTACTACTTCCTCCCATCAGTACACTTGTGGCACAATTTGTTTTTCCTTTTTCTATTCCCTACAGGTGTAGAGGTAGATTATTTTAGATCTTATTTCTTAATGCTTTTTTTTTTGCTATGAACTTCCCTCTTAGAACTGCTTTTGCTATATGGTATAAGTTCTGGTATGTTGTGTTTCCATTTTCATTTTTCTCAAGAAACTTCTGTTTCTCATTTAATTTTTTCTTCAATATATTGGTTGTTCAAAAGAGTTTTAATTTCTATGTGTTTGTAAATTTTCTAGATTTTTTGTTACTTATTTCCATTTTTATTCCATTATTCTCAGAAAAGTTATTCAATATGATTTAAACCTTTTAGAATTTGCTAAAACTTGTTTGTGTTATAACATATGATTTAACCTAGAATGTGCAAATTGTGCACTTGAGAATGTGAATTCTGCTATTGTTATTATATAGAATGTTTTGTATATGTCTGTTAGACCATTTACTGTTGCTCAAATCCACTCTTTTCTCATTGAATCTTTATCTGGTTGATCTATCTAATGCTGAGAGTATGGTATTCAAGTCTATAATTACTATCGTATTACTGTTCATTTCTCCTTTAGTGCTGTTACCTTTTGCTTTATATATTTAGATACTTCACATACTTCACATAAATCTTCATAATTATTACATCTTAGTGTTAAATTAAACCCTTTATTTTTATATGATTTTTTCTTTCTTACTATTTATAGGTTAATATCTATTTATCTGATGTAAGTATAGCTACTCTGGCTTTTGAAGCTCCCTATTTGCATGAACTGTCTTTTTCCATTCCTTCATACTCAATCTATATGTATCTTTAAGCTAAAGTTACTCTTTTGGAAGCAACATATTGTTGGATATTGTAGTGTTTTTTTTAAATCTATTTAACCAATATATGTATTTTTATTAGAGAATTTCATCATGTTACATTTAAAGTAGTTATTGATGGGTAATAAATTAATATTGCCATTTTGTTCATTGTTTTCTAGTTGTTTTATAGATCCATTGCTCCTTTCTTATCCAGCTTTTTTGTTTACATGTATTTTGATAAGCAGTATGCTGGCACTTCTTTGTCGTGTTATTTTTTGTAATTCCTAAAAGATTTTTCTTTGTGGTTACTATGAGGCTTACTTAAAATATCTAAAACATTTTAAATTTATAAAAACATAACATCAACAGAATTCTTATATTTTAGATTTGTATTTCTTCTGCTCATCTCACTTTAGGTTATTGCTGTTACAATTACATGTTGATAATATTGTGTCACAATTAGTATATTTGTCATTTTTAGTATGTTTATTTTTAAAATCTACTACTATTTTATTAATTTATATTTATTGTTGCAAGAATTACAAATGTTGCCTTTGTTTGTGTGTTTTTCCCCATCACCTCATCCACCCTGTACCAACCCCCCTTCTAGGCCTTCACCATTCTATTGTCTGCGTGCATGGATTATGTATATATGTATCCCAGTTAATAATTCCCTTCCCAATCCCACCCCTGCATTCTCTCTGAAATTCATAAGACTATTCCATAATTCTGGATCTATTCAATCCATCAGTTTATTATGTTCGTTAGATTCCACATATGAGTGAGATCACATGATACCTTTCTCTGACTGGCTTGTTTTGCTTAGCATAATACTCTGCAAATACATCCATAGTGTTATAAAAGGTAAAAATTCTTCCTGTTTTACAGCTGTGTAGTATTCCATTGTGTAGATGTACCACAGCTTTTTTATGCATTCATCTGTTGATGGGAAGTTTGGCTGTTTCCAAATCTTAGCTATTGTAAATTGTGCTGCTATGAACATAGGGGTGCATATATCCTTTCTGATTGGTGTTTCAGGACTCTTAAGATATATTCCTAGGAGTGGGATCATTGGGTCAAATGGGAGTTTCATTTTTAATTTTTTTAGGAAATTCCAAACTATTTTACACCAGTCTGCATTCCCACCAACAGGGCACTAAGGTTCCTTTTTTCCCACATCCTCACCAACACTTGTCATATGTTGATTTGTTGATGATAGCCATTCTGACAGGTTTGAAGTTAAACCTAATTGTCTTTTCTTTTCAAATTAAAGTGTTATTGTTGAAAGTACTACATATTTCCCCTTACTATATTGTCCCCTTCTAGCATCCCCCTATCTCCCAATGTAGGCCTTCACCACCCTATTGTCTGTGTCCATGGGTTGTTCAGATATGCATACAAGTTCTTTGGTAGATCTCTTCCTACCCACCCGCCAGCGAATTCCTTCTGAGATTCCACAGTTTGTTCCATGCTTTTATGTCTATGAATCTGTTTTATTAATCAGTTTATTTTGTGCATTAGATTCCACATATGAGTGAGATCATATGATACTTGCTTTGACTGGTTTAGCATAGTACTCTACAGGCCTCTTCATGCTGTTTCAAAAGGTAAGAGATCATTCTTTTATAGTGCTGCATAGTATTACATAATGTAAATGTACCACATCTTTTCATCCACTTACTTACTAATGGGCACATGGGCTGTTTCCAGATCTTAGCTATTGTAAATTGTGCCACTATGAACATAGGGGTGCATACATCTCTTCCGATTGGTGTTTCAGTTTTCTTAGGATATAACCCTACAATGGGATCACTGGGACAAATGACAGTGCCATATTTATTTTTTGAGCAAAATTCTTACTATTTTCAGTAATGGCTTCAGATGTCTGCATTCCCACCAGCAGTGCACTAGGGTTCCCTTTTCTATACATTCTTGCTAGAACTTGTCATTTGTTGATTCGTCAATGGTAGCCATCCTGACAGGCGTGAGATGATATCTCATTGCCATTTTAATTTGCATCTTCCTGATGATCAGTGATTTTGAGCATTTTTTTTTCATATGTCTATTGGCCACCTGTATGTTTGCTTTGGAGAAGTGTCTATTTAGGTCCTTTGCCCCCTTTTTAATTGGATTGTTTGTCTTTCTTTTGTTAAGTTGTATGAGTTTCTTATGTATTTTGGATGTCAACTGTTTATAAAATGTATCATAGCCAAATATGTTAGCCCATACAGGGGGTTTCCTTTTTGTTTTATTGATTATTTCCTTTGCAGTGAAAAAGCTTTTTATTTTTATGTAGTTCCATTGGTTTATTTTCTCCTTAGTTGAGATGTATCTGTAAATGTAATGTTATGAAAGATGTCTAAGATTTTGCTGCCTATGGTTTCTTCTAGGATTTTTATGATTTCACAACTTACATTTAATTCTTTTATCCATTTTGAATTTATTCATGTGTAAGGTGTAAGTTTCATCAGCTTTTTGGGGTCCTTTTTGGTTCCATATAAATTATTGGAGTATTTGTTCTAAATCAGTGAAATATGCTGTAGGTATTTTAATAAGGATTGCATTGAATCTTTGGGTAGTATGGACATTTTAATGATGCTAATTCTACTAAACTATGGACATGGTATATTCTTCCACTTGTTTATGTCTTCCTTTATCCCTTTTTTCAATGTCCTATAGTTTCCTAGGTACAAGTCTTTTATGTCCATGGTTAAATTTATTCCTAAGTATCTTAATTTTTTTGTTGCATTGAAAAATGGAATTGTTTGTTTAGTTTCTCTTTTGACAATACAGTATCCTATATAATAAAAGGCTAATATGCAAATTAATCAAATGATGAATGATGGGCACTGACCACCAGGGGGCAGGCACTTAATGCAGGAGCTGCCCCCTAGTGGTCAGTGTGCCCCCACAAGTGGAGCAGTACTCAGCCAGAAGCCCTGAGCTGGGCTCAAAGCTGGCGAGTGCAGTGGCTGTGGCTGAAGCCTCTCCCGCCTCCTTAGCTACTGCTGACTTAGACCCTAAGCCACCAGTTTGACATCCCCTGAGGGCTCCCGGACTATGAGAGGGTTTAGGCTGGGCTGAGGGATCCCATCTCCCCCTGAGTGCATGAATTTTGTGCACTGGGCCTCTAGTTGGTGTATAAAAATACATTCAATTTCTGAGTATTAATTTTATATCTTGCTACATTGCCAAATTTCTTGATTAAATATGGTAGCTTTTTGTTGGAGTCATTAGGGTTTTCTATGCACAATATCATGTCACCTGCAAATAATGAGAGTTTTAATTCCTCCTTTCCAATTTGGATGCCTTTTATTTCTCCTTCTTGCCTGATCACTATGGCTAGGACTTCCAGAATTATCTATCTATCTATCTATCTATCTATCTATCTATCTATCATCTATCTACCTATCTGGCTAATATGTTGTGTCCATGTGGGTAATGATGTCCTGTAGCAACACTTGGCTTCCTCTCCCTAGTGAAGACTAACCTCCTTGCAGTTTATTCAGCCCAGGAACATGACTTGCTTTATAGCCAGGTGGAAACATTTCACACTTTAACCAAATGTCTATGAAATGTTTTCCTGTACCTCATCTCATTCGATCTTCACAGAAGTCCTTGTGTGGGTAGATAGGACACTCAGTGGAATCCTATTTTCTTTTCATTAATTAGACAATGGAGATTTAGAAAGTTTAGAAACTTGACTAGATTGAAAAGAAGTAAGAAATGGTGGACCTTGAAAATTATTTCAGGTTTTCTTACTGCACGGAAGAATATAGTCAAACACTGCTGCAGTTAAATATTTACCTTCTGTTCTCCCTGCATGATCTACAATAATAATCTTCATGTTAATATTTACTGTTGTATTACTTGAAAGAGAAGTTGGGGTGCTTTACAGGTCTGGAAAAAGTTTAGCTACATCAGAAAGCAGAATTAAGCAAGTTTATTCTCCATGTATAAAAGGCTAAGTTAACTTGTGAATGCACAATACATATAAAGCTCTTGGTGCCAATCACATGTGTGTTTTTTGATTTGACATTGTTGATTGTGAATTTGGTTGACACTTCTATTATAGAGAAAAGGTGATTAGCAATATTAAAATATTTCTTCCAATTAATTTCCTTCCAATATGCACAAATTCGTGCACCAGGTCACTAGTGTTTAATAAGAATGGTGAAAACATACATTCCCATATCATTCCTGTTTTTAGGGGAAATGGTTTTAATTTTTGCTCTTTGTGTATGATGTTGGCTGTAGTTTTGTCATATATGGCCTTTATTGAGATATAATTCCTCTATTCCCAATTTGCTGAGAATTTTTATAAAAAATAGGTGTTGAATTTTGTTTAATGCTTTTACTGTAGCTATTGATATGATAGTGTGATTGTTTTCTTTAAATTTGTTTATGTCATGTATCACATTTATTGATTTGCAAATGTTATACCAGCCTTGCATCCCTGGAGTAACTCCTACTTGGTCATGGTGTATGATCTTTTATATATAGCTGGATCTGATTTCTTAATACTTTGTTGAGGATTTTAGCCTCTATGTTCATCAGGGATATTGGCCTGAAATTCTCTTTCTCTATGGTATCTTTGTATGATTTTGGAATTAGGATAATGCTGGCATCAAAAAAAATAGCTTGAAAGTATTCCTTCCTCTTGGATATTTTGGAATGTTTTGAGGATAGGAGATAGTTGTTCTTTGAAGGTTTGATAAAACTCCCATGTGAAGTTGTCCAAATTAGGGCTTTTATTTGCTGGGAATTTTTTTTATTACTGCTTCTATTTCATCATTAGTTATTGGCCTATTCAGATTTTCTTATTCTTCCTGATTCAGTATTAGAAGATTGCATTTTTCAGGAATTTTTTATTTCATCAGCATTGTCCAGCTTGTTGACATAGTAATTTTCTTAAATCCTTTTGATTTTTGTAGTGTCAGTTGTTACTGCTTTACTTTTGTTTCTGATTTTAATTATTTATCCTCTCTTTGTTTCTTGGTGAATCTGGGTAATGGTTCATCAATCTTGTTTATCTTTTACAAGAACCAACTCTTAGTTTCATTTATTATTTTGTGTGTGTGTGTGTGTGTGTGTGTGTGTGTGTGTGTGTGTTTGTTTGTTTGTTTGTCTGTTTGTTTTTGCCACTATGTCATTTATTTCTCCTCTGATCTTTATCATTTTCTTCCTTCTACTTACTCTGGGCTTTCCTTATTGTTCTCTTTTTAATTCTTTAAGTTGTAGGATTAAATAACTTATTATTAATTTTTCTTGTTTTTATAGATAAGCCTGTATGTAGTTCTATGAACTACCCTCTCAGGACTGCTTTCACTGTGTCCCATAGGTTTTAAGTTGTTTTGTGTTCATTTATATTTTTTTGCAGGAAATTCTTTGTTTCTTTATTGACCTTCTCAGTAGTCCATTCATTATTTAATAATGATATTAGTTTCCATTTGTTTAAAAGTTTTTTCATGTTTTATTGTAGTTTATTTCTAATTTTATACCATTGTGATCTTAGAAGATGCTTGATGTGATTTCAGTGTTCTTGAACTTGTAGAGATTTGCTTTGAGTCCTACATGTGGTCTATCTTTGACAATAACTCATGTGCACTTGAGAAGAATGTATATTCTGCACCTTTTGGATGAAATGCTCTATAAATGTCAATTAAATACATCTGTTTCAGTGTGTCATTTAGAGTCTCTGTTTCTTCGTTAATTTTTTGTTTGGAGAATCATCCAGTGAAGTCAGCAGAGTATTAAAGTCATCTATTATGACTGTATTGCTGTTGATCTCTCCCTGACAGTCCTATGGAGGTTTTCTTTATGTATTTAGGAGATCTTATATTGGGTCCATATATGTCTACCAGGGTTATATCTTTTTGTGGGGTTGATTCCCTTAATATTGTGTAGTGACCTTTACTGTCTCTTATGATGGCCTTCATTTTGAAGTCTATTTTCTTAGATATGTGTGTGTTTCTACCCAGGTTTTACTTTTCCATTTTGTTTGCATGGAAAATTTTTCCATTCCTTTACTCTCAACCTGTGTGAGTCTTTTGTTCTGAGGTTGGTCTCTTGTAAACTGCATAAAATTGGGTTATGATTTTGTATCCACTCAGCTACACTATGTTTTTTGATTGGAGCATTTAATCCATTTGCATTTAAGGTTGTTATTCATAGGTACTTATATTGCTATTTTAATTCTTTATACTTATGTTTCTCTCTCTCTCCATTTTTTTCTCATTACAGCAGTCCCTTTAACATTTCTTGTGATGCTGGTTTGGTGGTGATAAACACCTTTACACTTTTATTTTTTTTACCTGATAAGCTCTTTATTTCAACATCATTTTGAATGATAGCCTTGCTGGATATAGTAATCATGGTTTCAGATCCTGGTTTTCATTACCTTGAATTCTTCATGCCATTTCCTTCTGGCCTGTAGAATTTCTGATTTGAAATCAGCTAAAAGCCTTATGGGAGGTCCTTTGTAAGTAACAGATTGCTTTTCTCTTGTTGCCTTTAAGATTCTCTCTTTGTCTTTAATTTTTTGCATTTAATCATGATGTGTCCGGGCATGTGCCTGTTTGGGTTCTTCTTGCTTGGGACTCTGTGCCTCCTGAACTTGTGTGACTTTTTCCTTCAGCAGGCTGGGGACATTTTCTGACATTATTTCTTCTATTTTTTTCTCTCTCTTTATTGATTAAGATATTACATATGTATTCCTATCCCCCCATAGTCCCCCCGACTAATGCCCTCATCCACTGGTCTGTGTCCATTGGTTAGACTTATATGCATACATACAAGTCCTTTGGTTGGTCTCTCCCCCTTACCCCCACCCTCCCCTATTGCTATTGCTATTTCTTTAAACAGGTTCTCTATCCCTTGTTCTCTTTCTTTGCCTTCTGGCACACCTATATAGGTGAATATTGTTGTGTTATATGTTGTTCCACAGCTCCCTTAAATTGTCCTATTTTTTAGTTGTTGTTTTTTTTCTTTTTGGTTCGCTGACTCTGATTTTTCTACCCTGTCTTCTAAATCACTGATCAGATCCTTGGTTTCCCCTAATCTGCTGTGTGCTTCTTCCATGTGTTCTTTATTAGTGCTAATTAATACTTCATAGTTAGTATGTCTTTTCTCGTGCTGTTGGGCATCTTTGCCATTATTTCTCTGATCTCTATGTCTGAATGAAACAACAGAGACTAGAATAATAAGAAATCAATAAAGCAAATACATAAAGATAAATTAAATATGAAAAAAGAAAGGAAATATAAAATATAAAACAGAAAAGATAAGTAAAACTGAAGAAAAAAATGAAGTGGCATTTGTTTCAGCAGAGTTTAGTGCCCCATGGGGATCCCTTTGGATCCTACTCTTCTGTTCTGTCTGCCACTTTTGGGCTTCCTGTGAGCTATCTAGTGCTAACTACTTTTAGAAACTGCTCTCCTTTGTGTTTCAGCAACCTACTTGAAATTCCAAGAGATCCACAGATCCACCTTTTGTCTCTGTCTCCACAGAACTTGGCTGCAGGCAGGAGGTGCCAATCTGCCCTGTAAAGTAGTTTTGTTAGCAGCTTGGGGCCCAAGGCTGGGTCAGCAAATATCCTTTGCTCCCATGGCTCCTCCTCTGCCCATCTTTGCCTGCTATCCAGCTGTCAATCTTAATCACTCAGAAGTCTGTTTCTGAAATAGCTTTAGGCAGGGAAGGTGTTGTTTAGTGACCCAAAAATATTACTCTGCCCTGGACTGGACAGAGACCCTTGTATGGAGATCAGCGGGATCTGCTAGAAACCTGGAGTTTTTATCAGTTCTCTGGTGTGGGGAAACTACCATTTCTTGTCCTCAAGATAGTGAGGCAGACAGCCCCCCCCCCAATTCAGTCATGGATGCTCCCTGAGACTATTCAGAACACAAAGTTATTGCCTCTGTTTTTGTTTTCTCTGAAAATCCTGAAGGTGGGAAAGGCTGTATAATTTAGGGCAGGTTTTATTTTTCCCTTTCTCTACCCCTTGTTTACTGGTAGTTGCTACTTCTCTCAGGAAAAATGACCATTTCAGTTTGGGGGCCTAGGACCAAATACTCCTGGCTGCTGCTTGTCCACAACTCCCTGCAATGCTTCACACCCCAGCCTCTCTTTAGACACTTTGAGTACATGTATCTTGCACCAATGCTTTTGGTGAGTGGCTGCAAATAAAAACTCTTGTGCTCTGAGTTAAAAACAAACAAAACAAACAAACAAAAAAAACACACCACAACAAAAAAACAAATTTGCAACTTCCTTTCTGACTGGCTCAGATCTACCAGCTCCAGGCTCTATCTGGACCAGCAGCCTTGCTGTCTTTCATGGCTAGATGTCACATGGATCATGGGTATCCACTCTGGTGCTCTGAACTGTGGACCTAGCAATCTCTCCTTAGTGTCAGCCTGCTGAACTGCCACCCTTGGGAGCCGGGTCAGCTCCTGTCAAAATCTCATCCTTTCTACTGGTCTCTGGGTGTTTTCTGTCCTTCTGTGATATAATTCTCCTTCCCAGCTGGACCTCAGTTGGTAATTATAGGTGAATGTTCTCCAATTTAGTTGTATTTCCAGGTGCATGACAGATCTGCCTATTTGTCCCCCTTTTATGTTTTTTTTTCTCTCCTGGGAACTCTATTTTTTAACTTTTAAACTAAATTGTGTGTTATGCACTACTATTACCATATTACAGAATCTAAATTTTACTATATGTTTACAATTACACTGCCTCTTTGTGTTTTATATAATTAGCTTTCTTTTACTTATACTCAAAGAACATTCTTTAGCATTTCTTTTAAGACAGGCCTGGTGGTAATGATTTCCTCAGCTTCTATTTGTCCCAGAAAGTCTTTATTTCTTATTTATTTCTGAAGGACAGCTCTGCTATGTATAGAACTCTTTGTTGACAGTTACTGTATTTCAATATTTTGAACTTGTCATCCCATTCTCTCCTGCCTGCAAAGTTTATGTGGAGAAATCCACCAATAATCTTATGATGATTCCCTTGTATGTAAGTTCTCTCTTTTCTCTTACTTCTCTTAAACGTTTTTTCTTATTTTTGAATTTTGACAAGTTAGTGTGTTCAATGTAGCCCTATTCAGGTTCATCCTATATTAGGCCCTTTAGGTATCTTGAATCTGGATGCCCATTTCTCTTCCCAAACCTGGGCCATTATTCCTTTAAATATATTTTCTGTGTTTCTCTCTTTCTCTACTCCTTCTGCAATTTGCATAATGTTAACATTGTTTCTTTATTCTTGTTTCATAATTTCCATAGATTTTTATCACCTTTTCATTCTTTTTTTTAATTTTGCTCCTCTGACTTAAGATATTTCAAGTACCCTATCCTCAAGATTACTGATTCTTTTTCCTTGCATGGTCAAGCCTACTTTTGAAACTTTATTGAATTCTTCAATTTATTGGACTAGTAGTTTTCAACCTAGGATTTTTGGGAGTTTTGATAGTTGCTATTTCCTTGTCAACCTTCTATTTGTTCATGCATTGTTTTCTTAATTTTGTTTAGTTTTCTGTCTGTATTTTTTAAATATTCACAAAACTTCCTTTAGATAATTATTCTGAATTTTTTGTCTGACAATTCATAGATATCCATTTTTAGTACAAATTATTGCAGTTTTATTTGTTCTTTTTGTGATATTCCATTTACCTGATTCCTCATTTTTTTTGATTCCTTATGTTAGTATATACACTTATGAATAATGGGCTCCACTTACAGATTTATAGGGCTACTTTGGCAGACAGTTATTCACCAGTTAACCCAGGTTGTGCTTCTGGCTGTGTCTTCTGATGATGCCTTTGTGCAAGTAGAACCTGCTTTTGTGTTCTATTTGGAAACAAGTCTATTCTCCTAGCTCTGAGGAATGGGGATGGAAGAGCATTGGATAAGACTGCTGGCTTCGTTCTAATCCAAGTGAGGCCTTAATATGGATTCTGGGGATTCCTGGATTATCTGATCAGATTAACAGATGATTGGGGCTGTATTATATATTCAGTAGCAGATGAAGGTCAGAATTAGCTTCCCTTCCCTGGCAATTCAGCAGGATGGGACCCAGGGCCTGTATTGATTATTGTTTGGGGACCTGAGTCAGGAAAGAGTGTGTGCTGAATGAATCCCTTGGTTAGTGAGGCACCCAGTTTTGCTCTGCAGCCATAGGAAACCATGGACTGTGCAGTTTGTTTCAGTGCCACTGTTTATAGTGCTGTTGATTGGGTTGTGCAGCTTCCTGTATGCTCTTAGTTAGGTTCACTGGTAAGAAAGACTGAAGGCTGTATTAAGTGATGATCAAGGCTAGTAATTACATACCCTGCCTACGCACAGCAGGAGAGTCAGATTTAAAACCAGTAAAACTCTTTGTTGTCTCAACAACTTGACTAATGAGTTTGCCGACCACTGTCTAACTCAAACCAACTCACAACCCAGTTTCATGGCTGTACTGGCTTTTCTCTGAAAATGATTGATTGGCTTTGTCTAATCTCCTCACAGCTTAAGTGCTACTGAGCCACACATCTTTCTTTCTTTCTTTTTTTTTTTTTTTGGTAACTCTTCTGGTCAAATGAAGCTGAAAGACATTATACAGTGGGTGGGGACTATGTCTCAGTTTCCTTGCTTGGGCAGGAGAAAGGGGCTGCTCTAGGCTACTCTATATTTCTCAAACAGTTTCTGTGGTCAGAAGGGGCTGGGGACCAACCTCAGAATTATCTATGAATTAATCATCTGCTTTGGCATGGCCCGGGAAACCTCCATACCTGGTACTGGATTTGTTCTGGGGATGATCTGCTCTGCTCATCTGCCTATAGGCTTGAGCTCCACTCACCCAGCTTCGAGGATAGTCACCTCCCTTCTGGTCAGGTGGGACTAGAATTCACTTTCTACATTGAGTGTAGCTATGACTGACCACTTAGTTTGGCATGGGAAAACCCGGTTTTAGGGTCAGAAAATTATTATTTTTTATTTTTTATTAATGTATTACATATATACATATCTTCCCATTGCCATCCCCATGGACTCTCATGCATACCCTAACCCCCTAGTGTCTTGTGTCCATTGGTTATGCTTATTTGCATGCATACAAGCCCTTTGGTTGATCTCTTATATACCCCACCTCTCCATAACCTTCCCTCTGTAATTTGACAGACTGTGTGATGCTTTACTACCTCTGTAATTATCTTTTTGTTATCAGTTTATAATGACCTTTATTATCCATAAATGAGGGAGATCATGTGGTATTTTTCTTTCATTGACTGGCTTATTTCACTTAGCATAATGCTCTCCAGTTCCATCCAGGTTGCTGTAAATGGTTAGAATTCCTTCTTTTTTATGGCAGCTTAGAATTCCACTGTGTAGATGTACCATAGTTTTCTGATCCACTCATATGCTGACAGGCACGTAGGCTGTTTCCAAATCCTAGCTATTGTAAATTGTGCTGCAATGAACATAGGGGTGCATAAATCATTTCTGACTGGTGTTTCTAGTTTCTTGGGATATATTCCTCCTAATAGTGGGATTGCTGGGTCAAATGGGAGTTCCATTTTTAGTTTTGTGAGGAAACTCCATACTGTTCTCCACAGTGGCTGCACCAATCTGCATTCCCACCCGCAGTGCATGAGGGTTCCTTTTTCTCCACATCCTCGCCAATACTTGTCATTTGTTGATTTGTTGACTGCCATTCTGACAGGTGTGAGGTGGTATTGCATTGTCATTTTGATTTGCATCTCTCCGATAATTAGTGATTTTGAGCATGTTTTCATGTGTCTCTTAGCCTTCCTTCTGTCTTCTTTTGAAAAGATTCTATTTAGGTCTGTTGCCCATTTTTATATTGGATCTTTTATCTTCCATTTATTAAGTTGTATAAGTTCCTGTAGATGTTGGAGATTAAACCTTTATCAGTGATAACATTTGCAAATATGTTCTCCCATACAGTGGACTTTCTTGTTATTTTGTTGGTGGTTTCTTGTGCTGTGCAAAAGCTTTTTATTTTGATGTAATACCATTTGTTTATTTTCTCTTTAGCTTCCATTGCCCTTGGAGCAGTATCAGTGAAGAAGTTCCTTCAGCATATGTCTGAGATTGTGCTGCCTGTGTATACCTCTAGTATTTTTATGGTTTCCCCTCTTATGTTTAAATCCTGTATTCATTTGGAGTTTATTTTTGCGTATAGTGTAAGTTGGTGGTCTAGTTTCATTTTTTTTTTGCATGTGTCTGTCCAATTTTCCCACCACCATTTATTGAAGAGACTATCTTGACTCCATTTCATGGTCATGACACCTTTGTCACATATTAATTGAGCATAATGGTTTGGGTGGATATCTGTATCCTCTATTCTATTCCATTGGTCTATGTGTCTGTTCTTGTGCCAGTACCAAGCTGTTATCAGAACAGTTGCTTTGTAGTACAGCTTGAAATCTGGTATTGAGATCCCACTTACTTTATTCTTCTTTCTTAGGATTGCTATGGTTATTCACTGCCTTTCTTTTTATTCCAGATGAATCTTTGGCGAGTTCTTTCTCGGTCTCTGGAATATGTCATTGGTATTTTAATGGGTAGTGCATTGAATCTATAGATTGCTTTGGATAGTATGGACATTTTAATTATGTTGATTCTCCTAATCCATGAGCATGGCATGCTCTTCCATATGTTTATGTCTTCCTCTATCTCTTTTCTCAGTGTCCTGTAGTTTTCTGCATAAGTCTTTTACCTCCTTAGTTAAGTTTATTTCTAGGTATCTAAATTTTTTTTGGTGTGACGGTAAATGGGATTGCTGCTTTAGTCTCTCTTTCTGTAATTTCACTGTTAGTGTATAGAATTGCCATAGAATTCTTGGAATTAATTATATATCCTACCACACTGCCAAATTCATTTATTAAATATATTAGTTTTTTGATGGAATCTTTTGGGTTTTTCATATAGAGTAACATATCATCTGCAAATAAGGACAACTTTACTTATTCTTTTCAAATTAGGGTGTCTTTATTTCTTCTTCTTGTCTAATTGCAATAGCTAATACATCCAGCACTATGTCGAACAAGAGTGGTGCAAGTGGGCATCCCTGTCTTGTTCCTGTTCTTAACGGAAATGGTTTTAGTGTTTGCCCAATGAGTATGATGTTAGCTCTGTGTTTATCATATATGGCTTTTATGATGTTGAGGTATGAATCTTCTATTCCACATTGCTGAGAGTTTTTATCAAGAAAGGGTGTTGGATTTTGTCAAATGCTTTTTCTGCATCAATTGATACGACTAAGTGATATTTATCTCTCACTTTGTTTATGAGATGTATCATGTTTATTGATTTGTGGATATTGTAACATCCTTGCATTCCTGGAATAAATCCTACTTGGTCATGGTATATGACCTTCTGATATTCTTCTGGATCTTATTTGCTAGAATTTTGTTGAGGATTTTGGCATATATGTTCATGAGAGATATTGGCCTGTAATACTCTTTCATAGTGTTCTCTTTATCTGGTTTTGGTATTAGGGTGATGCTTGCTTCATAGAAGGTATTTGGAAGTGTTCCTTCTTCTTGAAATTTTTGGAATAGTCTGAGGAGAAGATGTTTTAATTCTTTCTTTTTTAATTAATTTTTTATACAAATCTCCCCATTGCCTCCTTCCCTCCCAGGCATAACCCAACCCCCCAGTGTCTATGTTCATTGGTTATGCTTATATGCATGCATACAAGTCCTTTGATTGGTCTCTTATCTACCTCACCTAACTTTAATTTTCCTGCTGTAATTTCACAGTCTGTTTGAAGCTTTACTACCTCTGTATCTATCCTTTTGTTCATCAGTTTATAATGTTCTTTATTATCCACAAATGAGTGAGATCACGTGATGGTTCTCCTTCATTGGCTGGCTTGTTTCACTCAGCATAAGGCTCTCGAGTTCCAACCAGGTTGCTGCAAATGTTAAGAATTTCTTCTTTTTAATGGCAGCATTGAATTCCATTATGTAGATGTACCACAGTTTTCTGATCCACTCATCTGCTGACGGGCACCTAGGCTGTTTCCAAATTGTAGCTATTGTAAATTGTGCTGCTATGAATATAGGGGTGCATAAATCCTTCTGATTGGTGTTTGTGATTTCTTAGGATAAATTCCTAAGAGTGGGATTACAGGTTCAAATGGGAGATACTTTTTTGTTTTTTTTGAGGAAACTCCACACTGTTCTCCACAGTGGCTGCAACAGTCTGCATTCCCACCAACAGTGCAAAAGGTTCCTTTTTCTGAGCATCCTGGCCGACACTTGTCCTTTGTTGATGATTGCCATTCTGACAGGTGTAAGATGGTATCGCATTGTCGTTTTGATTTGCATCTCTCTGATGATTAGTGACTTTGAACATGTTTTCATGTGTCTCTTGGCCTTCCTTCTGTAGTCTTTCGAAAAGGTTCTATTTAGGTCCGTTGCCCATTTTTTTAATTGGATTGTTTATCTTCCTTTTATTAAGTTTTATGAGTTGGCTGTAGATTTTGGAGATTAAACCTTTATCAGTGATATCATTTGTAAATATGTTCTCCCATACAGTGATCTTTCTTGTTGTTTTGTTGATGGTTTTTTTTGCTGTGCAAAAGCTTTTTATTTTGATGTAGTCCCATTTGTTTATTTTTTCTTTAGCTTCAGTTGCCTTTGGAGCAGTATCAGTGAAGAAGTTCTTTCGGTATATATCTAAGATTGTTCTGCCTGTGGATTCCTCTAGTATTTTTATGGTTTCCCTTCTAATGTTTAAGTCCTGTATCCATTTTGAGTTTATTTTTGTATTTGGTGTAAGTTGGTGGTCCAGTTTCATTTTTTTGCATGTATCTGTCCAATTTTCCCAACACCATTTATTGAAGAGGCTATCTTGGCTCCATTGAATGTTCATGCCTGCTTTGTCAATTATTAGTTGAGCATAGTGGTTCGGGTAGATATCTGGGTTCTCTATTCTATTCCATTGGTCTATATATCTGTTCTTGTGCCAGTACTGGGCTGTTTTTAGAACAGTTGCTTTGTAGTATGGCTTGAAATCTGGTATTGAGATCCCACCTACTTTATTCTTCTTTCTCAGAATTGCTGTAGCTATTCATGGTCCTTTTTTGATCCACATGAATCTATGAAGGATTCTTTCCAGGTCTGTGAAATATGTCATTGATATTTTAATGGGTAGTGCATTGAATCTGTAGATTGCTTTGGGTAGTATGGACATTTTAATGATGTTGATTCTCCCAGTCCATGAGCATAGTATGCTCTTCCATCTGTTAACATCTTCCTCTATCTCATTTTTCAGTGTCCTATAGTTTTCTACATATAGGTCTTTTACCTCTTTAGTTAGGTTTATTCTTAGGTATCATAAGATTGATGGACCTCTAGCCAGGCTCACCAAGAAGCAAAGAGAGAAGACCCAAATAAACAAAATCAGAAATGAAAGAGGAGAAATAACAGCAGACCCTGTGGAAATACAAAGGATTGTTAAAAAATACTATGACCAACTCTATTCCAACAAATTGGACAACCTGCAATAAATGGACATTTTCCTAGAAAAATATAACCTTCCAAAACTCAATGAGGAGGAATCTAAACATATCAGTAGTCCAATAACTATGGAAGAAATTGAAGCAGTCATCAAAAAGCTTCCAGCAAATAAATGCCCGGGACCAGATGGCTACATAGGAGAGTTTTACCAAACATTCAAGGAAGAATTAAAACCTTTCCTCTTCAGACGATTCAAAAACATTCAAGAAGAAAGAATGCTTTCAAGCACCTTCTATGAAGCCAGCATCACCATAATACCAAAACCAGATAAAGACCACACAATGAAAGAGAATTATATGCCAATATCTCTCATGAACGTAGATGCCAAAATCTTCAACAAAATTCTAGCAAATCAGATCCAGCAGTACATCAGAAAGATCATACACCATGACCAAATAGGATTCATCCCAGGAATGCAGGGATGGTACAATATCTGCAAATCAATAAACGTTATACATCACATAAACAAATTGAGAGATAAAAATCATAGTCATATTAATTGATGCAGAAAAAGCATTTGACAAAATCCAACACCCTTTCTTGATAAAAACTCTCAGCAAAGTGGGAATAGAAGGAGCATACCTCAACATCATAAAAGCCATATATGATAAATCCACAGTTAACATCATACTCAATGGACAAAAACCAAAACCATTTCCTTTAAGAACAGGAACAAGACAGGGATACCCACTCTCACCTCTCCTGTTCGACATAGTACTGGAAGTATTAGCCATTGCAATTAGACAATAAGAAGAAATAAAAGGCATCCAAATTGGAAAAAAAAAAAGTAAAGTTGTCCTTATTTGCAGATGGCATGATATTGTACATAAAAAACCCAAAGGACTCCATTCCAAAACTAATTGACTTAATTAATGAGTTTGGCAATGTAGCAGGATACAAAATTAATGCTAAGAAGTCTGTGGCATTTCTATACACTAATAGTGAAATTACTGAAAGAGAGCCTAAAAAACAATCCCAATTACCATCACACCAAAAAATTAATTCCTTCTTGAATGTATGGTAAAACTCTCCTGTGTAGCCATTTGGTCCCAGGCTTTTGTTTGCTGGAAGCTTTTTGATGACTTCTTCAATCTTTGCCATATTTATTGACCTATTGAGATATTTAGATTCTTCCTGATTGAGTTTGTGAAGGTTATATTTTTCTAGGAATATGTCCATTTCCTGCAGGTTGTCCAGTTTGTTGGAATAGAGTTGTTCATAGTATTTTTTTAACAATCCTTTGTATTTCGGTGGGGTCTGTTGTTATTTCTCCTCTTTCATTTCTGATTTTGCTTATTTGGGTCCTCTCTCTTTGCTTCTTGGTGAGCCTGGCTAGAGGCCCATCAATCTTGTTTATCCTTTCAAAGAACCAGCTATTGGTTTTGTTGATCTTTAGTATTGTTTCTTGGTCTGTATATTATTTATCTTCACTTTGATCTTTACTATTTCATTCCTTCTGCTTACACTGGGCTTTTTGTGTTACTCTCTTTCTAACTCTTTGAGTTGTAGAGTTACGTAATTTATTATCATTGTTTCTTGTTTTTTGCAGTAGTCTTGTAGAGCTATGAACTTCCCTCTCAAGACTGATTTCACTGTGTCCCATAGATTTTGGATTGCTGTGTTTTCATTGTATTTGTTGCCATGATGTTTTTTTTTTTTATTCCTTGATCTCTGTGGTTACCCATTTATTGTTTAATAGCATGCTGTTTAGTCTCCATGTGTTTGATTTCTTTGTATTGTTTTTATTTTTTGTTGATTTCTAATTTTATGTCACTGTGATCCGTGAAGATGCTTGATATGATTTCTATGTTCTTGAATTTGAAGATACTTTGCCTATGACCCAATATATGCATTATCCTTGAAAATATCCTGTGTGCACTTGAGAATAATGTATATTCTGTGGTTTTGGGGTGAAATTTTCTGAAGATGTCAATTAATACCATCATATCTAGTGGGTCATTTAGGATTTATGTTTCTTTACTGATTTTTGTTTAGAGGATTTGTCTAATATTGATAGTGGAGTATTAAAGTCTCATACTATGATTGTATTGCTGTCAATTTCTCCCTTGATATCTTCCAGAATTTTTTAAAGTGTATTTTGATGCTCTTGTATGAGGTGCATATATGTTTACCAGAGTTATTTCTTCTACTTAGATTGCTCCCTTTAGTATTATGAAGTGGCCTTCCTTATCTCTTAAAATGTCCTTCACTTTGGGATGTACTTCATCAGATATAAGTATTGCTACCCCAGCTTTCTTTCGTTTTCATTTGCCTAAAAAATCATTTTCCATCCCTTCACTCTCAGTCTGTGTGGGTCTTTTTTCTGAGGTGAGTTTCTTGTAGACAGCAGATATGTGTCATGTTTTCTTATCCAATCCATTACCCTATGTCTCTTAATTGGAGCATTTAATCCATTTACATTTAAAGTTATTTTTGATAGGTACTTGTTAGTTGCCATTTGTATTCTTTACCCCTGTATCTTCTTCGCTTCCTATTTCTTTTTATTTGTACAACAGACTCTTTAGCATTTCTTGCATTGATGGTTTGGTAGCAATAAATTTCCTTAATCTTTTTATGTCTGTCTAGCTCCTGATTTCACCTCCTATTTTGATTGATAGCCTTGCTGGGTACAGTATTCTTGTATTCAGACCCTTCTTTTGCATAACTTTGTATATTCCATTCCATTCCCTTCTGGCTTAATGAGTTTCTGTTGAGAAATCCGTTGCTAGTGTGATGGGGGTTCCTTTGAAGGTAACTTTCTGTATCTTTCTGGCTGCTTTTAAGATTCTTACTTTGTCATTGCTGTTTGCCAATTTAATTACAATGTGCCTTGGTGTTGGTCCTTTGGGGTTCATTTTGCTTGGGTCTCTGTGAGCTTCTTAGATTTGTGTGGGTTTTTTCTTCCTCATATCAGGGAATTTTTCTGTCATTATTTCTTCAAATAGGTTTTCTATTCCTCGCCCAGTTTCCACTCTTTCTGGGACCTCTATTATGCGAATGTTGTTTTATTTCATGTTATCCCAAAGTTCCCTTAGGCTCTTCTCTTGCGCTTTTAATTTTTTTTTCTAGAAGCTGCTGTACTTGCGTATTTTTTTCTACCTTGTCTTCTAGCTCACTGATGCGGTCCTCTGCTTCCTCTAGTCTACTTTTGATCCTTTCTATTGAATTCTTTACAGCAGCGATGTCATTTTTCATTTCTTTTTGATTCTTTATAATTTCCTCTTGGTTCTTACTCATATTGTTGGATTTGTCTTTCATTTTTTTCAGCCACCTTATGACCATTTCTCTGAATTCTTTCTCTGGGAGGTTGCTTGCTTCCATTTCATTTACTTCCTTTTCTGGTGATGCCTGTTTTTCTTTCATATGTGGGCTCTTTGTTTGTCTACCCATCGTCTCTCTTTTCTGCTTGTCTGGTTATGTAGTTCTCTCTCTCCTGTGTTTATTTAAAGGCACAAAAAGAACACAACCAGGCACAATGCACAAGGCTCTGAACAGAAATGTATTCACAATATTAGTAGCCACAAATAAAAGTGTCCACCAGAGAGAGACAAATTAGGGTATATTAGAAAGAGAAGAAGAGAGAAAAGAAGAAAAGAGAAGAAAAGAAGAAAAAGGAGTGCCAAAATGAAATTGGGAGAAGGGAGAAAATAGAAAAAAGAAAAAAAAAGAACAGAGAAAAGAAAGAGAGTAAAAAAGAGAAGGAGAACAAATTATGTATGTATGGAGAAAACTACAATAGAACAGCACTAATCCCAAGAAATGCCAGCCACAGGTTCCTGGAAATTAATGCAAACTACAAACAACAACTAATATTGAGGGAGGTGAAGGAAAACGGAATTAAAAAACAAACAATATTGAAGCAAACAAAAAAAGGGAGAATTAGAAAAACAATCTCACAAAAATGTGTAAAAATCAATATACTCAACAATCAAGCAAAAGAACAATAGAAGGACAGAGAGAAACACACTTTTTTGGATTGAGAAGAGAGAAGTATCTAAGTACTTGGAGCAGGGGATTGGAAATTATATGTACTAGTGGGTGAAATTTTAACAAGGGGTAACAAGAAAAGATATAAAAAATGTAAAGTTGGAAAAGGGTTAGAGAAACAGGACAACAATAGGGGAAAAGTTAGGAACAGAGTGTAGGCATAAAGGTAGAATTGAGATAGAATAAAATGATGCTAAAGGAAAGATGAAATTAGAATTTAGAACTCTAATACCAAAGTAAAATAAAAGAAAATAAAATGACACTTTTTTCCCAAAAAGGTAAAATAATAATAGTAATAATACTGATTGAAAATAAAATTTAATAATTAAAAATGTAAAATCAAGTGAGGAAAAAAATAGTTTCTTAAGTAACATGATAAAATGAGAAAAAAAATAAAGCAAAAAAAAAATAAAGTGTGTAGTAGTGAAGGTCATTCACTTCCTCTATTGATCTGTTTGACACACCTGTTTCCCAGTTGGGACAATATTGCAGTTCCCTGGTTTCCTCTAGTTTTTAAGCCTGCGGATGTGTCTTAATTTCTTTATTCTTTTGTAATTAGACAAGAGTCAATTTGTGAGTCAGCCCCTGGGTGGCAGTGTTTCGGAATTGACCTCTGAGACTATAGGTCCCCTCTAGCCTGTGCTTAGATCCTGCTTTTCCTTAGACACTCAATAGCGGTTTGTGGAAGTGGGCTGCCCCGGAGCTGGTTCTCCGAAGGTCACTTCCCACTTTGATCCCCAGGCTTCTGAAAACAACTTTGCCCTGCAGTCTCCCAGGGTGTCCCCAACTGGGTGATCCTTTCTATTGGGCTTAACAATCAGAAGCAAGGATCTGAAGAAGAAAGTGTGCCAGTCTGCACAGTCCCGTTTCCCTACTCCTGTACTATCATCCTGTATACTTTAATAGCTCACAGGGTGTCCTTCTGCCTCAGATCAAAATAGGTTGCTTTCTAGAGATCCCCTCTGTTAAAAGCTCTGAAAGCCCCCTTCCACAATTATGGATCACACCCTTCCCAACAGCTAAAGATTTCTCTAGGTGGATATTTCTCCTGGTCCTCCAGCTCCCAGTGTGTACACCTTTCTGTTCTATGGGACCAGAGATCTCACCTTATCCCAGGCAAAATCTGACTTTCTGTGTGGCATGTGGAGCTCCTCTGATTTCGAGGGTATGTACCGATTGGGGACCAGTGTTCTGGGGCTCATAGCTGTTCAGTGGGTGCTGCAGTTGTAGATTTTCAGGCTACCATAAACATCCACTTTCCCCTTCAAGATGGTGCGATCTCCATGTCTGAGATGGCGGCTCAGTCAGGGAACCCAGCACCAGTGGGGTTGCCCGGTCAGGGGAGCCTCATCCAGCAGTCCCCCACCTTCTCTTGGAATATAGTTCCCCCTAAATCGCTAACAAACACTCCTTGCGTGACCCTCAGCTGTTCTCTCTCTCTGCTCAGGGAGAAGGCTCGGGACAGGTCTGTCTATTCTGCCATCATTTTTCTTCCCTTCTGATCAGAAAACTCTTCTTTTGTGGATCTGAATCAAACAGATCTGTACCATGTTGAGTTCCCTGATCTGAGTGTATCCAAGTTAGTTATAGAGATGAGCCAAACTGCTGGATGAGATTATTATTTAGGCATTACATATATGTACACAGTTTGCCAAGATCCACGAACTAACTGATGCAAACCTCTACTCCTTTCTCCATCACAATCAGATTCCCAGTGGCCAGACCCACAGATTCCCCTGAAGTCCCTATGATGAAATATCAAAGTAGGGGCTCCCACACAGCATCCCACAGTGCTGAGGAAGCGGTTTACCCCTTCCAAATTATCCTTTTTATTGAAGAAAACAGGGTCATTAGAGATTTTTTTTTCTGTGGTGCTGTTCTATCCTGGAGAAGAAGCAGTGTGGTCAATGTGTAGCTATACTTATTGCCTTTCCAATGCAGTCTGTTTTGGTCTCTGAGGTACAAGGGGTATTTTATTTTTTTTAAATTCTTTATTGTTTAAAGTATTACTAGGTCTCCTTTCCCCCCAATGACCTCTCCCCAGCTTCCCCCAACCCACTAGCAAATTCCTTCACCTATGGGAGGTATTTTAGCCTCACCTTTGTGTTCAAGTATTTTCCCAGTAGTGTCGTGTTCTTGAGTAGATGTTAGCTGTTCTTCACATGACTTTCTCCTTTTACCTCTTCTCTTTTTTTTGTATTGGATTTGAGTCCCATCTGAATAAATTGGGATAATGTCACCATTTAATACACTACAGTATATCTACCCAAATTTTTCTAAATTTTGTTGCTCTTTAAAAAAAAAAACACATGTTTTCATTGATTTTTTCTATTGAGTTTCATCCATTCTCTATATTCCCTCCCTCCCCATTTATTCCTTTAATTTGATCTTCTTTTGCCATTTTTTAAACCAGATTGCCTGTTTGTTGTTGTTGAATTACAAGGATTCTTTATAAATTATGGATATTAGCCTCTTATTAGATACAAAATTTACAAATATATTCTGCCATTCCATGGGTTGCTTTTTTTGTTGTTCCATTGTTTGTGTCTTTCAATGCACAATAGTTTTAAACCCTAATGTATTTTATCTACTTCCCTTTTGTTTTCTATGCTTTTGGTGTTATATTTTATTTTCCTTTTTATGACATTTATTGGGGTGACACTGGTTAAAAAATTATATAGGTTTCAGATATACAATTCTACAGCACATCATCTGTACACTGTATTGTATGTTCACCATCCAAAATCAACTCTCAGTCCATTATCATTTATCTGCCATTTCGTCTCCTCCACCCCTCCCTTTCTCCTCCCTCAGCAGTCACCATACTGTAGACGCTGTCTATGAGATTTTTTTCTTTTTGCTCAATCCCTCTACCCTGACCCAGCCAACCCCCAGAAAGCTAGTCAGCCTGCAGTCTATGAGTCTATGTGTCTGTATTTTGTTCATCAGTTTATTTTGTTTATTAGATTCCACATATCAGTGAAATCATATGGTACTTGTCTTACTCTGGCTTATTTCACTTAGCATAATGCTCTCAAGGTCCATCCATATGGTTGCAAAGGGTAATATTTCCTTCTCTTTATGGCCACGTAGTATTCAATGGTGTCATATTTTAGAAATTATTGACAAGTCGAATGAAACTATTTTTCTGTCTTTTTCTAATAATTTTATAGTTTTAACCTTTATGTTTAAACTTTTGTTTCATTTGAGCTAATTTTATATATGGTATAAGGTAAAGGTCTTTAGATCTAAAGTGGGTCTGTTATAGATACACCATAGTTAAATCCTGTATTTTAATTCATTATTTTAATCTGTCTTTACTTTGGTAATTCAATCCAATTACCCTTAAAATGATAACTGATAGCCAAAGACTTACTATTGTCATTATATTTGTTATTATTTGTATGCCTTATGTTTTTGTTCCTAATTTTCTCTATTACTACCTTATTTTCTGTTTGATTTAATTTAAATGCCTCTTTTGGTACAACAAGGAGACATGTGCAAAGAGAAGACACAGAACAATGATTTATGTTAAGAATACAAGCCCCGCCCAGGAAGAACTGTAGCTTGATAAGAGCAATAAATATTTTGCTGTTTAAGGAGCTGAACTCTGAATACATATGTCATAAGACATTTCATTTCAATTGTATAAGTACATTTAGGACTTAAAGCCAACACTCAACAATTTATTTTCTTAAATTAGTAAATAATTTCTATATATCCTCATGTATTTTTTACACGAGTAGAATTAAGATATTTTACAATGCTAGAAAGTATAATTTCAGGAGATAAATATTTGTATTTATATACTCTCTAGGACCTGTGGATTAGAAGATAATAATTTTCACATATTAATTTATGGTTTTACTTATATTCTTGCACTTTTTAAAAACAGCTAGCAGTTTTAGAATCAGCATGTGAAATCAGATTTGTTATGTTATCTCTGAGTACTTTTTTTCATTCACTTAAAACATCTTAGAATTCCAGGTTTTCTGATCTTAATTTTGTGTAGTTTGAAAAAGTATAACTACTAAAATCATGTAGAAAAAAAATCTCAATTAGCATTTTGGTTGTCAAATACAGGAACTTTTCTGGCTAATAAATTGTTTTACACTAGTTTCATATTAATTAATAGAACAAATGCCATGTGTTTAGAAAAAGTTTTAGATGCTTGGCCAAAAGTTGTAGATTGAAATTACCAATTGTAAGGCTTATTTACTTCTAAAAGCTTTTCCAGAGTAGGTAGAGAGAAGAAGGGTAGTGGATATTTTAAAATAAGGCATTACATCTTTTCTCCTTTGCTCCTGAACACATTGTGTTCAACCTGAGGCACCTATTCCCCTCCTCCCACTACCTACTCCATGTAACAAAGGCTTATATATTTCCACTCTTGGCCTTTTGTTAAATTTCAGCAAGTAAAGCTAGTGAATAATGAAGGCTCAAGTGAATTCAACCAATCAATCAGCCTATAAATTTATTGATTGCGTACCACATGCCCCACCATGCCCTCTGTGCACTATACCTCATAATTGAAAATATCTAGGTAACATTGCTTATTAAAACAGAATGATTGATAGCTTTTAATGCTCAATTGATAACAAAACAACTGACAGAAAGCTAAAACATTGATTTATGAATCTCTTACTGCTGAACTTTGCTGAAAGACATAGTTATTGTCTGATTGTTTCAGTAAATCAAATTTCATTTAATAACATATTACTAATATATTTTGTTTTCTTGACTCATATAAAATTTATTTCAAATAAGAACTTTACTAACCCCCTAAAGTTGTCTTAAATATTTTAAATAGAATATACAACATATGTGTAGAATTGTTTTTATAATAGAATACATTTTTGAAATGGAATGCATTTTTGTGTATATCACCTCTAACTCTATAAAAATAGACTAAATTGTTTTAAACATGATACCATGCCCTTAATAAGCTCATAGCCTAGCAGAAATATTACAGCAGAATTATATTTAGGGTCTAAGTTGTATAAAAATAAATATAGTAAAATTTCTTTAAATTTTTATATCGTTTATCAAAGTAACTATATAAATGCCTTCCTATGAGTATATAACAGTATACAGTAAAGTGTATATATAACTTTTAATTAGTATTATAATACAGGGTATCTATTGTAAGTATAATTTTTCATGAGAAAAATAAGCATTAATAATTGGATTCACAAACCTTAACTATCCACATAATGTAATTCCTGTTTATATTCATACTAGAGGCCCAGTGTATGAAATTCAGGCACAGGTAGGGGGTGTCCTTCACCCCAGCCTGCTCCCTCTCCAAGCTAGGACCTCTTGAGGGATGTCTGACTACCTGTTTAGGCCTGATCCTAGGGCCTAAATGGGCAGTCAGACATCCCTCTCAAAATCCAGGACTGCTGGCTCCCAATTGCTCACCTGCCTATCTTCCTGATTGCCCCTAACTGCTTCTTCCTGCCAGCCTGATCACCCCCTAACCACTCCCCTGCCAGCCTGATTGATGCCTAACTGCTCAACTGCCAGCCTGGTCAGCCCTAACTGCCCTCCCCTGCAGGCCTGGTCCCTCCCAACTTCCCTCCCTTCCTGGCCATCTTGTGGTGGCCATCTTGTGTCCATATTGGGGCAGGATCTTTTGACCACATGGGGGCAGTCATCTTGTGTGTTGGAGTGATGGTCAATGTGCATATTACTCTTTTATTAGATAGGATAGAGGCCAGGTGCACAGGTGTAGGTCTGCTGGTTTTCCCTGAAGGGTATCCTGAATCAGGGTGAGTGTTCCCTTAGGGTGTGGGGTGGCCTGGGTGATTTTCAGGCCAACGACACTCCCGGGTGACCAAAGCAGAGGTCTAGGTATATGGGATTTATTTATTTTCTGCAACTGAAACTTTGTAGCCTGGAGCAGAGACAAACCTTCTGCTCGTTACCAGAATTGGAGGCCTGGGCTGGCCAAGGTGTGCCGAAAGATTGACTTCCTCTATTGCCAGGGGCAACCCAAGTCTCACTGCTGCTCTTTCTCTGGCCATAGCCATCTTAGTTCAGTTAATTTGCATACTCGCTCTGATTGGCTGGTGGGCGTGGCTTGTGAACATGGCTTGTGAGTGTAGCAGAAATATGGTCAATTTGCATATTACTCTTTTATTAAATAGGATAAGTGTATCTACTATTAGCCAAGAGTAGCATATTTTCATTAGGCACTTTCTTGCATTTATATTCAGTTCTATGATGTCCATAAAAAAACTACTCCAGTAATCAACAGAATGTCTAGATTTCTTCTATCCCATGCACAAGATTTTTCCTTAGAAATATGTTTTATATTTATCTTCTCACTTTATTCCTCCTTTAATTTAGTTCCAAGCCTGTATTACCTACCTCTTGAGTAAAATATTATTAAAGTTCCTATACTTGTTCAATTCAATATACACATTTAGTCAAATTAATCATCCAAATGTATAAAAATACAATTCTGATTATATTACTCATTTGATTAAAAACCTTCAATGGCTCTCTGTATTCTACAGAATCTATATATATATAAAAGCCCAGAGATCAAACAGCAGAATGACCAGAACAACCAGTTGACCAGTTGCTATGACATGCACTGACCACCAAGGGGCAGATACTCAATGCAGAAGCTGCCCCCTGGTGATCAGTGCACTTCCACAGTGGGAACGCTGTTTGGCTGACCAGGATGAGTAGCTGCTCCCACAGCAAGGATGAGACCAAGTCTCTGCACCTATCAAATACCTGAGACAATCCAGACTTTGGTCTGAACCCACCAGCTGATGTAGGCCTCCTAATGAGTGTTCTAGAAAGAACACCGGGATCTAGCATAGGTGGATGACAAGAGGGGACATGACTATGGACACCCTGGGGAGGCTGTCTTGATGGCTGAGGATCCTGGAGCACAGCTGGTCTGAACATTCCCAATAATGTCACCAACCTGACATCACACATCAAGGATATTCACTGTGTGTTTTTGGGGTGCAAAGCTCTCTGCCCGGTTCCTCCAGGACACAGAACATGCCTTTTCCCAAGACATTACCCAAAATATCAGCTCACACTAATTTCCTCATTCTGCAGCTGCTTAGAGGGCATTCCACAGCCACTCAGCAGACCAGATGAGCTGCATCCCCCTCACCAGTGCACGCATCCATGCACCGAGCCTTTAGTTAGATATAAATGTACTTAGTATTTATGGCCTTCACATAATGACCCCTAATTCCCTTTCTAGTTCTACTTGAAGTGACAATTCTCCAGATATTTTATTATTTTACTCCACTGTATTCATACTACTCTTTCCCCCCAGAATGCTTTTTATGTCTGCCTATCAAAATTCTTCTCATCTTTTAAGATTTGGCTAAGATATTAATACTCAAGTTGATGCAATGTTTCCATTGCTTGATTTTCTATAACGCTTCATTTATTGTAACTCCCTTAAAAAACTTATCATAGCTTTCTTTGTTTTACAGTCACTCATGTACCTGTCTTATTTTTTCCTTTCAGATCATATATCTTGCCCTCCAGGAAGTTATGTTTTACTTATCTTAGTTTTATTTCATGTACAGCACCTAGTAGAGAAGAGATGCCTGATAAATATTTGAACAGAATTCAAATAAGTTACCTTTGGAAGCTATCTATACTTATTGCAATAATGTTCAATTTGTCAAAAAGTTTTTGAAGTCTTTCACAATTGTTTTAAGGGCCTGTGGGATTATTTTAAAAGCTTTCAGCCATGACACATCTTCATCATTTGAGGGAAAATTTGATTTTGGAAAGTAAAATTTATTCTTAGTCAGGTTTAGTGAATAATATAAATGTTCAATCTGAGCTATTATATTTTCAATTATTGAAAAAGAAATATGAAGTAATGATACAGAATCTCTGGATGAGTTATGAACAAAAAACTCCAAAAGGAGAGTTCCCTAAATGAATTTAATACTTACAATATTAGAGGCCCAGTGTACAAAATTCATGCACTGGGGAGAGGGTTCCTCAGCCCGGCCTGCATCCTCTCCAATCTAGGACCTCTCAGGGGATGTCCGGTAGCAGGTTTAGGACCCACAGTTGGCATCTGGCCCTGCCCACCCTGCCTCCCAGGGTCCTGATGGACTAGTACCTTGCCAGCGGTGTCTGGCACTGCCCGCCAGGCCTGCCCTGGCCCTAATGGACCTGAATCCCCAGGGGCGGGCCATGGCAGTGCCTGCCCCGCCTGTGTATGCAAATTCGCCTGCCATCTTTGATGGGTTAATTTGCACACTCGCTCTAATTGGCTAGTGGGCATGGCTTGGTGTAAAGGAGTGATGGTTAATTTGAATGTTTCTTTTTTTATTAATGTAGATCATTGTAATGACTTTATAACTTTCTAAGTTTTCTAGTTTGAAGCATACAGTACTCATTTGAATGTGTGAGTTATATTTGTCAAATGCATCTTGAATCTCTATAGATTAATTTTGCAGCTTTCTAAACTAGGATGTTAAAAATGTATTTGGAATTTAAATATTATTTAAATAGAAGTATATTTCCTTGCTAATTTGAAATATTGTATTTTATAGTTTCTGGTGAAGGAGGGACTTTGCCATCACTATCACTCAAAACAAAATTTCCCAAGTTGATGGGAAACATATTTATACAGTACTTTGAATAAAAAAAGCTTACAAATTAAACTACTATGCCTGGGTGTTCTGAGTTTTACTAGCAATATACAGAACTAAAGGACAGATTCAAAGCCAACAACAGAAGGCTATAAAACAAAAAAGTGAAAATCATCTCTTCACAAATCTCATGGAATTTATAGCATTGATATATTAATGTGGTTATGGAAGTTTTCAGTTTGATTCATTGCATACAATTGGCTTTAGCAATAAACCACATTTTATATTATTAAAATGTATAGTGCCATCTTTAAAGAAATTACATTAACCATTTTTATTATATGTATTATTTTATAAGTAAGTTTTCAATAGTTACTAGGTCTCTTGTAATTCATTTGGTTTAACATGTTTTCTCTAAAAACTTGATATAGTCAGTTTAAACATTATCCTAATAGATGGGAGTATGTGAAAAGATAGTCCAAAATGGTTGAATATCTCTATTATTTCAAGTGTATATTATATGATTATTTTAGCAGCATTATGTCCTTCACTGAGGTTAGCAATCAATTTAGCTTATAAACATTACATCATATACCAATTATTGGTGGGAAGACAAGAAATTATATATTTTAAAGAATATTTCCATAGAAATTTTGTTATCACTCTCAGTTTACTATTTTAAAAATAAATTATTCAAACTTCATGACCCTCAGCAATTCTAGTTAATTGACATTTTACTGCAGTGGGATTTTAATTTTGAGTAAATATATTTTAATTTTTTTCTTAAAAATATTCTTTGGAGTTTACATCAGTGTAGCCTATTGTTATCATATTGTATTTTGAACTCAAAGTAAAATGGCCAAGGATGGTAATGCTATCTAATAAAAGAATAATATGTAAATTGACTGTCACTCCAACACACAAGATGGCTGCCCCCATGTGGTCAAAGATGGCTGCCCCCATCTGGACACAAGATGGCCACCACAAAATGGCTGGCAGAGGAGGGAAGTTGTGGGCAATCAGGCCAGCAGGGGAGGGCAGATAGGGGTGACTGGGTCAGCAGAGGAGGGCAGATGGGGGAGACCAGGCCTGCAGGAAAGGGCAGTTAGGAGTGACCAGGCCAGCAGAGGAGGACAAAGTGCGGGGGACACAGGCCAGCAAGGGAGGGCAGTTAGGGTTGACCAGGCCTTCAGGGAAGGGCAGTTAGGGATGACCAGGCCAACAGAGGAGGGCAGTTGGGGGGGACCAGGTCAGGAGGGGAGGACAGTACGGAGGAGACCCAACTTGCAAGGGAGGGCATTTGGGGGGGACCAGGCCTGCAAGGGAGAGAAGCTGGGAAAAACAGGCCTGCAGTGGAGGGCTGTTGGGGGGACCAGGCCTGTAGGCGAGAGCAATTAGCAGTGACTAGGCCAGCAGAGAAGGGCAGTTAGGTATGACTGAGCCAGTAGGGGAGGGCATTTGGGTGAGACCAGGCCTGCAGAGGAAGGAAGTTGAGGTGACCAGGCTGGCAGGGGAAGGCAATTGGGGGTGACCAGGCCAGCAGGTGAGGGCAGTTAAGTGTGACCAGGCCTGTAGGGGAGGGCAGTTAGGGGTGACCAGACCTGCAGGGAGGGCAGTTAGGGGCAACCAGACTGGCAAGGGAGGGCAGTTAAGGGTTACCTGGCCAGCAGGGGAGTTCAGTTAGAGGCAATGAGGCTGGCAGGGGAGAATTAGGTGTTGATCAGCTGGCAGGGGAGTGGTTAGGGTATGATTAGGTTGGTAGGCAGAAGCAATTAGGGGCAATCAGGCAGGCAGGTAGGCAGGCAGGTAGGCGAGTGGTTGGGAGCCAGCAGTCCAAGATTGTGAGAGGGGTCCTAGATTGGAGAAGGTACAGGCTGGGCTGAGGGATACACATACCCAGTGCATGAATTCTATGCACCAGGCCTCTAATAATTTACATAATTGACAATATTACTTTATTATTTACATTGAATGATCATCACTTCTTATTAGTAAGCATAATAGTAATTCATAGGCTATGACTGAATATAATTCGTCAAACACAATAAATGCTTGATTGAATACCATTTTCCCATCACTTAGCAATATTGATTTGCCTTATCGTTTTCTCAGGAGGTACGCATTTGAGAAGGAAGGAGAGGGCAAGTAAGAATTTGGAGTACTCTAAATCTTTGTGTGTCTCAGGAAAAAAGTATGGCCAAGTACAGGCTAACCTGAGCCATAGTTCATGGAATCAGCTTGGTTTCTATAACAATCCCCCAAATCATTTGGAGTAGTAGCTACTTGTGTTGCAATGCTGACATAGTAAGCTGCTGCTCAGTATTTATTTGGCTTCATAGTTTCTGCTTGAAAATCAACTTAAATTGATGTAGGTTGAATAAATCTTGAGACCTAATATACAACATGATGACTACAGTTAATAATTTAATTCTTCTAACTCATCTCACAAAACACTGCAATTTTATTATAAAAAATGTTACTGTCCATAGCTTTCCAAACTGTACTTCCAGGCTTCAACAATGTCCCATAATGTGTCTTGAATTTTCAGGGATATTTTGCACCACTTCTAAAATTTCCCCACCAAAGAAGGCCCTTTAAATCTGTTGCATTCAGTAAGGAAACAGAATTATCTAGATGGGGAATATGCTCTGAATGAAAACTTATCTTGAAGTCTTATATGAATTTTTGTGTGTGTTGATCAGCTTTCCAAGTCGGAGTAATGCATACCTTACTGAGATTCCATTTGTTGTTTCCACAGATTTCAGGAAATCTAACTGTGCCTTGGATTACAGGGTGTTCTAGAAAAAGAGCAGTAAGTAATCTTTCATTTAAAGGAATAAATGTGTTTTCTCCTGTGGTGTTAGTAGGAATGTCATTGAGGAAACTATAATAATATTTGTAAAGTTGGCAAAACTGAACCTCAATATTATCTCAAAGAATATATTTTGTGGTCATATTATTTATACATACTACAAAGGTTACAAATAAAATGCAGTAATCAGCACACTATCTAATCTTTGAGGAGATTTTTGCAGTTTTAAAAAGCTCTCAGAGGTAATTAATAAAACATCATACTTTTTTACTTCTAATGAACCCAGTTAATTTGATCATATAATTCAATTATGATTGATTTAAACATCAGTCAACATTAAGTAATCTATATTATTAGTAGTGCACTTTGGTATTTACCAGTGATGAATATTTTAACAATTTTGTTTTTATGATATAACTTTTGTGATGTTTATAATATGGATATAACAGAGCTACATTGTAGTTGTGTTTTCTCAACAAAACCTGCTCAGTTGGTATGTAGAGGACCATAAGTCTGCATTTAACAAGTACATCAGGAAATTTTGGTGTAACTGGTCCATACATGGGAAATGATTAAAATATTTTAATATTCAAGAGACATGAATATACTTTTAGAAAGATAACTCAAGTTATTGTATGTTAGATAGGTTTGGGGATAATAAAATGGAAGCCAAGACAGTAGTACTGGACAGGATTATATGGACTCCTTTTTATTTTTCCCCACAAAATAGAACTATATACCATGCAAGTAATACAGGAGGCCACCAAAGTAGAATTGTGAAGGATGGAAAGAAAGCAACTGGTTAGGGACTCCGAGATTTGGAGGAACTAGATGTCATTTTTTTCCCCACAAAATGGCAGAAAGTGACACAAAGCTATGCATCTCATGACCCCTAACCTAACAAATGCATAAAAAATAAAATATCTAGGAATAAATTTTACCAAAGTGGTAAAAGATCAGTACTCAGAAAATTATATGAATCTGAAGAAAAAAATTGAAGAAGCTACAAATAAAGCATATACCTTGCTCATTGGTAGGAAGAAGTGAAATCACTAAAATATCTATACTACCCAAAACAATCTGTAGATTCAACTCAATTCTCATCAAAATACCCTTGACATTTTTCACAGAACTAGAACAAATAATTTTCAAAATGTTTATGGAATCACAAAAGACTATAAAGAGCCACAGCGATCTTAAGAAAGAACAAACTTGGAGGTATTAAGATAACAAATATTAAACTATAGTATAAGACTGTAATACTCAAAACAGCAATGGACTGGCATAAAAACTGACATGTAGATCAATGGAACAGAATGGAGAGCCCAGAAATAAACCTATACCTAAATGCTCAATTAATATATGAGAAAGTAGGTAATAACACACTATGGTATATATATACAGTCTATTCAATAAATGGTGTGGGCAAACTGAGCAGATACATGCAAAAATGAAACTAGACTATTTTATTACACCATATACAAAAATAAACTCAAAATGGATTAAATATGTTAATGTAAGACTCAAAACCATAAAACTCCTAGAAGAAAGCATAAGCAGTAACATATCTAATTCTAGAAGCCTGGTGCATGAAATTTGTGCATGGAGGGAGGTGTCCCTCAGCCTCACCTGCACCCTCTCCAATCCAAGACCCCTTAGGGGATGTCTGACTGCCAGTTTAGGTCTGATCCCACAATCCAGAACCACTGGCTCCTAACCACTCATCTGTTGGTCTGCCTAATGCCCCTAACTGCTCCCTTACCTGCCTGATAACCCCTAACTGCCTCTGCCTGCCTGCCTGGTCACCCCTAAGGGCCTTCCACTGCCAACCTGGTCACCCCCAACGTGCATATGGATGGGGTCTCTCAGCCTGGCCTGTGCCCTCTAGCAGTGCAGGAGCCTTTAGGGATGTCCTCAGGGGAGCAAGCCTAAGCCAACAATCAGGCATCCTTAGCTCTGCTATTGAGGCAGGAGAGTCTCCTGCCACTGCTGCTGCACTTGCCAGCCATGATCCCAGCCCAGGGCTTCTGGCTGAGCAGTACTCCACTTGTGGGAGTGCACTGATCACCGGGGAAAGCTCCTGCATTATGAATCTGCCCCCTTGTGATCAGTGTGCATCATAGCAACTGGTTGTTCAACCATTTGGTCAATTTGCATATTAGCCTTTTGTTATATAGGATGGGAGGGACTGACAGAGGTCAGAGGCAGGGGATGGACATAGACAAAAGTGTGATGATGGCCAGAGGTGGGGAGTCTGGGTGGAGGAGGGCAAAGGGAAATGGGAGACATATATAATAGTGTCAACAGTAGAATAAAAACAACAATGATATACCACTATGTAGTAGTACATACCTATTAGGAAAAAAGACACATTATGAACTATGTATTTACTACTTTGATAAAATTAAAAAATTTAAAAAGAAAATTTTGTTCAGAAAGGAGTGTTGTTGAAATGTTTATTTATTTATTTATTTTTCTTTTTTTCTTTTTATGGCAAAGCTAAGGAAACTTCAGAGCCCCTGTGAGGACTGGATTTGTTATGGGGGAGAGATCAAGCAAGTTGCAACCAGCATCATTTTAGATAACCTACTTGAAATGATTTAAAAGAGAAAGGGACAGATTCCCCAAGCCTACAGTTATTTATAATTTATTTATTTTTATTCTAAATGAAGTCATTTTTGAACCTTATTAAAAAAATATATCCCTTCTAAATTTAGTCTTTCAGGTTCAGTAAACTTTAGACCTCACAAAACCTGTGTTAGTCCCTGAGGGTCGGGGTCCCCAAAAGAGTTTGGATTCATTCATTATATTTATTTGCTCCTTTTAATTCTTGTTCTAGAGGGAGAGTGCGTAAAGATTTTTACTCAGTAATTTTTAGAATAAGAATTGTATTGGAACCTGCTCCTTCTTTGGCTGTTTACAGGTTTACCTTACTGGGAACTCACAGACTTTAAGCCCTTTGAAGATAGAGACAGAGCTGTATTGTGTTTCTATAATACAGACACAAAGTTAATACAACTTTATAAGTATTTGTTGAAGAAACTGATAAATTTCAGTGCCATAAGGCATTACTTTTTCTTCTGCTCCATCTCTTTATTAGACTTTTGTGCAAAGCATAAGGCTGAGGAGATGAGCATGTAGAGCAAAGTTACTTTTTCCAAATCCTAGATCCCATACTTTGATTTTACATAGTAGATTCATTTCTGAATGACATTTTGAATTGAGTATATTGGATTTTGCTAATATTAACTCCCTTTACTAATAGAGATTATTTTTAATGGTGTTTAAATGTTTGGTACTATGAGGTGCAAAATATTTTCTTATTTCAAGAATTTTTTATGCATTCTTTCTGTAGTAAAGTGGATTAACAACATGGTAAGCCTATTTGGGGGATCTGCTTAAAATGGGGCACACCAGTACTAAATTCGGTTCTACCAATGACTAATTCGCACACCACGTGTGGATTGGTTGGCTGTTTGGACATAACCATTTTTTTTGGTCCCTTTGCTTCCACAGCACCTGGTTCAATCAGAGGCAGTGTCTTGACCCTCCATGACCTCTTTGTCATGGAGACCATGGGGCATTTACTGCCTGAGGCTTTGGCAGTCAGCTGGGTGTTGACCTTCGAAGATGGTGGCAACCCTGATGAATGCATGTCAGGGGCAGAGTCCCCTTGACAGAGGCAGAGCAGGGAGGCACACGGGTATAGCTTTCAGGCAGACCAGTTGAACCCAGCAGAGTTGTATCAACAGCTTTCCTCCTTCTCTCCTCTTGTGCCAGTGGGCTGATGGCTGAGGGGAGTGGCAGACACTGGTGAGGCTGGGTGTGGGTTCTCAGGGGTGGGGAGTCTAAGGCACCAGTCCTGGCTGGTTGGGTAGGCACTTCTTCCAAGGGTTTCAGAAGGTGTTGGGGGCAGAGACACACTCCAGCCTCTGTGCTGGGATGGAGCTGGAAAGAGGGAGGCTGCCTGCTCCTTCACTGCTGGGTGGGACATTGCAGAGGAGGGGCTGTGGATCCCTAGCTCACATCCACCATCCTAGGGATAAGTTGTGGGCTCAGGTGCTGCTGAGGCTGCCAGACCCTTGGGGGCGGGAAGGAACATCTGGGCCTTCTCTGCAGCAAGTCCCTGCTTTGGGTGTCTGAGCAGCAGGTGGGCAGCAGATGGCAAGAGTAGATGGAGAAACTGGCCCTGGGCCAGATTGGTGAGGCATGCAAAATTTCTGCCTGGGCATCGCCAGGGCCCCAGAGTTGTATCAGATAACAAACCACTGGAATCGAAGGTCTCCATGCTGGCACAGGGATCTGAAAACCTGGCAGGCTGTGTGATGTGACTCTCCTGCCTCCACCTGGCATGGGTTCCTCTGCGCTGCTGGCAGGGGGAAGGTATGGGCTGGCCCAGTGTGAGCCATTCGCTATTCACTGCTTGACACCCGCTGCAGCTTGCCAGTCCCCTTTGAGCTGGGGAGAGGTGACCAATTGGTCCTTTGGTCATCCTGGTCGTGACGGACAGTGACTTTTTATATTTATAGATTTCTCCTAGCAATATTGTTTTCTGCAAGGGAAACAAAAGAAAAAAAAAGTAACAAATTGAGACTACAACAAACTAAAAAGTTTTTGTAAAACAAGAAAATCAACAAAATGAAAAGACAATCCACTGAATGGAAGAACATATTTGCTCATGATACATCCTTAGTATTTAATATCTAAAAATTTTGAAGAAATCAACACTAAAAAATTAAATTAAAAAACTAACAGAAGACCTGAAGAGACATTTCTCCAAAGAGGTCATTCAGAAGGCCAATAAACATATTGAAAGATTTCAACAACACTAATTATCAGATAAGTGCATATTAAAACCACAGTGTCACCTCATAACATGGTTGTCCCTAATCAATTAACAAGCAATTACGTGTTGATCTAGATGTTGAGAAAAGGGAATCCTTGTACACTGTTGGTAGGAACACAGATTGATTTAGTCACTGTGGAAAGCAATATGTTGTTATCTGAAAAAATTAAAAATGGAACTGCCTTATGACCCAGCAATTCCATTTCTGGATATATATCCAAAGAAACCTAAAACACCAATTCAAAAGAATATATACACCACTATATTCATTGCAGCATTATTTACAATAGCCAAGACATGGAAGCAACTAAGTGTCCATCAAGAGATGAATGGATAGAAAGTGTTGGTACAAATATACATGGCATATTACTTGGCTATTAAACAGAATGACACATCCTGCTTGGTCATCTGTTCAGTTGCAGTGAGCACTTGGATGGACCTAGAGAATATTATGCTATGTGAAATAAGTCAGAGAAAGACAAGTGCCATATGATTTCACTTACAGGCAGAATCTAAAAGAGCAAAATAAACAAAAGAGAAACAGATTCATATATAAAGAGAACAGACTGATGTTACCAGAATAGAGCATGTTTGGAGAATTTAATGAAAGGGGTGAAGAGTTTAAGAAATACAAGTTGGTAGTTAAAAAAATAGTCCCAGGGATGTAAATATAACATAGGTAATGTAATTAATACTAGGGCCTTGGTGCATGAAATTTGTGCATGGGGGGATTCCCAAGGCCCAGCCTGCACCTCTCCAATCAGAGACCCCTTGGGGGATGTCCAACTGTGGGATCAGGCCTAAACTGACAGTCGGACATATCTCTCACAATCCAGGACTGCTGGCTCTCAACCACTCGCCTGCCTGCCTGATTGCCCCCAACAGCCTCCCCTGCTGGCTTGGTCACCCCTAACTAACCTCCCCTGTGAGCCTGTTCACCCCTAACTGCCTCTGTCTTGGCTCCCACCACCATGGCTTTGTCTGGAGGGAAGTTGGACATCCAGAAGATGGCCAGTCAACCTGGTCTAATTAGTATATTATCTTTTTAGTAGTATAGATAAATTATATAGGATAGGATCGCTTAAATGGGAGGGATGGGAAAGCCTTTTTCAGCAGGAGGAGATGCTCTTGACAGACAAAAACACATAATCTGTATATCTGGACTGATACCCAGCCATATGCACTATACTATACTATCAAATGGTCATGAAAAAATTGAACCACTTTCTTACACCTTATACCAAATAGCTATTGCCCTTAAAATCCCTTCCGCTCAGCCTCCACCTTAGGTTTTGCCTTCACAGTTCTCCAGGTTAGGTTCTGATTAGTCAGTTTTTCTATGCCAGTCAGTGTCAAAAGCTCTCCCTCCTAGGCAGCCATTGGCTCCTGGCACTTCACCCAGATTTGGTTCTGATTGGTCAGTTTCTATTCCAGTCAGTGTCTTCAGCCCTATCTCTTGGTCTTATCAAAGAGGCAGGGCTGATCAGCAGCCCTGGAGAAAGCCCGGATAGAAACAGAGGCACAGTTACTGGTAAAGCTGGGAGAGAAAGAGAGAGGCAATGGCTGAACAGCTGCCATGGAAGCTGGGGATCAGATCCTGCCTCTCTCTGCAGGCCTCTCTCCAGGCCTGATCCACAGCCTGCTTGGCAGGCAGTGCTGGGTCGCCAAGGCAACCCAGCACTGCCTTCCAGTGTTTGGTTGAGCCTTGGTCATTATGGACCCTGGCTCTTTATATATGTAGATTGTAATAGACTTATTTGGAGTGATCACTTCTTAAGGTATATAAATGTCTAGTCACTATGTAGTCCACCTGAAACTAATGTAATATTGTATGTCAACTCTAATTTAAAAATTGATTTTAAAAAGGATTTTAATAGTTCTCATTTTTAAGGGATTGTTTTTGAATACAGACATATAGTTCAGTTCTACATTTAACTGAGATACATAATTAAAATGCAAAAATTTTCTCTCCAATATCAGTTTTGTCACCTAATTTTATTTTTAAAAGGGGAGCAAATAACTCATTTTTTTTAGAAATGTCCTTGAGGCTGATGAAGAGGCCAAAAGGTTTCTGTTGTGTTGCAGTATTGAAGTTTATACAATTATCTGGTCACTTGAATCAACCCTCAGGTTTCACCTTGATTTTCAGTGTTACTGGAACATTACTCTTTTCACAAAATCAATAATATATTTTTTTAATATGTCTCCCTCACTTGAGTCAAGGGTTAGGCTCTGGTATGTCTTATAAAATGAAAGTGGCTTTAAAGTTCAATAGGAAGAAAAAAATGATTTAATCTTCAGACTTCTTTGGGGAAGAATTTAACATTTCTTCCTATTCTAAATGGGTATTCAGTTATAATGCTAGTTGATTTTTATTACTTCACTAGAGGCCCAGTGCATGAAATTCATGCATGGGGGGCGTCCCTTTAGCCCAGCCTGAACCCTCTCCAATCTGGGACCCCTCGGGGGAATGTCCCACTTGGGATTGGGCCTAAACTGGCAGTCGGACATCCCTCTTACAATTCAGGACCACTGGATCCTAACTTCTCACCTGCCTGCCTTATTACCCCTTCTCCAGTCTGGTCTCTCCTAATTGCCCCCCACCCACCAGTCTGGTCGTGCCTTACTGCCCCCTCTCGGCTGGCCTGGTCACCCCCAACTTCCCCCCTCTGCTGATGTGGTTGCCCATCACTGCCCCCAGCCATCTGCCAGCCTGGTCACCCCCTACTGCCCCCCCGCTGCCGGACTAGTCACCCCACACAGTCTGGTGCTCAGTCATTTGTTCACCCCTCACTAACCCTCCTGATGGCCTAGTCACCCCACACATCCTCTTTGGTCATCTATTCAGTTGCAATAGTTGCTTAGGCTTTTATTATTATAGACTAGAGCAGTGGTTCTCAACCTTTTTTAATGCTGTGACCTTTTAATACAGTTCCTCATGTTGTGGTGACCCCCAACCTTAAAATTATTTTCGTTGCTACTTCATAACTGTAATTTTCTTACTTTTAATGAATCATAATGTAAATATCTGTTTTCCGATGGTCTTAAGGCAACCTTGCTAGCAGTTTTCAACCTGTGGGTCGCGACCCACAAGTTGAGAACCACTGCTGTAGAGCCTAAGACCATCAGAAAACACAGACATTTACATTATGATTCATAACAGTAGCAAAATTACAGTTATGAAGTAGCAATGAAAATAATTTTATGATTGGGGGTCACCACAACATGAGGAACTGTATTAAAAGGTCACAGCATTAAAAAAGGTTGAGAACCACTGGACTAGAGGCCTGGTGCATGAGATTTGTGCACGGAGGTGTCCTTCAGTCCAGCCTGCTCCCTCTCAAATCTGGGACCCCTTGAGGGATGTCCAACTGATTGTTTAGGGTTGACCCAGGTAGGATGGGGCCTAAACGGGCAGTCCGACATCCCTCACAATCCAGGGCTGCTGGCTCCCAACTGCTCACTTGCCTGCCTTCCTGATTGCCCTTAACCGCTTCTGCCTGTCAGCCTGATTACCCTCTAAGCACTCCCCTGCCAGCCTGAGTGATGCCTAACAGCTCCCCTGCCAGCCTGTTTGCCTCTAAATGCCCTACCCTATGGGCCTGGTCACCCCTAACTACCCTCCCTGCATTCTCGGTCACCCCCAACTTCTCTCCTCTGCCAGCCTGGTCACCCCTAAATGCCCTCCCCTGCAGACTTTATCACCCCAACTGCCCTCCTTTTCAGGCCTGGTCCCTCTCAACTGCCCTCCCTTGCAGGCCTGGTCCTTGCCAACTGCCCTCCCCTGCTGGCCATCGTGTGTCCACATGGGGGCAGGATCTTTTGATCACAATCATCTTGTGTGTAGGAGTGATGGTCAATCTGCATATTACTCTTTTATTAGATAGGATAGAGAACTGGTGCACAGGTAGAAGCCAGCTGCTTTGCCCTGAAGGGTGTCCTGGATCAGGGTGAGTGTTCCCTTGGGGTGTTGAGTGGCCTGGGTGGGGGGCCTGTGGTGGTCTGCAGGCTAGCCATGCCCCCCCTGGCAACCCAAGTGGAGGCCCTGGTATCTGGGATTTATTTATCTTCTACAATTGAAAGTTTGTAGTCTGAAGCAGAGCCAAGCCTTCTGCTCACACAGCCATTGAAACTTTGTTGCCTTAAGCGGAGGCCTGGCCAACCAGGGTGTGTGGAAAGCTTGGCTTCCTCCATTGCCAGGGGCAACCCAATCCTCCATCTTGCTCTCTCTGTGGCCATAGCCATCTTGGTTAGGTTAATTTGCATATTTTCTCTGATTGGCTGGTGGTATGGCTGGTGGGTGTTTCTTGTTGGTGTAATGGAGGTACAGTCAATTTGCATATTACTCTTTTATTATATAGGATTTTATTATTTAAAGCTTTTAAGAGCTTTAAATAACCATTCTTCCTTCATTAGTTTCTACTTCATAGGCATTGCCGTAAGTCATCTTCAGCATTGCTAATTATGACATCCAGCATGTTTCTAACAAATCAAATCAGGTTTTATTTAGTTCAGTTTAGGAGATGAATCAGCTTTTGATGTCCCCTAAATGAATTACAAATTAATTGCCTGAGTATGTTTCTGTTTTTGTTCATTATTTCTTCCTTTCCGACAGTAATTTAGGCTAGCTTGCAATGAAGAATATGGTGCAATAGCAATGGAAATATATAGGAATATTTATGCTGGCTGTTATGATGGACCTTACTACCATTTATTTTGCTCTCAGTTTTATACTAAAAAGTTTATATTCACAAGTATTGAACAATCAATATAGGATGGGTACCTAATGAGATTTTAATGTTGTAAATAACTTGAGGGTTATTCCATTTGATTAAAATTTTGGATGGCATGTTTTGATTTATTTATTTGAAACATGTCATTTGTATTACTACTTGAAATAAATGTTACTTATCAGTGTTTTTTAAGAAGTGTAAGAACAGATTTAGCAATAAGGAAATTAGTGCAAACAAAAATGTACTATATTTCTTATGAAGAGACACATTAATTATATACTCTAACTCCAGTATCATGGTATAAAACTAGGAATTCACATATTGATTTTCCTCTTGATAGCTAAAATTTCTTTTCAAAAGGATGTAGCTTCAAAACAAATTTGTTCCTATTGTGTAGTATTACATGAGTTTTAGTTATGATAACTTTATTTATATTTTATCTATTATATACATTATTTTCCATTTTTACCCATATCCAATTCAAGAGAGTGTTTCACTTTAAATTCTGCTGGAAAGGAAATGTTGAATGCAGTGTATGTGTAGGAAGGATTTGAAGTCTAGACTCTTAGGCAAAGGCAGCCTTATTCCTCATGCTATGATTTGTAACATTTGCTGTCAACTGACACTCTCAGAGGCTTTCTCTTGCTCTCTAGCTCTCTCACACTTACACTCATCACAAACACACACATGCATATATAGGACTTTACAGGATATATTTTAATTAAAATTCATTTTTAGTTTTTTTCACCACCTCTTGAGATAATTGGAGACATTATAGAGATAAAGCTACTAGAATAAAATCAGAATATTCCTATTTCTATATTTGCCATTGACTCTCTATACACTGTTGAATGTGTCCTTTGACCCTTCTTTTCTGACTCCTTATCAGCAAATTGGAGATCAATATTCTGTCTTGCTTCTAATTTACTTCCTAGGGATGCCGCCAGGATTTATTGAATTAAAACAATATATAAAGACCTTACTTTATTGGTTTAAAAACCCTAAGAACAAAAGATAGGCTAATTATGAAACTCCTTAAAGTTATAAATATGATTGCTTTCTTAGGACTGCATTATCTTCTTACATTTTTATATGCCTTTTTAATTAATTATAAAATTTGTAGGAGAGCTATATGTATGGAAATTTAGATTAAATTATCAAAAGGCAGCACAGTGATATAATCCTGACTCTGTTTTTATTTTATTTTTCCTTTTTTTAACATCCTTGCTTCAAAATATAGTTTTATTGATTTTAGAAAGAGAGATTAGGAGAGGGAGAGAAGCAGGGAGAGAGAGAGAGGAACATCCAGGTGAGAGAGTACATTGAATGTGCACCAACTGGGGATCAAACCTGCAACCTAGTTATGTCACCTTGACTGGGAATCAAACCACAATCCATTGGTGCACAGGATGATGCTCCAACCAACTGAGCATCCTGGCCAGTGCCTGACCCTGTTATTTTTTAAATATATGTAGTGTGAATGTAAATGTATATATAATAGAAAAAAGGTTGAAAGAATATACATTAGAATGTTTACAAATGTTATTTCCAGGATTGTATGTAATTGAAATTCTCTTTAAAATGTATCTGTAATTTTTACAATGACATGAATTATTTGTGTGATTATAACCCTTTACAATAAACATTGCTTAATTGCTATCAGCTAAAATTTTTATTCTAGTACACTTTCATGTTATAAAATCATGTTATAAATATCATAGGCATTTTCATGTTACAAATATCATGAAAATGCTCATTTCAAAATTGGAGAACACAGAGTAAAAATTACATAATTAATTTAACTAATGTATATATTGAAAGTAACCTAACACATCTCACCATGATGATCTTATCTATAATAGACTTTCTTTAATTATTCTAATTTTTAAAATTTGTTCTACAGCTACAAGACCGTACTCAGTTCAGTGACAGAGACTTAGCCACCCTTAAGAAGTACTGGGACAATGGCATGACCAGCCTTGGATCTATCTGTAGAGAGAAAATTGAAGCGGTAGCAACTGAATTAAATGTTGACTGTGAAATAGTTCGGGTAAGTCATTTTCAATAATTTTCATGGTGTTGTTGATGAGCATCTTAAATGAAAGCTTTAAAAATTATATAAAGTTATGTAAATAATACCATCAATAAATTTTTTAAAATAACTACATAATAGGCTGAAATATGTTCACATCATATGTCTGATAAGAAATATATATCCACAGTATATAAAAAAACTACTACATCTCAATAATAAAAGGCAAATAATGCAGTTTTTAAAATAAACAAAGCATTTGAATAAGCATTTATCCAAGAAGATATACAAATGGTCAATAAACACACAAAAAGATGTTCAACATTACTTGTAATTATGAAAATTAAAGCCACAATGAGATACCACTTATGATAGCTGGAATAAAAAAGACAGATAACCACTGTTAACTAGGCTGTGGAGAAATTGGAACCATTATACATTTCTGGTGAAAATGTAAAATGTGTTAGTCACTTTTTAAAACTGCCCTCTAAAATTTTAACAAGTTAATTATATGACCCAGAAATTGCACTCTTATGTATATAACCCAAAGAAATGAATCATGTGTCAACTTACAAACTTATATATGGATTTTCTTAACAGTGTTATTCATAATACCAAAGAGTAGAAAAAAACAAATGTCCATCAAGTTAATGGGTAAACAAAATGTGACATATGCCTATAATGGACTATTATAGAGCCATGTAAAGGAATTAAATACTGAAATATACTACAAAATAGATGAATCTTGACAACATCATGCTAAAGTGAAAGAAGCTAGTCACAAAGAACCACATATTATATAATTATATTTATCTGAAATGTCCAGAATTGGCACATCTACAGAGACAAATTAGTAGTTGCCAGCAGCTGGGTGTATGGAGGAATGGGAAGTGACTGCTAAAGGGCAAAGGTTTTCCTTTTTACATGATAAAAATATTTTGGAATTAAACAGTGGTGATTGTTGCACAAGTCTTTGATTATATTAAAAACATGTTAGTGTATACATTAAATAAGTCAATTATAAGGTATTTTAAATATATATCAGTAACATGAGGTGATCTGAAATATATGTCATATCTTATGTAATGAATACTAGGTTGAAAATTATATTGATTTGTCTTGGGAAAAGCAATTTTCATTCCCTTTGAAAGATGTTGATATAAGATTAAGATAGTGACAGTGGTGTATCGGTAAATATTTAACAATCAGACATCTAAGGAAAACATTTCTTGATTTCCATGGTATAAGATTCTCACCATGGTTGATCCCTTGGCTCATTCAATATGGAGTTCAGAAGAGATACTAATAGTTGGCTCTCATTAGCAAATATGAGTAGGCTTCAGTTCAAACTAAAGGATCATTCCAGAATATAAAGAGAGAAGTACTATTAAAGAACAAGTGACAAATAAAATAACTCTTTTAGAGGAAGAAATAAAGTTTTTGTCTTATACATGAAGAAAGATGAAGAAGTATAGGGAGAAGTCATAAAGAGCAGATTTATCAAAATAAATACTATTCTCAAAATACTGTCCTGTTCAGAACCTTGCTTTTTATTTTGTTATGATCTAGATGGGAACTAAAAATTAATCTTGTATTTACTAAGCATGCTACATGTTACTTATACTAACAATGAATTAGAAAAGTATTAGACATGTTTCCTATTTTTAAGGTGCTCAGACTCTAGCTAAAGGTTTGACATGAGAATAGAAATAAATGACTGAAGATTAAATGACATAGAACTATAGTATGAGGAGTCTAAGTAAAAGCCAAAAAAATGAAAAACCCTTTTATGTTTTTTATTGATTTTTTACAGAGAGGAAGGGAGGGGAATAGAGAGAAACATCTGTGAGAGAGAGACATCTATCAGCCGCCTCCTGCACACCCCCTACTGGGGATGTGCCCACAACCAAGACATGTGCCCTTGACTGAAATTGAACCTGGGACCTTTCAGTCCACAGACCGACGCTCTATCCACTGAGCCAAACCGGTTTCGGCCCTTTTATGTTTTTTTTTTTAATTGTCATTTATTTTTATTTTTAACTCTAAGTTACGCATGCACATAAACTAAGGAGTCCAAGTTCTATAGAACTTGCTACAAAACAAGCATTTCTCACTCCTTCCCTCCTACCATTTTCCAATAGCCAAAGTCGACCACTTCATCCTCTTTTAGATGATTTATTTGGTATGTACCTCCATCTATAAATAATGTGCTGTATTAATTAGAAGTAGGTTTGGTTGTGAGTAACAAAAGGACTCAAAATAACAGTGGCTTATACAAGATATTTCAATTCCTTGTACAAATCTAGGGATATTCAATTTAGATTGACATAGCAGTTCTACCATATGAAGTCCTCAAAGACTTTGATACCTTGTATCTTCCTGTCTGCCATCCCTACAATATATTCCTTGCCCTCATGTCCAAAATTATGGCATGTATGGTCCAGGCAGCATGACAAAAATGGAGACAAAGAAGGGGCAATGAATGTACCAGAAAGGGGATTCCCAGAAACTGTTACAAGACACATTCACTTGCATACAATTGGCTAATGACTCAGTCATACCTAATTGGAAGTAAAGCTACAAATGCAGTTATAATGTGGGAAACCAATACAAATTCTCTTATTCTGCAAGAGAGAGAAGGCAGATACTGGATAAAAACTAGCAGTCTCTCTCGTATCTATTTTTATCACTATTTTATTTTCAGTGCTAAACATTATTGATTGATTACCCACTATGAAATGTGAAGTTTCTAAAAATATATTTCAGCCGGCACCGGTTTGGCTCAGTGGATAGAGCATCGGCCTGGGGACTGAAAGGTCCCAGGTTTGATTCTGGTCAAGGGCATGTTCATTGGTTGCGGGCACATCCCCAGTGGAGGGCGTGCAGGAGGCTGCTGATCGATGTCTCTCTCTCATCGATGTTTCTGGCTTTCTTTTCCTTTCCCTTCCTCTCTGTGATAAATAAATAAAATATAAAAAAGTAAAAATAAAAATAAAAATATATTACAAAGTATCTTATTAATTATTTCACCTACATAGATACTTATTATCTTCCCAGTATAATTATTTTATAATTTTGATTAGTTTGATATTCAATGTTTATGTAAATGTTTTTCACATTTGAATTATGTAGTATAATGTTATTTGTCATTTTCTGCATAACATATTGTTTTCTTGGGGTTCATTGTTTACTTAATTTTTGTAAGTTGGCTTGCTTGACTTTCTATGTACTTACTATTAATTTATCCTCAAACCCTTCCACAATTGTATATCTCTCCTCTCAATACGTTTATACACATGTGGCAGTGTAACAATTTTATCATCTTAAAGAATATTCTCCTGGAATATTATACTCTCCTCCAATCTGGATTGGTTACTCTGTACCTGGAGCATAACAATTACCTTGAGATTTCCATTGGTAATCTTTTAATCCAATTGCTTTACTTTCAATAAAATGTCCCTTCCCCCTTTTTTCTTTTTTTCTTTTTTCTTTATATTGAATTTATTGGGGCAACACTATTTACTGTAACAAAATTCTACATATTTCAGGTGCAGTTCTACAACACATCATCTGTATACTGTTTTATGTGTTCACCACCCCCAATCATATCTTCATGACCTGTTATTCCCACATTCCCACCCTACTCCCCCCCCCAACTTGGAAAACACCACACTGTTGTCCGTGTCCATGAGTTTTATTTTATGTTTTTATGCTCAATCCCTCCACATCCTGCATTAGTTCATTTAGTTTATTAGATTCCATATACTGTATCTTTTTTGAATAATTCTCAAGATATGCTATGCTGTTGCAAAAGGTACACTCAGGCATTATTTTAATTCTGAAGTATATTTTCTGGATTGTTTTATTTTATTTTGTTTTGTTATTTTTAATTCTTTATTGTTGAAAGTATTACATATGTCCCCTTTTTCTCCCATTGACTTCACCCAGCATGCCTCCACCTCCCAGTCCAGGTCTTCATCCCCCTATTGTCAGTTTCCATAGGTTATGCTTATATACATGCAAGTTAATTGGTTGATCTATATACACACCAACACTCCCCTGCATTCCCTCTGAGGTTTGACAGTTTGTTCAAAGTTTCTATGTATTTGGATCTATTTCTCTTCATCAGTTTATGTTGTTCATTACATTCCACATGAGATCATGTGATATTTATCTTTCTCTGACTGGTTTATTTCACTTAGCATAATGCTCTCAAGCTCTATCTATGTTGTTGCAAATGGTAGGAGTTCATTGCTTTTTACAGAAGCATAGTGTCCCATTGCGTAGTGCATATAAGCATAACCACTTGGTCATGGTGTATGATCTTTCTAATGTATTGCTGGATGATATTTGCTAATATTTTGTTGAGGATTTTACTGTCTATGTTCATTAGCAATATTACCTTGTAATTGTCTTTCTTTGTAGTATCTTTATATGGTTTTGGGATTAGGGTAATGCTGACCTCATAGAAAGAGGTTGGAAGTGTTTCTTCCTCTTGACATTTTTGTAGTAATTTGAAGAGGATAGGTGTTGGATGTTTGGTAAAACTTCCCGGGGGAGCCATCAGGACCAGGGCTTTTATTTACTGGAATTATTTTTTAAATATATAACTGCTTCAATTTAATCAGTAGTTATTGGCCTGTTCAGGTTATCTGGTTCTTCCTGATTGAGTTTTGGGAGATTGTATTTTTCTAGGAATATATCCATTTTGTCCACGTTGTCCTGTTGGAGTAGAGTTGTTCATAGTATTTTTAAAGATCCTTTGTATTTCTATGGATCTTTTGTTTCTGATTTTGTCTATTTGAGTCCTCTCTCTTTGTTTCTTGGTGAGGCTGGCTAAATATTAATCAATGATGTTTCACCTTTCAAAGAATCAGATTTTGGTTTTATTGATCTTTTGTATTTCTTTAGATCTCTATGTCATTTCTTTCTACTCTGGTCATTATTTCATTCTTTCTGCTTACTCTGGGCTTTTCTTTTTGCTCTCTTTCTAATTCTTTAAGTTGTAGGGTTAAGTAACACACATATATTTAATTCCTAGCCCTCAAGCCCTCTCCCCTCTGACAGATGTCAATCTGTTTTATGCATCTATGCTTCTGTTTCTATTATTTGTTAAATTTTTCTGTTCATGAGATTCCACATATGAGTAAAATTGTATGGTACTTCTCTTTCTTTCACTGGATTATTTCACTTAACAGAATAATCTCCAGGTCCATCCAGGCTTTGGGAAAAGGTAAGTTTTCTTTCTTTTGTATGACGGGGAGATTGTATTATCCACTGTGTAAATGTACCAGAGCTTTTTTACTCACTCATCTACTGATGGACAATTGGATTGCTTCCATATCTTAGCTATTGTTAATAATATTGCAATAAATATATAGATGCATATATTCATTTGAATAAGTGTTCCAGATTTCTTCAAATATATTCCCAAAAGTGCAAACTCTGAATCATAAGGAAGTTCCATTTCTTTTTTTCAGAAAACTCATACTGTTTTCCACAGTGGCTGCACCAATCTGCATTCCCACAAACAATGTGCGAGGTTTCCCTTTTCTCCACATTCACACCAGCATTTATTATTTGCTGATGTATTGATGATAGCCATTCTCAAAGGCACGAAGTGATATCTTCTTGTGGTTTTAATTTATATGTTCTGATCATTAGTGACGTTGACCATCTTTGCATATATCTATGGGCCATCTATGTGTCCACTTTGGAGAAGTATCTATTCCGGACCTTTGCCCTTTTTTTTTAATTGGGTTGTTTATCTTTTTTGGTGCTAAGTGATATAAGTTCTTTTTTCTACTTTGGAAACTAACTCCCTATTATTATATTTCTATTGTCTAAAGTTTTACATATGTCTCCTTTTTCTCCTCTTGACCCCCAACTCCCTGCCCCAGACATTCCCACCCCAGGCAAACCCCCACTGCCCCAGTGTCTGTGTCCATTGGTTATGCTAATATGAATGCAAACAAGTCCTTTGATTTCTCTATTACCTCCTCTTCTCAGACATTTGTCTCTAGATCTATTCTTGTTCATCAAATTATGTTGATCATTATATCCCTCATATGAGTGAGATCATGTGATATTTACTTTCCCTGACTGGCTTATTTTGCTTAGCATAATGCTCTACAGTTTCACCCAGGCTATTACAAATGATAAAAGTTTCTTCCTTTTTATAGCAGCATAATATTCCATTGGGTGGATGTACCATAGTTTTTTAATCCACTCATCTGCTGCTAGGCACTTAGATGGTTCCAAATCTTAGCTATTGTAAATTATGCTGCTATGAACATAGGGGTGCTTATATCCTTTTTTATTGGTGTTTCTGGTTTCTTGGGATATAGTCCTAGATGTTAGATTACTGGGTCAAATGGATGATCCATTTTTAACTTTTTGAGGAAACTTCATACTGTCTTTAACAGTGGTTGCACCAGTCTGCATTCCCACCAGCAGTGCACAAGGGTTCTTTTACTTCACATCCTTGCCATCACTGTTGTTTGTTGATTTGTTGATGATAGCCATTCTGACAGGTGTGAGATAGTATCTCATTTTTATTTTGATTTGTATATAATTCTTGTGTATCCTTTCAAAGAACCAGCTCTTAGTTTTGTTGATATTTTGTATTGTTTTGTGTGGTATTTTTATGTTGTGATGTGTGTGTGTTTATGTCTTTATGTCATTTACTTCTGCTCTGATCTTTATTATTTCATTCCTTCTGCTTACACTGGGCTTTTCTTGTTACACTTTTTTTAACTCTTTGAGTTGTAGGGTTAGATTATTAATTAATACTTTTTCTTGTTTTTTGAGTTTTAGGGTTATGAACATCTCTCTCAGGAATGCATTTGCTGTGTCCCATAGATTTTGGATTGTTGTGTTTTCATTGTCATTTGTAGCCATGATGCTTTTTATTTCTTCTTTGATGTCTTTGGTAAACCAATCATTGTTTAATAGCATGCTATTTAGCCTCTAGGTGTTTGATTATTTTATTGTTGTTATTGTAGTTGATTTCTTATTTTATGCCATTATAATCTGAGAAGATGCTTGATATGATTTCTATCTTCTAGAATTTTAAGAGATTTGCCTGTGTCCCAGTATGTGGTCCATCTTTGAAAATGATGCTTGGTTGCTTGAGAATAATGTATATTCTGTGGCTTTGAGGTGAAATGTTCTGAAGAAGTCAAATAATTCCATCTAATGTAGTGAGTCATTTAGGATTGATGTTTATTTGCTGATTTTTTGTTTGGTGTATTTGTCCAGTGTTGTTATTGGAGTATTAAAGTCCCCTACTATGACTGTATTGCTGTCAATCTCTCCCTTGAAATCCTTCAGAATTTTTTTAAACATATGTTGGTGCTCCTGAATTGAGTGCATATATGTTTACCAGAGTTATATCTTCTTGTTGAATACTTCCTTTAGTATTGTGAAATGGCCTTTCTTATGTCTTGTTATCGCCTTCACTTTAAGGATAATTTGTCAGATATAATATTGCTACTCCAGGTTTTTTTTTTCATTTCCACTTGCCTGAAAAACATTTCTCCATCCCTTCACCATCAGTCTGTGTGAGTCCTTTGTTCTGAGATAGATCTCCTGTAGACAGCATTTATATGGGTCATGTTTTCTTTCTTTATTTTATATTACATTATTTTTTCTAGTTTTTTTATTGTTTAAACTATTACATATAGTAGTACATATATCTCCTTTTTTCCCCATTGAACTTCCCCCAGCCTCCCCAGCCCCTATCACTTGCCCTCATCCCACCCCCAGTGTCTTGAGTCCATTGGCCATGTTTATATGCATGCATATAAGTCCTTTGGTTGATCTATTTCCTTCCTTCCCCAATACTCCCCAGGCTTCCCACTGTAGTTTGACAGTCTGTTCAATGCTTTATTGCCTCTGTATCTATCCTTTTGTTCAGCAGGTTATAATGTTCATTATTATCCACAAATGAATAAGATCATGTGGTATTTTTCTTTCATTGCCTGGCTTATTTCACTTAACATGATGCTCTCCAGGTCCATCCATGCTACTGCAAATGGTAAGAATCCCTTCTTTTTTATAGCAGCGTAGTATTCCATTGTGCAGATGTACCCTAGATTTCTAATCCACTCATCTGCTGATGGGCATTTAGACTGTTTCCAAATCATAGCTATGGTAAATTGTGCTGCTATGAACATAGGGGTGCATATATCCATTCTGATTGTTGTTTCCAGTTTCTTGGGATATATTCCTAGAGGTAAGATTACTGGATCAAATGGGAGTTTCATTTTTAGTTTTTTGAGGAAACTCCATACTGTTCTCCACAGTGGCTGCACCGGGCTGCATTCCCACAGCAGTGCTGGAGGGCTCCTTTTTCTCCACATTCTTGCCGGCACTTGTCTTTGTTGATTTGTTGATGATTGCCATTCTGACAGGTGAGAGATGGTACCACATTGTTGTTTCATTAGCATCTCTCAGATAACTAGTGACTTTGAGCATGTTTTATATGTCTCTTGGCCTTCCTTCTGTCCTCTTATGGAACGTATTAATTTAGGTCCATTGACCATATTTTATGGGATCATTCATCTTCCTGTTTTAAGTTGTATAACTTGACTATGGATGTTGGAGATTAAACCATTATCAGTGATAACATTTGCAAATATTTTCTCCCATACAGTGGTCTTTCTTGTTCTTTTTTTTTTGATAGTTTCTTTTGCTGTGCAAAAGCTTTTTATTTTTATGTAGTCTCATTTGTTTATTTTGTCTTTAGCTTCCATTGATTTTGGAGCAGTATTGGTGAAGAAATTGCTTTTTGCTGCCTGTGGATTTGTCTAGTATTTTTATGGTTTCCTATCATATGTTTAAGTCTTTTATCCATTTTTGAGTTTATTTTTGTGTATGGTATAAGTTGGTGGTCTAGTTTCATTTTTGTGCATATATCTATGCAATTTTCCCAACACCATTTATTGAAGAGACTGTCTTGATTCTATTGTATGTTCATACCTCCTTTGTCAAATATTAATTGACCATAGTGGTTTGGGTCGATATCTGAGTTCTCTATTCTAATTCCATTGGTCTATATGTGTTCTTGTGCCAGTACCAGGCTGTTTTGAGAACAGTGAGCTTGTAATAAAGTTTGAAATCAGGTATTGAGATCACACCTACTTTGTTCTTCTTTCTCAGGATTGCTGTGGCTATTTGGGGTCTTTTTTTATTCCAGATGAATTTTTGGAGAGTTATTTTAGGTCTGTGAAATATACCATTGGTATTTTAATGGAGAGTGCATTGAATCTCTAGATTGCTTTGTGTAGTATGGACATTTTAATAATGTTGATTTTACCAATCCATGAACAAGATATGTTTTTCCATTTGTTTACATCTTCTTCTATCTCTTTTTTTCAGTGTCTTACAGCTTTCTTTTAGCTCCTTAGTTAAGTTTATTCCTAGGTATCTTAATTTTTTTAGTGCGATGGTAAATGGGATTGCTTTTTTAGACTCTGTAAGTTCACTATTGGTGTAGAGAAATGCCATAGATTTCTTGGTGTTAATTTGTATCCTGCTACCTTGCCGAATTCATTTATTAAGTCTAATAGTTTTTAGATAGAGTCTTTTGAGTGTTTTATGTAAAATATCATGTCATCTGCAAATAAGGACAGCATTACTTCTTTTCCAATTTGGATGCCTTTTATTTCTTCTTCTTATGTAATTGCAATGGCTAATACTTCCAAGTACTATGTTGAACAGGTGTGGAGATAGTGGACATCCCTGTATTGTTCCTGTTCTTAGGGGAAAGAGTTTCAGTTTTTGCCTTTTGAGTTTGATATTGCTGTCAGTTTTTCATATATGGCTTTTATAATGTTGCAGTATGATCCTCTATTCCCACCTTGTTGATAGTTTTTATCAAAAGAGTGTTGGATTTTGTCAAATGATTTTTCTGCATCAGTTGATATGACTATGTGATTTTTATCTCTCAATTTATTATTGTGATGTATCACATTTATTGATTTGCAGATATTATACCATCCTCACATCCCTGGGATAATTCCTACTTGGTCATGGTGTATTATCTTCCTGAGGTACTGCTGGATCCGATTTGCTAGAATTTTGTTGAGGATTTTGGCATCTATATTCATGAGGCATATAGGCCTATAATTCTATTTAATTGTTTTGTCTTTATATGGTTTAGGTATTAGAGTGATGCTGGCTTCATAGAATGAGCTTGGAAGTTTCCATCTTCTTAATTTTTTTGGAATAGTCTGAGGTGGATGGGTTTTAGGTATTCTTTGAGTGTTTGGTAAACTCCCCTGTGAAGCCATCTGGACCTGGGCTTTTGTTTGCTGGAAGCTTTTTGATGACTGCTTCAATTTCTTCCTTAGCTATTGGCCTATGGAGATGTTTAGGTTCTTCCTGATTGAGTTTTGGAAGTTTGTATTTTTTTGGGAAGATGTCCATTACCTCCAGGTTGTCCAGTTTGTTGGAATAATGTTATTCATAATATTTTAACAGTCTTTTATATTTTGATGGGGTCTGTTATTTCTCCTCTTTCATTTCTGATTTTGTATATTTGCTTCTTAGTGAGCTTGGCTAGAGGTTGGTCAATCCTCTTTATCTTTTAAAAGAATCAGCTTGAGGTTTTGTTGATCTTTTGTATTTTTTTTTTGGTCTCTATGTCATTTATCTCCACTCTGATCTTTATTGTTTCCTTGTTTCATTTATCTCTACTCTGATCTTTATTATTTCCTTCCTTCTGCTTACACTGGGCTTTTCTTATTGCTCTCTTTCTAAGTCATTGAATTTTAGGGTTTGGTAATTTATTACCATTAATTTTTTCTTTTCCTTTCCTTTTCTTTTCTTTTCTTTCTTTCTTTCTTTCTTTCTTTCTTTCTTTCTTTCTTTCTTTTTTCTTTCTTTCTTTCTTCTTTCTTTCTTTCTCTTTTCTTTTTTTTTGCAATAAGCATGTAGAGCTATGAACTCTCTCAAGACTGCTTTTACTGTGTCCCATAGATTTTGGATTGTTGTGTTTTCATTGTCATTTGGTGCCAAGATGTTTTTATTTCTTCTTTGATCTCTCTGGTAACTCAGTCATTGTTTAATAGCATGCTATTTAATCTCCAGGTGTTTGATTTTTTTTGGATTGTTTTTATTGTAGTTGATTTCAAGTTTTATGCCACTGTGATCTGAGAAGATGCTTTATATGATTTCCATCTTCTTGAATTTGAAGAGACTTTGCCTGTGACCCAATATATGGTCTACCTTTGAAAATGACCCATGTGCACTTCAGAAGAATGTATATTCTGTGGCTTTGGGGTGAAATGTTCTGAGGATGTCAATTAATTCCATCTGATTTAGTGAGTCATTTAGGATTTATATTTTCTTTCTTTTTTTTATGAGGTTTTCTCCAATAGTAATAGTGGAATATGAGTTTCCTATTATGACTTTATTGCTGACAATTTCTTACTTGATATCTTCTAGGATTTATTTTCACATATATTGTTGCTCCTGTATTGGGTTCATATATTTTTACCAGAGTTATTTCTTCTTGTTTAATTGTTCCCTTTAGTATTATGAAGTGGCCTTCCTTATTCCTTTTTATATCTTTCACTTTGATATCTAATTTTTCTTATATAAGTATTGCAACCCCAACTTTTTTTTTAATTTTCATTTGCCTGAAAAAACTTTTTTCATCCCTTCACCCTCAGTCTGTGTGCATCTTTTTTTCTGAGGTGGGGTTCTTATAGACAGCAGATATATGGATCATGTTTTCTTACCCATTCAGCTACACTATGTCTTTTGATTGGGAAATTTAATCCATTTACATTTCATGGTATTATTGATAGTTACTTGTTTGTCACCATTTTTATTCTTTACCCCTATGTTCCTTTTTTGCTTTTTATTTCTTTTCTTTTTTTTTTACAGCATTTCCTTTAACATTTCTTGCATTGCTAGTTTGGTATTAATAAACTCCCTTAGTCGTTTTTTGTCTGTGAAGCTCCTGATTTCACCTTCAATTTTGATTGATAGCCTTGCTGGGTACAGTATTCTTGGATTCAGACCCTTCTTTTGCATTACTTTGTGTATTATATCCCATTCCCTTCTGGCCTGATGTGTTTCTGTTTTTCTTTCATGTGTGTGCTGTTTCTTTCTTTCCCTATGATCTCTCTTATCTGGGTATCTGGTTATGAAGTTCTCTCTCTCCTGTGTTGATTAAAGGTGCAAAATACAGCACAACAAGTTACAAATGTATTCATGATATTAATAACCCCAAATAAAGTTGACCACCAGAGAAAGGTGAATTAGAGAATAGGAGAGAAAGAGAAGAGAAAAATAAATAGGAGTCTAAAATGAAATTGGAAAAAGGGGGGGAAAGGTGAGAGTGAAAAGAGAAAGAATAAGAAAGAAGATGGGAAAAACTATATATATGGGGAAGAAAACCCAATAGAACAACCTCTAATCCCAACACATGCCAACAGCAAGTACCTGGAGATGAATGTAAACTATAAACAACAACTATATCAAGTGAGGCAAGGGAAAACAGAAGCAAAAAACAAACAAACAAACAAAAAAGAAAAAACAAAACAATCTCACAAACAAGTATAAACAATTGGTATAATCAACAATCAAGCAAACAAAAACAACAGGATAGAGAGAAAAATATAAAATAATATTTTTGATAGTGAAGAAAGAGAAGAGAGTTGTGTAGCACTTGGAGCAGGGGATTGACAATTTTATATATAAGTAGGGTGAAATTTTAACAGGGCGTTAAAAGAAGGAATAAGGATAATTTTCAGCAGGAATATGGTAAAGGAACAGGACAACAAAAGGGGAAAAGTGAGATAGAGAGTGATGGAATAAAGGTAAAGTTGAGAGAGAGTAAAATGATGCTAAAAGAATGATGAAAATGGAATGTAAAACCCTAATTCCAAAGTAAAATTAAGAGAAAATAAAATGACACTTTAAAAACATAAGGTAAAATAGTAGTAGTAATAATACTGATTGAAAATAAAAATGTAATTAAAAAGGTAAAATCAAGTGAGGAAAAAAACAGTTTCTTAAGTAAAATGTGAAAAAAATGTACAGTAGTGAAGGCCATTCACTTCCTCTACTGTTCTGTTGGGCACGCCTGTTTCTTAGTCAGGACAGTATTGAAGTTCTCTACATTCCACTGCTCCTCAGTGTTGTAAGCCAGTCTTTATTTTTAAGCTGGCATTAGTCTTTATTTCCTCTATTCCTTTATTTGTGTTTACACAAGAGTCAATTTATGATTCAACTCCTGGGTGGCAGTGTTTCTGGATTGACCTCCGGTTCCATATGTCCTCTCCAGTTAGTGTTTACGTTTTGTTTTCCCTGTGGCACTTAATGATGGTTTAACCAGAGCTGGTTCTCTGATGGTTATTTTGTGCTCTGATCCCCAGGTTCCAGAAAAACAACTTTCTCCTGCAGTCTCTTAGATTGTCCCCAATTGGGTGATCCTATGTATTGGGATTAGTAATCATAAGCAAGGATTTAAAGAGGGAAAAAATTAAAAATTAAATAAATAAAAAAAAAGCCTGAGTAAGTGTGCGAAATCTGGGGATGCAAGCAAGTCTGTGCAGTCTTTTTTCCCTTTGGGTCTAAGCAGCTAGCACAATATTTTTTTAATAAATATTTATTGTTCCCTTAGGCACTTCTCCTGTTTTTAAGGTTTTTTTTTTCCAGTTACTGCTGTGCTTGGGTATTTTTCCTACCTTGTCTTTTAGATCACTGATGCGATTCTCCACTTCTTTTTTTGGGGGGGGTATTTTTTAATTTTTTTATTAATGTATAACATGTATACATATCTTCCCATCCCCTACTTCAAGGCATACCGAAACTCCACAGTGTCTGCTGTTCATTGGTTATGCTTATATGCACATATACAAATCCTTTGGTTGATCTCTTATGTACCACACCTCTCCTTAACCTTCCCACTGTAATTTAACAGTATATTTGATGCTTTACTGCCTCTGTATATATCCTTTTGTTCATCAGTTTATAATGTGCTTCATTATCCATAAATGAGTGAGATCACCTGGTGTTTCTCTTTCATTGCCTGGCTTATTTGATGAAGCATAATGCTCTCCAATTCCAACCAGGTTGCTGCAAATACTAAGGATTCCTTCTTTTTTATGGCAGCATAGAATTCCATTGGGTAGATGTACCATAATTTTCTAATCCACTTATCTGCTGACGGGCATGTAAGCTGTTTCCAAATTGTAGCTGTTGTAAATTGTACTGGTATGAACATAGGGGTGCATAAATCCTTTCTGATTGGTGTCTCTAGTTTCTTAGGATATATTCCTAATAGTGGGATTGCTGGGACAGATGGGAGTTCCATTTTTACTTTTTTGAGGAAACTCCATACTGTTCTCCACAGTGGCTGTGCCAATGTGCATTCCCACCAGCAGTGCATGAAGGTTATTTTTTCTCCACATCCTGGCCAATACTTGTCATTTGTTGATTTGTTGATTATTGCCATTCTGACAGGTGTGAGGTGGTATTGCATTGTCATTTTGATTTGCATCTCTCTGGTAATTAGTGACTTTCAGCATGTATTCATATGTCTCTTGGCCTTCCTTCTGTCGTCATTCTAAATGGTTCTATTTAGGTCAATTGCCCATTCTTTTATTGGATCACTTATCTTCCTTTTGTAAGTTGTATAAGTTGGCTGTAGATGTGTAAGTTGGCTGTAGATGTTTGACATGAAACCTTTATCAATGATAAAATTTGCAAATATGTTCTCCCATGCAGTGGACTTTTTTGTTGTTTTGTTGATGGTTTCTTATGCTGTGCAAAAGCTTTTTATTTTGATGTAATACCATTTGTTTATTTTCTCTTTAGCTTCCATTGCCCTTGGAGCAGTGTCGGTGAAGAAGTTCTTTTGGCATATGTCTGAAATTGTGCTGCCTGTGGATACCTCTAGTATTTTTATGGTTGACCATCTTATGTTTAAATCCTTTCTCCATTTGGAGTTTATTTTTGTGTATGGTGTAAATTAGTGGTCTAGTTTCATTTTTTTTCCATGTGTCTGTCCAATTTTCTCAACACCATTTATTGAAGAGGCTGTCTTGATTCCATTGTATGTTCATACCTCCTTTGTCAAATATTAATTGAGCATAGTGGTTTGGGTGGATATCTGGATTCTATTCCATGGATATATGTGTCTGTTTTTGTGCCAGTATGAGGTTGTTTTGAGAAGAGTTTGGTAATATAGCTTGAAGTCTGGTATTGAGATCCCACCTACGTTATTCTTCTATCTCTGGAATGCTGTGGCTATTCATGGTTTTTTTTTTTTTTTGTTCCAGATAAATCTTTTGAGAGTTCTTTCTAGGTCTCTGAAATATGTCGTTGGTATTTTAATGGGTAATGCATTGAATCTATACATTGCTTTGGGTAGAATGGACATTTTAAAGATGTTGATTCTCCCAATCCAAGCATGGTATGCCTTTCCATCTGTTTACATCTTCCTCTATCTATTTTTTCAGTGTCCTGTAGTTTTATGCATATACACCTTTTACCTCCTTAGTTAATTTTATTCCTAGGTATCTTAATATTTTTGGTGCAATAGTAAATGGGATTGCTTTTTTAGTCTCTCTTTCTGTAATTTCACTATTAGTGTATAGAAATGCCACTGATTTCTTGGCATTAATTTTGTATCTTGCTACATTGCCAAATTCATTTATTAAGTCTATTAGTTTTTGGATGGAGTCCTTCGGGATTTTTATGTACAGTATCATGTCATGTGCAAATAAGGACAACTTTACTTCTTCTTTTCCACTTTGGATGGCTTTTATTTCTTCTTCTTGTCTGATTGCAATGGCTAATACTTCTAGTACTATGTTCAACAAGAGTGGTGTGAGTGGGCATCCCTGTCTTGTTCCTGTTCTTGGGGGAAATGGTTTTAGTTTTTGTCCATTGAGTATAATGTTAGTTGTGGGTTTATCATACGTATATGGCTTTTATGATATTGAGGTATGATCCTTCTATTCCCACCTTGCTGAGAGTTTTTATCAAGAAAGAGTGTTGGATTTTGTCAAATGTTTTTTCTGCATCAATTGATATGACTATGTGATTTTTATCTCTCAATTTGTTTATGTGCTGTATAACGATTATTTATTTGCATATATTGTACTATGCTTGCATCCCTGGGATAAATCCTACTTGGTCATGGTGTATGATTTTTCTGATGTACTGCTGTGTCTGATTAGCTAGAATTTTGTTGAGGATATTGCCATCTATGTTCATAAGGGATATTGGCCTGTAATTCTCTTTAATTGTGTTGTCTTTATCTGTTTTTGGCATTAGGGTGATGCTGGCATCATAGAATATGTTTGGAAGTGTGTCTTCTTCCGGAACATTTTGGAATAGTCTGAGGAGGATGGGTTTTGATTCTTTCCTGAATGTTTGGTAAAACTCTCCTTTGTAGCCATCTCGTCCTGAGCTTTTGCTTACTGGAAGCTTTTTAATTACTGCTTCAATTTATTCCATAGTTATTGGCCTATTGAGATGTTTAGGTTCTTCCTGATTGAGTTTTGGAAGGTTATATTTTTCAAGGAATATGTACATTTCCTGCAGGTTGTCCATTTTGTTAGAAAGGAGTTGTTCATAGTATTTTTTTTAACAATTCTTTGTATTTTGGAAGGGTCTGTTCTTATTTCTCTTCTTTCATTTCTGATTTTGTATATTTCGGTCCTCTCTCTTTGCTGCTTGGTGAGCCTGGCTGGAGGTATATCAATCTTATTTATCCTTTCAAAAACCAGCTCTTGGTTTTGTTGATCCTTTGAATTGTTTCTTTGGTCTCCATGTTGTTTATCTCTGCTCTGATATTTACTATTTCCTTCCTGCTGCTTACACTGCACTTTTCTTGTTGCTGTTTTTCTAGCTCGTTGAGTTGTAGGGTTAGGTAATTTATTACTATTGTTTCTTGTTTTTTGCAGTAGGTATGTAGAGCTATGAACTTCACTCTCAAAACTGCTTTCACTGTGTCCCATACATTTTGTATTGTTGTGTTATCATTGTCATTTGTTGCAATGATGTTTTTTTATTTCTTCCTCGATCTCTCTGGTTACTCAGTCATTGTTTAATAGCATGCTGTTTATTCTTCATGTGTTTGATTTCTTTTTATTTATATTGTAGTTGATTTCCAGTTTTATTCCACTGTGATCTGAGAAAGTGCTTTATAAGATTTATGTCTTCTTGAATTTGAAGAGACTTTTCCTATGACCCAACATGTGGTCTATCTTAGAAAATGACCCATGTTCACCTGAGAAGAATGTATATTCTGTGGCTTTGGAGTGAAATGTTCTGAAGATGTCAATTAATTCCATCTGGTCTGGTGAGTCATTTAGGATTGATGTTTCTTTGCTGATTTTTTGTTTAGTGGATTTGTCCAGTGGTGACAGTAGGGTATTAAAGTCTCCTACTATGATTGTATTGCTGTCAATCTTTCCCTTGATATCCTCCATGAGTTTTGTTATGTATTTAGGTGCTCCTGATTTGGGTGCATATAAGTTTACCAGAGTTATTTCTTCTTGTTGGATTGTTCCTTTAAGTATTATGAAGTTGCCTCCTTTATCTCTTGCTATGTCCTTCACTATGATATCTAATTTGTCAGATATAAGTATTGTAACACCATTTTTTTTTTCATTTCCAGTTGCCTGAAAAACCTTTTTCTATCCCTTCCTCCTTAGTCTTTGTGCATCTCTTTATCTGAGGTGTGTTTCTTGTAGACAGCAAATATATGGGTCATGTTTTGTTATCCAATTTGTTATCCTATGTCTTTTGATTGGAGCATTTAATCCATTTACATTTAAAGTTATTATTGATAAGTACTTATTTGTTGCCATTTTTATTCTTTACCCCTGTGTTCCTTCTCTGTTTCCTATTTCTTTTTTATACATCAGACCCTTTAACATTACTTGCATCTTTGGTTTGGTGGTAATAAATGCCCTTAGTCCTTTTTTGTCTGTGAAGCTCATGATGTCGACTTCAATTTTGATTGAAAGCCTTGCTGGGTACAGTATTCTTGGATTCAGACCCTCCTTTGCATGAGTTTCTATATTTCATTCCGTTCCCTTCTGGCCTGATATGTTTCTGTTGAGAAATCAGTTACTAGTCTGATGGAGATTCCTTTATAAGTAACTTTCTGTTTCTCTCTGGCCACTTTTAAGAGTCTTACTTTGTTGTATGTATTTGCCAATTTAATTATAATGTGCCTTGTTGTCAGTTTTTTAGGGTTCATTTTTCTTGGGACTCTGTGAACTTCTTGGATTTGTGTGGGTTTTTTTCTTCCCTGTATCAGGGATGTTTTCTGTCATTATTTCTTCAAATAGGTTTTCTATTCCTTGCTCAGTTTCCACTCTTTCTGGAACGCCTATGATGCAGATATTGTTTTGATTCATGTTATCCCAAAGTTCCCTTAAGCTCTCTTCTTGCTTTTTAATTTCTTTTTCTAGAAGCTGCTGTGCTTGGGTATTTTTTCCTATTTGTCTTCTAGCTCACTGATGCAGTCCTCTGATTCTTCTAGCTCACTGATGCAGTCCTCTGATTCTTTTGATGTTTTTTTATTGAGTTCTTTACAGCAGCAATGTCGTTTGTTAATTTCTTCTTGATTCTTTATAATTTTCTCTTGGTTCTTACTCATATTTTCGAATTCGTCTTCCATTCTTTTCAGCCACTTCATGGCCATCTCTCTGAACTCTTTCTCTGACAAATTGTTTGCCTCTATTTCCTTTACTTTCTTTTCTGATGATTTCTCTTTTCTTTTGTATGCAGGCTGTTTCTTTCTCTTTCCATGATTGCTCCTCTCTAATCTGTCTATCTTTGTATAAATCTAATATTGAAAAAAATAAAGAGCATATAGACCTAAGTTGCTGATTGGAATTAATTAAGATATTAGCAGAAGAAAAAACTGACAAACTATAATAAGACAGACAGAAAAAAAGGTAGAAAAATGGGGAAAAAACTTAGCTTGTATTAAAGAGCAGAGAGAAATGTGCCTGGATTTGGAAAAGGGATGAGGAAACTAGATATATGGGTAAGATCAATCTTTAACAGGGAGTAAAAAAAAGGGATAGAAATAAAACTAAATCAAGAACAGGGGAACAGAAACAGGATAAAAAAGAGGCAAAGTGCAGAAGAGACTGTTGGCATAAAGGAAAAATGAAGACAGAGCAAAATAATGCTAAAAGAAAAATATAGAATGTAGGAAACTAATTTCAAAATAAATAAAAAATAAAATTTTAAAAAGATAAAATAACAGTAGTAATAATAATAATCAAAAATAAAATATACACCTGAGAACAGGAACAAGACTACTCCTGTTCAACATAATACTGGAAGTACTAGTCATGGCAATCATAGAAGAAGAAGAAATAAAAGGCATCCAAATTAGAAAAGAAGAAGTAAAACTGTCCTTATTTGTAGATGACATGATATTGTGCAGATGACATAAAAAAATTATTAGACTTAATGAATGTGGCCATGTAGCAGGATACAAAATGCCAAGAAATTGCCAAAACCAGTTTGGCTCAGTGGATAGAGTGTCAATCTGAGGACAGAAAGGTCCCAGGTTTGATTCCTGTCAAGGGCATGTACCTTGGTTGCCGGAACATCCCCAGTAGGGGACGTGCAAGTGGCAGCTGATCAATGTCTTTCTCTCATTGATGTTTCTAACTCTCTATTCCTCTCTCTTCCTCTCTGTAAAAAATAAATAAATAATAAAAAATGAAAAAATGCCAAGAAATCTATAGCATTTCTATACACCCAACAGTGAACTTACAGAAAAGAGACTAAAAACACAATCTCATTTACCATCACACCAAAAAATAAATGAAGATACTTAGTAATAAACTTAACTAAGGAGTAAAATTTGTACTCAGAAAACTACAGGGACACTGAAAAAATAGAGGGAGACAAAAACAGATGGAAGAACATACCATGTTCATGGATTGCTGGAATCAACATCATTAAAATGACCATACTACCCAAAGCAATCTACAGATTGAATGTAATCTCCAGCAGAGATTTGGAACAAACTCTATAGATATACATCTGGAATAAAAAAAGACCCCGAGTAGTCACAGCAATCCTGAGGAAGAAGAACAAAGTATGTGACATGTCAATACCAGGTATCAAGCTGTATTACAAAGCCACTGTTCTCAAAACAGCCTGGTAGTGGCACAAGAACAGACATATAGGTCAATGGAATAGAATAGAGAAACCAGAAATCGACCCAAACCATTATGTTCAATTAAAGTGGGTATCCTCCCTGGCTGAGAATTGAACCTGCAATCTTTTAGTGTATGGGGCCTCTCTCAAGTTAACTGATCCACCAATCCAGAGTAGGTAATATAGAATATTTAGTGTTATTAATTCTTCCAACTTATAAACATGGCATGTACTTCCACTTATTTGTATCTTTCTAATTTTTTTAAAATAATTTTTGAGTACAGGTATTTTAGTCCTGCTATGTAAAATAATTTCACATAATCATAATGTTAACATCACATATTACTCCACTTTCACCATTTTACAGTTACATTTCTCCTTAGAATGGTGTAAAAGAAGTTGAAAATAAATAAAGCCTGGTTTCTGCTTTTCATTCTTTTTCTTTCTAAACATTTATGACAAAAAGGAAGGAAGAAACACCTTAAGGAAACTAGTATCTTCTTCCTTCTGCTCATACCCTCATTTTCTCAAGGATTTGTAACTAAGATAAGTAAAAAAAAAGAAGCTTTTGCCTTTAGAATAAGCCTTTGATAAGCCTCTGTATTCAAAGATAGGAAATAGAAAAAGTACATTATAATTTAATGAAGTTGTAGTAAGAAATTGCAGTTTTTAATTTGTATGATTTGTAGCACTCTCAGGAAAGCCATGTAATGGGAAATTAAAATGGAACTATACTCTTTAAACTGGTATTTTCCCTTTGGGAGAGATTAGTAATGACAGTAAAACTAACATCCATAAATTATTTCTCTCTTTTACTGAGTAATTTTCACTAGGAATTTTTGACAAAACAAAACATGTTTTTCAGATTTCACATTATCTACTTACATTCAAGGTACTAAATTTCCTGCATTTGAAGTAGAAATACCACAACCCTCCCCCCATCACATATAAAAAAGAAATATTCTTCTTTGACTAACTGAATAGTCCTTCTGTTTTGCCATGCTCTTTTTTGAAAAATATTATAAAGTAAACTTTACTCATTTTTTTTAATTTACATTAGAGGATATGTAAGGTGGCTTTATATTTATAGGTTCCTTTTGAATAGAAGAAATCCTACTTGGTATATAAAGAAAAGTTATACCATAACCAAATTTAGAGCCGAAATTATGAAATTTTATTGGGTGGCTTTCTACACTGGGAGAGAATACACACAACTTAACAAAAGGAAGATAAACAACCCAATTAAAAAATGGGGAAAGGACCTAAATAGACACTTTTCGAAAGAGGACATACAAAAGGCTGAGAGACATATGAAAACACACTCAAAGTCACTAATCATCAGAAAGAAAGAAATCAAAACAACAATGAGGTACCATCCCACACCTGTCATAATGGCTATCATCAACAAATCAACAAATGACAAGTGCTGGCACTGGTGTGGAGAAAAGGAATGCTTGCAATACACTGGTAGTAATACAGACTGCTGTAGCCACTGTCCAAGACAGTATGGAGTTCCATCAAAAAGTTAAAGATGCGCCCTAACTAGTTTGGCTCAGTGAATAGAGCATTCCCCTGTGGACTCAAGGGTCCGAGGTTCGATGCCGGTCAAGGGCTTGTACCTTGGTTGTGGGAACATCCCCAATGGGGAGTGTGCAAGATGAAGCTGACTGATGTTTCTCTCTCATCAATGTTTCTAACAATCTATTCCTCTTCCTTCCTTTCTGTAAAAAATCAATAAAATACATTTTAAAAATTAAAGTTGGAACTCCCATTTGACCCAGTAATCCCACTGCTAGTACTATATCCCAAGAAACCAGAAACACCTATCAGAAGGGATATGCGTACCCCCATGTTCATAGCAGCACAATTTACAATAGCTAAGATTTGGAAACAACCTAAGTGTCCATCTGCTGATGAGTGGATTAAAAACTGTGGTTACATCTACACAATAGGATACTACACCGCTATAAAAAGGAAGGAACTTTTGCCATTTGCAACAGCATTGATAGAACTGGAGAGCATTTTGCTAACTGAAAAAAGCCAATTGGAAAGAGATAAATATCACATGATCTCATTCATATGTGGAATGTAATGATCAACATAAACTAATGAACAAAAATAGACCCAGAGACAAATGGCAGGGGAGGTTGCGGGGGGATTTAGAGAACAACCAAAGGCCTGGTATGCATGCATATTAGCATAACCAATGGACACAGACAATGGGGAACTGGAGGCTTGCCCATGGGGGTGGGAATTGCTGGTGTAGGATTAATCGTGGAAAAAGGAGACATAAGTAAACTTTAGACAATAAAAAAGTCACATGTAACAGTGGTTCTCAACCTTTCTAATGCCGCAACCCTTTAATATAGTTCCTCATGTTGTGGTGACCCCCCAACCATAAAATTATTTTTGTTGCTACTACATAACTGTAATTTTGCTACTGTTTTGAATTGTAATGTAAATATCTGTGTTTTCCGATGGTCTTAGGTGACCATGCTAGCAGTTCTCAAACTGTGGGTCACGACCAACAGTTTTAGAACTGCTGCTATAGAGTTTAAGACCATCGAAAAACATAGGTATTTACATTACGATTCATTAAGAGTAGCAAAATTACAGTTATGAAGTAGCAACGAAAATAATTTTATGGTTGGGAGTTACCACAACATGAGGAACTATATTAAAGAGTCATGGCATTAAGAAGCTTGAGAACCACTGCTATATAATAAAACCCTAATATAAAATAAACCAAACTGCGGAATCACTGGTTGAAACACCAGTCTCTGTGATGCACACTGTCAATACAGGAGCTGTCCCCTGGTGGTCAGTGTACTCCCACAGGGCTAGCACCACTCAGTCAGAAGCTTGGCTCACAGATGGCAAGTGCAGTTGCCACAATGGGAGCCTCTCTCCATTCCATGGCAACAGTACTGAGCAATGGAAGCGAGTCAGATTGAGCACCAGCAGTATGGTACCCAGTTCCGATTTGGCCTCCTCCCTGGCTGCCTGCTGCTTGGTGCACTGCTACTTCCCCTGAGGGGTCCTGGACTGCGAGAGGGATGTCTGACTGTTGGCTTAGGCCCAATTCTGGTACTGTTCTCTGGAGAAGGAAGTCAATTTGAACAACTTAGTGACTCAGGGAAGCACAGGAAATTCAGGGAGAGCCTGCCTCCGCACTTGACTCTCCCACTCTATGGTATCCGCAGGACAGACTGTGGTGGTCCAGCCTGTGCACATGCAGTAGCTGCTGAAGCTCAAGCATCAGGATGTGCAGCAGCCGAAAGCCATCCAGTCACAGGCTGACAGGCATACATCACCTGAGGGGTCCCAGACTGTGAGAGGGAGGAGGCCAGGCTGAGGGACCACACCACTACATGAATTTCATGCTCTGGGCCTCTAGTAAATACATACATACATACATACATAAATAAATGTCACATACTATATGACTCCATTTATATAACACTAGAGGCCCAGTGCATGAAAATTCAGGCACTGGAGGGGGATTCCCTCAGCCCAGCCTGTCCCCTCTCACAGTCTGGGAGTTCTCAGGAGGCGACCTGACTATCGGGGGAAGATGATGTCCCCTTCACACCTCTGCTGCTGCCACTGCTGGCAGAGCTAGCTTCGTCTAGTCCTGGTTAGCTGTGCCTCAGGTGTCCCTGGATGGCTGGAAAGCCATCATCCATGTCTTGCCTCTGTCTCAGGCAGGCTCTGGGTGGCTGGGGGGATTAGGGGACAGGGGGTTTCTGGAGATAAGGGCCCCAGCAGGGTTAAGGGGACAGGGTGCTGCCATCTAGTGGCTGTGAGTGCCACCGTCTTTGAGGGTGTGGCAGTCAATTAACATATACCTTCATTATTGGTTCTAGGAGTCTCCATCTTTGAGTATGTGGCATGGCAGTCAATTAGCATATTCCATCCTTATTTGCTGTGGGCGCTGCCACCCATTGTGACAGTGTGAGGGTCAATTAGCACATTTTCTCTTTATTAGATAGAATTCTTAAAAATATAGATTATTATTTGCCAGATATTGGAAATGTTAGGAAGGAGGGAATAACAACCCCATGTAATAAGAAGGTAATACGCAAATTGACTGTCACACCCTCACACAAGGTGGCCATCACAAGATGCCTGGCAGGGGAGGGCAGTTGTGGGCAATCAGGCCAGCAGAGAAGGCAGGGTAGTTTATAGGGATCAGGTTTGCAGGGGAGGGCAGTTAGGGGTATCCAGGCCTACAGGGTAGGGCAGTTGGGTTTGACCAGGTCTGGAGGGGAGGGCAGTTGGGGGCAACCAGGCCTTTAGGCAAGGGCAGTTGAGGAAAACCAGGCCTGCAGGGGAGGGCAGTTAGGGATGAGTCAGCTGGCAAGGGACGAAAATGGGGGGATACAAGCTCTGCAGGGGAGGGCAGTTAGGGGCAACCAGGTTTGCAGGGGAGGGCAGTTAGCAAGGCCCAGGCCTGTATGTGAGGGCAGTAGGGGGTGACCAGCCCTGTAGGGAAAGGCAGTTGGGGCAACCGGGCCTGCAGGGGAGTAGTTAGACATCAATCAAGCTGGCAGTGGAGTGGTTAGTGGCTGATCAGGCAGGCAGGCAGGCGAGTATTTGGGAGCCGGCAGTTCAGATTGTGAGAGGGATGTCCGACTGCTGGTAAGGCATGATCCCACAGGGGTTCCACATTTGAGAGGGTGCAGACTGGGCTGAGGAACAACCATCCCCAGTGCACAAATTTTGTGCACTGTAACCCTAGTGGTGTTATAAAGAAACATGGAAGTGGATACATATTTTGTAATATGGTTCCTATTTTTATGTTATAATTATGTAAAATGCTAATTGGAAGCAAGTGAATGAAGACCTATCTCTTCAACTTTCTGTGACTTTAAACTTATTTTAATGTAAAATTTTTAAATGGGTCTAAATACAATAAAGTGAACATTTAGAATACTTGAAATACCCAGGTAATATGGAGCCAAAGTTAATATAAACCACATTTTTTCTTATGAAGAATAATATTCAAAAGGTTAGATGAATTATAATTTCAGTTATATTCCTGATCCCATTAGAGAGGGAACCAATTAGTGTTCCCCTTGAAAGATTTGATGGATTATTTTCTACAGAAATAATAAATAAATAAATAAATAAATAAATAAATAAATAAAATGCATTCTTCAACATGTTTCTTGAAAGTCTTCATATTTAAGTAAATGTTATTTTTCTGCGAATAAGATAGTAAGCAATAAAAATAATTTTATTTTAACTTATTGAGCAATAGAATTTCATCATTCTAGGTACCTATTTTATCTTGTTAATCATGTTTTATACAGCATCCATTCATTATTTTAATGATCAGACTCCTAAATTTCTGTTTACAAAACTTCTCTTGTATTTCTCTTATAAAGACCTGGATTGGGAATAGAAGAAGAAAATACCGTTTGATGGGGATTGAAGTTCCACCTCCAAGGGGAGGCCCTGCTGATTTTTCTGAGCATCCAGAGTCTGGTTCTTTGTCTGCACTCACAACAGGAGAGGAAGCTGGTCCTGAAGTAGAAGAAGATAATGACAGAAATGATGAAGCATCCATCTGTTTGTCTGAAGGAAGCTCTCAAGGTATTTTTTATGCTGCACATCCTACTTATAGCTTTTGTAAATTTGATGCATTTTTACTTTTTTTTCAGCTTACTGGACTTCAAATTTAAACTCAAAATATTTGGTCAAAGATATTAAAAGAAATGAATTTATTTTCTTCTATGTTTCAATGATACATATACACTAAGTGGCCAGATTATTATGATCTTTGCATGTGTAATAAATCTGGCCACTCATATATATATTAGAGGCCTGGTCTATTAATTCGTGCATGGGTGGGGTCCAACTAGCCTGGTCAGGGGGAGGGTACATGGGTGGTGGGACAGCCTGACTACTGGTCGAACTCCTAGTCAAAGGGACAATTTGCATATTAACCTTTTATTATATAGAATATACACAGAGTGGCCAGATTATTATGCATGCAAAGATCATAATAATCTGGCCACTCAGTGTATATTTAAAGTATATGGTGGTTTTTTTTTTGTTTTAAATATATACATATATATTTTTATTTTTTATTTTTTAATTAAATCTTTATTATTCAGATTATTACATTTGTTTCTCTTTTTTCCCCTCCATAGCACTCCTCCCCCCAACTCCCACCCTTCCCTCTGCCTTACCTCTCTCCCATTGATCTCATCCATAAGTGTATGATTTTTGTCCAGTCTCTCCCTGCACACCCCTTTCCCCCTGAGAATTATCAGTCCACTCCCTTTCTGTGCTCCTGATTCTATTATATTCATCACTTTATTCTGTTGATTAAATTTTTAATTCCCTTAATTTTTAGATTCACTTGTTGATAGATATGTATTTGTTGTTCATAATTTTTTGTCTTTTACCTTTTTCTTCTTCCTCTTCTAAAAGAGTACCTTTCAGCATTTCATATAATACTGGTTTGCAGTTGATGAACTCCTTTAGCTTTGCTTATCTGTGAAGCTCTTTATCTGCCCTTCAATTCTGAATGATAGCTTTGCTGGATATATTATTCTTGGTGATCTAGTTTCATTTTTTTGCATGTATCTGTCCAGTTTTCCCAATACCACTTATTGAAGAGATTGTCATAATTCCACTGTGTGCTCTTGCCTCCTTTGTCAAATATGAACTGAGCCTAATGATTTGGGTCAAATTTTGGATTCTCTGTCCTGTTCCATTGGTCTATATGTCTGTGCCAGTACCATGTAGTTTTGAGGACAGTGGCTTTGTAGTATAGCTTGATATCTAGCATTGTGATCTCTCCAACTTTCTTCTTTGTCAAGATTTCTCCAGCTATTTAGGGTCTTATTCCAGATGATTTTTTGAGATTATGTTCTAGCTCTTTGAAGTATGCCATTGGTATTTTAATGGGGATTGCATTTAAGCTATTGATTGCTTTGGGTAATACAGACATTTTAGTGATGTTGATTCTACCAACCCATGAACACAGTATATTTTTCCATTTGTTTATGTCTTCCTTTATCTCTTTTTTAGGCATCCTATAATTTTATTAGTACAGGTCCTCTACCTTCTTGGATAAATTTATTCCTAGGTCTTTTAATTTTTTGGTGCAATGGTAAATGGGATTGTTGTTTTTTTTTTAGTTTCTCTTTCTGTGAGTTCATTATTACTGTATAAAAAAGCCATAGGTTTCTCGTTGTTAATTTTTTATCCTGTTACATTGCCAAATTTATTTATTAAGACTAGTATTTTTTGATGGAGTCTTTGGGGTTTCCTGTGTACAGTATCATGTCATCTGCAAACAATGACAGTTTTACTGCTTCTTTTCCAATTTGGATGCCTTTTATTTCTTCTTCTTGTCTGATTGCTATAGCTAGCACTTCCAGTACTATTTAGAACAGGAATAGTGAAAGTGGGCATTCCTGTCTTGTTCCTGTTCTTAGGGGAAATTGTTTTAATGTTTGCCCATTGAATATGATGTTTGCTATAGGTTTGTCATATAAGGCTGTTATTATGCTGAGGTATGATCCCTCTATTCCCACTTTGCTGAGAGTTTTTTTTATCAGGAAAGGGTATTGGATTTTATCAAATGCCTTTTCTGCATTGATTGATATGATTATGTGACTTTTGTCTCTCAGTTTCTTTATGTTATGTGTCAGATTTATTTATTTGCAGATATTGTACCATCCCTGACTCCCCAGAACAAATCCCATTTCGTCATGGTGTATGATTTTTCTTATGTAATGCTGAATCTGATTTGCTAGCATTTTTTTATACAGAGAGGAAGGGAGAGGGATAGAGAGTTAGAAACATCAATGAGAAACATTGATCAGCTGCCTTCTGCACACTCCCTACCAGGAATGTGCTCACAATCAAGGTACAAGCCCTTGACCAGAATTGAACCTGGACCCTTCAGTCTGTAGGCTGACACTCTATCCACTGAGCCAAACTGATCAGGGCACTATTTGCTAGCATTTTATTGGATATTTTAGCATCTATGTTCATCAAGGATATTAGCTTGTATTTCTCTTTCTTTGTGTTGTCTTTATCTGGTTTTGGGATTAGAGTAATGCTAGCTTCATGGAAAGAACTTGGACATGTGCCTTCCTCTTGAATTTATTAAAATAGTCTGAGAAGGATAAGTTGTAGCTCTTTCTTTCTTTCTTTCTTTCTTTCTTTCTTTCTTTCTTTTTTGAATATTTGGTAAAATTCCCCTGTAAAGCTGTCTGGCCCAGGGCTTTTGCTTTCTGGAAATTTTTTGATATATGCTTCAATTTCCTCCATAGTTATTGACCTATTGAGATTTTTAGAATCTTTCTGATTGAGTTTTGGAAGGTTTTATTTTTCTAGGAATATGTCCATTTCCTCCATGTTGTTTATTTTGTTAGAATAGAGTTGTTCACAGTATTTTTTTACAGTCCTTTGTATTTCTGTGGGGTCTGTTGTTATTTTGCCTCTTTCATTTCTGATTTTGTTTATTTGAGTATTCTCTCTTTGCTTCTTGGTGAACCTGGCTAGAGATTCATCAATCCTGTTAGTCCTTTCAAAGAACCAGCTCTTAGTTTCATTGATCTTTTATATTTTTCTGGTCATTTATTTCTTCTCTGATATTTATTATTTCCTTCCTTCTGTTCACTCTGGGCTTTCCTTGTTTCTCTCTTCCCAATTCTTTAAGTTCTAGAGTTAGATAATTTATTACCATAATTTTTTTTGAAGTAGGACTGTGGAGCTATGAATTTACCTCTCAGGACTGCTTTCATTGGGTCCCATAGGCTTTGAATTGTTTACCTTGAATTTTCATATTGTCAAATATACCAATTCTTTCCTTTGTGGTTTCTGACTTTTGTGTTATAATTACAAATTATTTTTGTGTACTACAATTATTTAAACATATCTCTATATTTACTTCTTATATCTTTATGATTTCATTTTTACAAATTGATATTTATTATGTTTGAATTTTTTCTGCTTTAAAATGTGTGACTAAAATACCCAATTTTATTTTTCCAAATGATGAACAAATTGCTTGTAAACTAGCCAAAACCAGTTTGGCTCAGTCGATAGAGTGCCAGCCTGCAGAGTGAAGGGTCCCAGGTTTGGTTCCTGTCAAGAGCATGTAACTTAGTTATGGGCACATCCTCAATGGGAGATGTGCAGGAGGCAGCTGATCAATGTTTCTCTCTCATCTATGTTTCTGACTCTCTATCCCTCTCCCTTCCTCTCTGTAAAAAAATCAATAAAATATATTTTTAAAAGTTGCTGATAAACTAGTTATTAAACAATTCATCATTTTCCAGTGAGTTTAAATAAAGCATATATATTTATGAAAGACAGTATGATAGTAGTCAGGCTAATATATATCCTATGTAATAAAAGAACATGCAAATTGACCTTAATTGCAAATCTACAGGGAATGACCAGTTCTCCATGATGTGCGTTGACCTCCAGGGAGCAGGCTCTCAATGCAGGAGCTTATCCCTGGTGGTCAGTGCACTTCCACTGGGGCAGCACTGCTCAGCCAGAAGCCAGCTCATGCCTGGTCAGCAGAGCTGCAGTGGTGTGAGCCTCTCCAGCTTCTGCAGCAGTGCTAAGGATGTTTGAGTAATGGCTTAGTCCTGCTTCCTCAAGGGCTCCCGGGCTGCCAGGGGGATGTCTGACTGCCAACTTGGGCCCATTCTTCCAGGGGCAGGCCTAAGCCAACAGGTAAACATTCCCCAAGGGCTGCTGAGATGTCAGTGGGATGTCTGACTGCCAGCTTAAGTCAGATCCCCCGGGGAGTGGGCCTGAGATGGCAGGTGGACATCCTGAGGGGTTCTGGATTGTGAGAGGGCACAGGCCAGGCACAGGGACCCCCTGAGCACATGAATTTTCATGAACCGTGCCTCTAGTACACATATAAATGTATATGCACATTCATATATGCATACATACATAATCAGGTGGGTCAAATTCTGGATTTCTTATGTCACATTGATCTGATTATTTATAACTGTGTCCTTATAAAATTTGTAAATATTTTGTAGGGCTCTTATTATTCTTAGCTAACATTATTCTCAGTAACAAAAACACACTGATTCTTCTAGATGAACTATAGAACTTCTTGCTATCAGCCCACCCTCCATAATTCATTTAATATTTTTATTGGTACTGCATTCAATGGATAGCATGATTTGTGAAGATAAATTCAGAATTCAGTTTTGCATGTGTTGCATTTTAAATAATGGCAGGACATACATGTGGAGCTTTACAGCATACCCTTTAATAATTTGGGTATGGAACTCAGAAGAGGAATTGAAACATGAGAAAATATCTGGGAGTCACCCACACTGAGGCCAAAATAATGTCTAGCCATAGATATAGAAAATATAGTTAAATGAGAACATAGAAAACAAGAGAGTAAGGTAGACAAGGACTTGTATTAAAAACAATCTATATTTGGGGACTGGAGGATAAAAGGGTGCCATTGAAAGGACATTTAGGTGCAAGAGAATCAGGATATTATATTATTTATAAAACCAAAGAGAGATTGGAAGAGGGGTTATTCTCTCAGCTATCTCATATAGGTTGAGTAGAAATTCCTCTTATATGAGGTATCTAAAATGGTCCAAGGTATACAAGTGAACAATAGAATCATGGTACCTGGGACTTGGGCAGAATGATATGAGGAGTTGTTGTTCAAGGAGTATAAAAGTTACAGTTATACAAGAGTAGTAAGTTCCAGAGATCTGCTGAACAACATAGTGCCTATAGTTAGCAATAAAGGATTGGATACTTAAAAACTTAAGAGGGTAATTCATGTTGTGTTCTGAACACCAAAAAAGTAACAAAGGAATTTTTTGAAGCTGATGGATATGTTTATTTCCTAGACTGTGGTGATAACAGGATTGTGTATATATGTCTAGACTCACAAATTGTATACATTAATTATGTGCAATTTTGTATACCAAATATACCTCAATAAAGCAGGAAAAATAAAATTTACAAAAAATGAATGAAAAGCCATTGAATTCAGTGTTTAAGGAATTCTTTGAAAAAGCAATTACATGGGTGAAAAAGGCAACCAGATTGAAGTAGTTTGAGTAATGAAAGGGATATAAAAGCTGATAATATTGAGAGGGCCATGTATTTTCTTTCTTACCAACATTTGTTACAGATATTGATGAAGATCATAACAGAGAATTTAGTGTATGGAAAAACTGTGAAGCAGAAAAAAAGAGGAGCCATAATTATTTTCAAGTCCCTTATTTCTAATCTAGTGGGCCCATTAAACCATTTTTGCCTAATGGTTGTATTTACTAAATTGTTTGTATATGCCTTGGAGTACTTGAGTATTTTCACTGATTCATAAACTGATGTTTAGAGAACGACTCTGTGTTTCTATGGATGTATGGGAAAGCTGTGAGGAAATAAATATGACAAAAGGAAATCACATAAATCCTAAGGAGAGTTTCATTTCCCAACTCCCACTACCCTTTCCCCCCCACCCCCCATCCAAGAGGGAATTTTAAAAAATTAGTTAATGGAAAAAAATGAGAAAATTTAAATTTTCCTAATGTACCACTGCTTCTACACTGGCATCCTTTGTCATTTAGTAGTGTGTTCTCTAGAGACGTGGCATAGTAATCAAGATCTAATGTGAAAAAGGAGAGAGAATTGAATGCATGAATCAAAAAATACTTTATGGGAAGTGAGATTGCCTAGAATTACTCTTGGTCACTTATTTTTTACAGCTGCACGGTAATATTTTTATTTTCATCACAAATTGCACTACAAAATCATAAAAATATATTCAAGTACTGAAAGGAGCCTTTTTTATACTGTCCTATTTGCTTCCTCATTTTGCTGATGCAGAATAGTATTCTGAGCCATTTAATTGGGTGTTCTTTTTGTGATGATTAAGTGAATTGTATAATTTGGCCTAGACTAATATTATACCTTTAAAATACAGTAAACATATTACCTTCCAGTTATGAAAATGTAGTTAAATTTTTGTTTACTTTGAGATTTTCATTAACTGCATGACATTGTAGATCTAGAGAGACAGAATAAAGACTATACGATTTTAAAAAAATATAACAACTTGAAATTCAGAGTCCTTTATAATATGGCTATTGATAGTCTTTCAAAGAAAGAAGTGTTTTTAAATCAGGTCTTACATTTTATATGTTAACATTTATTAAAAATGACATTAAAAGCCCTGGCCAGGTGGCTCTGTTGGTTGGAGTGTCATCCTGTACACCAAAAGGGTTGCAGGTTTGATTCCTGGTTGGGTCGCACTCCTAGGTTTCAGGTTTGATACCTGATCGGGGTGCTTACAGGAGACAATTTATGGATATTTCTTTCAACTCTCTCTCTCTCTCTCTCTCTCTCTCTCTCTCTCTCTCTCTCTCTCTCTCCTCTAAAAGTATCAATAAACATACCCTCGGGTGAGGATGAAAAAAAGTTTCTAGAAAACATTTCTACAAGCAAAATTAAGAATCATTTTCAAAATACAGTAAAAGGCAGATTTAGCCAAAAGTCACCAAAAGGTGCTGTTGATCTTACAGCAGTTTCAATCTCATTATTTTGTTTCTGAGAGAATAGGTACTTTCCTGATAAAGAACTCTAACTTTCACCTTTTACCTATCCTTCACGTATTCCATGTTCTTGTCCTGTATGGTATGAAAGAGAAAGAAGATGTGGTTGGTATTGATTAAAAAACAAGAAACAACAATAAAAATCCTAGCTACCTGGCTTTATCTCTCACCTAACTGCAAATGCTACAGAAGTAATAGATGACTCAGTTTCTTAATTTCAAGTTCTGTGTCCACCAAAAATGTTTATGGCTGAGCAATTTTCAATATTTCTACTACTCTGAGAAGCAAATTGCTTAAAATATGGGAAAATGAATATCTATAACATTAGTTTCATAATGTAGCCTTTTTTTTATTATGTGGGTGTGCAGATGAAAGACAAATCTACATATAGTTACTATGGACACCACATACTTGTTTAATTTCCAATTAGCAAGGCTGATTTGGTGGGGGGGGTGGGGAATAACCAGACACATTGGGAATGTTTAACTTTCAAGTTTTCACTAATATAGAAGCTATCTGTAAGTTAAAGAAAACATGCCTTGTATCCCTTCATACCTTTTTATTTTAGGAATCATCAAAACAGTTTTTGTTTACATCTTATAATTAACCATGAATGAGCATGTTTCTGGAAAAACAAAACCGTGTACAAAATTATGAGCAAGTGGTTCCAGTAATGATGCTGATAAACAAACTAACCCGTATTCTGAGGGTACCAGTACTAATACCAGCTACGAAACTGAACTTGATGACAATTTTCCCTCCATTTCATTTAGTTTCTGATGATGTAGGAATTGAAATGCTTGTGATTTGAAATCTCTAAATAACAAATAGGCAATAGCTTCTTCTGTCTAGAAAACATTATTTTATTTTATTTTTTTAAATACCTCAGCAGGTATGACTTAGTGGTTGAGCATCGGCCCATGAACCAGGATTCTGGTCAGTAGGTTGAAGGCTCAATTCCCAGTAAAGGCCATGCAGGAGGCAGCCAATCAATGTTTCTCTTTCATCAATGTTTCTATTTTTCTCTCCCTCCCAAACGTCTCTTTAAGATCAATAAAAGTATATTTTAAAAAAATAAGTTGAACTTTGCATTAAAACTCCAGTAAAAATTCACTGGATGCTTAAATACTAATTATCTATGTATTCATATGTGAATTCCTAGATCAACCATGTTTTCTAATCATGCCCATGTTCATACAAAGCACACCTATATGTCTTTCCATGGAAAGGAATGGGTTTGGAAAAACCTTGAGGGCTGGTAAATATATTTGTTCTGCTTTATATGGCGAAATAAAATGTCGGTCACTACTAGGGGTTAAAGAATCCCATTTGTATTATGCAGAAAGAAAAGAGAGAAACATTGCTACCTTGTTTTCCTAATAAGTAGAGTTAGGAGTAATCTAAAACAGGTGGTAATATTGTAGATATCCTATGCTGTGATTAACCACTTTCTCTACCTCAACACAGAAAACTTTTTAGTAGACTGGCTTCTCTGAATTTATTTTTCTTTTATTTCTCATTTTTTACATACTGAATTTTGATCACAAAAGGAATATATTTTCATTATAGAAAACATTTGAAAATACAATAAGAATTTTGGAAATAACCCTACCTCTCAGTGATAAACATATTAAAAATGGAGGTGGGAGAAAGTTTTTGACAGTGTTTTCTCTACATATGTACAATAGTGTGTGTGTGCATGTGTGTGTGTGTGTGTGTGTGTGTGTGCATTCACAAACACATGCCATTTTACAAAATTGGAAACATACTATATTTATAGCTTTATATCATATCATGTATTTGAAAATTATCACTTTTTTCTTATTGCAATGAGTAATGCATGTTCATTTAAAAATATTTAATTATGAAAGAATAAATGGAAGAAAATAAGTAAAATTAGACAAAAGGAAGAAAAATAAAAATTGCCTGTAATTTTATCCAGAAATAATTTTTATGTAAATAGTGTTAGTTTTCTTTCTTCAGGAAAATGTACACATTTTTAGTATACCTACATAGTAGGTTCTATCACTTTCATTTATTCACTTTCCAATATGTCATGAATATTTTATTTATTATCAACTATTTTTCTACTTCATTTTCAGTAGCTTCATTGCTTTTATTGTAGGAATAGGCCCTAATGACTTCAATTCTCATTGTTAAGCATACAGGTTGCTTCCATTTTTTTTCATTTACAAATAATATAATGGTTACCATCCTTGTATTTTTACTTATTCACATTTAAGAAGTAGAATGGCTCAACAAAGCATATATGAAGTGAATTTACCATTTGTGTCTTTTTAAAATAAATTAGTTCATTGATCTTGAATAAAACATTCTCAATAAAGTTTTGAGAAATGTAAAATGAAATTATAACCTTTTTGTCTATGAAAGAGTCCAATGAAGTTGTTCCTAATGAGACAAGGACTGATAAGGAGGAAGACCACCATGCAGTATCTGAAGATAATGTGGTATGTATATTTTGAAATTATTTTCTCATTACATGATGGATTTCTAGGATATGCTCCTAGTTGGTGACAATATTAGTGGTTTCAGAATAAAGTTTTGCTCCACTTTACAAATTAAAACAGAAGTGTTACCAATGAATTCTATATCTTTGACAGTTTAATAAATGAAAGTTAAAATACTATTCATTTAACCTCAGATTTTTTCAGTGTAAAAGATTGCAAATATAAAAATCTAATGCTTACTACACATAGGACATTTTATACATAACAAGTTATTTTCTTCAACACATTTAGCAAACAGCAGCTTTCTTCTCATTTCATAGATGGCAGAATTAAAACAGAGTTTAGCCTGAAATTATGAAGGAAGCCTTTGTTGCTTCTGGGACTTGTATCCAAGGATTACTTACTCCAAGGTTTCTGTTCAGACCATACCTGTCTTATATAGTGTGTTTGTAACCTTTCCTTTTTTCTAGCTATATGGCCTCTGTTATCTTAAAAATTGTAGTAATGGAGGAAATACAGTATTAAGCAATTAAACAGCAGCAGAGACAAGCTATGTGTGGATTAAACTAGTTTTTGTAAAAATATAAGCATTATTGGTATATAGAGATGTCCTCTAAGGAGCTGTTTTAGCAATATCTGTTTATATTCTGAGTCTGTCAAGTAATGCAGATATCAAGATGGTATTAAAGTCAGACATAAAGGCAAATGTCATTGTGCTTTGTTTTTGCTTTTGAATAAGTGTTTTGTGCCTAACTACAACTTTTAAAAAATGGCCCCTGTGGCGCATGCTCAGAACAAAGGGCCTGAGGAAATGGTTCTTTGGTTCACAACAGAACCAACATGAATTTGGAGTCATTGTAACAAGAAGAATAAAACTTGTTGCCTTCCTAAGAACAAGCACCCTACATATGAAAAAAAAGGTCTCTATAATGGATTTTTCTGTTAAAAAATGACTGTAACTTCAAGATTTACCCTGGCTTTAATTACAAACATTATTTACCAGACACTTTAATCCTGTCACATCTCTTTAATAAAAGTTAAGCACATAAAATACAGTTTTGTTCTTTTTTGTTAAACATCAATAATATGTGTTTTCCACATGCACAATATTGTTGAGGATTGCATTTTATTGATTTTAGTACTGAGTTAAGTTGTTTGACCCTTCTAACACTACATTCAATGCGCGCATAGGAAAACAAGTTTTTATTTTGAGGCAGATTCACGTTTTCATTATATAGGTAGATATAATTGTTTTCCACAATTATTACTTGTGCTAGTATTCTTAAATCCCACCAAGTAATAATCTTCTCTGCTTCAGATTTGAGTTACATTATACAAGTTGCATATTGAACCTCTTTTTCCCCTAAAGACATGCTCATTTTAGCTTGAATTTCTCTGAAATAAATCTCCCCTGTAGCAGACATTTGAAGATAATGAGTTAAGAAATGGCATGGGGTGACCCACAGTCACTTAGGTACTTAATTTTTCAAGAGCAATTGATTTTCAGAGACAAAAGTCCAGACTTTCAAAGGTTGATCTTCTCTGCCTGTAGCTTTGGAGTGTCCCCAATTATTCATGGATACCAAATCACAAAGCCATGTAAGATCTATTTATATGAACAAATCTATACAGTGGACTTTGGTGGCTTCCTCCCTAGATTACTTAGCTACTTTATCCCAGAACCAATCAAAATATACTGAGAATCTTAAAAATAACATTAAAAAAATGATCAAATCAGAGGTCTGCTGAGATCTGACAGGATTAAGTCATAAGTTTATAGTGATTATAATAATAAAAAACAACATTAGATTCATCACCAGGCAACGGTAGAAGCAATTTCATTGCAATTGTCCCCCCAATTCAGAAGCCTGAAGGTCACAACCCCTGTGAAATATGATCATTCCAAGATTGTTTGTGACTTTTAATCACTATATGTATTGCTAGATAGGAATTTGTTTTAAAATTCTTCCTACAGTATGTTACTATTAATGTGCTCCTTCTAAAAAGATTGCCTAGTGACTAATTCTAGCTTAGCTTTTCTCTTTTAAAAAATTATTTTGGTTTGGTTGGGCTTAAACATTTAGAATTATTTTTCCTTAACTCTGGTTTTCATAAGCAAAAAGTAAAAATTAGATCTGATTTTATGTTTTGGTTTTGTTTTTGGAAAAATATTCCAGGATTAGAGATCTTGCCTTGCCCCAGGGTTGAAGCTTATTGATCATTCATTTCATTAGTGCTAAGTTATTTTGTTTATTCTTTTGACAGATATTTAATGAGTATCTTCTATATACAAGATATTATACAAACTATTCTGTACCTTAACTCTAAAACTAAGGGCAGTTTAACATCTCTCTCACTCTTCCTTCTTACTGTCCAGTGAAGGAAACACAGAACCATACTATTTTGATCATTACATCATACATGTCTGCTTTCACTTGTCTAGCTAATGGAGTGCAGTAATTAAGTGAATAGTTTAAAAATGTATTTGACTTTGGAATTCATGTCTTATGTTGTAATTTTACATTAGAAATTGCAGAGATGTGTGAGGACTTAAAAAATATTTAAACCAATTAGGTATAGTTACCTTTAAAAACACTATCCTTATAGGAAAACACTTCCCTGTCACTGGAGGGCACTATTTAAGCAGAATTTGAATGTCTGTTATTGTTTTCTCAGGGATATTGTGAACATTTTTTGTTTGTTGTTTTGTTTTCTTATTTTAAATAGTATAACAGTAATTTCATTTTTAATTTAATTTATTTAATGCTGATGCTATTATAGATGTCCCATTTTTCCTCCCTTCAGTAATTTTCTATATACTAAGCAGTAATCAATTAAAGGTCGAGGGAAGTGGCTTAGACACAACACTGGGTGTTAACACTAGGAGACCATTTAGTTACCTGAGTTTATTCTGGATATGGTAGACTAGATAATCCCTTAGCTAAAGCTGAACATTGAATGTACACACTGTATACATTGTTGAGTGTAATGATGATGATAAAATCTTTATTTATGAAAACTTCTCTACTTGTGTTACAGAAAATAGAAATTATTGACGATGAAGAAAGTGACATGATAAGTAATTCTGAAGTAGAACAAGTGAATTCTTTCTTGGATTATAAGGTAAAAGTAATTTCAAATTGTGAATTCATTAAGAGAAGGTATTAGATGAGGCAGACTTCTATAGTGCTTATATATTAGTCTATTTCACTGCCACTTGATAAGTTAAATATGCTGGGGCTCCACATTGACTCTCTCAGATAACTTCGATATCAGTCAGGGTGCCGGTCATTTTAATTAATACTGGCTGGTTCAGGGGTTATAGTTATAAGCACAGGGTTTGCTCAATAGGAGTAGGTATTGATGTTGTATAAGTTGATGCTGTGCATAGTGATGATAAATGTGAAATTTATGGCAATGCTTTTTTAAACTTAATATTCATTTTTAAATGGTAATAAAAGGGATTTTTTTCCAGGTTTTTTCTTTGCTAATTTTATCTTGAATTACAACTTCTGAACAATGGTATATCTGTTTTAGGAGAAGTTTAAAAATAATCCCTAATGCAAATACCAAATGAATATGAACAAAAATTACCTTTTCTTAATATCACTTCTTACTAAATTGAAAGGCTTATTTTGACAGCATGGCATACACAATTTTGTTTTTATTCAATTTTGAATTAAGCTATCAGTCAATATGTTAATACATTTTCTGCTTATACATATAATTGTTTTCCCTTTGTTAATCAGTATCATATCTTATGAGTTAACTTTGGAAGTCTTCTAAAATTTTGGTCACACAATCATTTTTCCAAACACAAAATTCTTTTATTGAAATATCATGAGTTCAAAACAGAGTCTAGTACTTAGATATTAACAGAAAATAACAACTCTAATCAGAAAAAGACAACAGCTGTCATTTTCTCAATTTTTTTCACTTTTACTATAATTCAGTTATGTCATTCAACAGATTTTGTTTTCCAAATGTGCATAACATGTCAGATTTTAAAATATTAAATAGTGTAAGCACAGAAGGAAATTATCTTTTGAAATTTGTTTTCTAAGTGGTCAAAAAGCACAATACAATCCTGTATTTAAACTGTATTTCCAACTAACAAAATAATAAAGTTGTCTGTTCTGAAGTAGTAGAGAGCATTCTAATCTCTGGTACATGATCATACTGTTATTTTTAAATGCCCGGAACAGGATTAAAATGGCTCTGCAAGCCACTGTTTGGCATGGGTTATAGAAACTACAGACAAGATGACTGGTTTGCACAGCTGTTAAGTGTGCTCCTCTTAGCTCTTTCAAGCAATTCAGATAGGATTGTGTCCAGAACTCTGAGGATTCTTTCTAGAACATTTCCCCTCTGGTGTTCCATCCAACAGACTTGAAAAGTTTTGGAGCTAATGGCCAGGGCAGGGCAGCGTGTCCAATTCGGAAATCTTATTTAACATTTTCATTGAACTCTAAAAGACATTTAATGATCCACAGCACTTTGTGGAAAGTGCTGTGAGAACAAGGAGCCATTCACTACCCTATTAAGGATAACTTTTATAACACATCACCTTCCTATATAAACTTCTTTAACTCTAAACATCAGCTCCTATATAGAAACATATATTTTTATAATCAATATTAAAAACATTTCAGTTTACTTCACCTGGGAATTTATTACCTTAAAGTAAGGATAAGTGAAACCTCATGTAACAATTCTCATTGCTGATTTCAGGATGTTGATTTAAAACAGCCTCATCAGTTTGGAAATTTAATCTTTCTTCAGAGCACATTTGCATTTTATTTGCATACACGTTAGTACTTCTTGTTTTGAAATCAAAATCACTTTATAGGTTTTTTAAGTATAATTCCTTTTAAGCTTCTTTAAAGGAGAAACGTGTTTATCTATGTGTTATCTGGTCTAGTGCTTAGTGTCTGGTAGCTAATTCCTGAGTAAGTGAATACATTAAAGTATCCTTGGAAATATTTTTAATACTATTATGCAGGTACTCATTTCTATGAAATCAAGACAAGAAGCTGGATCATAATAACTTTTTCCTACACTAAATTAAACAATCTCCCATTATTCTTGGGATTCATTGTAGCAGAATGAATGAATATTTCTGATGTACACTTGATAATTGTTACTGTGCAACCATTAGTGCTCATTTTGTGTGTACTAGAGTTTTTGATGGAGATATATTCCTAAAAATCCATATTGCTAGGATTCTAACAAACCCAAATGCTTTAAGACAAATTAGTGATCCCTGAGGCATGAGTACTATATCATAAAAAAACAACTTAAATACTCCCTACAATCATCTTGGAGAAGAGCTGACAAACTTTACTGCAATGTAGGGAAGATTTTAACGACACAAATGAGCTAGATATTCTTTTCTGAAAGTCAGTGGCTAATGTTATCACACTAGTTCTTCTCACAAACACTCTATTTACTTAGGAAAATCTCTAAAGTAAACATAAACTACTGCTTCTACTCTTGGAAGTGTTTAACAGACTTGCAAAACACTAGCTCTAAGAAAAAGATGTCTGAAATATTATCTTAAAATTGTTTGTTTTTTTAATTCATAAATATTGAGGAAGAGAAATGTTCATATGAGAAATTAGAGATCTGCATATCAATAAATCTTTCATGATTTTTGCAAATGTGAATTACTGTTTTTAATTTTTAATGGATAAATCCAGCTTTAAAGGACTGTATATTCATTGGACACTAAGATAATGATGATAGATATCTCCTGTATTCAAAAATACTTCCTGGTCAACACTTTACTCATACTATAATTCTGACGATGAGTACTAAAAAGAACCCCAAAATTTAGAATTAATCAAATGTATTATGGCAGGAGCACGTTGAACTTTATTTTAATGCTTGTAAATATGATTGCTGTAGAGTGCCTTTGGATAAGGAATTTAACTTGAATCAATCAAATGAATTCTTCCTTGTAGAGATTCACTTGATATTAAGTGGTCTGAAAAGGAAGCAGTTTTACTAAGTAAAATAAGTTCTAAACTGAGCTGATGAATTGATGTAATAAAAATGTTCATATATTGAATGGGATTAATACAACTGCATCTCTTCATCTGAAACAAGAAAAAATGTCCAGCCCAGCCGGTGTGGCTCAGTGGAGGTCACAGTTCAATTCCCTGTCAGGGCACATGTCTGCATTGTGGGCTCCATCCATAGTAGGGGGTGTGCAGGAGACAGCCAATCAATGATTCTCTCATCATTGATGTTTCTATCTCTCTCATTCTCCTTTCCTCTCTGAAATCAATAATATATATATATATATATATATATGCCCATAGACAACTTATTTTAATGTATTTTATGCAATTTATGCAACTTTTGAAAAAGTGCTGTTAAAGGTCTTGCTGTACTTTGAAATATATTCTCCAGCTTCAAAGAATACTCATAGATTATTTCCATGTGTTTTGGCAAAGAGGCTGGCTAATAATATATCTTTTTATTTTTAATCAGGTTTTTAAGATAAAATTTCCATAAAATAAAATTCACTTCCATATATATTAGATAAGTTTTGACAAATGGACAGAGTCATGTAACCATGAATACAATCTGTTTATTCATCTACTGATGATCACTTGTGTTGTTTCTAGTATTTGGCTATTGTGAATAAAGCTGCTATGATATGTATGTCTTTTTGTGGACATGTTTGTTGTTTGTTTGTTTTTGTTTTTCATTTCACTTGAGTCAGAGTAGGATTGTTGAGTGAGATGATAGGAAAGAGTAGATTTAATTTTATAAGAAACTCCCAAAACACTTTTCAAAGTGGATGTATCCTTTTACACTCATACCGGCAATGTATTAGACTGTAAGTATTCCAAATTGCTATCAGCATGTACTATTGTCTCTTTAATTTTAGACATTTTATTACTAGTACAATCTCATATCAGATTTAATTTTCATTTATTTAATGACAAATGATATTAAGCATTTTAATGTGTTTATTGGTCATTCACATCTCTTCTTTGGTAAGTAAAGACTTTGCCTGCTAGTTATTTGTTTCTGGTCTTATAATTGTGTTGCAAGAGTTCTCCATGTGTTCTGAGTGTAGGTCCTTAACATATTTGATTTACAAATATGTAGCTTATATTTGTATATAATTAACATTATCTTTTGAAGGTCAAACTTTTTTTAAAACTTTGATGAAGTCTTTCTTTTAGGTTTCATGCTTTTTGTGTCCCCTTGAGGAATCTTTGTCTAACACAAGGACAAAAAAACTTAACCTTCTTTTTTATCTAGTTTTAGATAAAAACTTTTTACTTACTTTTCAGTATATAATTCATTTCTTATTAAATTTTGTATATGATGTGAGGTAAGGGTTGATATATTTTTAAAAAATATACATTTACAATTTTTCAACCACTGTTCTTTGAAAGAATACCTTTTCTTTGTTCATTGAGTTACTTCAGCACCTTTTTTGAAAATCAACCAAATATTAGTATATATGACCTTTTTCAGAATATATATTTCTGGACACTCTGTTATGTTCCTCTAACCTTTATCTCTACCTTTTTGTCATTACCACATATTCTTGATTTCTTGATTACTCTATCTTTAATATTAAATATATCAGAACATTTTAATGGCCATTTTATTGTTTTAAACTTATCCTCAAACCTAAAATATCCAAATAGTATTAATATTATATATATTTTATTGATGAATAAACAAAGTCACAGAGACTAACCTTCCAGAGTTTATACAATTATCTATAAACTTGGCACTAAAATCCTCCCAAATCTTAGTCTATTGCTTTTGTCTTACACAACTAGCAAAAACAGTGAAGAAATAGTAGGATACAGTGGTATATTTGGAAATATTTTCTGAGTAACAGATTCTTACATAAAGATAGGGAACTCAGATAACTACTTAAGACATTTTTAGTAATAATTCAAGTCTCTCCTTGGTACAAAAGAAATATTAACCTTTCTAGTTCTCAGTATTTGGTTTTGTGAATTGTACATTCAGTGTTACTGAATCTGTAATTGCTTTTTACTTGGGGTTAATTGGACTATCTATTCTTAATCCTATTCCAAATGCTAATTAGGTTAATATAGGAAGAGTCTTTCTAATAAGGGAACTATTTCTTGATTTTTCTCTTACTGGATTAATTTCACTGGATTTTTGACATTCCAAATTGTTTTCTTTTAGTGATTTGCTTAAAAAACAGCCCTTGAGTAAAAGGACAATTTCTTTTTGTGCTTTATATTCCTTTATGCTAAATTTTTATCTTCTTCATTGTCTCTCTAATTTGATTGCTTTTAACAATTTTATTATACATCAGCTATGTACAATCCCAGTTTGTATAAGGTAATTATATCATTTGATATTTTCTCCTTCAGAATGAAGAACTCAGATTCATTGAAAATGAGCTAGACATTCAAAAGCAAAAATACTTTAAACTTCAGACATTTGTTAGAAGCCTGATACTAGCTCTGAAAGCTGAGGATAAGGAACAACAGCAGGTAGGTGCCAGAAGAAAATAGTAAGCTGTAAATGGCATGCAACATTTGGGTTTTTCGTATTTTTTATACTACATTCCTGCTTTCTGTCAAGGAAGGATTTGTTACTTATAACATTTTTCAGCACACATTTCCTGAGATTACATATTCAGATTTTTGTGTGCTGCTTTGGTGGAAAAGCAATATAACTGATTAACATATTTTATTACAAGTTAAATTGAAATTAAAAAAAATAATAATAATTTTTAAAAATCTCAAAATATTTGTAATGGCAGCTACCTTATTTGGAGAGGCACATACGAGGAGGTCTTTAGTGAATAAAAGTCATGAAACATTTACTTCTCTTCTGAATTTCAGTTGCCTTCTAGCCTACACTAGAGTTCACAAATGTTTGAGTACCTTCTATTTCATAATGCATTGCTCACAACTAAAAAATATGAAATTACTTTGGGAAATTCTTTATGACCACAGTGAATAATTTACTTTTATCCTAATTCAACTAAAGTGTTTGAGTCCCCTACCCTAAAGGTGAAATTAATGTATTTTTTGTTGCTGTGGATTTTCATTTACAATTTCTTCTCAAAAGACATTTTCAGTATGATTTTACTAGTATGTGAAATTTTATAACTATTAAGCTTGTTAACAAAAATAATAGAATTATAATGTTCCATTCAATACTAAATGTGATACTGGGGGTGAGAATGCTTCTTACATAGTAAACATTTGGATTTGCTGTGAGATTGGCTCACATACAAAGAGTGCATTTACATGTTTGCTGATTATAAGAAGTTTCCACAGATGAGCTACTACCCCTACACATTTTTTACCTATTTTTCTTCCATTGCCTATATTCTTCTGATGCTAAGAATCTTGGGACATATTTGTATCATGCTCCTATCTCAAGTCCTATGTCATGATGCCAGGTCTTTAGAAGAGGACATCTAGACACATTGAGAGGAAAGATCATGTGAGGATACAGCAGGAAGGTGGATATATATAAGCCAGAGATACAAGCTTCAGAAAAAAAAAATCCTGCCTTCACCTTGATCTTGGACTTCCGGACTTCTAGCCTCCAGAAGAAACATTTTGTTCATTAAGGAAGAAAGTACAGGATTACAAGATGGTGGCAGATTAAATTGGAGCTACACTGACAGGACCAAATTGGAGTTACAACTAAAATATAGAAAAAACATCCTGATTAATTATCTAAAGACTAGCTGGGGAGAACCCTGATAACCACGGATCAAAAGTGAAGACCACATAGAAAAGCAATTTGTTACCTACAAGGAGCTCCCATAAGGCTTTCTATTTATTTCTCATCAGAAATTCTACAGGCCAGAAGCAAATGGCATATAGTATACAAGATAAGAAAAAGCAAGAATCTGAAAACAAGACAACTATACCCAACAAGGCTATCATTCAAAATAAGTGGTGAAATAAAGAGCTTCCCAGAACATACATACATACAAACATACATACATACATACATACATAAATAAATACAAGCAAATAAACAAAAAGGTGAAAGGCATTTACCACCAAACCAGCTTAACATGAAAATTAAAGAGGCTGCTGTTACAGTAAGAAATATGTATATCTAAAGAAAAGCATGGCTTAATTAAAATGGCAATTAATAAGGAAATATCAATAATAACCTTAAATATAAATGGATTAAAGGCCCCAATCAAAAGACATAGGGCAGCTGAAAGAATAAGAACATATGATCAAAATATATCCTGTGTACAAGAGACCCATCTCAGATCAAAAGAGTCACATAGATTGAGAGTGAAGTGATTGAAAAAAAATTTTCCAGGCAAATAGAAATGAAATTTAAAAAAAAGCTGAGGTACAAGCATTCATATCAGAAAAAATAGACTTCAAAATGAAGGCCATAACAAGAGACAGTAAAAATCCTATATAATAAAGATGGAATATGCAAATTGACTGTTACTCTGCCACAAAGATGACGGCATACACAGGAGAGGCAGGTGTTTCTGTAATACAGGATGATTGCGCCCACAGTGGAGAGGGGATTTCCATAACACAAGATGACTTCACCCACAGCAAAGGCTGAGTTCCTGTACTGAGCCTTAATGAGCAATTAGCAGAAACCGGAGGCTGTGCATCCCCCAATCCCTCCCATAGGTCTTGACAGGGACCTCAGGCCACTACTCCTGTCCTGGTGCCAAGCCGGGGACCTCAGGCCACACCCCTCACCCAGCAGAGCTGTATCCTGCACCTGGCAGGGCTTGACAGTGGACCTCAGGCCATGCCTACCTGCTCTGACACCAGCCCGGGGGACCTCAGGCCACTCCCTCCACCTGGCGGGACTTGACAGGGGACCTCAAGTTACGCGCCCCCCTCCCCAGCACCGAGCCAGGGGACCTGAAGATGCAACCCTGTCCAGGCACAGGTTTGGGGGACCTGAGGCTGCAACCACCAACTGGTGGGGCTTGACAGGGGATCTCAGACCATGCCCATGGCCCAGCAGGGCTTGATGGAATCTCAGGCCACATCTCCCACTCAGCAGGGCTTGGCAGGGGACCTCAAGACACGCTCCCTGCACTGGTCTGGAATGGGGAACATCAGGTCACACTCCCTGCCCTGGAGACAGGCCAGGACATCTCAGATAATGCCCACAGCCTGGCAGCCAGACTTGATAGGGGATCTCAGGCCACATCCCCCACCTGGCAGGGCTTGACAGTGGACCTCAAGGTGCATCCCCTGCCCCGATCTGGCTGGGGGATTTCAGATCATGTTCCCTGCTCTGGCAACAGGCCAGGGGACCTCAGTCCATACCTCCCACCCAGGCATTGGGCCAGGGGACCTGAGGCTGCTACCCATTCAGGAGGGGCTTGACAAGGGTGGGACTGGCTGAGTCCAGATTTAGCCCATTGGGAATGGAGTTGGTCATGTCTGATCTTGTGCAATTTTGAGGCACATGTGGGTGGGTGGAGACTTTACTCTGGGTCCTGTGGTGCACCCCAGACTCTGACAAGAGGAAGATTTTCATATACATTTTACTAATTTTCTTTCATCTTGGGCATTTCCATTATAGAGAAAGGGCAAATAGCAATATTAAAATATTTCCTCTAATTAATCCCCATTTAATGTGCACAAATTTCATACACCAAGCCACTAGTAATTATATAATACTAAAGGGATTGATCAGACAAGAGGATACAACTCTGGTAAACATATATGCACCCAATATAAGAACACTTAATATACTTATAAAACAAAATTCTGGAGCTCTTTAATGAAAAGATTAACAACAATGCAGTCATAGTAGGGGAATTTAAAACTACACTGACTTCACTAGATAGCTCTTCCAGAAAAAAAGTCAAGAAGGGGGAAACTGTGACTCTAAATGATACACTAGGTCTGATAGATTTAATTGACATTTTCAGAGCATTTCAACCCATAGATGCAGAATATATATTCTTCTCAGTGCACATGGGACATTTCAAATATAGACCACATGAAAGGACACAAAACAGCCTCTACAATTTCAAGAATGAAATCATATCAAGCATGTTCTCAGATCACAATGACATGAAATTAGAAATCAACTACAGTAAAAACACTCAAAGCATGCAGACACATGGAGGCTAAATAGAATGCTATTAAACAATGTATGGGTTATGAAAAAGACCAAAGAAGAAATACATGGAAACAAGTGAAACTGAACACACAACAATCCAAAATCTATGAGAAAGAACAAAAGCAGTCTTAACTGGGAAGTTCAAGGCACTACAGGCTTACCTCAAAAAAACAAGAACAATTTTTAACCCTACAACTTAAAGAATTAGATAGAGAACAATAAAGAAAGTCCAGAATAATTGCAAGGAAGTAAATAATAATGATCAGAGTGGAAATATATGGCATAGGGACTAAAAACATATACCAGATCAATGAAACCAAGAGCTTGTTCTTCAAAAAGATAAATAAGACTCATAAACTATTAGCCAGACTCATCAAGAATCAAAGAAAGGAAGTAACAAATGACACTACAGAAATACAAAGGACTACAAGAAAATATTGAAAACAACTTATGCCAATAAGCTGGAAAACTTGGAAGAAATTGAAAAATTCTTATAAAAATAGAGTTTTCTAAAACTGATTTAGGAAAAAAAAAATAGAAAACTGAAATAGGCCAATATCTACTTGTAAAATTCAAGCTATAATAAAAATACTTCCAGAAAACAAAATCCCTACTCCAGACGCTTTCTCAGGGGAGTTTAGAAAACATTCAAAGAAGAACTAACACCTACCCTCCTTAAATTATTCCAAATATTCCAAAAGGAAGGATCACTTCCAACCTCTTTTTATGAGGCCAGCATTATCCTAATTCTTAACCTAGATAAAGATATTACAAAGAAAGAGAAATATGGGCCAATATCCCTGATGAACATAGATGCTAAAATCCTTAACAATATGTTAACAAATAAGATCCAGCAATATATTGCAAAGATTATACACCATTGCCAAGTGGCAATTAATCTGGTGATGCAAGTCTGCTACAATATTTGAAAATCAATAAATGGAATAAATCACATAAACAAATTGAAAGACAAAAATCACATGATCATATCAGTAGAAGCATAAAAATCATTTCACAAAATCCAACACCTATTTTTTTAATATATTTTATTAATTTTTTACAGAGAGGAAGGGAGTTGTCTGCCCTCAACACTCTTACTCAATATTTTACTGGAAGTGCTAGCCACAGTAATCTGACAAGTAGAAAACAGAAAAGGCAAAAAAAAAATGGCAGTGCTATAGACAGACAGACGTATCCCCAGCCTTGTCCCAGAGCAGATAGAACAGCTGAGGGTCGCACAGGGAGTATTTGTTGGTGAGTTCTGGGACAGTTATACTCCAGGAGACAGTGGGGGATGCCTATTCAGGGCTCCCCTGACCAGGCAGCCCCCACTGCTGCTAAGTTCCCTCTCAGAGTAACCGGCTCAAACACAGTCTCTGTGCCATCTTGAAGGGGAAAGTGGATGTTATTGGAAGCCTGATAATCTACAACTATAGCACCTAATGAACAATTGTGAAGCCCAGAACATTGGTTCCCATTTGATTCAAACACATGGATTCAGAGGAGATCTACACTCCACCAAAGAAAGGTCAGATTTTGACTGGGATAAGGAAAGAGAGAACTACATAACCAGACACCCAGAGAAGAGAGACATTGAGGAGACAAAGAAACAGCCCACATATGAAAGAAAAGCAGGCAACAACACAAAAGGAAGTGAACCAAATAGAGGCAAGCAACATGTCAGAGAAAGAATTCAGAGAAATGAACATAAGGTGGCTGAAAAGAATGGAAGATAAATTAAACAATATGTGTAAGAACCAAGAGGAAATGAAGAACCAAGAAAAAATGCAAAATGACATCACTGCTGAAAGAACTCAATAGAAAACATCAAGAGTAGATAGAGGTAGTAGAGAACTGCATCAGTGATCTAGAAGACAAGGTAGGAAAAAATACCCAAGTAGAGCAGCTTCTAGAAAAAAAATTACAAAGAAGGAGAAGAGTCTAAGGGAATTTTGGGACAACACAAAACAAAATTATATCTGCATAATAGGGTTTCCAGAAGGGGAGGGAACTGAGCAAGGAATAGAAAACCTGTTTGAAGAAATAATGATAAAAAAAAACTTCCAGGATATAAGGAAGAAAAAAAAACATACAAATCCAAGAATCTCACAGAGTCTAAAGCAAAATGAACCCTGAAGATCAACTCCAAGGTACATTATAATTAAATTGACAAACATCAAGGACAAAGGAAGAATCTTAAAAGTGGCCAGAGAGGTACAGAAAGTTTCCTACAAAGGATCCCACATTACATTAGGAATTGATTTTTCAACAGAAACACATTAGGCCAAAAGGAAATGGAATGGAATATACAAAGTCATGCAAAGGAAGGGTCTGAATCCAAGAATACTGTACCCAGCAAGGCTTTCAATAAAAATTGAAGGTGAAACCAGGAGCTTCACAGACAAAAAAGGACTAAGGGGATTTCTTACCACCAAAGCAGCAATACAAGAAATGCTAAAAGGTCTGCTGTAAAAAAAAAAAAAAAAGAAAGAAAAAAAAAAGAAATAAGAAACAAAGAAGGAACACAGGAGTAAAGAATAAAATGGTGACAAATAAGTACCTATCATTAATAACTTTAAATGGAAATGGATTAAATGTTCCATTCAAAAAACATAGGGTAACCAGGTTGGATAAGAAAACATGAACCATATATCTGCTGTCTACAAGAAACCCACCTCAGAAAAAGAGATGCACACAGACTGAGGGTGAAGGGATGGAAGATGGTGTTTCAGGCAAATGTAAATGAAAAAATAGCTGGGGTTGCAATACTTATATCTGACAAATTACATCTCAAAATGAAGAACATAACAAGAGATAAGGAAGGCCACTTCATAATACTAAAGGGAACAATCCAACAAGAAGAAATAACTCTGGTAAACATATATGCACCCAATATAGGAGCACCTAAATACATTAAAAAAAAAAAAACTCCTGGAGGATATCAAGGGAGAGATTGACAGCAATACAATCATAGTAGGAGACTTTTATACCCCACTGTGACCACTGGACAAATCCTCTAAACAAAAAATCAGCAAAGAAGCATCAATCCTAAATGACTCACTAGACCAGATGGAATTAATTGACATCCTCAGAACATTTCACCCCAAAGCCACAAAATACACATTCTTCTCAAGTGCACATGGGTCATTTTCAAAGATAGACCATATGTTGGGTCATAGGAAAAGTCTCTTCAGATTCAAGCAGATAGAAATCATAAAGCATCTTCTTAGAGCATAGTGGCATAAAACTGGAAATCAACAAAAAATCTATTGAAAAAAATCAAACACAGAGACTAAAGAGCTTCGTATTAAACAATGACTTGGTTACTAGAGAGATCAAAGAAGAAATAAAAAACATCATGGAAACAAATGCCAATGAAAACACAACAAACCAAAATCTATGGGACACAATGAAAGCAGTCTGGAGAGGGAAGTTAAAAGCTCTACAAGGGTACTGCAAACAAAACAAAACAAAACAAAACAAAAAAATGGTAGTAAGTTACCTAACCCTACAACTCAAAGAGTTAGAAAGAGAGCTACAAGAAAAACTCAGTGTAGGCAGAAGGAAAGAAATAGTAGATCAGAACAGAGATAAATGACATAGTGACCAAAAAAAAAAAATACAAAAGATTAAAAAAAAATAGAGCTAGTTCTTAGAAAGGATAAACAAGATTGATGAACCTCTAGACAGGATCACCAAGAAGGAAAGAGAAAGTACCCAGATAAACAAAATCAGAAATGAAAGGGGTGAAATAACAACAGATTCCACCACAATACAAAGGATTGTTAAAAAAAAAAATACCATGAAGAACTCTTTTCCAACAAACTGGAAAATCTGGATTAAATGGGCATAGTCCTAGAAAAAATACATTCTACCAAACTCAATCAGCAAGAATTGAAATATCTCAATAGAGCAATAACTATGGAAGAAATTGAAGCAGTCTTCAAAACAAAAGCTCGGGGCCAGATGGCTTTACAGGAGAGTTTTACCAAACATTCAAGGAAACATTAAAACCTATCCTTCTCAGACTATTCCAAAAAATTCAAGAGGAAGGAACACTTCCAAGCTCATTCTATGAAGGCCAGCATCACCCTAATACCAAAAGCAGATAAAAACAACACAATGAAGGGGATTACAGGCCGATATCCCTCATGATAATAGATGCCAAAATCCTCAACAAAATTCCAGCAAATTGGATCCAGCAGTACAGCAAAAAGATCATACACCATGACCAAGAGGGATTTATCCCGGGAATACAAGGATGGTATAATATCTGCAAATCAATAAACATGATACATCACATAAACAAAATGAGAGATAAAAATCACATAGTCATATCAATTGATGCAGAAAAAACATTTGAAAAATCCAACACTCTTTCTTGATAAGAACTATCAACAAGATGGGAATAGAAGTATCATACTTCAACATAATAAAAACCATATATGATAAACCCATAGCTAACATAATACTCAATGGGCAAAATCTAAAACCATTTTTCCTAAGAACAGGAACAAGACAGGATGCCCACTCTCACTACTGCTGTTCAGCATAGTACTGGAAATATTATCCATTGCAACTAGATAAGAAGAAGAAATAAAAGGCTTCCAAATTGGAAAAGAAGAAATGAAGCTGTCCTTATTTGCATATGACATGATATTGTACATAATAAAACCAAAAGACTGCATCAAAAAACTAATAGACTTAATAAATGAATTCAGCACACTAACTGGATACAAAATTAACACCAAGAAATCTAGGGCATTTCTATACACCAATAGCGAACTTACAAAAAGAGAGACTAAAAAAGCAATCCCATTTACCATGTTACCAAAAAAATTAAGATACCTAGGAATAAACTTGACTAAGAAGGTAAAAGACTGATACGTGGGAAACTACAGGATCTTGATAAAAAGAGATAGAGGAAATGTAAATAGATGAAAAAACATACTATGTTCATGGATTGGTAGAATCAACATTATTAAAATGTCCATATCACCCAAAGCCATCTAGAGATTCATTGCACTCCCCATTAAAATACCAAGATCATATTTCACAGACCTAGAAAGAACTCTCCAAAAATTAATCTGGAATAAAAAAAGACCCCAAATTGCCATAGCAATCCTCAGAAAGAAGAACAATGTAGGTGGCATCTCAATAGAAGATTTCAAGCTGTATTACAAGGCCACTGTTCTCAAAACAGCCTGGTAGTGGCACAAGAACAGACATATAGACCAATGAAATAGAATAGATAACCCAGATATTGACCCAAACAACTATTGTCAATTAATATTTGACAAAGGAGGCATTGACATACAATGGAGTCAAGACAGTCTCTACAATAAATGGTGTTGGGAATATTGGACAAATACATACAAAAAAATGAAACTAGATCACCAACTTATACCATACACAAAAATAAACTTAAAATGGATAAAGAGCTTAAATATATGAAGGGAAATCATACTAGTGGAATGCATAGGCACAAAATATCAAACATATGCCAAAACAATTTCCCTACTGATACCACTCCTAGGGCAATGGAAGCTAAAGACAAATAAGCAACTGGGACTATGTCAAAATAAAAGGCTTTCTCACAGCAAAAGCAACCATCAACAAAACAACAAGAAATCTCACTGCATGGGAGGACATATCTGCCAGTGTTATCACCGATAAGGGCTTAATGTCCAACATTTACAGGGAACTTATACAATTTAATAAAAGATCCAATAAAAGAAAATGGGCAGTGGACCTAAATAAAATCATTTCAAAGGAAGACAGAAGGAAGGCCAAGAGACACATGAAAACATGCTCAAAGTCATTAATTATCTGAGAAATGTAAATCAAAACGACAATGTGATACCATCTCACACCTGTCATTATGGCAACCATCAACAAATCAATAAACAACAAGTGCTGGCAATGAGGCAGAGAAAAAGGAACCCTTGTGCATTGCTGGTGGGAATGCAGGCTGGTGCAGCCACTGTGGAGAACACTATACAGTTTTCTCAAAAAACTAAAAATGGAACTCCCATTTGACCTAGTGATCCTACTTCTAGGAATATATCCCAAGAAACTAGAAACACCAATTAGAAAGGATATGTGGAGGAATCCAAGATGGCGGCATAGGTAAACACCTACACTGCTGCCTCGCACACAATTTCAAAACTACAACTAAAAGACAGAACGGACATCATTCAGAACCACAGGAAAGCTGGCGGAGTGTAAGTTCTACAGCTAGAAGGAAAGAGAGGGGCTCACGGAGACCCAGAGGAGCTACAAAAAGCCAAGGTACTGAGACGCGCGCACTGAGAAAGCGGGTGCCGGAGTACCTGGCTGGCTTTCTCTGGCGGGAGGGAAACGGAGACTCCCAACGGCATTGAACCCCTTATTTTAGGACACTAAACCCCAGATCCAGCGAAACTCATACGGGGGGAGTTTGGACTGTGAAAAGGGAGAGGTGCACGGAAATTTAGGGGAGTCGCAGAAGATCAGGTCTGGTCTCGCACGCGCACGGTGCTGCGCGCAGGACAGACAGCTGATTGTGCCGCTGGCTTTCACGAGTGGGCGGGAGACAGACCCTCCGAACTGTGCCACTTCTGACTCCACTAAGCCCCTGTTTCAGGCTAAACCCTGGGGACCTAGACTCGTGTGGTCCTAGTGCTCAGGGGAGCTGGAAAGGCAGTGGTTAGAGGCACTGCAGGTGCGCGCGCACACAAGGACCGCTCCAGGGATTACCCAGTCACGTGAGACTCAAGGGCTGTGGAGGGCGGGGCCGGCTGGAAGGCCCTGAGACTCCACCTCTCCCAAGCTCAACAGAGGCTTCTTCAGTTTTGCATCTGGTATCATAAGGCTGAATCCAACACAGAAGTTTCCCCGGCATAGTGAAAATGCCAAAACAAGGGAAGGGATCACAAACAAAAGAAATGGAGAAAAAAAAAAAAAACGACTGGATATAGAGTTCAAAACCACGCTTATAAGGTTTTTAAAGAATATGCTAGAAAAATTCGATAAATTTAGTGAGACCCAAGAGGAGATGAAAAAGGACCAACTAACGATACAAAAGAGCCAACTAGAGATGGAAAAGGTCCTACTAAAGATGATAAAGGACCAACTAGAAATTAAACATACACTGACTGAAATAAAAAATATTATACAGAGTCCTAACAGCAGACTAGAGAAAGGCAAGAATCAAGTAAAAAATTTGAAATATAAAGAAGCAGACAACATTCAACTGGAAAAGCAAGAAGAGAAAAGAATCCAAAAATGTGAACATAATGTAAGGAGACTCTGGGACAGCTTTCAGCGTACCAACATCAGAATTGTGGGGGTGCCAGAAGAAGAGAGAGAGCAAGATACTGAAAACCTGTTTAAAGAAATAATGACTGAAAACTTCCCACATCTGGTAAAAGAAATAGACTTACAAGTCCAGGAAGCACACAGAACCCCAAAGAAAAGGAATCCAAAGAGGACTACACCAAGACACATCATAGTTAAAATGCCAAGAGCAAAAGAGAAAGAGAGAAAATTAAAAGCAGCAAGAGAAAAACAGTTTATTACCTACAAGGGAGCACCCATGTGACTGTCAGCTGATTTCTCAACAGAAACGATGCAGGCCAGACTGGAGTGGCAAGAAATATTCAACGTGATGAATAGCAAGAACCTACAACCAAGAATAATCTATCCAGCAAAGCTAACATTCAGAATTGAAGGGCAGATAAAGAGCTTCACAGATAAGAAAAAGCTAAAGGAGTTCATCAACTCCAAACCAGTATTATATGAAATGCTGAAAGGTACTCTTTTAGAAGAGGAAAAAGAAAAAGGTAAAAGCCAAAAAATTACGAACAACAAATACATATCTATCAACAAGTGAATCTAAAAATTAAGTGAATTAAAAATTTGATCAACAGAATAAACTGGTGAATATAATAGAATCAGGAGCACAGCAAGGGAGTGGCTGATATTTCTCAGGGGAGAAGGGGTGAGGGGTGTACAGGGAGAGACTGGACAAAAATCATACACCTATGGATGAGATCAATGGGAGGGAGCTAAGGGCAGAGGAAGAATGTGAGCTGGGTGGAGGGGTGCTATGGAGGGGACAAAAGAGAAACAAATGTAATAATCTGAATAATAAAGATTTAATTAAAAAAAAAAGAAAGGATATGTGCACCCCTATGTTCATAGTAGCACAATTCGCCATAGATAAGCTTTGGAAACAGCCTAAATGCCCATCAGCAGATGAATGGATTAAAAAACTGTGGTACATCTACCCAATGGAATACTACGCTGCTATTAAAAAGAAGGAATTGTTACCATTTGCAGCAGCATGAATGGACCTGGAAAGCATTATGTTAAGTGAAATAAGCCAAGCAATAAAAGGAAAATGCCACATGATCTCACTCACTTATGGTATATAAAGAACATTATAAATTGATAAATAAAAATATAGATACAGATGTAGTAAAACACCAAACAGACTGTCAAATTACAGCTTAAAGACTGAGAATGGTTGGGCAAGGAGGCAAATAGATCAACCAAAGGACTGGCATGCATGCACATAAGCACAGCAGTGGACACAAGACACTGGGAGAGTGGGTTGATGGCATGTGGGGTGTAGAGGAGGCTGGGGAAGGTCAATAGGGAAAAAAGGAGATATATGTACTAATATATGTAATACTTTAAACAATAAAAATATTTTAAAAAAAGAAAACATAAAAGGCATCCAAATTGAAAAGGAGGAAAAATCTCATTATTTGCAGATGGCATGATATTGTACTTAGAAAACCCTAAAGATGCCACCAAAACCTATAAGAGTTAATAAAGAAATTTGGCAATGTAGCAGTATAAAAAATTAACAACCAGAAATCAGTGGCATTTTTATATGCCAAAAATGAATTCTTAGAAAGAGAAGATACTAAAAAATTGTATTTACCCTTGCAATAGCAACAAAAAACATTAAGAATCTTAACAATAAACTTAACCAAGGATGTAAAAGACCTGTATTTGGAAAACCACAGGTTGTTGAACAAAGAGATAGAGAAAGATATAAACAAGTGGAAGACTATACAATGTTCATGAACTGGTAAAATCAGCATCATTTGAATGTCCAAAGCAATGTATTGATTCAATGCAATCCCCATTAAAATACCAATGTCATATTCCAGAGGTCTAGAACAAATACTTCAAAAATGGATATGGAACCAACAAAGGCTCCAAATAGCTGCAGTTATCTTGAGAAAGAACAACAACGTTTGAGGGATCATAATACCAGATATCAAGTTATGCTACAAAAACACTGTCTACAACATAGTTTGGTATTGGCACAAGGACAGGCACTTGGATCAATGTATCACAATATAGAACCCAAAAATTGACCCACACTATTATTCTCAATTAATATTTGACAAAGGAGGCAAGAGAATATAATGAAGTAGAGAGTTTCTTCAATAGATGGTGTTGAGAAAATTGGACAGGTACATGCAAAACAATGAATCTAGACCACCAACTTACACCATACATAATAATAAACGCAAAATGCATAAAATACTTAAGTGTAAGCCACGAAACTATAAAAATCCTTGAAGAAGCCATAGGCAGCAAAATCTCAGATATCTCTCATAGCAATATGTTTGCTGCTACATATCCTAGGGCATGGGAAACAAATAAATAAACAAATAATGGGACTATATCAAAATAAAATCTTCTGCAGAGCAAAAGAAACCATCAACAAAATGGAAAGGGAGCCCACTGTATGGGAGAACATATTTGCCAATGATATATCTGATAAGAACTCCTAAAATTTAACAAAAGGAAGACAAATACAGTAATCCAATTTAAAAAAATGGACGAAAGCCTGTTCGAGCTAGTTTTCTCAGTGGATAGAGCATTGCCTGCGGACTGAAGGGATTTGGGTTTGTTTCAGATCAAGGGTATGTACCTCAGTTGCATGCTCTAACCCTGTGCCCAGGTCAGGGTCCATATGGAAGGCAACCAATTGATGTGTCCCTTTTGTATTGTTGTTTCTCTCTTTCTGTCTCTCCCTCTTCCTTCCACTTTCTCTAAAAATAAATGGTAACATATCCTCAGGGGAGGATTAACAAAAATCAAAAATGTGCATAGAACTTAAGTAGACACTTCTCCAAAGTGAACATACAAATGGCCAAGAAATATATGAAAAAATGCTTAAAGTCATTGGTCATCAGAGAGATGCAAATTAAAAGGGCAATGAGATATCATCTAACACCTGTCAGAATGGCTATCATCAAAAATCAACAAATGACAAATGATGGCTAGGATGTCAAGAAAAGGGAACTGTAATACACTGCTGATGGAAATGCACATTGTTGCAGCCACTATAGAAAACCGTATGGAGTTGCCTCAAAAAATTAAATATGGAACTCCCATTTGACCTAGTCATCCCACTTCTAGTAATATATCCTGAGAAACCTGAAACTCCAATAAGAAAGGATGTATACATCCCTACATTCATCGCAGCACAATAGCTAAGATCTGGAAACAGCTCAAGTGTCCATAAGCAGATGAGTGGATAAAAAGCAGTGGTACATTTACACAATGGACTACTATACATCTATAAGAAAAAATAATTTACCATTTGCAACAGCATGGAAGGTCCTGGAGAGTGTTATGCTAAATTAAATAAGGCAGTCAGAGAAATACAAGTATCACATGATCTCACTCATATGTGGACTCTAATGAGCAAAATAAACTGATGAACAAAGTTGATCCAGAAACATAGAAGCATGGAACAGACTGATGAATTCAGAGTAGATGGGTGGGAAGAGTTTAACCAAAGAACTTATATTCATATATGCAAAACCCATGGACACAGACTATAGTGTGGTGAAGGCCTGGGAAGGTGGGGAGGATGGGGGTGTAGGATGGAAGAGGTTTACAAGGGGAAATAGGTCATTTGTAATACCTTTGTTAATAAAGATAAATTTTTAAAATAAAGAAAATAAGAAAAAATACTAAGTGATACCAAATTTATGTCTGCGTTATATACTCCAATGTTGATTCCTTATCAGAAAGGTAACCATTGAATAAGAAGCAATCTCAGAGGTTTTTAGTCAGTAAGGAATTTCAATCATACAAAAATTTATTCCTTATATACTAACAAGATTGCATGTACCATCCCAGAAATCTCCAGGGGAAGAGATTAGAATCTTTGCATATCACAATTCACACACACACACACACACACACATATATGTATATATATATATGTAACCTTGAGGCGTGGGAAACTATGAGACGCTCGAGTCGCTGTAAACTGGTGGGTCGTGTGCAGCCAGCCGATCTGCGCAATTACTCCTATCTCAAATGTTGCTCCTATTTCAAAGCAAAAATCGCTCGCTCGACGGCTCGTATCTCAAAAATCTCTTATGTTAGGGCACTCGTATCTCGAGGTACCACTGTATTCAGTACTTCCATGAAACTATATATAACTAAAAGAATTTACTAATGATGTTCAAACCAGTATCTATATTCTGTGTTCATTTTCATGACATTTGCTCCCCCCATGCCACACACACAGACATCCTAGGATAGTAATCTTCAGTTACTTCCTTAGCTAATTTTATTTAGGCCTATTGCTTTATTGTGTGAGTTATGCATGTTCCATAGAATACTGAAAATTTGGGGTTTTTTTAGGAACCTAAACTAAAGATTTTATAGAATAAGATGCTAATCTTAAACATGGTCCTGTGGGTACTTTAATTTTAAATGATGGTAAAAAAAAATTAGTCTAACCATAGGAATAACTCGGAGTGCGGTCCTGGTCTCGAAAGTCATAGTATGGTTTTGAATTCAGAGTTATACAGCCAACTAAATGGCAGTTTCTATATCTCTCGTTATCTAGGAATAGCATACAGATTGCATTTTCTTTGTTAATTCTAACCTTATCCCCATGTTGCTTCTTTCCCTAACCACTAACAAATAAGAAAAGTAACATTTTACATTTTACATTTCTCCTTCTCTTATACTTTCTTCAGATAAAGATACTGAATTAAGATATGGAAAAAATGTTGACTGAGAACCAGAAACTGTTATATAAAAATTTTACTAAAAGTTATAGTTTATATAATAAGCACCCAAATAAATTCTACTAATTTTTGTAGTTGATATCAAGTATATGGATTTTAAAATATGGTTTCAAATTACTGGAGACACTAATTGTACCCACTAAAGTTATTTGGGTGATATCTTAAATTACTGATTTAAAACCATGAAATTCTTAGAGGTTTATTTCTAGAAGGAATTTATTTCATTGATTTATCATTTAAAAAATCATAAGTGTTTTTCCATCAATCTTGATTTGGATAAGTTAAGTGAGATTAATGGTACAGAGAATTTTGCCCTAATGAAACAGCCCAGGCTTATATGATACAGTCTGACTGAAATATTATACTACTCAAAAGCTTTTTTAAAATAAATGACCATTTTATGATAAAAATAATATTGCCAGCCCTGTACTGTCATTAGTTATGGTCTTTCTTCCCCTGATAATTCACTATGTAAACTTAGGTCAATTGCATTTCTTGAATTTCAATTTCTCTACTTTGCAAGTAAGATCAGAATGATTAATATCATGGAACTTGGCCTTAACACCCTAGGTCCTAGAATAAGTGTTATAGAGATTGATGATATATTTGGGATGTGTTTTAATCTTTTGGGAAGAGTGGTCCTAGGTGAAGAAAATGTTAATTGTGTTAGTATCTAAGAAAAAAAGCAGTTCTATAAATTGTCATACCCCAAAGATTTGTTCAGTGTGCCAGTATTGCAACCTAGTAAGATACTAAAAAACATTTTTTGAAGTGTTTTTCATGCAGTAGTAGTGCTGTATATTGCTTCAATTATTAAAGTTTTTTCTATTTCATACTACACTCTTTTTGTTAGTCAACTATGTGAAGTGCAATGACAAAGAAATAAATAATAGTGCTTCTTTGATTTTAAAGTCTGCCCACTAGAATTTGGAATGCCAAGTCTGCTCATCCATTTGACTTTTCAATACTCTAAGCACATGTTCACTGAATGTTAATTGTAACACTTTGCCCTCTCTTATATAGCTCCTTCACAATTAAAAATTGAATTAAATACACTGATATATTCTTCATAAACTATTATCAGCCAATGTCAGAAAAGGCTTTGTTTTACCTGGACGAGATTAGTGGTAAACAATGGTTATGGAAGAAAATAGCATAGTGTCCTATTACTAAAACATAACAACTTAAAAATCATGTAGTACTTTCAGGTGACTGCTTTGTAAATACTGTCCATTTTAGCAGGAAATTCAAGAACTCTTTTTAAAATTTTAGTCAAAGAAGAAAAAAAGGGGGGAGTACAGGAGACAGGGAGGGTGGGAGGAAGGGAGGGAGGGAGGGAGAAAGAGAGAAAGATTTGTTGTTACACTTATTTATGCATTAATTATTTGATTCTTGTATGTACTCTGAGAGGGATTGAACCCACAAACATGTCATATCAGGACGATACTCTAACCAAGTAAGATACCTGGGCCAGGGCCAAGAAATATTTAATAATGTAAAATATGTTTGTCAGACAGGAGTTAGTTTTTCTTATGCTGCCTGACAAAAAGGAGAAAGTTTTTAATCTTGCCTCTCTGCTATAAGATAAAAAGCATAGGATTTGCAGATTTCAAGTCCTTTAATAAGGAAATTAGGAGAATATGGTCTTATTTCAACAGTGGATTTTGTATGTTCTCCAACATGGCCCATCTCTCTGTTCCTTAATTAGGTCATGGCAAGCTTGTATTTGTTTTGGTTCCCTTGGGCCTTCTTTACCACTACATCCAAAGCCCACATTACAAGTAATGCTGTCTAAAAATTTCTCAGACATGCTACATTATTTTTACTGTTGGGAACAGCAAGTCAGTCATTTTCTTCATAATTTCTTATGGTCAAGTGGTCATCAGCTATGTCAGCTATATAAAACTTGATTGATATTTTATTCCTCTAGTATGGATGTATGTTCTGCATCCTTAATAGAAATAATTACACCATGTCAAAGCTTAGTTCATGGCTCTTGACTTATTCTAATTACTCTCAGTGGAGAAATGACCAACTCTAAATACATCATTACACAGCTAGATTCCCTGGTTCAGCTGTGCACCGGTGGGTGTTTGGTCATCTGTGGATATATGGGCATAGTCTAAGAAAAGAAAAGAAAAATTACTAATCTTTTAAAATTGTTAAAGTTTAGTCTAAAGTAAAAAGGCTGAATTTCTTTCTCAATGGTTAAGTTCTTTGTCCCACTGAAGTACAAAATAGGTTTTTGTGAAATGTGTGTGTTTTTTTTTCCATAAAAGACAGCTTAACTAGGCAGAGGTATTTTAATAAGGAATGTAATTTTAAAGCCCTTTAACAGTGATCAGTGAACACTCAAAACTCGTATGGAAATTACATATCTGAAACACTTCAAAGCACTTGATACAGAATAGTTGTTCATCTCTCTCCTGGTTTTCCCTTTGTCTGAGATTCTACTTTACATAATCCACACTCTCAAGTACTAGTGTATTAAGAATTTATCTTTTAGGTAAGATATTATATCAAGTTCTGAAAGAGAATGCTCCTTTCTTTAAATCCATAAGAATAAATCAACATGAGAGAACTGCAACTATTAACATAAAATTTTGGGAAAAATCTGTCCACATACTAATTCAAAATAATTGATTTTTCCGACTCAGGCACTGCTGTCAGATTTACCTCCTGAATTAGAAGAGATGGATTTCAATCATACCTCACTGGAGCCTGATGATACCTCACTCAGTGTATCTTCTTTATCAGAGAAAAATGCCTCAGACTGTTTGTGATTTGAGGGGGGTGGTATAAGATACAACCTTTACGCTGCCTAATAGGCATTCATTCCAAGATAATTGCATTCTGTTGCCCTGAAATTCTTCAATTGGAAAAACATATTGTTGAAACCAATATATTCTGTGAAGAATGGAAGAGAGATAATGGCTACAGTACAAAAATTGTTTGTGAAATTTAAAAGCATATTTTGAGAGTTTTTCCCAAATTGATAGAAATGTGGGAAATATTTAACTTTGAAGAGCTTAGCTATGAAATGCATAATGTATAATTTTTGAATTTTTTTGTTTGGTTTTATAGAAAATTTTAGTTTTAATAATAGCTTAGGCCAGAGACACAAAAATAAAAGTATTTCAACATTGCTTTATCAAATTACTGAAGCTTGATTATTGTCTTTGTAGTCATTACATCTTCCTTCTTTCTCTCTCGTTTTACTAACATATACTTTTACTCAGGAAAGTGTACTGAAAATTTAAATGAAACTTTGAAAGTGATTTAACCTGTACAAGTCTTGGGATTTAATTTTCAAGCCCTGTGAGAATTTGACTTAAGTTAATGATTGAATATTGAAGTGATTACTAGTATATAATTGTAAATTGTTGGTATTCTTCCATTATCTAACCCAAACATTTCAGAGGTAGAGGGAAAGCACTATAGAAAAATAATTCACCTACATGAGGTTAAATAAATTAAGTGAACAGAAACAAAATGTTGTAAAAGATTAGTCAATAGAAATTCTTCATCACTGAAAATGAAAAATATTGATATGATTCACATTTTACTAGTAGAATTGAATAACTGAGTTACATAAAATGTTGCACAAGTATTACAAGTTTATGATCATCTTCACAATATTTTGATTTTTTAAATATTTTATGAGACACAAAGTCAAGGTAGGCCACTAAGATTATTATTTTTAAATATATTTTAATTGATTTCAGAGAGGAAGAGAATCATTGATTGGCTGCCTCATATATGCCCTCTACTGAGGATTGAGCCTGCAACCCGGAAATATGACCTGACAACAAATTGAAACATGACCTTCTGGTTCATAGGTGTATGCTTAACCACTAAGCCATGCCAGCCAGGCAAGATTGTGTTTAATTTAGTAATTCAGCTTTGCCATAAAATTTACCTCATTTCCATGTGAGGCTTGTACAGAGCCATCAGCCAAGGATAATATCAAAAAAAATAGTTATACCACTTTGGTTTTAAATTCAGTCTCCTGGATTTCCTGGACACTCTTCTGTGAGCACACTACCCATTTGTTCTATTAGCAGGTATCAGATGGTAACACCCTGTAGACAATTTGCAGACCTTTCACTCTGGGTACCAGATGGCATCACCAGAGCCTAAAAGAGGGAAAATGCCAGTTTCTCCCTGAACACACAGTATCATATATTTGTGGGTTGACAGTGTGGAATCATGTGCATGGTTAAATTACTATCTACACATAAAAAATGTTAAAGAAGTAGCTCATATGACTCTTGGCCATCAAGTTTCTATATCAGATAATTTTGTAATTTTTAAGAACAATTTTGATCTTGGAATTCACAGATACCAATTTATGAATACAGAAAGGTGATCATGAATGTCTTTGACATTGAAATGTCTCCTTACCATACACACAAATAAGTAAGGTTTATTGATAATTCTTCCTTTTATCATCTATTGATTTAATTTAATGTTACTGCCATCTTACTATGTTTCTTTTATTAACAGAAATATATAAATGGTTAGGTATGCTTCTATTTAGCTGACAGCCATATGTTTCATTGCATACAACAGTTAGTACTCCTTGATGACAAGTCAAATTTTATTCAGAAAAAAAGAATGCTGAGTAACAATTGAACATCAGATATTAGGATTACATTTATCTGTATCACCAATCCTTCCATGAAATAAAGAGTCCCTAGTATATATAGCAAATATATGTCATTTAATGTAGCATGAACAAATTCCAGACATTTAACCCCCTCCTAAGATTTTCTTCTTAGTCACTGAGTTTAATTTTAAATTCTAACTTTTTTATGCTTCAATTTAAGTCCCTTTTTATTTGGTTCTTGTTACAAAGTAAGGGAAGATGATTATTTCCGACATCCATCTTTCAACTATAGGGATTTTATTTGTCACATCTCAGCCTTTAGTCACTAAATCAAATCTTATTTGAGCTCCTGCTTTAAGGACATTAGATTTCAATTCCTCAAAAAGCCATAAACTTCAAAACAAATTACTTCTTATCACTTTTCCAGGTATATTAATATAGTTTATTTAGTTATAAAGTTGAATATATTTAAAGATTTTTCTAGGAGTGATTCCTAGAACCTTAGTCCACAATTTTGAGAGAAAGCATAGATGATTCCCTTGTCCCTATTTAAAGTTCTATTAAAAGAGAAACTGCATTTAGGGATCTTTTTGTTTTGGCATTTATACTTCAGCACCAGATTTATTTATTTTAGCATGACTGGAATTAAAACATTTCTAAAATAAAATATGGTTATGCTAAAGCAGAAACCAAAGGAAATATCTGTACCCAGAAGAAAAAAATAATAATAGGCAAGGTATATGCCAATGTGTCAAGTATTAAAAAATCTATTATGAAGAAAATTTGTTTCTTACAGTTTGGAATTGCTTTTGAGACATTTTCGTGGAGGAAAAATATCAGTTCATGATTTCTTTTGTGAGCATCTTCATGACTGAGGGGAGGAAAAAACCCAATAGTGTTTCTTTTTATAGGACTGTGACTCAATAGTGAAACAGATCATGCTATCTGAACCATCTCTCACACACAAAAATGTTAACATGAAAAGCCATTTGTTTTTCTTTAACTTTGATGTTTGCTTTCAGTTTAGTATAGTCAACCACTTTCTAAGCAGGAAATATGCATCTATGAGCACTTACCTTCCAAAATATATATTAAAATATAAAACAAACAAAAAAATGAAGATACCTTTCTCATCTCTGCCAAGCTAAAATTATTCACAAGAAAAACAGAACTGCAGTTACTCTGGTAAATAGGAACATTAACACATGCAAGGAAAACTTAAAAGAAAATAGGCCTTTTTATGGAACCTGGAAATGTTTTGTTGTAAGTTCAGTTATAACACCAGGACTCTTTTGTTGTTAATCCTTACTCGAGGATATTTTTCCGTTAATTTTTAGGAAGAATATAAGAGAGGAGGAAAGACAGAAAGAAACATTGGTGTGAGAGAAACACATCAATTGGTTGCCTCCTGCATAGAGTCCTGACCATGGCCTAGGCCAGGGAGGAACCTTCAACCAAGGTATGTGCCCTTGATTTGATTTGAACCTGGGACCCTTTGGTGCACAAGCCGATGCTCTACTCACTGCATCAAATAAGCTAGGGCAACAGCAAGACTTTTATACTACCATTGCAGTCATGTGATAAGAAATGTTTATGATCATTGGAGAAGAATAGTCTGCAGCCAAATCACATCCTGTGCTCTGTATACTACCAACACTTCAAAAGATGTCCAAGAAGTCTTTTTTCCTAAGACAGCAACATCTATTTCAAGGCACTCTCATAGTCAACAATCTGTAAGTTTGTAGGATAAAATGTAAGATGTCTATTTAAAAGAATTCTAGACTCTAAGATGGACTTTGTTGCCTTTTTTGAGGGGAAGGAACATTTACCCCACTTCCAAGGAATAGTTTCCTCATCTTAGCCTAATAGTTTATGATCATTTTTAAGAGACATTAACTATTATCCTTCCTACATGTTGCAGGAATGGTATACCAGGAATAATGTTTATTTTAAAATATATATTAGATTATCATTCATACCCTAAAAATGACAAATTCTGATAAATTTGACTTTTAAAGGAGTTATAAGAATCATAGTGTCTAAACCATGAGTAAATAAGCTTATCTTTGAAGTTGGTATTATCCTTAGTGGACAGTACTCTGTCATGCTCTTTACAAGCTATGCTCTGTTGATAATATAATGGAGGAGCCATTTAACTTTTATGTCTACAGTCAAAATACAATTGCCCAAAATAAATCTTTATTAATAACAGGTTTGCTAAGGAGTAAAAGAGAAACAAAACAATATTTTCATGGAATATAATTATGATCGTTCCATTAAAGTATGTATTGAGTATATTGTTCCACATTGAAATTTTATGTTGCATTAACTTGTTAAGTAATTCATTTTAGAAATATTGCATCCCATTTTATTGGTACTACCTCTGAAACATACTAATACCTTAAAACCATGTCAGACTCTAATGTAAACTTTTATATGATTTTTTTTACTTTTATAGAGGCAATAAATGATTTCCAACTAACAGCCATCTATTTCTTTATTTTAATGTCTATTTTCCCAAGTTTTTGTGTTATAAGCACTGTATTCCTTTAAAATATCATTTTTCCTCACAAATTAAGTTTCTGTAACAAGACAAAGAATACTGAGAATAATAAAGTATCAAGGGGTCCCAAAAAGGAGAATTTGGAGTACTCAGTTGGAAATTTGGTTGATTTCCAAGCTGACATGTATATCCTTTATTGACTTTACTTACCAATCAATTACTCCAACACCAATGAATAGAGTAAACATTATGGAAGAGATTTGTTCATGGTATTATACCTAAATGGTTAAATCAGCAAGTAAATTGCCACAATATAAACAAAGAAAATTTACAAATGATTTTTTAAAGTGGTGGTGTGGCATCTATCTTTTAGCTTTCTTTGACACCAGTTGAACAGGCTTTTAATTTGAATAAAATACGTCCGTGCCTTTTTTCTCAAAGTTTTATACCAATTAAAAATCTTCATATTACTTAACAAATGGGGTAAGATATGGGGTGAGTTTCAAATCGCACATCAGCATTTTCCTTCCCAGTTATAAATTTTTAAGAATGTTGCAAGAAGAGATACATATAAACATACACTTACAATGATCCAAGTCTTTTTCAGATCTGTAAAAACACCAACAAAGTGGTGAAGTAATTTGCTTTTAAAAATGAGTGGAAATCTTTATAAATCTATTTAAAAGACAAGTCAATGGATGAGTATGATAAGATTAAATGAATTGTTTCACATCCTTTAAGACTATTTTTTAACATTTCTTGTTTACATTTCATCATATTATAAAAGTAATAAATGTTCATTGTAGACATTTAAGAAAATATAAAGCATATAAAGAAAAACAAGCCCTAGCTGGTTTGGCTCAGTGGATAAAGCATCTGCCTGTGGACTGAAAGGTCCTGGGTTCAATTCGGGTCAAGGTCATATGTCTTTTTGGGGCTCCATCCCCAGTAGAGGGCGTGCAGGAGGCAGCCAATCAATGATGCACTGTCATCATTGATGTTTCTATCTCTCTTCCTCTTCCTCTCCCTTCCTCTCTGAATCAATAAAAATATATAAAAAAATAAAAGCAAAACCACTTGTAATTCCACCACCCAATAATAATCATTAACATTTTAATATATTACATTCTAATCATTTCATGTGTATATTACATATATTTAGCAAAACTAGAATTATACTGAATATGCAGTAATATGTCCAGTTTTTTTCTCTTAATGATGTATCAGAGCATTTTCTCAGTAAGGATTTGTCACCAAGGTATTTCACTCTCAATTGCATTTGCATCTAAAAGGTTTTTTTGTAATTTACAGGAAAAAAAGCAAATTTTCTAATGATGAAAATACATCTGTTCTAGAGGATTAATAAATAACTACCTACATTACATAAAACTATATTTCTTACCCTATATTTAAAACAAATGATGTTATTTATTTACCATCACACAAATAAAGTTCCTCTATTTTTGGCTGAAAGTTACAAGATATCTTTCCTTAATATTTTTATCCAAGTACCATTTTTATTACCTGTACCAGTAAACTATTATAAACTTTAAAAACGAAACAAAAACCATTTTTAGATATGAAAGGTCTCATATTAGGTACACCGATATGTACTTGCAATAGTAACTTTTGAAGTCAGAACACATTTTCTAATTTTTCCTAAAGAATATTTCTTTTCATAGTAGTGTTCTGTTTCAGCCAGTTTGGAAGTTTGAAAAATTTTTGCCAATTCTGGATTTGCTGTGAAATGACATTTTATGATGTGATATATACTAAGATTATTATATTGATGTAACTCCTTTGTGATCTAAGCCACATGAAACTCTAATTTTTCCCAATACTCTGGTCATTATATAATTAAAAATTAGATCTTCAGGGAGACTTACTAATATTTTTCTCAAGATGTTAGGAGACAATTCAATACACTGTTTCAGTAACGTTTGAACTGGAATCAATAGTGTTTGTTAGCTTAAATTGGATATGTTACAGTTCTGAAACTGGTCACAGGTTGGATTTCCATTCAGATTGTTTAGTTTAAACAAGGGAGCGGGCGGTCCTCTGCTACAGGACCACCACATACTTGTATTTCTTACTTTGTCTTATAGTCTGTCACAAATCACAGAGGACCAAGGGGAATATATGGGTGGATAGTCAACCTTATGGCTGATTATATGGTTTAAAATAATGGATTCTAGGAAGGTTCTCCTGTTCATTCCCACCCACTTTCCATGCATTTGTTAGAAGTGTATTAGTAGTAATTATTGTAAATAATTTTGTATAAAATGCAATCATCCCTCACAAAGATAAGGGGGTCCATAAAATTTTCATACCATAGTGGCATTTGCTTAGGTTGATGCATTATTTTGTAACATTGGGTAAAAAAGTAGGGCACAGAGAGAAAGATAGGAGAGTGGGTCATTAAAACTGGAGAAGAAATGTAAGTCTTGAGGGAGCCATAACAATAAAGGGCAGGAGAAAGGGAATTCTAGACGCTAGAATCTGGAAGGTTAAATGTATGTGTAATAGTATATTGCAACGATTAGGGTACAATACTATAGCAGTTAAGTCTTGGTTTCAAATCTCAGTTTTAACACTGATTGTATGATCTTGGACAAGTTATTTGAATTCTGTGTTTAAGTTTTTTTGAAAACTGTGATAATGACAGCACTTATCTCAAAGTTGCTGTAAGAAATAAGACAATCTATCATAAAACGCTTAGCATAGTGCCTAGCACACAGTAAATTACTCAGTAAATGTTAGCCAATGCTATTATTATTACGTACTAGTATATAAAAAGATATTGAAGAGATTCAAAGACAATTCCAACCTACCAATTTTGTTTTATGCAAAAATGGCTCAATGCAAATATCTTCAAAACACAACTTGAAACAATTTCACATACATTTTGTATCTTACTAGCAGTATTGTCACATGCAAAGGGCAGCACAATTTTATCAGTCATGTCCTCAATTATCTTTTAACTGCCTTAGAAAGTTAATAGTCATTATTCTTTGTCAAAGAGCTGCTATGAGATCTGGGTGAATCAGACCCATTATCTTGCACTGAAAAAATATTAATATTGTATCAAATATTTCACCTACTTTTATTGATGTGTTAATTTGACTTTTTATATATCAAATGCTGGTCTCCAGTTTAATTTGTGTGTGCATGCAGGTGAATTTATGACACAGATCTTTGAAGTTATCTGCAGGAATTTTGGTATTGGTTGCTTTGTTTTGGCTTGTCATTAGTTTCCAATCAAGTGAGTAAAGGAACAAATTACTGATACATACACCAACTTGAATGAACCTCAAAGATATTATGCTAAGAAAAAAAAAAGACAGGCACAGAAGTCTACACATTGTGTTTTTCTATTTATATGACATTTTGGGAAAGGCAAAACTTTAGGAACAGAAATCAGATCAGTAATTGCCAAAGAATTGGGATAGGGAAAGGGAATAGACTGGAGGCTGGCACAAGGAAACTTTTTAAAGCAATAGGCAAAGGAAGTGAGTTCTAGCCAGTTAGTAGTAGTTCTGGAATATATAAATTAGCCTAGTTTGTTCAAGCATGCGTGTGTTATCATTTGAAACTGCATCATGATCTTCCAGCTGAAGGGGGACATCAAGTTAAGGGGGGGTTCAGCATGCTGAGTCGTCATCATTTTCATCATCTTCCACAAGAAAGTTGTAGTAGTACAGGGTTCTGGCTTGTAATACCATTTGGAACTTAAAGTATTCTTATAGTGGAAGGACAGGCTGGAATCAGACCATGCATGCAGGGAGGTGGGGGCTTCCATGTAGCTTGTTGTAAAGAGGGGAAGACAGAGACAGCAATCCTTAGCCAGCCCAGGGTTGGTCAGATTGAGAAGTTAAATTGAGGGTTTGAGAGAGATAGTAAGGACTTAGAAAATCCTTGAGAGGCAGAGTATAGACTTGAGAGTAGTCAAAAATAAGAGTTTAGTAACAGTACTCTTACCAGCCTCATTTTGGCCGAGGACAACAATAAATTCCTTTGCTTGGTAGGAGGTAGTAACTTAAAGTGTTCCTGTGTCCCAGCAGGGGCAGAAAAGTTCTCTCCCTGGTACTAGTCTAGGGTCCTGGCAACAGTCATAAAAAGACAAAATAAGAATTATCCTATATAATAAAAGCCTAATATACAAATTTACCAAAAGGAAGAATGAACGGTGGAATGACCAGTCACTAAGACACACACTGGCCACTGGGGGCAGACACTCAATGCAGGAGCTACCCCCAGCCTACAGACCCCAGACCAGCAAAGACCAGTGCCAGTGGGTCCCCTGCCCCATTCACCCTGCTGGTCACCCCACTGAGGGAGGCGACCAGTGGCAGGGGTAGAGACTGGGGCTGGTGAGCAGGTGAGTGGGTGGCACCAGGCCAGCCAAGGTGCATGCCAGCAGGGGCTCCAATCACCTCAGCAGTTGCCCCACAGATCGGCCCTCATCACTGGTCAGGATTAGGGACCCTTCCCGTGTATGAATTTCATGCATCAGGCCTGTAGTTAGAAACATAACAACAATGATTATCCAGAAATACTAGAGCATATTACTTTTAGGGGGAGATAAGAAAGAAATATCAGTGTTTCCTTGGAACAGGTCAGTCATCCAAGTCCACCATCTTCTTGCAGGTGATCTACAGGGGGTGTTTTTGTTTGTAGGTCACTTTCCACTTAGGCTGGGTGTCTTCTCGCCTGGTTCTCTGCTTTCACCCAGAAGTGATGGATCCAGGTGTTCAGTCCTACAACCTTTAGAGTTGTGGGGGTGGTTAGTATGACTGGATGAGGTTCCTTCCAAGTTGATTTAAGGGGCTCCTTTTTCTAATCTTTTACCCAGACGTGGTCTCCAGGTTTATAAGGGTGTACAGCTGCTCCTAGAGAGATGGTTAATCGGTCAGTAACCCATCTGTGGACCTCAAAGACAGTTTCCCAAGTCCTTGTAATTGCTTCTGAATTACTAAGTTTCCTATTTCTCTCAAATCTCCCTTTGGCTGAATTAAGGGAGGGGGTCTGCCATATATAATTTCAAAGGGAGAGAAACCTACACATAGACTGCTTGAGAGTTGGTCCATGCGCTCTATATTCTCTGAGATCTGAGGCCTGTAAGCTGTATGTAGGTTCCACTTAATTCCTAAAGCCTTAGATACTTGTTGTACTATTTCTTCTACAAAGGCTGGGCCATTATCAGACCCTATAGTCAGAGGCATTCCATACCATGGAATTATGTTCTTCAGCAATGCCTTAGTGACTTCATTCGCCTTTTCTATATGAGTGGGATATGCCTCGACCGACCCAGCCTGAAAAGGTGCAGATGGAAACCAGTAGATATTTATTCTTTCTGCTGGGCCCTATTTCTGTAAAATCTACCTCTAAGTCCTCAAAGGGAGCTTGCCTGCATCACTGAACTCGTATCAATCCTATAGGACCCTGTTTGGCATTGTTCTGCTCACAGAGTAGGCAATGCCAAGAGACTGAGGCACACAAGGAGGGAAGATGGGCAATTAGGTAGTATATGCCTAACAAAGCTTCTAGGGAAGTCTTTCCTAAATGAGTAAATTCATGTTGCTGGAGGACTGCCTATGGGCTAACTGTTCTGGGACACAAACCCTATGATCTGGGAGTATCCACCAACTTTCTTTCATTCTCTTACCCCCTTTTGTTGGGCCCATTCCTCTTCCTAAGGAGTGTATTTTGGGGGTTCAGGTAATTTGGAGGCCAACATGATCCGTGATGGGTCTACTTGTTCTTTAGCAGCCAGCTTGGCTGCGGCATCACAAGTCAGTTTCCTTCTGACACTGAATCTTTCCCCTATTGTTGACCCTTATAGTGGATGATGTCTATTTCCTTGGGCTCCCAGACCACTTCTAGTAATTTTAGGATTTCATTCTGTTTTTTTATTATTATTCCTTTCCCTACAGCAGTCAGGAGTCCTCTTTCCTTGTATATAGCCCTATGGGTGGCAAAGGCATAGTGTGAGTTGGTATAGATATTAGTGCACTTTTCCTTGCTGAGTTCTAAAGCTCTCATCAGGGCCCAAAGTTCTGCCCTCTTCACTGACCATCCTTCAGGCAGAACCTGTGCCTCTACTCTTTCTAAGTCTGATACCACTGTATATCTGCCTCATCTTTTCCCTTCACCTTGAAAGCTGCTCTGTATAAAATATCAGATCTGGATTCTGCAGAGCCCAGACTGTTAGATCTGTGTGACTGGAGTAAACCTCCTCTAGAACTTCTAGGCAATCAGGCTCAGGGCTCCCTCAGCAATTGGTAAGAAGGTAGCAGGATTAAGAGTTCTCATTGCTTCTAATAGTACTTGCGGATTTTCACATTAGAAGCCCTTGATATTGAGTCATATTGAGTCATTCGAGCATGAGTTAGCCACTGCTGCCCTCTAGCTTAGTGACAACAGCATGATGTACTTTTACATTTAAGTTTTGTCCCAGAGTAAGCTTATCCACTTCTTTGACTAATAATACTGTGGCTTCAAAAGCCGTGAGACATGGGGGCCACCCAGAGGCAAAGAAGTCAATCTGCTTAGAAAGGCTACTGGCCTTTGCCAGGGTCCAAACTCCTAGGTTCGAACCCCTAGGGTTACCCCATTTTTCTTGTGAATGAAGAAGCTTAAGTCCCATGTCACATCTGGTAGCCCTAGTGCTGGGGCCTCAGTGAGCTTTGCCTTTATGGTGGTGAAGGCCTTTTCCTGCTCAGGACCCCCATCTATGGGTGCTTTCTGTTCCCATTTTAAAACTTCATAGAGAGGATTAACTAGATCTGAAAACTCTGGGATCCAAATTTGACAGAACTCTGCTGCTCATATGAATTCCGGAATCTGCCACTGGGTGCCAGGGATTGAGACAGCACATACTTACCTGCTTTCTTCATTTCCCTCAGGTGATTCAGAAACCTAAGTTCTTGACTTCTCTCTGACAGATTTGTGCCTTTCTCTTAGCCACCCAGTAATCTGTTTTGGTTGGGAGTTTCAGAAGAGCTCACGTTCCTTTGCAGCACTGCGCTCCCGTGGAGCTAGCCATTAGGAAGTTGTCTACATATGGGAGTAGAACACACCCCACATACTATCCTGGGAACTTGGACAGATCAGATGCTAGTGCTTCACTAAAAATAGCCAGGGAGTTCTTGAACCCTTGTGGAAGTCTAGTCCAGGTGAACTGTTCCTTGACCTCATAGTTGAGGTTTTCCACTCAAAGGAGAACAGGGGCTGACTGGGGGATACCAACTGAAGGCAGAAAAAGGCATCTTTCAGATCTAGACATATAAACCATTCCGCCTCTGAAGGAATGAGTCTCAGAAGAGTATAGGGGTTCAGCAGTGACAAATGCAATGTTATAACAGCCTTATTAACAGCTCACAGGTCCTGCACCAGGTGGTAATCAGTCCCAAGCTTTTTGACAGGCAAGAGAGGGATGTTCCATGGAGACCGATACTGTTTAAGAAGTCCCACTAAAGCAGCTGCTCTAAGTGGACCTGGATTCCTAGGTGTGCATCCCTTGAAAGCAGATTTTGACAGGCTGTGCCCCAGGCTTTAAGTCAATTAGTACCGGGCATGGCCCTTGGTCAGGCCAGGGGGAATACCTTCTGCCCAAGCCAGTGGGAATTCTTCCACTAATTCAGGCTTTAATGGTGAGTCCTTTGACTGGGAGGTATAAAGTCTCCATTCCTCCTCTTTGGGCACTGCTAGGGACAGGATCACTGAGGCATTCTCCTCACTTAGGTGAAGCTGTGCTGAGCCATCTAGGGCAAAGGTAATCTCCACCCCCATCTTGGATAGAAGATCTCTACCAATTAGGAGCACTGGACAATCTGGCAAGTACAGGAATTTATGGATTATTTGTGGGCCGCCAAGTCAGGTCTGGTCCCTAGTAGCTTCAATAATGGTGACCTCCTCTCCTGAGAAAGCGCTACTTTCTGAGTGTCTACTAAGTGCTCAGCTCCCATATTGACCATAAAGTCCACAGTCTGGCCCCCAATTTTCATTCTGATCATGGGCTCTTGGGAGCCAAGTTGGAAAGAGTCCGGTCTGTCCTAGTTGGAGTCAGCTGCTGTCAGCCCAAAAGATCTGCCTCAGGCAGTTCTGGCTGATAGCAGATGGGTGGGTTGGAGAACCTGACTTCCTTTTCTGGCATTTTGGACATTCATTTTTCCAGTGCCCAGGTTCCTTACAATAAGCACACTTGTCTCACTTCATGTTTGTCCTCCTTCCCCTTGGCCTGGGTCCTTGTTTCCCTTTCTTATCTGTCTGGGAGCTTGATTCCTTAATAGCTGCTGCTATTAAGGTTGCTTTTTTTTCAGTCTCTCCTTTGCTTCCTTGTTAGCTGCCCTGTCTCAGTTGATGAACACCTTGTTTGCTATTTCTAGCAGCTTGGTTGAATTTTTTCCCCACAAATCCTTCAAGCTTCTGCAGCTTTATTCTTATGTTGAGCTGAGCTTGACCTAGGAAGGCTGCATTAACCATAGTTTGATATTCTGGGGCTTCAGGATCAAAAGGAGTGTAGACCTGGTATGCCTCATATAGTCTCTAAGAAAGATGCTGGACTTTCATCAGGCTTCTTGAAGATCTCAGAGGTCTTAGCCATATTGGTGGGCTTCTTGGCCCTGGCCCTGAGCCCCTATAGAAAGGCCAGCTGATATCTTTCTAGCATGGCCCTTACGTCTTCTGAGTTTGGGTCTCATCTGGGTTCCTCATCTGGGAGGGCCTCCCTGGCTCATCTGTCTGTGTCTAATGTCCCTGCAGGGCCTGGGTCTGAGCCTCCTTTCCTATTCTCATGTACTTCTCAGTGTTAAAGAGCATGAAGATGAGCTGCTTTCAGTCTACCTAGGTGGGTTTATGGGTCTGGAAAATAGACTCAAGGAGGTCTACCATGACCTGAGATTTTTCAGAATAAGCAGGTGTGTGATGTTTCCAATTCAGGATTAAAGTTGTAGTAAAAGGCTGGTAGTATAAGATCAAACTCCCCTCTTGTAGGGTCTCATCTCCCAATACTGGGGGACCCCAAGTTTCTCAGTAAGGCATCTGGAAGGCTGGATGTGGCCTGGGTCCCTGATCAGCTGAGTGCAAGCACCATCCAACTGGCTCTGGAGAGTCTGGTTTGGGAGAGAGAGAAGGAACGTGGTGTATCTAAACTTCCCTGGCCAGGCAAGGGAGCTCTGGATGCCACTTGAGGCACATATGGAGGTGGTAAAACTGGCGGGTCTCCCTTGGGGGTTTCTGTAGAATAGGGGATTAAGCTTCCTTCTGAGGGACCTATTTATTTACTCTTGCCTGCTTCTGTTCTCCTGCCTGTTTCTTTTCCCCTGGCTGCCACTAAAGCCTTACTCTGTCCCTTCTTACACTCGCAGAGCCAGATCAAGGGAGGCTTGTGCCAAGCAATTTCTAGCCACTGGTCAATATAAGGAAACTGATTAGGATGACTTGGGTCTCCTGTTGTAATTCTGTGAACATTCCTGATTGTGGGGACATTCAATGTGCCCTCTGATAATCATCCTACTCCAAACGACAGCCAGTCTATATCACACATACTTTTTAACTTCCAAGGGGCCAATTTTAGCCCATAGTCCCCAGGAAATCCTTTGTTAAAATTTCTTAACATACCTTCTAAGACAATGGGTATTGAGGAGCTATTTCCCATGTAGCAAGTATGTAGCCCCACCCAATGAATGGAGTCGTAAGACAAACAGGAGGTAACTTTCATTTTTTCCACCCTGTTGCTCTGGTCGCCCGGATTTAGGTGCCTATTAGCTTTTATGGAGGATCTATATAAACCCCAGATCCAGATTGTCACTGCAAGGAGGGACCAAGTTACCTCAGTTTCCCCCAGGTGACTATGCCTACATTAGCCATATGAGAATCAACACGGAACCACGGGTTGGTGTTCACACAGACTCTGTAGCTTTTTGCCTTAGAGCAGGTGTTTTAACACTCTCATTCACACAACAGTCAGTCTAAGTTTTTATTTACACCCAGGGAAAGTGCCTGATCTGAGGAAAATATTTGTCTAGACAGTGGTTAGCTGCCTCTTCTTTTTGAAAGACAGGCCTGACATCAGAATGATTCCCCACTCAGACGTCTGGTCCAGAAATGTGTTTTCTGCCTCAGGAGAGTCCACTAGAGCATGGAAGTGCAGCAGTCTCCCAGGGTCCCATATGTCTAGGAATTGGCAAATGTGCGTGGGGCACCTTCTTAGGTCACAGAGCCCAGGCTGAATGCCCCAGAGTCCGCTCTCATCAGCGGTGGCCCCAAGAGCCAGTACAACTGACACTTAATGACCAATGTGCCAAAAATATTGTGGAATTGGTACAAAAAAAAGGAACAGTTGAGCACTCAGGGGACTCAGAGATTCAAACCCTGAACATCTAATACAATGTGATCACCCTTTATATATTCTTAAATTTCTTTTAACTACTGTTTTTTTTGTGGTGGGCTTTCACAGCCCCTCCTGAGTCAGTTAGAATGGGAAAGTTACATTGTGTCTAAATGCCTGATCTAGGTGGCACCAGTGACCTCCTCTCAAGCTAATCTGTTACATTCTTGGTTTATGGCTTTTGTAAGTTGGGAGTAATAGAAAAACAAGTCTTGCAAGACCAGATTATTAAGAAAGGGACAGCAACTTAAATATAGGCTACCAAGAATGTGCAGGAGAGACAAAATGGCGACAGAATAGACAGACATGTCCCAAGCCTTGTCTCAGAGCAGATAGAAAGAACAGTTGAAACGAATAACATCCAACCCAAATTGGCGAAGGAGACTCAGTGGGTGAGACAGTTTGCAGCCAGGAAGGGCATAGGATCCCTGGAAAAAGATAAAATCAAGGATCTGGGCTGGAGATTCTGCCAGACCTCTGAGCCCAGAGGGTAAGAGAGAACCTGCACAGCACCAAGCTGCATCAATGGAGAGAGGCACAACATCTGACTGTGAAAAAAAGGGCCACAGGACTGCTGGACTGCAGGGAGTTCTAGAACTGGGTTCATAATCACAAAAGGCTGAACCCAAAGGGTGCAGCCTGAAGGGCTGGCCAGACTGTGCAGCACCGTCAGGAAAGGAGCATGCAGAGACCCAGTCTTTCCTCTCTCTGTTGCCTGAACCTTCCTTCACTGAACCTAGTCCATAGGACCTTTCAGATACAGACACTTACTCATGGCTGAGGTGAGGCAGAAGGAACACATTCTTGGAGTCTGGGGAGAGGGAGGGTTCCAGGAGAAGTGGCAGTGAGTATGGCGTTGAGTCATACCTGAGCCCAGGACCTGGGCAGCCATTTTGTCCTGAAGAGATAGCCCCTCCTTCCAGTTTACAGGCAACCAATACAGCTACACCCAGATCCCACCCTGAATGGTACCAAATATTTAAATAAAAGAATTTAAATAGTCCACGATAGTCCAAAGAGACTGGCCTAAAGACAGTTACAGAAGACTGGGATCTTAAGCCACCCAAAGGAACTACATTTCACTATTTCATTTTTACTATTATTTTATCTCTTTTTTCTCTGTTTTTATTTGTTGCTGTATTTCCTATTATTTTTCCATCACTCTATTTTATTTTATTTTTATTTGCTATTTTTATTTTTATACCATTTTTGAAATCAATTTTTTGTAAATGTATTATTATTGTTATTATTATTATTTTCTTCTTGTTCTCTTTCTTCTTATGTACCCATCCCTTTCTACTTCCTCTACACTGAATTGAGGACTGCCCCATATTCATCCAATTCTTTTTTGTGTTTTTAATATATTTTATTGATTTTTTACAGAGAGTTAAAAACATAGATGAGAGAAAAACATCGATTCAGCTCCCTCCTGCACACTTCCTACTGGGGATGTGCCCGCAACCAAGGCACATGCCCTTGACTGGAATCGAACCTGGGACCCTTTGGTCCAGAGGCCGATGCTCTATCCACTGAGCCAAACTGGTCAGGGTTCATCCAATTCTTAACCTTATTTTCTTTATATAAGCTAAGCCTCTGTAGATTCTGCCCCCACCCTCTTTGCTGGTTGTTGGGTGTTTGTATTTTTTTTTATTTGGTTTATCTATTGGTTCTGTGGTGATTTCCATATATATATATATATCTTATCTAATAAAAGAGTAATATGCAAATTGACTGCACCTCTGCTACACCCACAAGGCACACCCACCAGTCATGCCCACCAGCAATCAGAGCAAGTATGCAAATTAACCCAACTAAGATGGCTATGGCCACAGAGAGCAGGAGGGAGGCTTGGGTTGCCCCTGAGAATAGAGGAAGCCAAGCTTTCTGTAAACCCTGGCTGGCCAGGCTTCTGCTTAAAGCAACAAAGTTTCAATGGCTGTGTGAGCAGAAGGCTTGGCTCCACTCCAGGCTACAAAGTTTCAATTGTAGAAGATAAATAAATCCCAGATACCAGGGCCTTCACTTGCATCGCCAGGAGACGTGGCCAGCCTGCAAACCACCACAGGCCCCTCGCCTAAGCCACCCCACACCCTAAGGGAACATCCACTCTGATCCAGGACACCCTTCAGGGCAAACCAGCTGGCCCCCACCCATGTACCAGGTCTCTATCCTATCTAATAAAAGTATAATATCAAGATTGACCATCACTCCAACACCCAAGATGACTACCCTCATGTGGTCAAAATATCCTGCCCCCATGTGAACACAAGATGGCCACCACAAGATGACCAACAGGGAAAGGCAGTTGACAAAGACCAGACCTGCAAGGGAAGGAAGTTGTGGGTGATCAGGCCAGCAGGGAAGGGCAGTTGGGAGGGACTAGGCATGCAGGGACAGGAAGATGGGGGGGCAGGCCTGCAGGGGAGGGCAGTTAGGGGTGACCAGCCCACAGAGGAGGACAGTTAGGGGCAAACAGGATGGCAGGGGAGCAGTTAGGCATGAATCAGGCTGGCAGGGGAGTGGTTAGGGGGTGACCAGGCTGGCAGGCAGAAGTAGTTAGGGGCAATCAGAAAGCCAGGTAAGCAACCAGTTGGGAGCTAGCAGTCCTGGATTGTGAGAGGGATGTCCAACTGCACGTTTAGGCCCAATCCTACCTGGATCAGCCTAAATGGGCAGTAAGACATCTCTCAAGGAGTCCCAGATTGGAAAGGGAGCAAGCTGGGTTGAAGGACACACCCCACGTACAAATTTCATGCACCAGTTCTCTCTTGTGTGTGTATGTTTGTATGTATAAAAAGGAGACTATATATATGGTCTCCTTTTTCTTCCTTTTTTTCTCTTTTATCTTTTTCTCTCTCTTCAATATCATTTGTGCTCTCTTTTCTCTCCCCTAATTCTCTTTTCTCAGGTGGTTACTTATAGTGGGGTTATTGGTGTCGTGAGTATATTTGTACTTTGTTCTCTTTGTGCTGTGTCTTGCCGAGTTGAATTTTATCCTTTCTTGGCCAGGAGCCAGAGAGTCACCCACATTAACCAAACACCTGGAGAGGAAACTCCATGCATGAATGGATCAATAATACCCCAGATACAACACCCAAGATGACTACCCTCATGTGGTCAAAATATCCTGCCCCCATGTGAACACAAGATGGCCACCACAAGATGACCAACAGGGAAAGGCAGTTGACAAAGACCAGACCTGCAAGGGAAGGAAGTTGTGGGTGATCAGGCCAGCAGGGAAGGGCAGCCCACCAGCAATCAGAGCAAGTATGCAAATTAACCCAACTAAGATGGCTATGGCCACAGAGAGCAGGAGGGAGGCTTGGGTTGCCCCTGAGAATGCAGGAAGCCAAGCTTTCTGTAAACCCTTGCAATGGTAGCAGAGGCTGCCTAGTTAAGCAAGCCTGCTTAGCTTGCCAAAGAGCAGCAACCCTATGAACAGCCTGCCACAGGCCTAAGAGCAACAGCCTCATGTGGCTTGCCCCTGTCCAAGGAGCAGCAGCTGTGTGAGTGGCCCAATCCCCTGTCTGAGGAGCAGCAGCCCCATGAGCAGCCTGCTCCAGGCTTAAGAGCATCAGCCTCACATGGCCTGCCCCTGTACAAGGCGAAGCAGATGTATAAGTGGCCCAATCCCCCATTTGAGGAGCAACAGTGACACAAGCAGCTGGCCCCTTCCAAGGAGCAGCAGGCACAAGAGCAGCCTGCCCATGATTGAGGGGCAGCAGTCCTATGCACCCCGCCCCATTCAAGGAGCAGCAGCTGTGCTCAGCCTGCACCCTGCACCAGTATGAGGAGTAGCAGTTGCATGAGCAGCCTGCCCCTATCTGAGGATCAGGAACCACATGAGCAGCCTACCCCCATCTTAGGAGCAAGCACACATGTAGCTCAATCCCACCTGAGGAGCAGCAGCCATGCAAGCATCCCATCCCCCATTTGAGGAGCAGCAGACACACAAGCAGAAAACCCATGTCCAAGAAGTGTCAGTCTTGCACAGCCCACACTGGTCTGAGAAGCAACAGCCACACACAGCCTGCAACTGTCTGAAGAGCAGCAACTGGGTGAGCATCCCACCCTCGTCTGAGGAACAGCAGCCTCACATACAGCTCACTCCTGCCTCAGGAGCAGCAGGCATACAAGCAGCCTTCCCCCTGTCTGAGGAGCAGCACCCTCTCAGGGAGCCCACACTCGTACAAGGAACACCAAACTGGCAAGCTCCCTGCTCCTGTCAAAGAAGCAGCAGCCTCACAAGCAACCTGCCCCATCTGAGGAACAGCAGCAGTGTGAAGCCAGCCCTGATCCATGGAGCAGCATTCACATGAGCAGTCCACCCCTGTCTGAGGAGCAGCAGCTGTGCGAGCAGCCTCCCAAACCAGCCAGAAGAGAAACCACTGCTGCGAACAGCACCTACCTGTAATGACACTGCCAACTGAGGAGCAGCAACTTCAGCAACCACCTAAAGAGCAGCCGCAGCCCGAGGCACCACTGACACCCAAGATGCAACCCCTGCATGTTAGTGAGATCAAAAATGGGTAGACAAAGAAACCCCCAAAGAAGGAATTGCCAGAAAAGCAACTAAGTGAAACAGAGGCAAGCAACATGTCAGAAAAATAATTCAGACTAAGGGTCACACAGTTCATAAACTGGATGGAGGAAAAAAAATCAACAACTTATATAAGAATCAAGAAGAAATATATGAAAAAAATCAATAACTTATGTAAGAATCAAGAAGAAATGAAGAGTGACATAGCTGCAATAAAAAATGCAATAGAAAGTATCAAAAGTAGACTAGGAGAAGTGGAAGACAGAATGAACGAATTAGAACACAGGGAAGCAAAACACACCCTAATTGAACTGTAATTGGAGAAAAAAAAATAAAAGACAGAAAGAGAGCCTACCTAAACAGCCTCGAGACAACATGAAACCAAACATCATATGAAAAATAGTGGTGGCAGAACCATAGGAACAGGAACAAGGATTAGGAAACCTATTTGAAGAAACAATGTCAGAAAATTTCCCTGAGGAGGGGAAGAAAAAAGTCACACAAGCACAGAGCGTCCCAAACAAGATGAACCCGAAAAGACTCATACCAAGACATATAATTATGATGGCAAATGTTCAGGACAAAGAGACAATCTTAAAGGCTGCAAGAGAGAAACAGTGACATACAAGAGAGCTCCAGTTAGATTTTCAAATTATATCTTAACAGAAACACATCAGGCCAGAAAAGAATGAAAGGAAATTTACAACATGATGCAAAGCAAGGGACTGAATCCAGGAATACTCTAAACAGCAAGGCTATATTTCAAAATTGAAGGGGAAATAAGTAACTTCACAGAAAAAAAATAATGTTAAGGGAATTTATCATTACCAAGCCAGCAATACAAGAAATGCTAAAGGCACTGGTGTAAAAAGAAGAAATAAAAAGGTGAGAAAGAACAAAAGCACAAAAAAAAAAATTGGCTACAAACAAGTACCTGTCAATAACAACTTTAAATGTAAATGTACAAAATGCTCCAATCAAAAGACATGGAGTGAGTGGGAGAATCCAAGATGGCGGCATAGGTAAATACCTACACTGCTGCCACACACAACAATTTCAAAACAACAACTAAAAGACAGAACAAACATCATCCAGAATGACAGGAAAGCTGGCCGAGTGTAAGTTCTACAACTAGAAGGAAAGAGAGGGGCTCACAGAAACCCAGAGGAGCTTTGCGTCTGGTATCATAAGGCTGAATTCAACACAGAAGTTTCCCCGGCATAGTGAAAATGCCCAGACAAGGGAAGGGATCACAAACAAAAGAAATGGAGGGAAAAAAAAGACTGGATATAAAGTTCAAAACCACGCTTATAAGGTTCTTCAAGAATATGCTAGAAAAGATGGATAAATTTATCAAGTCCCAAGAGGAGATGAAAAAGGACCAACTAGAGATGCAAAAGAGCCAACTAGAGATGGTAAAGGTCCAACTAAAGATGATAAAGGACCAACTAGAAATTAAACATACACTGACTGAAATAAAAAATATTACACAGAGTCCTAACAGCAGACTAGAGAAAGGCAAGAATCAAGTCAAAAATTTGAAATATAAAGAAGCAGAAAACACTCAACTGGAAAAGCAAGAAGAGAAAAGAATCCAAAAATGTGAACATAATGTAAGGAGACTCTGGGACAGCTTCAAGCGTACCAACATCAGAATTGTGGGGGTGCCAGAAGAAGAGAGAGAGCAAGAAACTGAAAACCTATTTAAATAAATAATGACTGAAAACTTCCCACATCTAGTAAAAGAAATAGATTTACAAGTCCAGGAAGCACAAAGAACCCCATATAAAAGGAATCCAAAGAGGACCACACCGAGACACATCATAATTAAAATACCAAGAGCAAAAGACAAAGAGAGAATATTAAAAGCAGCAAGAGAAAAACAGTTTATTACCTACAAGGGAGCACCCATACGACTTTCAGCTGATTTCTCAACAGGAACGATGCAGGCCAGACGGGAGTGGCAAGAAATATTCAACGTGATGAATAGCAAGAACTTACAACCAAGAATACTCTATCCAGCAAAGCTAACATTCAGAATTAAAGGGCAGATAAAGAGTTTCACAGATAAGAAAAAGCTAAAGGAGTTCATCAACTCCAAACCAGTACTATATGAAATGCTGAAAGGTACTCTTTTAGAAGAGGAAGAAGAAAAAGGTAAAAGCCAAAAAATTATGAACAACAAATACATATCTATCAACAAGTGAATCTAAAAATTAGTGAATTAAAAATTTGATCAACAGAATAAACTGGTGAATATAATAGAATCAGGAGCACAGAAAGGGAGTGGACTGATAATTCTCAGGGGGGAAGGGGTGAGGGGTGTACAGGGAGAGACTGGACAAAAATCATACACCTATGGATGAGATCAATGGGAGGGAGGTAAGGGCAGAGGGAAGGGTGGGAGATGGGTGGAGGGGTGCTATGGAGGGGAAAAAAGAGAAACAAATGTAATAATCTGAATAATAAAATTTAATTAAAAAACAAACAAACAAAAAAAGACCTGGAGTGAGTGAATGGAAAAAACAAAACAAAACAAAACAAAACAAAAAACCATGACCCATATATGTGCTGTCTACAAGTGACCCACCTCAGAACAAGGAATTCACACATACTGAAAGTGAATGGATGAAAAAAATATCTATCAGGCAAATGGGAAAAAAAATAAAGCTGGGGTGGCAATACTTATATGTGACTAAACAGACCTTAAAGTGAAGGCCATAACAAGAGATACAGAAGGCCATTTCATAATACTGAAGGGACTGATACAACAAAATAAACATATATGCACCCAATGCAGGAACACCCAAGTACATAAAATAAACATATATGCACCCAATGCAGGAACACCCAAGTACATAAAAAACTCCTGGAAGATATCAAGACAGGGATCAACAATAATAAAAACATAGTAGACAACTTGAATATACCACTGACATCACTGGATAAATCATCTAGACAAAAAACAAAAAGAAGAAGAAAAAGAAAGAAAAAAGAAACAGCAATCCTAAATGAATCACCAGATCATATGGAGTTAATTGACATCTTCAGAATATTTCAACCCAAATCCACGGTATATACATTCTTCTCAAGTGCACATGAGACATTTTAAAAAATAAACCACATATTGGGTGGCAAGCAAAGTCTCCCCAAATTCAAGAAGATTGAAATCATATCAAGCATTTTCTCAGACCACAATGGCTATTGGAAATGAACTAAAATAAAAAAGCCAAAAATTAAAATATTTGGAAGTTGAATAGCATGCTATTAAACAGTAATTGGGTTACCAAAGAAATCAAAGAAGAAACTAAAAACATCCTGGAAACTAATGACAATAAAAACAAAACAATCCAAAATCTATGGGGCACATTGAAAGTAGTCCTGAGAGGGAAGTTTATAGCACTACAAGCCTACCTCAAAAAACATGAATAAATGGTAATGAATCATCTAACTCTACAACTCAAAGAATTAGAAAGAGAACAACAAGAGAAGCCCAGAGTGAGCAGAAGGAAGGAGATAATAAAGATCAGAGCAGAAATAAATGACATAGAGACAAAAAAAATACAAAAGATCAATGAAACCAAGAGCTGTTACTTTAAAAGGATAAAAAAGATTGATGAACTTCTAGCCAGGCTCACCAAGAAGTGAAGTGAGAGGATTGAAATAAACAAAAGCAGAAATGAAAGAGGGGAAATAACAACAGACTCCACAAAAATACAAAGGATTGCTAAAAAATACTATAAATAATTCTAACCAACTAGACAACCTAGAGGAAATAGACATATTGCTAGAAAAATACAATCTTCTAAAACTCAATCATGAAGATTCTAAATATCCCAATAGGCCAATCATTATGAAAGAAATTGAAGCTGTCATTCAAAAGCTTCTAGAAAACTGGGCCAGAAAGCTTCACATGAGAAGTTTTACAAAACATTCAAGGAAGAACTAAAATTTATCCCCCTAAGACTATTCCAAAAAATTTGAGAGGAAGAAACTTCCAAGCTCCTTCTATGAAGCCAGCATCACCCTAATACCACATCCGGATAAAGATAACACAATGAAAGAGAATTATAGGCCAATATCCCTCATGAAAATAGATGCCAAAATCTTCAACAAACTTCCAGCAAATCAGATCCAGCAGTACATCAGAAATATTATATACCATGACCAAGTAGGATTTATCCTGGGGATGCAAGCATGGTGGCACAATATCCACAAATTAATAAACGTGATACATCACATAAACAAATTGAGAGATAAAAATCACATAGTCATAACAACTGATGCATAAAAAGCACTTGACAAAATCCAACAATCGTTCTTGGTAAAAACTCTAAGCAAGGTGATGATAGAAGGATCATACATCAACATAATAAAAGCTTTATATGACAAACCCACAGCCAACATAATACTCAATGAGCAAAAACTAAAACAATTTCCCCTAAGAACAGGAACAAGACAGGGATGCCCACTCTTACCACTCTTGTTCAACATAGTACTAGAAGTACTAGCCATGGTGATCAGACAAGAAGAAGAAACCAAAGGCATCCAAACAGGAAAAGAAGAATTAAAACTGTCCTTATTTGCAGATAGAATAATACTGTACATAGAAAATGCTAAATACTCCATCAAAAATTATTAGACTTAATAAATGAATTTGACAATGTAGAAGGATACAGAATTAACACCAAGAAATCTATGGCATTTCTATACACCAATAATGAGCTTACAGACCTATACACTGGTACCTCGAGATATGAGTTTAATTCATTCCGTAACCTTGAGGAGTGAGAAACTATGAGACGCTCGAGTCACGGTAAACTGGTGGGTCGTGTGGAGCCAGCCGATCCGCGTGATTACTCCTATCTCAAATGTCGCTCATATTTCAAAGCAAAAATTGCTCGCTTGACTGCTTGTATCTCAAAAATCTCGTATGTTAGGGCACTTGTATCTCGAGGTACCACTGTACTCAGAAAACTACAGGACACTGAGAAAAGAGATAGAGGAAGATATAAACAGATGGAAGAACATACCGTGTTCGTGGATTGGTAGAGTCAACATCATTAAAATGTCCATACTACCCAAAAAATCTATAGATTCAATGCACTCTCCATTAAAATACTAATGGCATATTTCACAGACCTAGAATGAACTCTACAAAAATTTATCTGGAATTTAAAAAAAGACCCCAAATTCCTACTGCAATCCTGAGAAAGAAGAACAAAGTTGGTGGAATCTCAATACCAAATTTCAAGCTGTATTACAAACCACTGTTCTCAAAACAGCCTGGTACCAGCACAAGAACAGATATATAGACCATTGGAATAAAATAGAAAACCAAGAAATTGAACCTAGCCACTATGCTCAATTATTATTTTACAAAGTAGGCATGAACATATAATGGAGTCAAGACAGTCTCTTCAATATAAATTATGTTGGGAAAATTGGACAGATACATGCAAAAAAATGAAACTAGACCACATACTTATACCATACACAGAAATAAAGTCAAAATGGATAAAGGACTTAAACATAAGAAGGGAAACCATAAAAATATTAGAGGAATCCACAGGCAGGAAAATATCAGACATATGTCAAAGCAATTTCTTCACTGATATTGCTCCTAGGGCAATGAAAACTAAATAGAAAATAAACAAATGGGAATACTTCAAAATAAAAAACTTGCAGAGCAAAAGAAACTATCAGCAAAACAAGAAATCTCACTGCATGGAAGAATGTATTTGTCAATGTTATCACTGATAAGGGTTTAATCTCCAACATTACAGGAAACTCATACAACTTAGCAAAAGAAAAGAAAAAAACCAATAAAAAAATAGGCAACAGACCTAAATAGATACTTTTCGAAAGAAAACAAAAGGAAGGCCAACAGACACATGAAAACATGCTTAAAGTCACTAATTATCTAAGAGATACTAATCTAAACGACAATGAGGTATTATCTCACAACTGTCAGAATGGCTATCATCAACCATTAACAAATGATAAGTGCTGGGGAGGATGTAGAAAAAAAAGGAAATCTTGTGCACTGCTGGTGGGAATGCAGACTGGTCAGCAACTGTGGAGAACAGAATGGAGTTTCCTCAAAAAACTAAAAATGGTTCTTTTTCATCTCTAGTTGGTTCTTTTTCATCTCCTCTTGGGTCTCACTCACTTTATCCAACTTTTCTAGAAACCAATTAGAGATGGAAAAGGACCAACTAGAAATTAAACATACACTAACTGAAAAAAAAAATACTATACAGAGATCTAACAGCAGACTAGAAGAAGGCAAGAATCAAGTCAAAAATTTGAAATATAAAGAAGCAGAAAACACTCAACTGGAAAAGCAAGAAGAGAAAAGAATCCAAAAATGTGAAGATAATGTAAGGAGCCTCTAGGACAGTTTTAAGATTACTAACATCAGAATTGTGGGGGTGCCAGAAGAAGAGAGAGCAAGATACTGAAAACCTATTTAAAGAAATAATGACTGAAAACTTCCCACATCTGGTGAAAGAAATAGACTTACAAGTCCAGGAAGCACACAGAACCCCATATAAAAGGAATCCAAAGAGGACTACACCAAGACACATCATAATTAAAATACCAAGAGCAAAAGACAAAGAGAGAAAATTAAAAGCAGCAAGAGAAAAACAGTTCTTTACCTACAAGGGAGCACCCATACGATTGTCAGCTGATTTCTCAACAGAAATGAGGCAGGCCAGATGGGAGTGGCAAGAAATATTCAACCTGATGAATAGCAAGAACCTACAACCAAGAATACTCTATCCAGCAAAGCTATCTTTCAGAATTGAAGGGCAAATAAAGAACTTCACAGATAAGAAAAAGCTAAAGGAGTTGATCAACTCCAAACCAGTATTATATGAAATGCTGAAAGGTACTCTTTTAGAACAGAAAGAAGAAAAAGATAAAAGATAAAAAATTAGGAACAACAAATACATATCTATCAACAAGTGAATCTAAAAATTAAGTGAATTAAAAATTTGATGAACAGAATAAACTAGTGAATATAATAGAATCAGGAGCACAGAAAGGGAGTGGACTGATAATTCTCAGGGGGAAAGGGGTGAGGGGTGTACAGGGAGAGACTGGACAAAAACCATACACCTATGCATGAGGTCAACAGGAGGGAGGTAAGGGTAGAGGGAGGGTTGGGAGCCAGGTGGAGGGGAGCTATGGAGGGGAAAAAAGAGAAACAAATGTAATAATCTGAATAATAAAAATTGAATTAAAAAAAACAAACTAAAAATGGAACTCCAATTTGGCGCAGTAATCCCACTTCTAGGAATATATCCCAAGAAAACAGAAACACCAATCAGAAAGAATATATGAACCTCTATGTTCATAGCAGCACAATTCACCATAGCTAAGATTTGGAAACAGCCTAAATGCCCTTTAGCAGATTAATGGACTAGAATATTATGGTACATCTACATGATGGAATACTACGATGTTATAAAAAGAAGGAATTCTTACCATTTGCAGCAGCCTGGATGGAACTGGAAAGCATTATGCTAAGTGAAATAATTCATGCAATAAAAGGAAAATACTACATGATTACACTCATTTATAGAAAATAAAGAACTTTATAACCTGATGAATGAAAAGATAGATACAGAGGCAGTAAAGCATCAAACAGACTGTCAAATTGCAGAGGGAAGGCTGGGGAGTGTTGGGGAGGGGGAGAAAGAGATCAACCAAAGGATTTCTATGCATGCATATAAGCACACAAATGGACACAAGACACTGGGTGGTGTGATGAGGGCATGTGACAGAGATTAGGGGAGGCTGGGAGAAGGTCAATGGTGAGAAAAGGGAGATATTTGTACTAATACATGTAATACTTTAAACAATAAAATACAATTTTAGAAAATAAAACCATTAAAAAATCATGTTAAAACAATAAAGTTTACGTGTGGATATACTGAAAATAAATATCACCTTGTTAAGAAAACACCTGTAGTATGTAAACAGATAGATGGAATAATGAATGGAGGGGTAAAAATGGCAGATATCAAGCACTTGGTTATACACTGAGTGGCCAGATTATTATGTTCTCTGAATGCATAATAATCTGGCCACTCAGTGTGTGTGTGTGTGTGTGTGTGTGTGTGTGTGTGTGTGTGTGTGTATATTAGAGGCCCTGTGCATGAATTCATGCATAGATGAGAATTCATGCATAGGTGAGGTCCTGCCAGCCTGGCCATGGGGAGGGGACATGGGCGGTTGGCCGGCCTGCCTGCTGGTCGAACTCCTGGTCAAGGGGGCAATTTGCTTATTAACCTTTTTTATTATATAATACATACACTGAGTGGCCAGATTACTATGCGTTCAGAGATCAAATCTGTCCACTCAGTGTACATAAGAGTGATTGTACAAGGGGTAAGTTAAAGCAACTGATTTGGTTGGCAATTCTTTAAATTTTCAGTGATAATGAAATAAAGCAATGGTTCACATTTCCAAATTTTTACTGATGTGTGTATGTGTGTATGTATGTGAGAAAGAGAGAGAGAGAGAATGAAGTGGAACTAGTAAAATTCTTATTAAGATCTGACCAAAAATATCCTATGTCACCCCAACAAATTTAGTTTTAAAAAATATGACAAAAAAGTCAAATGTTTTCATGTTTACATATATTTTTATAAGAAGATATCACTACTATTCTTAAAATTGAGCAACCAACAAAAACTAACTTTAGTGACCTTTTTATATCTCTCTTCTATTGGTTAGTCTTTTGGAATTCTTTTGACTAAAATCTAATTTACATTTTCTTGGTCATAATTTAATACTATTTGATTTTTCTGACTTATTAAAATTAAACAAAATTAAATAGAAACAATCTTTAGTCAGCAGCATTAAAGCAAGACCACAAAAGGAAGTACCTTATTTCTACTATTCCCTGTTTTACTTCAGATGTTCCATTACTGGCAAAAATACAGAATCTCTAAACATCCAAACATGTTTTCTACAGGGTCCGAAAACATCTTTAAATAAAAGTGACCTCTAAGTCCCCTACCTGTGGGAGCCCCTTTCCACATCCCATGGAATGGTTCAGGGTTCCCGGTTCAGGGTTCAAGTTCTGAAGGAGGCTGCACGCAAACGAAATGAGAGACTAGAAAATATTAATTTGGCAATATTGGGGGGCCAGGCAGGACCCTTCCTCTAGTAGAAAGGACTACCACTTGCTCTGGTCTTTTTCTCCCTTTTATTAAGGCTTTGGGACACACCCCTAGCCTTTAGACAGGAAATTACAAAACAGAAATTAACATGAAACAAACAGGTAGAGGCGGCTTTAGCTAAAGATGTTTCAACTAAATAGTGAGTAATTAGCTCTGACCTTTCAGAGCAATTAAGGTTGACCAGCTTTCTGGTTTCCTGTTTACATCCATTTAGTGAGAACAATGTTTGGTTTCCTGCACCTACCTACTGTTACAATTGGATTTTAAACTAAAATACTGGCAACAACATTAAAAGATGAGGAAACAGTGTGGGTTTAGGTTGAACTTCTAAGTCATCAAGTCTGACCCTTGCTTGTAGGTAAGATGTACCAAAACCCATTTCGGATGGAACGTCATTTGCATAAATTATCTTGATATTCAAAGCTCTCCACAGTATGGACTCAGCCATTTTTACTTCCTCTGGATCCTATTTTCCAATTATATTGGCCTATCTGGATTTCCCAAGTGTACCTATACCTTCCTACCTTCTATGCCTTTGTTTATGCTGCTACATTTGCTTAGAATCTTTTTGCCTCATCTCCACTTGCCCACATTCTACCTCTATCATCTTTATATTCACACTCTGCCTTCTGTGTCAGATGTATGCATTTTTTATTCACCTTTGCATACACTGGTGCCTTAGAGTAGTAGTTCAGTAAATGTATGTTGGATACTTTCTGAAATTCTATATTGTCTATTAGCTATAACCTTTCATTCATTCAACAAACATTTACTGGGATTTCAGCACTGATCATGACAGACAATATTTTTATCTTATTAAAAGTTTTATTCTAGGGGAAGAGACAAAATAATCAATCTATAATTTAGGGAATTATAACATACTATGAAGAAGGTTGGAGACTTCAGAAAGGAAATATGATAGATTAATCTGTATATGACTACAGTGTCAATAAATATGTGTTTGAGGGTTGTGAATAGTTTGCATTTTCACCAAGTAAAAGATTAATAATTATATCTTACATTTTCATTTCATTTAGCAATTTAAAAGCATTTTTCAACTTTTCTTGTTTGGTCCTCACAACATCCTTGTGGATTAGATATGATTGTTAGTGCTCCCATTTCACAAATGAGATAGAGAAGGCCCAGAAGCATATTTATTTGGTGTTAAAAAAGTGATTCCATCTTGGTCATTCATTCATTTAATAAATATTTATTGATAGCTTACTCTGTGAGAAAGATATAAAGCTAAATAATACTTGTTTCTAAAAGCTTTCTATTTAAAGGGGAGTCTGGCTGGCATGGTTTAGTGACTGTCAACCTATGAACCAGGAGGTCACAGTTCCATTCTTGGTAACGGTATTTTCCCTGATTGTGGGCTTGATCCCCAGAAGTGGGTGTGTAGGAGGCAAGTGATCAGTGATTCTCCACATCATTGATGTTCCTATCTCTCCCTCTCCCTTCCTCGCTCTGAAATCAATAAATATTTATTTGAAATATAAAAACAAAGGGGAGAAAGTGTAGAATTAACTGTTATCCAAGGCCATATGACCTCAGGCCCATAAAAAAGTTATTAAGGTGGAGCTCTGGCAAATTCAGTGGAGGGAAAGTGTACTTTTGACTGAAGGGAATCAAGTGAAGTTTTAGGAAGTAGTGGGGCATTTTAGCCAGGTCTGAATTTTCTCTCATTTATAATGACAGTGTGGAGATAATCTCAGATAAGCTTTCACTGAGAGAAATAGCGATGCTATTTTGTTTCATACATTGTAACATGACTATTAAACAGTGGGGCTGATTTTTTCATGTGCTTCATAAACTGGCTCTTCTGGCATCTCCAAAAGGGAAGACTTCATATTGTTTAGAAAAAAGGCACCATCATTAGAATAAAGTGTGTAACTTCTCAAAGTTATTACTCTGATGGGGAGAGATAAAGGGAGAGTGAGTCAAAGAGAGTTAGTATAAGCCAAAATGGCCAACAAAATCCCTTCTGATTTCTGCACATTTAAAATACAGTCCATACTCTGGAGCATTTCGGGTTTGATTCCCAGTTAAGGGCACATACTTGGGTGGAAGTTTAAATTTCCAGCCTCAAATGGGGTTTGCACAGAGGCAACCAATGCATATGTCTCCCTCACATTGATGCCCCCCCGGTGTGGGGGGGGGTGGGTGTCGCGGGGGCGCTCTCTCTCTCTCTCTCGGGGGGGGGGGGGGGGGGGGG